>CM016625.1:57168740-57913345 GCA_005393395.2 Gossypium australe
ACCCTCAGGGGCAAAATAGTCATTTTACCCTATAAGGGTATTTCGGTATCCTACCCTACAGGGTAATTCGATAATTCTACTCATAACTAATCCAGTATGCAGTGCATCTAAAACATAATCAATTATACAATTAACACATACAACACTAGTACTACCCGAGGGTACAACGGTCATTTAATCAGTTAGGGGTAAACGGTCATTTCGCCCGTAAGGGCATCTCGATAATTTACCCATCGAGGTTATTTCAGTAATTTTGCAGTCCGAGGTATTTCGGTAATTTCACAAATTAGGGGTATTTTGGTAATTTTACAAACTGAGGGTTATTTTGGTAATTTATAAATCAGAGGTATTTCAGTAATTTTATAAATTGAGGGTATTTTAGTAATTTTGCAAACCGGGGTATTTCAGTAATTTGCAAACTGGGGGTATTTGATAATTTCGCAAATTAGGGGTATTTCATTAATTTGCAAATCAGGGGTATTTCGGTAATTTTGTAGTCCGAGGTATTTCAATAATTTTGTAAACCAAGGGTATTCAGTAATTTTGTTAAACCAATGGTATTTCAATAATTTTGTAAACCAAGGGTATTTCAATAATTTTGTAAACTAAGGGTATTTAAATAATTTTGTAAACCAAGGGTATTTCAATAATTTTGTAAACTAAGGGTATTTCAGTAATTTTTTAAACCAAGAAATTCTAAACAGAGATAACGGTGCGAATGGGCCTAGGGCCCATTCTCGGCCCAATGGACCCACGCGTTCGCATGGCCCATTTAGCCCAAATCTAGCCACAGATATGAGATTCACAAATAACCAGTTCACTACTACACAATCGTACAATTTATTCATATGGGCCCACGGGCCCATTGGGCCCTACATGGCCAAACAGCCTAACCCACAAGAGCACTCATGATGGCCTCAACTATCGCGTCAAAGCCCCCACACGTGCGCTCGCACGCTCGTGTGGCTACCATTGCCGTGTGACGGCATTTCGGCATTTGCCGCTCTACAGCTAGAGTAGTGCGAAATACACACCTGATAGGATTCTAGTTGATTCGCGCTCCGAACACTCCTATGCCCAAACGCCAACCCAGGTATGCCTACTCTCCTCATAGATTGCTCTATTTAAAGCAGCTTCTCACCTTCCCTTTTGCTAGCCTCCCGATGTGGGATCCCTCCTTCAGCCAGAGTTTAAATCCAACACAAACTCTGGTCGTCCCAACTTAGCAAAATAAATATCCCTTTTTGCTTGTGATGGGATTCAAACTCAGGCTCCCTTGTAACATAATCCACGCCGCTAGCCACTTTACCAACTAGCTCCTTGTTGCCTTAAAACATGCGCAACTAAATATAAGTCTATGGCCAAAGTCTAAGTTCATTTAAAAAAAAAAGAAATCAAAATGAAATGCAAGCGCTAAGACTTGAACCTTGGACCCCTTTGCTTCCTCTATGGCGTCACTTCCTTGTCTCCCATGTGGCGCCATTTGCCACTAGACCACAACTTCCTTTTTTTGTCATTTTTCTCCTATTTATTCTTAAAGCCTACTTACTAACTCCCAGAGTTTTATTCGCCTAAAACCAAAATTTTCCTAGAGCCCAGGTTTGATCCCGGGACTTCATGGAAGCCCCCTAACCTTCCAAATCACTCACCTAATAGTCCCACTTGCATTAGAGTCGTTCTCTTGTTCTCAAAAATTTTAAACGCTCCCGTGCCCAAAGCCCAATTCTACTAGGCCCAACTTCGGGTCGTTACATGTGTTGTCTTTGAATGTTTGATGAATTTGACTATTTGGACCTAAATTGTGAAATGAGAAATTAAGGGACTAAAATGTGAAATGAATGAATATGTGGCTTATATGGACTATTGGAATATTCGGCCAAGCATGTGTATAAAGAAATTATGTGTATTTTGTGATTTTGTGATTTTGTGAAATAAGGACTAAAATGTCAAAATGTGAAAATGTGGGGTTAGTTTTGTAAAATGCCCTAAATATGTGTATATGGATTGAATTGAATGAATTGTGTTATTAAATAGCTAATTTGAATTTATATAGATCAAGACAAAGAAAACAGAATTAGATCAGGGAAATCAAAAGTGGTTCGAGTGTCGTTTCCACCCGTTCCTATCCGTCCGAGGTAAGTCGATATACAAATAATGTGTTTAAATTGAATTATTAATATCTTTGTGTGAATGAATTGTGAAATATGGCTATTTGAGATGAGTATGTGAAATCCGGGAAAGTTCCATAATGTGACAACGTTCGAAAAGTCCCGTACGAACCTTTAGAAGTAATTAGGTTACATGTCATGACATAGTATTCCGATATGTGTTTTGTGTAAGACCACGTCTGGGACATTGGCATCGATTTGTGATTTACGTGTAAGACCATGTCTGGGACATCGGCATCATATTGATTTCATGTAAGACCCTGTCTGGGACAGTGGCATCGATATTGATTACATGTAAGACCACGTCTGGGACTTGGCATTGTACGAGCTTTTCGAGCTATCCAAGTATCCTATTTAATTCCAAATGGTTCAACGGGCATTCTGAGAAATGAATGAGTATGAATGTGCATAAAAATTCTGGTACGTATGTATGTATATGAATTTGGCAATGGTTATGTATGTATAAGATTATTGATATATGAGCTACTTTACATGATATGTGCTTATGAACAAGTAACTGATCAATGAAGATAAGAAGAATATGACTTGTGATTGTGCTAGCCCTGAACCATATGCATGAAATGGTTTATAATTGCTCTATGTGATAAGTTTATTTGTATATGGCTTACTAAGCTTTGAAAGTTTACTTTGTGTGTGATTGCATTGTTTTATAGATTATCAAAGCTACCGGAAGTTCGGGGATCGTCGAGGATCATCACCACACTATCAAACAATATTTTGGTACCTTTTGAAAATGTATATATTGAAGTTTGGCACGTATAGGCTAGAAATGTAAGATATATTTTGAGACATATATATAGCCATGTGATATGGCTTGTAATGAATGTGAATATGGGTTAATTTAGTTTATGATATGTGATGCAAAAGTTAGTATGTTTTGAAGAGAGGTTGGTATATTGAAATTGGTATGTTTTGGATGAATTTGTATTTAGAAGTGAATGATGTTGTTTAGGTCAAATTGTGCATAAATTTCATGCCTTGGCTGATTTTGGAACATTAAATGATGCTTGTTGATGCTTATAGGTATGACCTATAATGGGTGGCAATTTGGTCTTGCAAATGGCCTATAATTGCCCACACGGTTGAGCACATGGGCCTGTGACCCGATCGTGTTCTTCACTATCCCAATTCGAAGTAGTCAGACTTGCACACGGGCCAGACACACGGGTGTGTGGCAGGCCGTGTGATTCAAGTTAGTGTTGCACACAGGAGTGTGACAGGACATGTGATTTTAGTCAGTTTTGTACACACGAGCTGTGGCACGGGTCAAGGCACGGGCATGTGAGGCACACGGCCTAGTCAGTTTCGTAAAGTTTCCGTATGAGATCGATTTGGTCCCAACCCTCTCTGAAGCATGTTTAAGGTCTCGTAGACCTTCTAAAGGGACAACGTGATTGTGAATGATAATGATTTTGATGCATAATATGTTCGTGATATATTTGTGAAATGTTCTGATATGTCTGGTAATGCCTCTTAACCTTAGTCCCGCGACGAACACGGGTTAAGGGTGTTACACAATTCACCTTTTAAGGTAACTGAAATTAGAACTGTTCAATCAGGATGCACGACGAAATCATTAAGACACTATCAAATGTCAAGCATGTGCCTGATTTAAAAAAGAATCTCATCTCCTTGGAAATTTAGACTCAAAGGACTGTGGGATTTCCATCGAGTCAAGTGGTATTAAGGTATCTCGTGGAGCTCTTGCTTTGATGAGGTCCTTGTAACACCCCTTACCCGTGTTCGACACCGGAAATGAATACGAGGCATTACCGAACTTAACTAGCTTGAACATACAACTTTGGGTTATAAAATTTTAATTCAATTAAAACTTCTCATTCATAAACATAACATCCTTATAATGGGCCTACGAGGCCCTAAACATACATTATGGGGGTTACGAAATTAAACCGAAATCTTTTGTGCACCAAGAAAATTATTGCCTAACCAGGGCCACACGCCCGTGTGGGCAGGCCGTTTGGTCACACACGCCCATGTTTCCAGCCCGTGTGTAATTTCTTTTTCATTTCGAACCTACAGGGGTTTTTACATGGTCAGGCACACGTCCATGTTAATGGCTTGTGTCCCTCACAAGGCCTAGACACGCCCGTGTCCTCACCCTGTGTGAAAACCTGGGTATTCTGATTATGACGTCAGCAAAACTCTTAAGGGATACATGGCCTATGCACACGCCCGTGTGCTGGCCCGTGTGACGAATCAAATTCTCGCAAATTTGATGCAGGGGACACACAGCCTATCAACACACCCATGGGGCTAACCATGTATCGCACACGGCCTAGACACACCCGTGTGTCTACCTGTGGACAATAAGAAGGCTATTTTCCAAGCCAATTGCCACCCTGAAACATAAACACATATCCCAACAAGCAACACATAACATGGCAATATATACTATGAAGAACCACTAATCATCTTTCATACTTCACAATTTACTTCATCATTTGCATGAACTTTCACTTCATAAAACTCATCACCATTAAATATGAAACTTGACAAAATCGCCCATTCCTAATGGCCATTTACAAAATGAGTGTATGACATTAGTAACCAACACTTTGGCTTTCAAATATGACATAACACAAGATGACCTAGTTTCTATACATGCCATACTCAAATATAGTCAACTTTACTTACTATACCAAAAGAAACTATTTGATAGTGTGATCTGAGCTCCGACATTCTACGATCCTCGAGCTAGCTTGGCAATACTACAAGGAAGAGGGAAAAAAGAGGGTAAGCATAGCTTAGTAAGTTTGCATGAATTAAAATAGCAACATAAATATTCATAGTAAAATCCATTTATCTCATAGAAATACAACACACAAGTTTCTCAAGTACTTTGTCATATACTTGTGCTTACCCGTCACATATCACATTACGGTTTCATAACTCGTATTTTACTCATGGTACTTGTATCACTTCATCACATAATTAGCACTTGTGCTATCTTGAACATAACTTGAATCATTATCGTCCTTAATAAATGTAACTCTTTGTCATCTTTTGTATAACTTAGCTCTTTGTCATCTTGACATATTAGCTCTTTACCCGTTGAACTACTCGGAATATCTGAGGATACTCAATCTATCATATATGTATATTGATGCCAATGTCATATCCCAGATATGGTCTTACATGGGATCACCTCTTGATGCCGATGCCATATCCCAGATATGGTCTTACACGGGATCTCTTAGCTCGATGTCGTGCCATGTCCCAGAGATGGTCTTATACGAGATCATACATAGATGTCGATGCCATGTCCCAGACATGGTCTTATGAGATTTCCTTTATTACCGAAAACCATGTCCCAGATATGGTCTTATACAGGTCCTTCCTTATTCGATGCTGATGCCATGTCCCGACATGGTCTTATAATGGATCTATGTTTGGTGTCAATGCCATGTCCCAGACATGGTCTTACACGGGACCTCTTTATCTCATGTTGCAACATAGGTATCCATGCTATTCCGAATGTTCAACGGGACTTCAACTTATCATTATTTCCTTATAATTTTATTGAGAAATCACTAATCAATTTCATGGAAATAATATACATTTCTCATGTAAATAAGAAATTTAGAACTAATAACATATGTAGCTTTAATTTCACAAACTTACCTCAGTACTCAAAATATGATAGGTATTCGATTTAGTTCGAAAACTTGTTCTTGCCTCAGTTTTGGTCCTGGCTTCGTGTTTCTTGATCTATAATAGCAAATTCACTTGTTTAATACTCACATTGACTAAATCGACCCATGAATCATACTTTGGCAAAATTATGATTTTTATCCTAAATTTTTACATAATTAACTTTTGTCCCTATGCTCGTAAAATGATTTTTATTCAGCTTTCTTGTATTATAAACCTAGCCGAATTATTTTCTTAACTACAACAACCCCTAATTTCCTCTATTTCACTCATGTATGACCATTTTCATAACTTTTGCAATTTAGTCCTTTTATGCATTTTTCATGAAAATCACTTAGAAAAATATGTTTGGCATACATTAAACTTTCATATTCTTTCATATCATCAAAATACATGCATGTCATACATGGATAAATTTTGAACATGAACCCTAGCTCAAAATATAACTAGAAATAGCTAAATCGAGCTACGAGAATTTTAAAAATACGAAGAACATTAAAATGGGGCTAAAAGGTAATTATATCAAGCTTGAAGTTGAAGAAACCCTAGCTATGGAGGGCTTGTAAAATTCGGCTATGGTGAAGAAGATGGACACTCATTTTTACTTCTTTTTCCCTTTTAATTCATTAATTAACCAAATGACAAAAATGCCCTTAAGGCCCCTTCCTTGAGATTTTTCCTTCCCATGTCCATTTTGTCCATCTTGACATTTAATGGTCTAATTGCTAAATAAGGACCTCTAGTAATTTTTATAATTCTATTTCATACTTAAATCTTCTAGAATCTCATATTTTTAATCTTTGCAATTTAGCCCAAATGGACAAATTGATCACTAATAAATAAAATTTCCTCATGAAATTTTCACACAATCATGCAAACACATCATAAGCTTCATAAAATCATAAAACACATTTTCTACTTCGGGTTTGTGGTCTCACAACCACTATTTCGAGTAAGCCCTAAATCGGGCTGTTACAGTCCTTGTCCTTTTTCTCTACCATAAATCAAGGTATTTATCCTTTTTCTCTACCAAATGTAACATCCTGAATTAATGGGCCTATGCGTTTAGTGTGTGGATATGTTTAATGTGTTAATTTAACTGTTAGGGGTCCAAATTGGGCTCAGGATGTGGTCCAGGCCTTGTGAAATTTTTGTTTGGGCAAAATAGGGTTTAAAAGGTGGTATCTGTGTTTAAAATATCAAAATGGGCTTGTGGCCCAGTGGTCAGTGGCGCCACTTAGAGAGCAAGGAGGTGACGCCACACAAGGGAGTAAAGGGCCCAAATTTAAGTTTCATGGAGCCCAATTCTTTTAATTTAAGTTAGCTAATTTCGGCATTAGGTAGGGTGGGAGTGGAAGGCAAAAAGGCTCAAAATAGGAGGATTTATGTGAATGGGATAATGTAGATATATTGATAATATGGAAGATAAAAGAGAAAGATAGGAATTATCTGCAAGGCTAAGTGGTGGCCGAATTTCAAACTCTGAGGGGGAGGAGAAATCGGTTTCTGATATGGCTAAGGAGTGCCGAAACTTTAAATAGTCAGGTGAGGGTTCTCTTCTTTATTTTTCGGCATTTAGGGTTTCCATCTTTTCTTTCTCTTCTTTCTGAGTAAAAGCCAAAATTCCCAACCCTATTCCCTCATCTTCACTTTGATTCAAAAGCCGAACTCCATTGTTCTTTCTCTTCTTTCTTCTAAAAGCTGAAACCTCGTAATCCTTTTTCTACATTCTTTTCTGTTGATCTTTGCTAAAGCCGAAACCTACCTCTGGTCAGCCGAAATTCTCTTTTCTTCTTCCTGTCTATTTCTTCATTAAAAGCCAAATCTACATAGACTCCTTCCTATCATCTTCTCTTCTGATCTTCTCAAAAAGCCGGAATCTCTAAAGGGTAGTCGAATTCTTTGTGTTAAGGTGAGTGCCGATTTTTATCTCTTCAATCTCTCTTTCGGTTTTTAAGAGACAAGGTCGAATGGCCACTTGGTTGTTAAGGCTGTCGATTGAGGCTATATTTCCTCTCTTTTGCGTTGGGGCGGCATTTCGGGATTTGAAGGAAACCTGTTCATTTAGATTTAAAAGCCGGAAATCACTAGTCTCTAATTTGGGATTTCAAGGTAAGGATTTCAATTCTCCTTAAGATGATCAACTGTTTTCTTTTTGTTAGTTGTGCCTTAACCTAATGTTTCGTTACCGGCTTCTGAACAACACCTTAGGCAGATAGCAGTGTGTTGGCTACGGATAGCGTCGACTTAGAAAGTCTCGTTCTAATAGTAATCAGGTGTGTAGATCTCTAACACACTAATTAAACTGTATGTATGTTATGGGCTAAAAGTCGGAAAAGGCTGAATAGTAATCTGGACTAAATATATGTTATGGGCTAAAAGCCAGAAAAGGCTGTATAGACAGTCGGATTACCCAAAAAGGGTAGGCAAGGGATGCCAGGTACGTAATCATAGAAAACTTCTCTATGTGTATCGATGTATGCGATAAACTGAAATCTCTTAGGTAATACATTGCTTGATTTTGCATGTATGTATGCATGGGATGGGGTTGATATGATGAAGCGGAAGAAGGTCACATAGCGATCGGTGGCTTTGCCACATAGGTCACATAGTGATCGGTCTTTATGACAGACAGCTCAGCTGTCAAAATGCTACGATGTATTATTAAGGTAGCATAGCGATCGGTGGCTTTGCCACATAGGTCACATAGTGATTGCTCTTTATGACAGGCAGCTCAGCTGTCGAAATGCTACGATGTATTATTAAGGTCGCATGGCGATCGGTGGCTTGCCACATAGGTCACAGTGATCGGTCTTTAAGACAGGCAGCACAGCTGTCGATATGGTGTGTAGCGGTTAGCGGGTTGATTGTAGAAATCCCTAAGGTGTGATGGTTGGTACGGGCTGGTGTGTAGAGGATGGATTTCTAGGCTGGGATGGCCATGATGCATATATAGTTACCTTATATACAGGCCAAGGCCATAATGTGTTTGTGGGCCAAGCCTTTGATGTGTTTTCGGGATTTACACACTGAGTCTTGGTGACTCACCCTATTATTTTTCCCTAATTTTGCAGATGAGCAGTAGATCGTGGACATGGGAGCCGAGGCGGACTCGAGGGGCCATCCAGACTTTATTTCTATAAATTATTTTCGGTTTTATTTAAGTTTTATTTTTATTTTGGGAATGTTTATGTAATAAGGCCTCATAGTTGATATTCACCTGAGTAGTTTCTAATACTTGCAACTTATGAAATTATGTCAAAGGTTTAATTATACGAAATAATAATAGTACAAGGTTTTCTTCCAAATGTCATTTATTTATTCAAATATTGCCTAATTAACTTACAATTTCCAAAACCAACAATGCAAAAGTTTTCAATGTACAACCTGTAGCATACCAGATCTGGTCGAAACTTATGGGCCGGGTTTGGGGTGTTACAATAAATCAATGTCACATCCTTAAATGAGAGCTTATCTCTACCATAAATTAAGGTCTCTTTAAAGTTTTAACAAATGGGGAAAAGAGCACGATAATAACATAGCCTGATCTTCATCATCTATGTTAACCTAGACATTCTTCAGATCATTCAAGAAAGTAACAAATTGACTGATGTGACCCTAAGGTTATTCATATCATCTATATGTATAATCGTTGTTTAAACACCGATCGATTAGCCAGAGACTTTGTCATGTATAGGGTTTCTAATTTTCTTCGTAAGGCTATTGCCATTTTCTCTATAAGCACCTACTACAACACATTGTTCATGAGGCACAATTGAATTGTTGACAGAGCCTTCTCATCAAGCTCTTCTCATTAACTCGTCTAGGTTTTCATGTTTTTGCCTGGTAATGACCTTCTTCAGACTGTTCTGAACCAAAATTATCGCTATTCGAACTTGCCATAAACTAAAATTTGTGATTTCATCGAACCTTTCAATATCAAACTTCGTTGTTGTCAAATCTGAATATGTCAATTGCAGAATCTGAACTAAGATTTAATACCAATTTGTTGGTGATCGACTCGTATAAACAACGAACAAGAAAACTAGAGAAGATCGAACACACAAATTTATGTGACCCAACCTATAACATTTTAGAAAGAATGTTCTTTGGAATCACCTTCTGCAATACATTGTTCGTGAGGCACAACTGAATTGTTGATAGTGCCTTCTCATTAAGCTCTTCTCATTCTTTCTGATTCACATCCGCGGGTTTTTGCGTTGTAATGACCTTCTTTAGACCGTTCTTAACCAGAATTATCATCCGAACTTGTCATAGACTGAAATTTTTGATCCCGTTAAACTACTTGATATCGTATCTCATTGCCATCTCTGAACAGGTTGTATGCGGAATTCAAATCAAGCTATGATAATAATTTATTGGGAATCAACCCCGTATAAACATAAAATAGAAAAGTAGATAAAATCAAAACACAAAGTTTACATGAAAAACTCCTCTAAAAAGGATAAAAAAAACCATGGGCAAAGAAAACTTCACTAATCGACAACCAACAAAGAGTACAAGATGGAGAAATAACTTAAATGAGCAAAACCCAAAACCCGAATACAAAGTTCTCTCAAAAACTCTTCATCAAATCTCACATAAGAGATATTCTAAAAAAATCTTTAAAACAAGGTTACAAAGACCCTTTAAATAGGCTAATATTAAAGTCCTAATATGACTAAAATATTCTTAGATTAATCAGAGTTTAACTTGGAAAATATAGCAAAGTTTAATTAAGAGAAAAAATATTGAAATAAGAGGCACACCCCACAAAAACTATTGAAATGCATTATTTAATGTATGTGATATCTATTTCGTCCAAATAAATTTAAGTAATTATTAAAGGTTGCATTGATTAATCAAGAAATTTTAATTAAAAATAAAAACTTGTAATGCAAAAATGAGTTAGTGACCAAATTTTAATTATAACTTATGTCTAATATTGGTCATACTTCAGTTATTCAAGCTAAACTTTAGGGAGTGTATGAAGGTTTATTGTTGATGTGGAATGTTGGATTTCACAAAAGATATTGGAAATGGACTTTTACAACAATTCATATGCTCGAGAGTAATAGAGGAATGGGATACCTGGCCTCGTTAGTGAACTCCATACGAAGACTTTTGCACGAGAGATTAGAATGTCGATATCAAACATGAGTATCACGATGGCAAATCAAAGTGTAGATCATGTTAAAGTTTGGCTTTGACTATGGCTTTTGGCCTTCACAACTTTGAAGACTTGCCACCAACTCTGAACTAGTTAATTTATAGAGATATTGGAAGTCATAGTTCCACAATTGTGTCATGTTAGTACTTAAGCTTTGCCTTCTTTTTTTTCACAAAAAAATAAATCAATGACCAAATTATAAAATTTTTAAAATTATATACCTTTATAAAAATTTTACAAAAATTTGGGGCTAAAAATATAATTACTTTTTTAAAAAATAATATTAGTATATGAATATTGTCACATGGCATATTGAATATTGTGGCGATATTATACAACATCTGATAAAATTGTTATTGTCATGACTCATGACATCCAATCATTGTGACCAATGATTACGAATAAAAAAAATTAAAACCTTAACTTTAGTGTTAAAATTAAATTATACTAACAATTTAATGGCGAATTAAAAATTAATGAAGAGTTCTTACTTTTTTTTTATATCAACTATATACTACTAATTTATAAATAGTTTAATACTACTATTATTCATTTACAGTTATTAATCTTTATGATTTTAATAAATTTATTATCAATATTTGCTATCACGTTTTTTTAAATTTCTAATCATAAAAAATAATGATTACTTTTATAGATTATAATTAAGTACACTAAGTGGAGATTTATTAACTCCATTATAAGTTCTGATCATATCTACTCTTTTTGACATAATGTCTAGAACTACCTAGATTTTCTTCTCAACTCTAAATAGGAAGATAATTTATATTAGTACACTCGAATCCACGTCATTTTACATTGACAACAATATCCATGCCAATCAAATGAAGACTCAATCGATAATATTTAATAATTTTTTAACTCCACTTGTGAATTTTCTTTGAATCTCTCAAATAGTTGTCCTAATTTTATTATGGTAAAGATTTGCAATATTAGCAACATGCAATTTATTAATTTAATATTTGTGAAATAACATGCAGAGTTGATATAAGTTTAGACCTAACTAATGTTATCGTAATGATGCCATTTTTAATGGATAAACACTTGTATATAGCTTACGCAAAATTTACGTATTGGTGATAAATTTACAACTATTATGTTATCCATTCTTTACTATAGCCATGTTAACATAATCTTTTTAATTATTTTGTGTATATTTAACCATTTACTAAATGATTTATTGATTTATAGCTTTTAGTTTATAATTGTAGTACACTTTAACTAAACAATAATGACATAAATTCAAAACTTAAAAATAATTAAATTAATAAATCAATCAATTAAATTTAATTTTTATAATTAAATATTTTTACATAACTAATTTTACTTCTATTAAAATTAAAACAAATTAATCGTATTAAAATATATGTAAAATTAACGGTAACTTTCTTTTAAATAAAAAAGAAAACTAATACAAATAAAAGCAAAACATTAACAAAGAAGACAATTGAAAGTTAAATTTCTAACGGTAACTTTGCATCAATTCAAAAATTATTTTGATGACATGTAAAGCGGATTTATAAGCCGGAATAGCTCAGTTGGTTAGAGCGTAAGGCTGTTAACCATAAGGTCGGAGGTTCGAGCCCTCCTTCTAGCGAATGAATTTTTATTTTTTATGTTAAAACCAATGAGCTCCTCCGTATAATTCTACTCTACAAGCCCAACGCCAATCAGTCCAACAGAGAATTCTAAATTGTAGCCCAATGACCATCACAATAAAATCAAAATCAAATCAGGAGGAAAAAGTCCTACAATTATAAAATTTTAAATTTATATTTAAAAAACAAACTGTAATATCTGTACAAAATAATATAATATTTCTCTATCTCCAAATACATGCGAATTATTTAAAATCGTATTATATATATTTTACCAAGTAATAATTTTAAAAACATAATTCATAAGTTATATGATTTTTTTTACTTGTAAAATAATAATTATTATCAATTATTATTTTCATGTATAAACCATTTTCTATTATTTTATTTTTCAAAATTAAATTTACATTCTAGCTCTTACTTTCTTATAATTATGCACTTTATCTTTTATGAACACATTAAGTTATCAAAACTATTAAAATTCACTACTTGAAATATTTGATATATATTTCATCCATTTAAATTTAAATATTTATTATAGACTACATCTATCCATCAAATAATTTTAATCAGAAAAGAATTATAGTTTCAAACAAAATAATGACCAAATTACACAATTTTCAAAGTTTTATGATCTAATAGATTTTTTCAAAAAACAATTTAAAGACAAAAATTGTAATTTGTTTTTGAAAAAAAATATTTTTTTTCATTTGGTACTATTACTAATGTAATAATCAGTGTTGAAATATGTTTAAATATATTTTTCCTTCAATTTGTTTTTCTTTTATGAATAGTTAAATTAAATGTGGTAGAGATAATTAAGCTAACAAAGTGCATGAAATTGAAGTTAAAAGTGTTACCAAATTTATCACCTCAAATTACAAAGTCTACAAAATAAAAGGAGTCCTAAATTTAAAGTTTTTCTAACAAATTGGCTCTTCTAACGCAAATTAACACTATGTTTGGTTGAAGGTAATGGCTATTCCATTACATGCCTATTACAAGGTTATTCTGCAGGCCCACATAAACATATGTTTGGCTCAATGGAGTACCTATTACGGGTGTATTCCATTCCGGGCTTAAGCAGAGATATTTACCGATTTCTATTCCCTTCCCTCTTCACCGTTTACCCATTCGTTGCTTGAAGAACCCTATCTTACCCTTACCAAATTTTCTCACCTCAAAAACACTCATCAATCGACATCCAGTTCTTGCTTCCTTCGACTCCGGCATTCCTCCCCTTCATCCAAGGTCAGGTAAACATTTTTCTTTCTGTTGTTCCTTTCATTTTCCAGTTCTGCCATTTTTGTTACCTACAAATTTTTTTCTTCCTATTTTCGTTATTGTTTCCTTCACCATCATCTGATTTTTTTTAATAAACATAGGGATTTATATTCCCTTCCCTCTTCACCGCTATTAGAAGAAGCACTTTGTTGCTCTGTTTCTCTCGTTGTAGCATAAGATCAAGATCAACAGTTCTTCAAACAAAAGGGAAAAAGCTGGTAAGTTTCTAACCCTACGATTTTCTTGTCGAAATTTGAATTTCTTTGATGGGTCCTTTGTCATTTTTACAAATAAAAATAAAAATTACTTGAAGTGTAAAATTTATGTACTTATTTCCCTTGTTCTTGGATTTGATCTTGGATTTGAATATTGTCATCTTTTTGAAAGAAAAAGGTGCTTTTAGCCTTGAATTGAAAACTATTTTTGGTTCATACATCTGAGTTTTGTTGAATGTGATCAGGAAAGTTTCTTTTCCAATTATGCAGATCAGGAATTTGAATGAAAAGGCTGAACTTCTTTTTTATCAAATGATAGTACGATTTTAGTTGCAAATTTTGATTTCTGATTAATTGGGTGTTCATATTTGCTTGAAGAACCCTATCTCACCCTTACCAAATTCTCACTTCAAAAACACTCAATCAGCAACCATTTCTTGCTTCTTTCGACTCCAGCATTCCTCCCCTTCATCCAAGGTCAGGTAAACATTTTTCCTTCTGCTGTTCCTTTCATTTCAATGCATTCCTCCCCTTCGACTCAGCCATTTCTATGCATCCCACTCTTCCTGTTTACATCTTCAACATGTGCTAATTTTATTTGATTTATGTCAATGAACATGAGGACTAAGTTTACTGCTCTTCCACCTTGATATCGTAAATGGGTACTATGAAATATGTCTTTGTAGTCTACACAGTAACCTTGGTCATTGTTATGTGAATCTCTGTAGTGCAACAGTATACATGATTTCAGCTAATACAGTTGCTGGTTGTGTAGCTAATACAGCTTGGTCATGTGTTCTGTTTTTTCTATCTTATTTAACTTTATTTTCTTAATTTTTTATCCTTTTACTTTTCTTTACACCTTATCAAGCAAAACCATCTTGAACCAAATATACATACACATTCTGTCAAAATATATATATACACATACGTTTGTGTATATAAACCTTTTTTTTATTTGAGCTTTACTGTAATAAAATATTTGTTGACTAATGGGATTTCTTTTCACTTCCATTTTCACATTATTTCCATATTTCTTATTTGGTTGAAGAAAGAGTAATTCACCCTTAAAATAGAGTTCTCCTATGGGTGTTATTGAGTTATTCCAACTTCTTTTTGTTTATTAGGTTTGATTGAACTCTGATAAATGATGAAAAATCATCTCTTAGCTTTGGTTTCTATTTTATTTTATGTTTTCTTTCTAATGCCTTTGTGCTAGGAAAGGTTTAGAAGTTATTTTTATGACATAAGGAGTAGTGTTATTTATTTGTCTGAATATGTTACAATTTTATCTTCATCACCCTTGCCGAGAAATTAAGTAAGTCTGCTTATGTAACACCCCGTGCCCGGTACCGTCGCCGGAGTTGAGCAAGAGGCATTACTAGACTTGACTACAAATTTAAAACATGAACATCCTAAAGCTGTCAAACTGCGTTGTGCCGACCAATTCGGCTATAACTCGAGTTATAGAGCTCGAAATTCAGTTCCGTAAATTTTCCTTGAAAGTAGACTCATATATCTATTTACCATAATTTTTCTAGAATTTTCATGTGGCCATTTAGTACAGTTTATTCATCAAAGTTACCCTTATTACACTGCTGGACAGTTCTGACCTGTCCTTATAAAACTGCAGTTATCTCATTGCCCAATTTTTATATACTGTTCTAGTTTATACCAACGAAAAATACTCAATAAGGGTTCTACACATATATCCCATGCTTCCTAATTATTTTTGTACAATTTTTGACAATTTTTCCAAACCAGAACAGTGACTCGCGAATGCATTCAGAGTAGGTCTCACTAAAACTGAATTATCTCATAATGTATAAGTCTCTTGCCTATTCTGTTTCTTTCATGTAAAAGTAGACACAATAAGGTTTAACTCCATGTCTCATTCGTCTTTTAATTCAATGTACCCTATTTTCGGTGATTTTTCTAACTCATATCACTGCTGTTACTACAAGATGTTTTGTCACAATTTATGAAGGACTAGCTTCTTACCAAACTTACCTACATTCCTAATTCAAGGATTCATTTCGCATATGTAAACATTTCCTTAACAAAATGACTAAACTTTGATTTAGAAAGCATAAACCTTACCATCGAGAACCAACATACACATTAACAACCCTACAACATACTTAATTAGAAATTTAGCCATATTCGCATGGCTATTCTTTTAAGGTTTACATGTGAACCGTAAAACTTCCTCAAACAATCCAAGCCTATCCTATACATGCCTTCGTTCAAAACCAACCCAAAATGAAGGAGTACCCCAAAAGATAGGTTGATAGTGTGAGCGACTTTCCGACGATTCCGGTGAGCTTGTGGCTTGATCCTAATCTATAAAACAGAGGAAACATCTCACACAAGTAAGCTTGCTAGCTTAGTAAGTCCCAACTCATGTAAATTAGAACATGTAATTAATTATGAAGATAAAACAATCCACATATGGCATTCTACATAAACAACTAAGTAAATAACTTACACAAGGCCAAATATTAATAAATCGATAACCTTCTTTCATAGCAGTTATACATGCAAAACAATTGTCCCATAATAGCATGGTCTAAGCTCGACTTTCGTCAAACCACATTCATCAATGACAATTTGGCACCAGTAACATTTAACATAACATACCTCACATACTTACCCGAACCATATTCTTGGCAATTTTAGTACTAAATTGCCTTGACGAGGATTAAGCCCCTCTTAGGTAAATTTCATCACCGGCATCAAGCCTGCTAGGCGTAACAGCCCGAAAAGTAACACCGGCGCAAGGCCTGCTAGGCGTAAAGCCCGATAGATAACACCGGCACGAGGCCTGCTAGGCATAAAAGCCCGATAGATAACACCGGCACGAGGCCTGCTAGGCATAAAAGCCCGATAGATAACACCGGCACGAGGCCTGCTAGGCATAAAAGCCCGAATGTCCAAATATCTTTACGAGCTTTTCACATTTTCCCAATACATATCGAATCATACCCTTTATTACCCTTACATTTAATCAATTTGAAATTCAATCAAATCTATCACTATCACAATCGACCAACTCAGGGTTTTATACCAAGCATTATACGATCTGCATCATTCACTAGATATGTAAAGGACCTTTAGATATAAGGTAGCTCAAGAACTTACTTATTCATCTTGCATTAGCCAAAAGAATTTCCATCACATTCTCAACTTAAATCATCCACCAATGGGTCAACATACATTCGGCCATGATGTATTTGGACTTTAGCATTCATAAATTTTTAATAGTCAAGATAACCATAATTAACTCTAGGACATGATTTAACTAAAGGACTTACCTTAGAAGTCGATAGGTTCGAGCTCTCCAACTATTCGTTTAGTTTAGCCTTTCCTCGCTCCAAATTCTTCTCCTTTTGTTCTTGATCTAATTCGGTTCAATTAAACCAATTTAACCACATTTTCATTCACTTTAAAAACAAAATCATATAGTATATAATTTATCGATTAATCCCCCAACCAATGTAACATTTAAAACATATTAATTCCATGCTTTCGGCATTGCAAATAGAACATTTCCAACATGTATATTATGCATGTCCGAATACGAGCAAAAATTTTGACTTATACATTTCAATCAATGTCATTCAAATTCGAACATTGCTCAAGTCCTATATCATTATCAACTCATGCACATACATCACATTTATTCAATCCAAAACATGAACATATGTATAATCGGCTATCACCCACTACCTTTCTCAAGTATGTCAAAAGAATATTATTAAACATATTGGTAATAATTTGTTTAATGTACTTTAATACAAAACTTACCTTCTTATCCATGGCTGTAATTAACTTTATATAATTACACATATATAATCAAACACATTAGCTCAAATTCATTTTCTATTGTGGCCGAATGTACTACTTCCATACCCTTGCATTTTTCTTCAACATTCAACCAAGAAACAAGCTAATAACCACATCTAATTCAAGCATTCAACTAATCCAATTTCCTATTGAACACCACAATAACAATTTCGAACCAATTAGGTTACCTCTACATGGCCGAATGGCCTTTAGGTGCTTAGGATTTTCTATAACTCTTCCATTCATCAAGTTTACCCCATAACTTAAACATCACATATAACAAATCTTATATGGTAACTTTATCATAAGGAGATGGCCGAACATCAAGATACAAGAAGTATTTATTTTTCATGAATGTCCAACCCAATATTCGGCCAAACATGAAGGTATCTTCAAGCCAAAAATCAACAAAGCTTTCTTACAAGTTCAAGCTATTTCTTCTCTTACCATGTAAGTTTATTTTCAGCTCAAATCATAAACCCCCCCCCCCATGGCCGAACTTCATCATGCATGGCATTTCAAATTTCTACTTGATTTTTCAATGTTGATCAAGGAAATCAACCTATTTCAAAGAAGGATTGTTAAACTAGAGTTTGAAATATCACCTTGCTCAACACATGCAATGGCCGATTGAAGAAGAGGAATTTCTTCTTCTCTTGATGATAGCTTCGGGTGGGTGAGGAGGAAGAAGAAAGATGAAAATGATTTTTATTTTTCTCTTTTTGTTTAAAACTATCTACACATTATTATTTATTTAGCATGCTTATGACAATCTAATATTTTAAAATAGAAAAATGCATAGAAAGCATCTTAGTCTTGCATGCTTGCCGTCCACCTTATAAATATGGGGGGATTTGACATGCAAATCCCCATGTTTTATGGGCAATTCACTTAGCTCCCTTTTTAGTAATGCCCAATACATTAATCCTTCTTGCAATTAAGCCTCCTTAGCAAATTAAGCACTTAGATAGCTGAAATTTTCTACGAATTTTTTTACACTCACTAAAAACACACATAATAAACACAAAACATAATATTATAATATCCCACAGGCTCGGATTCGTGGTCCCGAAACCACCTTTCCGATTAGGGTCAAAATTGGTCTGTTACAACTCTCCCCCCCTTAAGGATTTTCGTCCCCGAAAATCTTACCGTTAAAAAGGTTCGGATATTGTTGCTTCATTGACTCTTCAGGCTCCCACGTAGCCTCTTCGACTCCGTGACGATTCCATAGAATCTTTACTAATGGAACTCTCTTATTTCTTAACTCTTTGGTTTCCCGAGCTAAGATACGGATCGGTTCCTCATCATAGGTCAAGTCAGATCGAATTTCAATCTCTGACGGGGTGATCACATGGGACGGATCTGATCTGTATTTGCGAAGCATCGAAACATGAAATACGTTGTGTATCTTTTCTAACTCGGAGGGCAACCTTAATCTGTAAGCAACCGGTCCAATACGTTCAATAACTTCGTACGGCCCGATAAACCTCGGGCTCAACTTGCCTTTCTGACCGAATCGGAGTATCTTCTTCCACGGAGAAACTTTCAGGAATACCCGATCTCCGACTTGAAATTCGATGTCCTTGCGTTTTAAATCGGCATAGGACTTTTGACGATCCGAAGCTGCTTTCAAATTGCTTTTAATCACAACCACTTTCTGTTCAGTTTCTTTGATCCAATCAACCCCGTGTATCTTATTCTCACCGAGCTCCGTCCAATACAACGGTGTGCGACATTTTCGACCATATAAGGCTTCATAAGGTGCCATTTTTATGCTAGACTGAAAGCTATTATTGTAAGCAAATTCAATCAGGGGTAGGTATCGTTCCCACGTGCCCTCGAACTCTAGAACGCAACACCTCAACATGTCCTCAAGTGTCAAGATAGTTCGCTCAGACTGACCGTCTGTTTGCGGATGGAAGGCTGTACTAAAATGAAGTTTAGTACCTAATGCCTCTTGCAACTTCTTCCAGAATCGCGAGGTAAATCTTGGGTCTCTATCTGAAACAATGGAACTCGGTACACCGTGCAATCTTACAATCTGCGATACATACAATTCGGCGAGCTTATCAAGTGAATAGTCGGTACGTACCGGCACAAAATGAGCTGACTTAGTCAATCTATCAACGATAACCCAAACGGCATCTTTCTTACTCGGTGTCATAGGGAGACCGGATACAAAATCCATAGTAATTCTATCCCATTTCCATTCGGGTATCATAATCGGCTGAAGTAATCCGGAAGGCACCTGGTGCTCAGCTTTCACTTGTTGACAGATTAAGCATTTGGAGACAAACTCAGATATGTCCCGTTTCATGCCAGGCCACCAATAAAACTGCTTCAAATCGTTATACATTTTTGTGCTTCCCGGGTGTATCGACATTCGGCCATTATGGGCTTCACTCAGAATCGCCTGTATCAAATCTGAGTTTGTTGGAACACACAATCGATTTTTATACTTCAAACAGTCATTTGCATCTATCTGGAAGTCTGATTCTGTAGAGTTCTCACACTGAACCCGAATAGCTACTAACTTTTCGTCAGCTTTCTGTGCCTCGTAAATTTGCTGAATAAACATCGGTCTTGTTTGTAGCTCGGCTATGATCGAACCATCCTCGGACATCGTCATCCGTGTGTTTAATGCACGCAGAGCAAATAATGATTTTCGACTCAACGCATCCGCTACCACATTAGCCTTCCCCGGATGGTAGTCAATCACTAATTCATAGTCTTTCAACAATTCTAACCATCGGCGTTGTCTCAAATTTAAATCTTTCTGAGTCATTAAATATTTCAGACTTTTGTGATCTGAATAAACATGACATTTTTCGCCGAATAAATAGTGACGCCAAATTTTTAATGCAAACACAATGGCTGCTAACTCCAGATCGTGAGTTGGATAATTCTTTTCATGTGGCTTCAATTGTCTTGAAGCGTAGGCTACCACCTTGCCTTCTTGCATCAGAACACAACCCAACCCACTTAAAGATGCATCACTAAAAATAGTAAATTCTTTACCCGATTCAGGCTGAGTCAACACTGGAGCCTCGGTTAAAAGGGCTTTCAATTGCTCGAAACTCCTCTGGCATTTTTCTGACCATTCATATTTGACATCCTTCTGTAGTAATCTCGTCAAAGGTGCAGCTATCACGGAAAAACCTTTTACAAATCGTCTATAATATCCCGCGAGGCCTAGGAAACTTCGGATCTCAGAAACATTCTTTGGTGGTTTCCACTCGAGTATGGCTGCTATTTTGTTTGGATCCACCCGAATTCCTGACACCGAAACCACATGACCCAAGAAGCTGACTTCGTTCAACCAAAACTCACACTTACTGAATTTTGCATATAAACGATGATCTCTCAAGGTTTGTAGTACTACTCTCAAGTGCTCAACGTGTTCCGCTTCGCTTTTGGAGTAGACCAATATATCATCGATAAACACTACTACAAACTGATCCAAAAACCGTCGGAAGACCCGGTTCATAAGATCCATAAAAACGGCAGGTGCATTGGTAAGCCCAAAAGGCATAACCAAAAACTCATAGTGCCCGTACCTCGTTCGAAATGCCGTCTTGGGCACATCGGAATCCCTGACTCGTAATTGGTAATAGCCCGATCTCAAATCTATTTTCGAAAACACTGAAGCTCCCTTCAACTGATCAAATAAATCATCAATCCGAGGTAACGGGTATTTATTCTTTATGGTCACCTTATTTAGTTGCCGGTAGTCGATACACATTCGCATTGTCCCATCTTTCTTTTTCACAAACAAGACTGGTGCTCCCCACGGAGAAAAACTCGGTCGTGCGAAACCCCTCTCGGTCAAGTCTTGCAACTGCGCTTTCAATTCTTTTAATTCAATAGGCGCCATTCGGTACGGAGCTATCGAAATTGGGGTCGCACCCGGCACTAATTCAATGCCGAACTCAATCTCTCGTACTGGGGGTAAGCCCGGTAGTTCTTCAGGAAACACATCGGGGTATTCACCTACAACTGGTACCGATTCCATTAGTTTCTCGGACAGTTTATTATCCCGTACATAAGCCAAATAGGCCTCACACCCCTTTCTCACATACTTTTGGGCTACCATCGAGGATATCACTGTAGGCAACTCATTTACATCACCGGATTTTATTCTAATTGTTTCACCGCTTCGGCATTTCAGATTAATAAGCTTCCTCTTGCAATCCACCACTGCCTCATGTGAAGTTAGCCAATCCATACCCAAGATTATATCAAATTCATCGAAGGGCAGCAACATTAAGTCTGCTGGAAAACAATAGTCTCGTACCATCAACGGGCAACCTCTACACACTTTATCTACAAGCACACATCTACCCAAAGGGTTGGACACACGAATTACGAACTCGGTAGACTCAACTAGCAGAGTCTTACCAAATTTTAAAGTTTCACACACATAAGAATGAGTCGAACCAGGATCAATTAGTGCAATCACAGTAGTATCAAAAAGAGTGAAAGTACCGGTAATGACGTCGGGGGAGGAAGCATCCTCTCTAGCTCGCGCAGCATATGCTCTCGCCGGAGCTCTAGCCTCGGATCGATCTGTAGTGTTCTTCGCTCCTTTCTGGCTACCACCTACACTGCCTGAATGTCTGGGTGGTCTACCTCGCATTGGCACGTTGCTCGGTGTAGCGTTCCGAACTGCATTCTGCTCAGCTAACTTCGGACACTCTCTGATAAAATGATCTGACGATCCACATTTATAGCAAGTCCGATCATGGAATCTACAACTCCCTGAGTGCCATTTCCCACAGTGTTTGCATTCAACTCTAGTTTGTGGATTGTTACCAACGCTGGCTATCGAGGTAGCTCGGGAGCTCATAGGAAGTCGATCCCGACTAGGCGGATCTGTAATAGTTCTCTGTCGGCTGTAATCACCTCTAGGCTTCTTGCTCGTGGAATGAAAGACTTTGCCCGAAGACCTCTTTCGGATATCTCTGGCTTCGGTATCAGCCTTTCTCTTCTCCTTCCCGAGCTCTTCAGCTTTGCAAGCTCTCTCGACTAAAGTTACAAATTCTTGGATTTCAAGAACGCCGACAAACATCTTTATGTCTTCATTTAAGCCGTCTTCGAATCTTTTACACATAATGGCTTCAGTAGAGACACACTCTCTAGCATAACGGCTGAGCCTGACAAATTTTCTTTCATACTCCGTTACAGTCATTCGTCCTTGTTTCAGCTCAAGGAACTCTTTTCGTTTTTGATCAATAAACCTTTGGCTAATATATTTCTTGCGGAATTCAGTTTGGAAGAAATCCCATGTCACTCTTTCTTTCGGAACCACTGATACTAGTGTGTTCCACCAGTGATATGCAGTGTCCCGTAGTAAGGATATAGTACATTTCAAGCATTCATCCGGAGTACAAGACAGCTCACCAAGTACCCGAATAGTGTTATCGAGCCACATTTCGGCTCTCTCAGCATCATCATCGTCATTGGCTTTAAATTCTTCGGCCCCATATTTTCGAATTTTGTCAACTGGAGGCCTACTAGATCTCATGGGATCTATTACTGGGGGAGCTAGAGGATCCGGAGCTGGATTATTCGGGGGTGGAGGTTGGGGCATATTCGGGTTATTCTGAATAAATTGGGCAAACCAATCATTCATCATTCGATAAAAGGCTTGCTTTGTCTCTCCTTCGTGGCTACCCGAAACAGGTCGAGAGTCTATCGGCGCTGATCCATGGGTACGGTCAGGCGCCACGCTCTCCACATCATCAGCCACAGCTCTTTCTGGTTCGGAATCCATTTACTATACAAACAAAAATTTAGGTTGTCAGAAGTCACCACACTATCAACATATAACCACAGGCATGTATAGCTAGACTCACACGCGCCACGGCAGTCCTAGAACCGACTAAACCGTAAGCTCTGATACCAATCAAATGTAACACCCCGTGCCCGGTACCGTCGCCGGAGTTGAGCAAGAGGCATTACTAGACTTGACTACAAATTTAAAACATGAACATCCTAAAGCTGTCAAACTGCGTTGTGCCGACCAATTCGGCTATAACTCGAGTTATAGAGCTCGAAATTCAGTTCCGTAAATTTTCCTTGAAAGTAGACTCATATATCTATTTACCATAATTTTTCTAGAATTTTTCATGTGGCCATTTAGTACAGTTTATTCATCAAAGTTACCCTTATTACACTGCTGGACAGTTCTGACCTGTCCTTATAAAACTGCAGTTATCTCATTGCCCAATTTTTATATACTGTTCTAGTTTATACCAACGAAAAATAGACTCAATAAGGGTTCTACACATATATCCCATGCTTCCTAATTATTTTTGTACAATTTTTGACAATTTTTCCAAACCAGAACAGTGACTCGCGAATGCATTCAGAGTAGGTCTCACTAAAACTGAATTATCTCATAATGTATAAGTCTCTTGCCTATTCTGTTTCTTTCATGTAAAAGTAGACACAATAAGGTTTAACTCCATGTCTCATTCGTCTTTTAATTCAATGTACCCTATTTTCGGTGATTTTTCTAACTCATATCACTGCTGTTACTACAAGATGTTTTGTCACAATTTATGAAGGACTAGCTTCTTACCAAACTTACCTACATTCCTAATTCAAGGATTCATTTCGCATATGTAAACATTTCCTTAACAAAATGACTAAACTTTGATTTAGAAAGCATAAACCTTACCATCGAGAACCAACATACACATTAACAACCCTACAACATACTTAATTAGAAATTTAGCCATATTCGCATGGCTATTCTTTTAAGGTTTACATGTGAACCGTAAAACTTCCTCAAACAATCCAAGCCTATCCTATACATGCCTTCGTTCAAAACCAACCCAAAATGAAGGAGTACCCCAAAAGATAGGTTGATAGTGTGAGCGACTTTCCGACGATTCCGGTGAGCTTGTGGCTTGATCCTAATCTATAAAACAGAGGAAACATCTCACACAAGTAAGCTTGCTAGCTTAGTAAGTCCCAACTCATGTAAATTAGAACATGTAATTAATTATGAAGATAAAACAATCCACATATGGCATTCTACATAAACAACTAAGTAAATAACTTACACAAGGCCAAATATTAATAAATCGATAACCTTCTTTCATAGCAGTTATACATGCAAAACAATTGTCCCATAATAGCATGGTCTAAGCTCGACTTTCGTCAAACCACATTCATCAATGACAATTTGGCACCAGTAACATTTAACATAACATACCTCACATACTTACCCGAACCATATTCTTGGCAATTTTAGTACTAAATTGCCTTGACGAGGATTAAGCCCCTCTTAGGTAAATTTCATCACCGGCATCAAGCCTGCTAGGCGTAACAGCCCGAAAAGTAACACCGGCGCAAGGCCTGCTAGGCGTAAAGCCCGATAGATAACACCGGCACGAGGCCTGCTAGGCATAAAAGCCCGATAGATAACACCGGCACGAGGCCTGCTAGGCATAAAAGCCCGATAGATAACACCGGCACGAGGCCTGCTAGGCATAAAAGCCCGAATGTCCAAATATCTTTACGAGCTTTTCACATTTTCCCAATACATATCGAATCATACCCTTTATTACCCTTACATTTAATCAATTTGAAATTCAATCAAATCTATCACTATCACAATCGACCAACTCAGGGTTTTATACCAAGCATTATACGATCTGCATCATTCACTAGATATGTAAAGGACCTTTAGATATAAGGTAGCTCAAGAACTTACTTATTCATCTTGCATTAGCCAAAAGAATTTCCATCACATTCTCAACTTAAATCATCCACCAATGGGTCAACATACATTCGGCCATGATGTATTTGGACTTTAGCATTCATAAATTTTTAATAGTCAAGATAACCATAATTAACTCTAGGACATGATTTAACTAAAGGACTTACCTTAGAAGTCGATAGGTTCGAGCTCTCCAACTATTCGTTTAGTTTAGCCTTTCCTCGCTCCAAATTCTTCTCCTTTTGTTCTTGATCTAATTCGGTTCAATTAAACCAATTTAACCACATTTTCATTCACTTTAAAAACAAAATCATATAGTATATAATTTATCGATTAATCCCCCAACCAATGTAACATTTAAAACATATTAATTCCATGCTTTCGGCATTGCAAATAGAACATTTCCAACATGTATATTATGCATGTCCGAATACGAGCAAAAATTTTGACTTATACATTTCAATCAATGTCATTCAAATTCGAACATTGCTCAAGTCCTATATCATTATCAACTCATGCACATACATCACATTTATTCAATCCAAAACATGAACATATGTATAATCGGCTATCACCCACTACCTTTCTCAAGTATGTCAAAAGAATATTATTAAACATATTGGTAATAATTTGTTTAATGTACTTTAATACAAAACTTACCTTCTTATCCATGGCTGTAATTAACTTTATATAATTACACATATATAATCAAACACATTAGCTCAAATTCATTTTCTATTGTGGCCGAATGTACTACTTCCATACCCTTGCATTTTTCTTCAACATTCAACCAAGAAACAAGCTAATAACCACATCTAATTCAAGCATTCAACTAATCCAATTTCCTATTGAACACCACAATAACAATTTCGAACCAATTAGGTTACCTCTACATGGCCGAATGGCCTTTAGGTGCTTAGGATTTTCTATAACTCTTCCATTCATCAAGTTTACCCCATAACTTAAACATCACATATAACAAATCTTATATGGTAACTTTATCATAAGGAGATGGCCGAACATCAAGATACAAGAAGTATTTATTTTTCATGAATGTCCAACCCAATATTCGGCCAAACATGAAGGTATCTTCAAGCCAAAAATCAACAAAGCTTTCTTACAAGTTCAAGCTATTTCTTCTCTTACCATGTAAGTTTATTTTCAGCTCAAATCATAAACCCCCCCCCCATGGCCGAACTTCATCATGCATGGCATTTCAAATTTCTACTTGATTTTTCAATGTTGATCAAGGAAATCAACCTATTTCAAAGAAGGATTGTTAAACTAGAGTTTGAAATATCACCTTGCTCAACACATGCAATGGCCGATTGAAGAAGAGGAATTTCTTCTTCTCTTGATGATAGCTTCGGGTGGGTGAGGAGGAAGAAGAAAGATGAAAATGATTTTTATTTTTCTCTTTTTGTTTAAAACTATCTACACATTATTATTTATTTAGCATGCTTATGACAATCTAATATTTTAAAATAGAAAAATGCATAGAAAGCATCTTAGTCTTGCATGCTTGCCGTCCACCTTATAAATATGGGGGGATTTGACATGCAAATCCCCATGTTTTATGGGCAATTCACTTAGCTCCCTTTTTAGTAATGCCCAATACATTAATCCTTCTTGCAATTAAGCCTCCTTAGCAAATTAAGCACTTAGATAGCTGAAATTTTCTACGAATTTTTTTTACACTCACTAAAAACACACATAATAAACACAAAACATAATATTATAATATCCCACAGGCTCGGATTCGTGGTCCCGAAACCACCTTTCCGATTAGGGTCAAAATTGGTCTGTTACAGCTTATGTCCTTTTGTTGCTTCACAAGCTAAAGTTAGCTATCATTGATTCTTACAGTTTTTAACTACTTCTAAATTTTACTGTCTGATTTTGATGGAAGTAGACCTGACAACTTGTGTAACCATCTTGTGTTCATTCGTTTTTCTCATGATGTAGTCATGTTTAAATTATTTTATATTTTTATAAATTTTGATACATAAATAATTTGTATTATATACAATATGCAATATTTCTGTTTTCATGTTATAATTGTGTTATTTGCTTGTATCATGACATAATATAGCAGGTAGCCGTATTATGGCAGATACCCTTGTTTCTGAAATAGAACTGTCATTACCAACTTTTCCTTGTCATTCATCACTTCTTCTCTGTTAATATAATTGATTTCTACCCTCCTTTTTTTTTCCTTTTGTTTTTTTCATTTAAACTTAGAATGTGTTTAAAACTTGAGTTTGTCTAATTATATGGCTATATATATATAAAAATATGAATATATTTTCCTTTGTTAGGTATGATAGGCATCTATGCTGCTACATGATTCTAATGGAAAGAAAAAAACCATGTTGTTTTGCATGTTCTTGAGTTTTGTAGTTTTAGGGATTTTAAATTATTTGGACATTTATTTCATCTATTTTTATTATACCATGCACTTTTTTTCACTTAGCATGTATTTGGATATGCTGGGCAGAGTGGAAAAGTGAAAGAATAGAAAGAAAAGAAAAGTAAAAAAATGAAAAGAAAATTAATTGTAAATGTGGTTGATATGAATGAGAAGTGATGGAAAACAAAATACAATATATGATTTTTTTTTTATGCTTGTGAATAAAAATGACTTATTCTAATTTGTAATGATTAAGTAGAGTAATAAGACGCAAGGGATGCAAGTTAAGTATATAAAATTATATTTTTTTTAAATTTAAAATTTTATATTTTTCCTGATGTTTTTTTTCTACTTATTCTGATTTTTTTTTTTTTGTAGTAGCCCAAAAATTCTATGATTGATGAGTTAATCCATTGCAGTTACTTTTAGAAAGTGGGGGCTAATTTGGATGCTAAGGATGAAGATGGAGCTATATTATATGTGTGAAAGTGTCATTTAGCTTCAACACATAGTGAAGGAGACAAGAAAAAAATATTTTTGAAGGAGTGTTTTATTGTTCTAGTTTCATCGCTTTGTGTTTCAGTGCTGCATTCTAGGATTTCCATCACATGACTCACAATTTATTTTCTTACTTTTTCTTTTAATTGTTTTTGACAAACCCTGCATGCAAAGCTTATCAAATAAACATAGTGCTTACAATGTCAAGGTCATAAGTATTCCATAAATAGTAGTGATTCATATAACGTGGAAAATTCCTCGTAAACGTAACAAAAAAGCAATGACACCATCACTTTTTTTTTGGAAGGAAAAAGAAAATGGATGTATTTAACTTTTATAATAATAACTTAATAACTCTTTTACTATTACTTATAATAATTTTATTTTATATACAAAGAAAAAACAATAATTATATTTTTTATAATATAATTTTATTGCAAAATTTTGACAAAAAAATATAATCTCGGTAGATATAGAAATTGGTCAGCAATCAACTTTTAAAGATCAAATTAAAGGTAAATTAAAGATCAAATTTTTAAAAGGTAAATTAAAGATCGAATTTTTAAAAAGTTTCATATAATATATGTATATTTCTATAACACTGGAAATTATGTAATTTGGATGTGGATGTATTTCAAGATTAGATGTTCATTATTAATTTTTCTTTTAATGTTCAAGACATTATTATTTTCTAAGCTAAGAGCCGATTTTGTTGAATGAAATTTGATAAATATGTATGGTTCATTTTTCTTTGACAGGTTGTTATTGCTTCTTCTTCTTATTTGGCTTGTTTGATTGCTTCCGCCACCTAGGGTTGAGCATCTTGTATTAACTGAATCACTGTAAGTTATTTGACAATTAAATTCTTTGATTTTGTTTTACTGTTATTGAAATTAGTATTGGAGAAATGTGACCCTTTTACTACGATTTGAAGATATGTAACACTTTAATATCTTGCAGTAATGGCTCGTCTGCCTTTAATTGTACAAAGTGAGAAGCGTAAAAGAATTGGTAGTGAGAGGCGTAAAAGAATTGGTCTTACTATTACAATATGGTTACAAATGTGTACTGTTGCGAGTTGGTTCTTAGTTGCATTGGGTGCCATCCATAGCCTACATACCTATAGACCAAGGATTAGATCCTATATTTTAGATTTTTATGCACAACGAGATTATGTGAAAAGACTTGTATATGATAGTGACGAGACCTATATTGAACAAGTTAGGATGAATTAAATTACCTTTTTTTTAAACTATGTGAGATGTTACAAACTTTAGGGGGATTGAAATCGTCAAGGAACATGCTTGTTGATGAACAAGTGGCAATGTTTTTACATATCATTTCTCATCACCTTAAAAATAGAGTTATCAAGCATCACTTTAATAGGTCTGGGGAAACCGTTAGCAGATCATTTCACAATGTTTTAAATGCTGTAATACGCTTACAAGATGTGTTATTTAAAAAGGCAGAGCCAATTACAGCTAATTCTACAGGCCCAAGGTGGAAATGGTTCAAGGTATTGGAGTGAATACTATATATAGCTCGTACATAATTTAGTCCATTTAGATTTAAATATAGTATCCTAAGTCGAGGTTTTATACATGTGATGTAGAATTGCTTAGGTGCTTTAGATGGAACCCACATCAAGATTAGGGTTGCAACAGTTGAAAAATCTAGATATCGAACGCGAAAATGTGACATAGCAACAAATATGTTAGGTGTTTGTACACCTGATATGCATTTTGTTTATGTTCTTCCTGGTTGGGAAGGTTCTGTTGCTGATAGACGAGTTCTTCGAGATGCTATTAGTAGGAGACATGGACTAAAAGTTCCGCATGGTAAAGAGTAAAATTATAGGAATTTGAATTAATTTTTAAGATTATACTTTTTTGGGAAATTAACTGTAACAGCCCGATTTAGGGCCTAGTCGAAATAGTGGTGCGAGACCACAAATCTGAGTTAGTAAAATGAGTTTTTAAGGTATTTGAGATGTTTGCATGATATTATGAAAGTTTTATGTAGAGATTTTATGAAATTGGCATTAAAGGGTTCATTAGGACTAAATTGCAAAAGTTGCAAAATATGAGATTCTAGAAGCTTTTTGTATGAAATAGCTTTGGATTATTAATTAGAAGTCCTTAAATAGCAATTTGCCCAAATTATAATTTTTGGACAAAATTGGACATGAGTTAGAATTTTATGAAGAATTAGTGAGAATGGCATTTTGGTCATTTATCAATTAAATGATTAAAAGGGGGAAAAAGATGACAAAAATCTTATTCATCTTCTTCCCCTTGTGCCGAAAATTTGAGAGACTCCATAGCTAGGGTTCTTCAATTTTTAAAGCTTGCAAGCAAGTGTATACTAGCTCCGTTTTTAATATTCTTCGTATTTTTAGAGTCCTCGTATTATGAATTAGCTATTTATAGCTATAAGCTAAGCTAGAATTCATGTCCATAAAAAAATACCCATGTATGACATGCTTGTAAAATGATGTTTTATGGAAGATTATGAGAGTTTGATGTTAGATAAACATCTTTTCCTAAGTGAATTTAATGAAAAATGTTAGTATGGACTAATTTGTAATAGTTATGAAATTGGTCATACATAATAGAAATAGTGAGAATTGATGATTGTTATAGTAGAGAAAATGAATCAGCTAAGCATGAAGTTTAAGAAAGTTGAATGAAAATCATTTTACGAGCCTAAGGGACAAAAGTGTAATTATGAGAAAATTTAGGGGCACAATGGTAATTTTGCCAAAGTATGAGTTAAGAGTCAATTTAGTCAATGTGAATATTAAATGAGTTAAATTATTATTATAGATCAAGAAAAACGAAGCCCAGACCGAAACCGAGGCAAGAACAAAGTCGAGAACTAAATTGCATTACCTACATACATTTTGTACATTGAGGTAAGTTTGTATGATTTCTAAGCTTTATGATTAATATCATTGAACTGCTTAGTATGATGTTGAATATATCTTAATTCCATAAGATTGTTTAATGCTATGTTAAACAAAGAAATCAATGAGATTAAGCATGAGAAAGTCCCGATTGAAGTTGAATTACTTAGGATACTTGATCTATCACCTGAGACAAGAAAGTCTGTATAAGACCAAGCCAAGGCATGGCATCGACGATCAAGCAAGTTATCATGTAAGACCAAAACAAGTCTTGGCATTGAAGAGTTATTATGAGATGAAGACCCATGTCAGTCCAAGCCAAGGCATGGCATTGGTGAGTCTCCAAGCAAAGATGTCATGTAAGTCCAAGACAAGTCTTGGCATTGAAAAGATATCATGAGATAGAGATCCCATGTAAGTCCAAGCCAAGGCATGGCATTGGTGAGTAACAAGGAAGATTTCATGTAAGTCCAAGCCAAGGCTCGACATTGACAAGTTCATGAGTAAAAGATACCAAGTAAGATGTAATATCCTAGATTTAGGGGTTATGCGTTTATGCATAATTAAAGTGATAGTGGGCTTAGTGTGTGTTTGGATATGTTTTAAGGGTTTTTAGAATTTTAGAATGTAAGGGAATGCTTTAGAAAAATATTAGATTTTTAGTCTTAGAAGGGGAGCTAAGCAAAATTGGCCTTAAGAAAATTAGTTTGAGGTTTTAATCACAAGGAGTCAATTGGTAAAGTGGCAAGTGGAGTGTGGAGTGTATTAATGGTCTTAGGTTCGAATCCCATGGATGGCAATAAGGTGACTTTTATTTTTGCATGTGTATGGCATGTGTTGGTCAAACTCTAATTAAGGTAAGGTTGGACTATTTTCTTTTATGGATAGTAGACTAAGGGAAAAAGGCAAGTGATTAACTTAAGGTATGGAATCAAGAAAATATGGTATGATAAGGGGACAAAAGGCATGGAGTAAGGGATGAGGTTTTTGGAAACTTTTTAATGGCCAACTTGTCCATGTATGTGGACGGTTTCATGGACTAGGGGGGGTTGGCTTAATTTTGAAAGTGATTAGGAGGAATTAAAGAGGAAAATAGGGGATTTGTGATGAGTATGTGAGTTGGCCGGCCAAGGAAATATCTTTGTAGATCATTTCGGTTTTTGTGGGTAGAGGGGAGTAGCCGAATTTCTCTTAAGGAGTTTAGGTGTTTATTTTCGGGTTTTCTTTTCCTTCTCTAGTGTGGTGCCGAAATCCTAATACCATCAAAGTGCCATTTTGGCCATTTTCTTTTGACAAAATTTGTTCCATTCTCTCTTAAACCTCACCCTTTTCTTTCATAAGTTAGAACCATTTGTGCATGTATTTTCTTCCTTCTTTCACATCTCTTTCTTTTCTTTTATTTTGCTTAAACCGAAATCTCCCTTAAGGTTGCCATTGTCGAATATTACATCTTCATTTGGAAACACCATAGCCGAATTCTCTAAGCATTAAACCCTCTCCATTGTTACGTTTTCTCTCTTCACCATTAAGTACCGAAACTCTTTCTCTTTGGGACCTAGAAGCCGTTTCTCTGAGGGTGCTTGAGTAGTGGTAAGTATTTTCTATCCTAGTAATCGGTTTGGGTTCTATTTCTGTTGGTGTGCCGAATCAAGTGTTAAGGCCTTGGTTTTGGGTTAGCCGAATATTCGTAAGCCATGTTATGTGTGCCTTTTGTTTGTAGCCGACATTAAGGAGCTTTAAAGGAGATCTCTCGGGTTTTGATCATCAAGAATTTCGACAGTCTCAAGGAGCAAGCAAGTATTTCGGGATTTGGTAGGAGACCAAATCGGCATTAAGGGAGGAGGAAAAACCACGTTCCGGGATCGTGTTAAATTCAAGTAGCTAGGGATTTCGCTAATAGTAAGGTGTGTGATTAACCCACTGTTTTTCGGGTTTATGTTATGTTGTATGTATTGTGTAAATGCTAATATGTGCAGTGGCGATTATGAATGGATACCCTTAAGGGGTATATCGGAAAGCAGGTCAGTGTTAATTATTAAGAATGTGAATATGCCAATGAGAATATGATTGTGTGCCGAATAGCAAGTGCATGCATTATTTTATTATGTTATGACATTATCATCTGTTGCATGTGCATGGGATGGGATGTGAATGTGACTATCGAAGGACAGGGTGTACATTTATGTACGTGGTCTGATGTTAGCCTTGTGCTACATTGGCGCTTGATGTTAGCTATGTGCTTCATCAAGGGAGGTGTTGGCTAGGTGCCACATCCCGGCGAATGATAGCTGTGTGCATCACCGTGGATTGAGGATGACCTCGAGTCACCTCGTGGATATGGACATGTGGGGTCACTTAGGTGATCGGTGGCTTAGCCACGGCCTTGGGCAGCAGGTCTGCCAAGGTAAGATTTGTGGGATCACTTAGTTGATCGGTGGATTAGCCACGGCCTTGGGCAGCAGGTCTGCCAAGGTAGGTGTAACGGATGGACTCTAGGCTGGGTTGGGTGCATTTACTTTGCATAATCATGTGTGAAATGTGGATCGATGTGGAAATGGGCCAAGCCCAATATGTGAAATTAAGTGATTATATGGGCCAAGGCCCAATTGTGGAAATGATGTGAATAAGTTGCCTTACTATCTGAATTGTGACATGATATGTGGTTGTGGGCTAAGCCCACATGTGGGTGGGATTCAGTGGACTAATTACACACTGAGTCTGTGTGACTCACCCAATTTTTCTCAAACCTTACAGGTGATGCATAAAGCTTGGACCGGGTTGGAGTGGATACGAGGTGGCCCATGCAGAAGAGGATTTTCTTTATACAATTTATGTTTCAGTCTTTTAAGTATTTATTTATTGTAATAAGGGCCTCCTAAAGTATTTAAGGATTTTTATTATGTTATAAGTTGGACTATCGATTATATTACTATCTGAAAATGTTTTATCTTTAGTAACTTTCCTTTTAAAATATATGATAAATTTTTTAACCGAAGAATTTGTAACATCAAAGTTTTACTTAAAGTTTTAAATACGAAATGATTTATCAACAACAACAAACTTTATGATATAGTTTATGAGTCAAAATATTTTTCAAACGTTTTCCGCAGTGGCATTCTGAATTCGGCCGTGGCTCGTGGGCCTGGTTTGGGGTGTTACAAGTTTGGTATCAGAGCCCGGTTCAAAACTCGGCTTTGAGGGTTTTGGGCCTAAAAACATTTTTTTAAGATGGGCTTTTCAAAGATTTGGGCTTTCATAAATTTTTCAGGTTTATTCTGGCATGGCACCTGTATCGCCGACCCGAAGTCCACCAGGTAAGTACCTCTAATTGTTTTGTGAATTATTATATGATTGGTATGTGGGTATGATGGGAACGTAGATTAGTATATTAAGTTATTGAACTTTAGGATTAGCTTACTCCAACACAGAATTGCATAAAACTTTAATGCCTAACTAAACAAACCTGTGAGTAAGTCGCCGAGTTAGGGTGTGGCAACCATTGTACGCATGTCTAGGAGTGGATTCAGTAAGAGCCTGGTATTTAAGCAGTCCTAGTGACTCACCTCCTCTCCACTCGAATCCTACCTGGTGCGTAGTAACGGTTCACCCTAACCAAGAGGACTTATTCACGGGCTAAACTCGATAACTAAAACCCGAAAGGGACTAGCCATAACTGTTTTATAAAACCTTTAGTTTTTTTTTTCACCAAAATCACCCCTCTAATTTGTATAAACTATTATTGGAAAAAAAAAATTCGAAAAATTCCTGGTTTACAAAATTACCTAAATACCCCTAGGTGTAAAATTTCTAAAATGCCCCTGGTTTGGAAAATTTTTATTACCATACTACCCTCGACTTTTATTAAGATATTTTTCAAAATACTAGAAACCTCTATTTCTGCAAAATAATAAGATACCCTGATTTGGAAAAATTTACCAAATTACCCCTGGTTTATGAAATTACCAAAATAACCCCGATTTCCAAAACTTCTGCCATACCTTTGATTTTGAGAAAATTTTCAAAACACCCCAGAGTTTTGAAATTTTAAAGTGCCCTGATTTATTAAAATTTTCAAATGGACTCCGATTTATTACCAAAATACCCCTATAGGAAAAATGACGGAAATACCCCTGGGTTGGGAATGGACAAAGATGCCCATAATAGTGTGTTGAACGTTGTGAATGAATGTGATTCTCTGAATTAGAATAGTGAACTTGAGATGAAAACTTTGATTGATCGAAAGAACCACTATTAAACTTCTTTTGAGATCCACTATTAAACTTCTTTTCATAAAACTGTTCGCGGATAAACAGTGGAACCAAAAGTACTAATGCATAAAACTTTCTAATCAGATTAAAGCGCAATCGTAGACATGAGTTCTAGGGGACGTGGTCGTAATGTGCGAGGACGTGGTAGAGGCAGAATGGCTGTGACGAAACCAGTTGGGTCTGGTCAGGGATTCCAAGATTTAGTAGAAAGTATGTTAGTTTTATTAAGATCAGAGTGCACAGCAGTTGCGTAGTGTGGTGAGTTAGGATGTACGATTGTTCGTTAGTAAGTAATTTCGAGGACGAAATTATTTTTAAGGAGGGTAGAACTGTAATATCCTAGATTTAGGGGTTAAGCGTTTATGCATAATTCAAGTAATAGTGGGCTTAGTGTGTGTTTGGATATGTTTTAAGGGTTTTTAGAATTTTAGAATGTAAGGGAATGCTTTAGAAAAATATTAGATTTTTAGTCTTAGAAGGGGAGCTAAGCAAAATTGGCCTTAAGAAAATTAGTTTGAGGTTTTAATCACAAGGAGTCAACTGGTAAAGTGGCAAGTGGAGTGTGGAGTGTATTAATGGTCTTAGGTTCGAATCCCATGGATGGCAATAAGGTGACTTTTATTTTTGCATGTGTATGGCATGTGTTGGTCAAACTCTAATTAAGGTAAGGTTGGACTATTTTCTTTTATGGATAGTAGACTAAGGGAAAAAGGCAAGTGATTAACTTAAGGTATGGAATCAAGAAAATATGGTATGATAAGGGGACAAAAGGCATGGAGTAAGGGATGAGGTTTTTGGAAACTTTTTAATGGCCAACTTGTCCATGTATGTGGATGGTTTCATGGACTAGGGGGGTTGGCTTAATTTTGAAAGTGATTAGGAGGAATTAAAGAGGAAAATAGGGGATTTGTGATGAGTATGTGAGTTGGCCGGCCAAGGAAATATCTTTGTAGATCATTTCGGTTTTTGTGGGTAGAGGGGAGTAGCCGAATTTCTCTTAAGAAGTTTAGGTGTTTATTTTCGGGTTTTCTTTTCCTTCTCTAGTGTGGTGCTGAAATCCTAATGCCATCAAAGTGCCATTTTGGCCATTTTCTTTTGACAAAATTTGTTCCATTCTCTCTTAAACCTCACCCTTTTTTTTCATAAGTTAGAACCATTTGTGCATGTATTTTCTTCCTTCTTTCACATCTCTTTCTTTTCTTTTATTTTGCTTAAACCGAAATCTCCCTTAAGGTTGCCATTGTCGAATATTACATCTTCATTTGGAAACACCATAGCCGAATTCCCTAAGCATTAAACCCTCTCCATTGTTACGTTTTCTCTCTTCACCATTAAGTGCCGAAACTCTTTCTCTTTGGGACCTAGAAGCCGTTTCTCTGAGGGTGCTTGAGTAGTGGTAAGTATTTTCTATCCTAGTAATCGGTTTGGGTTCTATTTCTGTTGGTGTGCCGAATCAAGTGTTAAGGCCTTGGTTTTGGGTTAGCCGAATATTCGTAAGCCATGTTATGTGTGCCTTTTGTTTGTAGCCGACATTAAGGAGCTTTAAAGGAGATCTCTCGGGTTTTGATCATCAAGAATTTCGATAGTCTCAAGGAGCAAGCAAGTATTTCGGGATTTGGTAGGAGACCAAATCGGCATTAAGGGAGGAGGAAAAACCACGTTCCGGGATCGTGTTAAATTCAAGTAGCTAGGGATTTCGCTAATAGTAAGGTGTGTGATTAACCCACTGTTTTTCGGGTTTATGTTATGTTGTATGTATTATGTAAATGCTAATATGTGCAGTGGCGATTATGAATGGATACCCTTAAGGGGTATATCGGAAAGCAGGTCAGTGTTAATTATTAAGAATGTGAATATGCCAATGAGAATATGATTGTGTGCCGAATAGCAAGCGCATGCATTATTTTATTATGTTATGACATTATCATCTGTTGCATGTGCATGGGATGGGATGTGAATGTGACTATCGAAGGACAGGGTGTACATTTATGTACGTGGTCTGATGTTAGCCTTGTGTTACATTAGCGCTTGATGTTAGCTATGTGCTTCATCAAGGGAGGTGTTGGCTAGGTGCCACATCTCGGTGAATGATAGCTGTGTGCATCACCGTGGATTGAGGATGACCTAGAGTCACCTCGTGGATATGGACATGTGGGGTCACTTAGGTGATCGGTGGCTTAGCCACGGCCTTGGGCAGCAGGTCTGCCAAGGTAAGATTTGTGGGATCACTTAGTTGATCGATGGATTAGCCACGGCCTTGGGCAGCAGGTCTGCCAAGGTAGGTGTAACGGATGGACTCTAGGCTGGGTTGGGTGCATTTACTTTGCATAATCATGTGTGAAATGTGGATCGATGTGGAAATGGGCCAAGCCCAATATGTGAAATTAAGTGATTATATGGGCCAAGGCCCAATTGTGGAAATGATGTGAATAAGTTGCCTTACTATCTGAATTGTGACATGATATGTGGTTGTGGGCTAAGCCCACATGTGGGTGGGATTCAGTGGACTAATTACACACTGAGTCTGTGTGACTCACCCAATTTTTCTCAAACCTTACAGGTGATGCATAAAGCTTGGACCGGGTTGGAGTGGATATGAGGTGGCCCATGCAGAAGAGGATTTTCTTTATACAATTTATGTTTCAGTATTTTAATTATTTATTTATTGTAATAAGGGCCTCCTAAAGTATTTAAGGATTTTTATTATGTTATAAGTTGGACTATCGATTATATTACTATCTGAAAATGTTTTATCTTTAGTAACTTTCCTTTTAAAATATATGATAAAGTTTTTAACCGAAGAATTTGTAACATCAAAGTTTTACTTAAAGTTTTGAATACGAAATGATTTATCAACAACAACAAACTTTCATGATTTAGTTTATGAGTCAAAATATTTTTCAAACGTTTTCCGCAGTGGCATTCTGAATTCGGTCGTGGCTCGTGGGCCGGGTTTGGGGTGTTACATAAGACCATGTCAAGACATGGCAATGATAAGTTCCAAAGGGAACACACAAGGAAGACTTCGTATAAGTCCATGTCAAGACATGGCATCGATACCAAGTTGAGAGATCCCATGTAAGACCATATCTAGGATATGGCTTTGGCATCGAGTTATAGGTGAGATGAGATTCAGTATCCTTAGTTATTCATAGAAATTCATCGGGCAAATGAGTAAAGCTTAAATGAGATAATAAGAAAGTTAAGTAAGCAAAGTTAGTATCAAGTTGATTATGAGTATTATTCATGTTATGAATGATGAATTAGAGATTATGATTATCATAGCAAAGTACGCTAATCTACGTGATTAAGTGAGACAGGTACCTTGTTTACCTTATAAACATGAGACTAGTAAGTACCATGAGATATGTAAGAATAATTAAGAGTAAGTGAGCTCAAGCATATGAGTTCGGCAATGTCTTTGATTATGATGTATGATTTATGTTAAGCAATTAGGTTGCTACATTCATTACATGCAAACTTACTAAGCTAAACGCTTACGCCTTTAATTCTTTCTTTCCATGTAGTCCCGCCAAGCTAACTTGTGGATCGTTGACGTCGAAGCTCAGAGTACACTATCAATTGTTATTTTGGTATAGTCAAGTTCTTTATATTAAGTATGACATGTATAGGAAGCATTTCATTTTAAGAATAGGTTTTAAGAAGAGCCAAAGTATTGGCTATCAAGTTCATTATTTTTTTTGTATATGGCTAAAGAGATTGGCCAAGCTTGACTAAGTATGTATGTTTATAAATGTCAATGAAGTATAAATCATTGTCCATGTTAGATGAAATATTTGAGTTGATGAATTTGGCTTGAGATTGATCTTGATTTCAGGGTGGCAATTGGCTTGGTAAATAGCCTCTAAGTGCCCACATGGATAGACGCACGGGCGTGTGTCTAGGCCGTGTGTTCCCTGCATGTTAGCGTCTTAAGTCAGAATAGACCACGGGCTAACCCCATGGGTATGTCAAGGCCGTGTGTAATTAGTCAGTGTCGACCACGGGTGAAAGACATGGGCATGTCTTATGGGTACACGGGCGTGTCTCAGGTTACACGGACGTGTGAACCCGATTGTGAGGAAAAGTTTCCGGTTGAGTCCCTAAAGATTCCAGACGCAAGTTTAAAGCCTTGTAGGCCCATGAAATGTACGTTTGACTAAGAAAGAAAGTTCAAGTATAGTAATGTCTCGTATCCAGTCCTAGCCCCGGACTTGGGTATGGGATGTTACATTAACCATGACAAATAGTTTCTTTTTATAGGTTGTTATTATCTAGTTGATGCTGGATACACAAATTGTGAGGGATTTCTTGCGCCTTTTAGAGGACAAAGATATCATATAAATGAGTGGCGTCAGGGTTACCAGCCAAGTACTCTGGAAAAATTTTTCAATATGAAACATACTTCAGCGCGTAATGTTATTGAAAGATGTTTTGGGTTATTAAAACTTAGATGGGGAATACCTAGGAGTCCATCATTCTATCCTGTGAGCATGCACAATAGAATCATTATTGCATGTTGTGATGTGAGACGACCCGGGGTTAGTGAGTCGTTCACTTGTGTGCCCGATCGTCTACGAGGAGGGGTTGAAACTCAGAAAGAAAGGTGTTGAAGTATGGAAGTGTGGAAGCTTTTGATAGAATTTTCTTTTAAGTAAATTTAAGTTAGGATTGGAGGTTAATATTATAGGGATTAATTTTAGAATATGGAATGAATAGGTTCAGTTTTGGATAGGTTAAAGAAAGAAGGATGTTTGGTGATTCGGTTAAGTAGGAATGAATAGAAATGGATAAAAGATGGGTATTCGATGGTTCGATTTAAGATGGGATAAGTAAAAGATGAATGTTCGAATGGCTCGGGTTTAGGTTGATCAAAGAAGATAGTTTGAATGGTGATGGAATAAAGAACTTAAATCCGGGAATCGATTCAACACTATATGCAATGTCACCCTGGTTCTATTCAGTTTAAGGTGATCGATGGAAATGTCGGAAAAGGTTGAACACCACACCTTGAGGTGATAAGTTCAGAAACGGGTTCGGAGACGCCACAAGCTTGCTTGATAAGTCAACTAAAAACTCGTACGAATAGGTAGAGGAGTAATCTCACTCTTGTGAACAAAGTTCATATAAAATTGCCAAAAGTTTTTTTACAAAAGCAAATGAACATCTATTTATACTAAATAGCTGAGGTAGCCGAATAGCCTAGTTGTAAGCTTAATAACTAAGTAAAACTAAACTAGATTGTGCTAGAAACTTCCAGAATTGAACCCTTAGAATGCCATGGCAGATTCGGCTGAATGGGACTTCAAGGGACGACTTTCTAGAAGGTTGATTAGCTAGCATGCATTTGAACACTCCATGAGATGCATTGTACAAGCTAGGTTCGGCTAATGGAGTAAATAGGCTCATTCAATAGGCAACTCTTGTTGAAAAGATACCAGCATTAAATTGTGAATTTGAGCAGCCTTGTAGGTGTGAAAATGGAGCTGGAAGAGTCTTTGTTGTGTGAACACAACCAGCCGAATAGCCCTTGGGTGTGAACAGCTCATGTGAAAAGAATTTGGAAGCTTTAATGGCTGGAAGCTTCTTGGCCGAATGGGTGATTGGGGAAGCTAAAAGTGACTAGCAATTGAATGTAGAACCAGCTGAATATACATTGCTTCATGCGTCCAATGTACCACCCACATACATTGCACCTAGTGTGTAACACCCCCTAACCCATATCCGTCGCCGAACTAGGGTTACGAGGTATTACCTGACAAAACACAATTTAACATTCTCATATAACTTTTTACTAAATATAATACTAATACAGGAGCATTTATAACCAAACAATCCATACCATATTACTATTTAATACTTAGCATATTAACATATATAGACTAACATTACTTATCATATATATATATATATATATATAAAACATACCATGACTAAATCAATAATGCAACCCATCAAGCCGAATATGCACAAAGCATAACATAATAGATGATCTAATTCTAAAGAACATTTATCAATAATGTACTCATCTACTCACAACAATTATATTTTATTTAGGTCCCAATATATTTACTAAAACACATTACAACTTATAATATTAAAAATAAGTACTAAGGCCGAATCTCATAACAACTTACATCTTTCATTCGATCATATTTTAAACTTAATAAGAGATTTGATTATAACCCATACATGTCATTTCTTAATCAAAACATATGACCCCATTTACCTTTCATACTTTAACATCTTTCATCAAGTAAAAGTTACCATTCATTTGGTCATGAACATTACAAAAACCGAATATGCAATTACCAACATCAGTCAAACATATAGACAATTGCGTCTCTTATAATTATCAAAACAAAATACCAATACCATACTTACCTTATAATTAATCTAATACATAAAAATTAAACTCATTACACATATGTATGCATGTCATGACCAATTTATATACAACCAAAATATACATAACTTATAACATCAATCATATCCATCATGAAATCATATCCACATTATATAAATAACGTGATCGAAATTTCATAACTATAATCTAATTTCAAAGATCATTCAAGCCACATACTTAAACACCTAACATAACACATCCTAAATTTTACTTCCATCACAATTTAATATTATGACCGAATACTCATAAGTTCAAAATATCATGTTCTTAGCCATTTTCGCATGGCATACTTATAAACAAGACCAAAGTTCATTGATTTTACAACTTAGTCTAACCTATACATGCCTTTGATTTAGAAACTAAGTTTATAAGTACCAAAAAGGGGATGATAGTGTGGTTGACTTCCCGACGATCCTCTGAGCCCGCAGCTGGATCCAAAGTCTGTAAAACTGAACAATGAGCACACACAAAGTAAGCTTACTAGCTTAGTAAATCTCAAGCAAATTTTAATATAACCATCAAACATTTAAGCATTTTAATCTTTAAGTTTATGACATTGAATATAAACATTTCAACATGTGAATTAAACATGGCCGAATGCTATCAATTCATTAACCTAAGTATTTGTACTTTATTACCATAAACATGTAATTTATCAAAACACAAAAATATATTACAGGTATTAGCATACTTCAAGTCAAGTGAGTACAACATTCATATCAATCACATATACTTATTTGTATACATATGCAAGCACATCCAAACCCTTTCACTTTTAACATTTTTTTTCACTTATAGCCGATTTTCCAGAATAACACAATTAAACTCAAATTCTATTATATAATGTTCGTACACAACAATGGTAAGCTCAATAGCATATATCAAAATTCTTATCGAATCATCAACCATATCATATCATACTTAATTCAAATACTATACCAACTTACCTTGATCCTTATAAATATAAAAGGCTTATACTTACCTGAGCTTTTAGCTCATTGCATTAAATATGGTTCACCTTGTATGATTCATGATTTCTCCATTTATAACACATCACCGGCATTACACCTGCTAGGCATCAAAGCCTGAAATATACACCGGCGTTAAGCCTGCTAGACCAGAGGTCTGAAATTTGATCACCGGCATTTAGCCTGCTAGGCAATAAGCCCGAAACACTTCACCGGCACAAGGCCTGCTAGGCAATAAGCCCGATATTTATATTACCAAACCAACTCATTCACATTACACATTAACAATATCACAATTATCACATATAATTCACATCACTTTCACATAGTGAACTCAATTAATTCAATTACATATCATTGCTAAATTACTTCCACACATTCGGCTTTAACATATTTCAATCTACAAGTTCGTAATTCAACATGTATACTAGGTTATAATCGATACTTACGATATTAACTTGCTTAAAGACTTACCTCGACTATCGACGGACAACGAAGACCGGCTATTCGATAACCTTTGCCTTTCCCCGATCCAAATCCATCTTTCTTTGTTCTTGATCTAAACACATTAAAATTTAGCTCATTCAAGCACATTTCATCTCAATTTAGTCCCAAAACACATAAATAGGCAAATTACCATTTTACCCCTAATGTTTCACATTTTTACAATTTAGTCCTATTTGCACAAAACACAAAATACACAAAATTTCATTACGCAATCTAAGGGCCGAATATTCATAGGGATTATACAAGTCCATTTATTTATTTATTTAGCATTTTAACCCCTCAAAAATTTATTTTTTTGCAATTTAGCCCAAATACTCAAATTTACCAAAATTTCCAATACAAAACATGTTAATCTATAACATAACTTTAACATATATTCATCAAACATCACAAAGCATAAGCTTCTATCATGGCCGAACATCACATATACACTAATCTCAAAAATTCTAGCTTGGGTCGGATAGTATTCGAAGCAACGATCACAAAAACGTAAAAATTATCGAAAACCGACTAAAAACACATACCCGATTTAAGCTTGAAATATGGCCGAATGTAACAAGCTCACACCTTTTTCTTTCTTTCTTATTTTCGGTGATAGGAAGATGATGAACATGGCTTATTTTAAGCTTTGTTTTTATTATAATTAACTTAATTACCAAAGTACAAAAATAACCTTTCATTATAATAAAATTATCATATATATATAAGGTTATTTTAGACATATGCCGTCCACTCACCTTAATAATGGGCTTTTTGCCCTTTTAATACCCCATATTAACAAGCCACTATCACATTAGCACCTTTCACTATAGTTTGTAACTTTTACATTTTACGCGATTAAGTCCTTTTTGTCTAATTAAGCAGACAAACAATCAAATTTTCATACGAAACTTTCACACATTATAAATCACATATAAATAGCATAGAATATAATATTTAAAAAATTTTCGGACTTGAATTCGTGGTCCCAAAACCACCGTTCCGATTAGGGTCAAATTCGGACTGTTACAACTCTCCCCCCTTAGGGATTTTCGTCCCCGAAAATCTTACCATTAAACAAAGTCGGATATTGTTTCCTCATTGAATCCTCAGGCTCCCACGTAGCCTCTTCTACTCTGTGTCGATTCCATAGTACTTTTACTAACGAAATTTTCTTGTTTCTCTACTCTTTCATTTCGCGGGCTAAAATACGGATCGGTTCTTCCTCGTACGTCATATCGGATCGGCTTTCAATTTCAGACGAAGAAATCACATGTGACGGATCTGATCTATATCTATGGAGCATCGAAACATGAAATACGTTGTGAATCTTTTCTAATTCAGAAGGCAACTTCAATCTATAAGCAACAAGCCCGATACGTTCAATGATCTCATACGGTCCGATGAATCTCGAACTTAGTTTACCTTTTTGACCAAATCGGAGTACTTTCTTCCATGGTGAAACTTTCAAAAATACCCGATCTCCGACTTGAAACTCAATGTCTTTACGTTTCAAATCCGTGTAGGACTTTTGGCGATTCGATGCAACTTTCAAACTATCTCTGATTACAGCCACTTTCTGTTCAGTCTCTTTAATCATATCAACCCCGTGTATCTTATTTTCACTGAGCTCAGTCTAGTACAAAGGTGTACAACATTTATGTCCGTACAAAGCTTCGTAGGGTGCCATTTTGATACTAGATTGAAAGCTATTATTATAAGCAAATTCAATCAAAGGTAAGTATCATTCCCACGTACCTTCAAACTCGAGGACGCAACATCTCAACATATCCTCAAGTATCTGAATGGTTCGTTCAGACTGACCATCTGTCTGCGGATGAAAAGCTGTGCTAAAGTATAGTTTGGTTCCTAAAGCATCTTGCAATTTCTTCCAAAACCGCGACGTAAATCTTGGGTCTCTGTCCGAAACAATGGAAATCGGCACACCATGTAATCTCACAATTTGAGATACATACAATTCAGCAAGCTTATCGAGCGAATAGTATGTACGAACTGGAACAAAGTGAGCTGATTTGGTTAGTCTATCCATTATAACCCAGACTGCATCTTTCTTGCTCGGTGTCGTAGGCAAACCGGATACAAAATCCATAGCAATTCTATCCCATTTCCATTCAGGTATCATGATCGGCTGAAGTAACCCAGAAGGCACCTGATGTTCGGCTTTTACTTGCTGACAAATTAAGCACTTCGAAACAAATTCGAATATATCCCGTTTCATACCAGGCCACCAATAGAATTGTTTCAAATCATTATACATTTTCGTACTACCCGGATGTACCGACAATCGACTATTATGAGCCTTATTCAATATCATCTGAATCAAATCCATATTCCTCGGAACACATATTCGGCCTTTGAAGTTCAAACAGTCATTTTCATCAATTCGAAACTCTGACTCTGCATTACTTTCACACTGAATTCGTCTTGCCATCGTATCTTTGTCGACTCTCTGAGCATCACAAATTTGTTGCATAAACAACGGTCTTGCTTTTAACTCGGCTACTATCGAACCATCACCAGACATAGCCATATGTGCATTCAACGCACGAAGAGCAAATAATGACTTCCGACTTAAAGCATCTGCAACAACGTTAGCATTTCCCGGATGATAGTCAATCGCTAGCTCGTAATCTTTCAACAGCTCTAACCATCTGCGTTGTCTCAAGTTCAGATCTTTTTGAGTCATCAGATACTTTAAACTTTTGTGATCTGAATAAACATGACATTTCTCACCGAATAAGTAATGACGCCAAATCTTCAACGTGAATACAATAGCTGCTAGCTCCAAATCATGCGTCGGGTAACTTCTTTCATGCGGCTTCAATTGCCTCAAAGCGTAGGCTACGACTTTGCCTTCCTGCATCAACACGCAACCCAAACCATTCAAAGAAGCATCACTATAAACAACAAATTCTTTACCTGATTCAGGCTGAACTAACACTGAAGCTTCGGTCAAAAGGGCTTTCAACTGATCGAAACTTTTCTGACACTTTTCTGACCATTCAAATTTAGTGTCTTTCTGTAATAGCTTTGTCAATGGGGTAACTATTATAGAAAAACCTTTCACAAATCGTCTGTAGTAACCAGCAAGTCCCAGAAAGCTTCGGATTTTGGAAACATTCTTTGGGGGTTTCCAATCGAGTATAGCTGATATTTTATTCGGATCAACCCGAATACCTGATGTTGAAATAACGTGGCCTAGGAAGCTGACTTCACTTAACCAGAACTCACATTTGCTAAACTTCGCATACAATTGCTTATCTCGCAAAGTTTGTAGCACCAATCTTAGATGCTCAGCATGCTCGACTTCATTTCTGGAGTAGATTAGAATATCATCTATAAACACTACCACGAACCGATCCAAATACTGTCTGAAAATCCGATTCATCAGATCCATAAAAACAGCAGGTACATTAGTAAGCCCCAAAGGCATAACCAAAAACTCATAATGTCCGTACCTCGTTCGAAAAGCAGTCTTTGACACATCAGAATCTCTGACTCGTACCTGATAATAGCCCGATCTCAAATCTATCTTTGAAAACACTGAAGCCCCTTTCAAATGATCGAACAAGTTGTCAATCCGTGGCAACGGGTATTTGTTCTTTATAGTTACCTTGTTCAGCTGTCGATAATCAATACACATTCGCATAGTCCCATCTTTCTTTTTCACAAATAGAACTGGTGCACCCCAAGGAGAGAAACTCGGTCGTGCAAAGCCCCTATCTGTCAACACTTGTAACTGTGCTTTCAACTCTTTCAATTCAGTAGGTGTCATTCGATATGGACCTATTGAAATTGGAGTCGTCCCCGGTACTAATTCAATGACAAACTCTATCTCCCGAACTGGTGGTAATCCCGGTAATTCTTCAGGAAACACATCTGGGTATTCACACACAACTGGTACGGATTCAATCTGCTTTTCAGACACTTTATTATCCAACACATAGGCCAAGTAAGCTTCACATCCTTTTCTCACATACTTATGGGCTAACATCGAGGATATTACTGCCGGTAATCTATTCAGATCATTAGATTTAATCCGGATGATCACACCATTCTGACATCTCAAATCAATAGTCTTTCTTTTGCAATTAACCACAGCATCGTGCAAAGTTAACCAGTCCATTCCCAAAATTATATCGAACTCATCGAAAGGCAACAACATTAAATCAGCTGGAAAGCACGAATCCCGAATCATCAACAGGCAACCTTTACACATTTTATCAACGAGTACACATCGACCCAAGGGGTTGGACACACGAATCACAAACTCAGTAGACTCAACAGACAGAGTCTTACTAGATACTAAAGTTTCACACACATATGAATGAGTCGAACCCGGATCAATCAATGCAATTACAGTAGTATCATAAAGAGTGAAAGTACCGGTGATAACATCTGGGGAAGAAGCATCCTCTCTGGCACGTATAGCATATGCTCTAGCAGTTGCACGAGCCTCTGATCGAACTGCAGTGTCTTTTGTTCCTCTCTGACTGCCACCTACATTCCCCGAATGTCTGGGTGGTCTGGCTCGTGCTGACGCGTTGCTCAGTCTTGTCTTTTGGACCGTATTTTGCTCGGCTAGCATCGGGCACTCTCGAATAAAATGATCCAACGATCCACATTTAAAGCAGGACCGATCACGAAATCTACAACTCCCTGAATGCCATTTACCACAATGCTTGCATTCAACCCGATTCTGTTGAACATTACCAACACTGGCCATCGAAGTAGCTCGGGAACCCACAAGAGGTCGATCTCGTCTAGACATGTCTGAAGTAGCTTTATGTCGGCCAAAGTCATCTTTGAACTTCTTAGATACAGAATGGAAAGTCTTACTCAATGATCTTTTATGAGTGTCTCTAGCTTCCATTTCAGCCTTTCTTTTCTCTTTTCCAAGCTCTTCAGCTTTGCAAGCTCGTTCGACAAGTACCACGAACTCTTTGATTTCAAGTATGCCAACTAGCAACTTAATATATTCATTCAGACCGTCTTCGAATCTCTTGCACATAATGGCTTCAGTCGATACACACTCTCGGGCATATCGGCTCAATCTGACAAACTTTCGCTCATACTCAGTCACGGTTATTCGACCCTGTTTCAATTCTAAAAATTCCTTTCGTTTCTGATCGATGAATCTCTGATTGATATATTTCTTACGGAACTCGATCTGGAAGAAATCCCAAGTCACTTTTTCTTTCGAAACCACCGATACTAGTGTATTCCAACAGTGATATGCAGTGTCCTATAGTAAAGATATAGCACACTTCAGACATTCATCTGGAGCACATAACAGCTCATCAAGCACCCGAATAGTGTTATCAAGCCACATCTCAGCTCGTTCCTCATCATCATCATCATCATTGGCTTTAAATTCTTCGGCCCCATATTTCCTGATTTTATCAACGGAAGGCCAACTAGATCTCATCGGATCTATCATCGGAGGTGCTGAAGGTATCAGAGTTGGATTATTCAGGGGTGGAGGTTGTTCTACAGCCGAATTAGTCTGAATAAATTGGGTAAACCATTCATTCATCATCTGGTAGAAGGCTTGCTTAGCCTCCCCCTCATGGCTACCCAAGATAGGGCGAGAGTCCACCGGCGCTGACCCACATGCGAGATCAGGCGCTACGCTCTCTACATCATCAGCTACGACTCTATCGAGATCCATTTACTATAATAAACACAACTTGAATGTCAGAAGTCACCACACTATCGTATTATAAAATTCAAGGCATGTATAGCTAGACTCACACGCGCTACGGTAGTCTTAGAATCGACTAAACCGTAAGCTCTGATACCAATTTAATGTAACACCCCCTAACCCATATCCGTCGCCGAACTAGGGTTACGAGGTATTACCTGACCAAACACAATTTAACATTCTCATATAACTTTTTACTAAATATAATACTAATACAGGAGCATTTATAACCAAACAATCCATACCATATTACTATTTAATACAAGTCCATTTATTTCATTTATTTAGTATTTTAACCCCTCAAAAATTTATTTTTTTGCAATTTAGCCCAAATACTCAAATTCACCAAAATTTCCAATACAAAACATGTTAATCTATAACATAACTTTAACATATATTCATCAAACATCACAAAGCATAAGCTTCTATCATGGCCGAACATCACATATACACTAATCTCAAAAATTCTAGCATGGATCGGATAGTATTCGAAGCAACGATCACAAAAACGTAAAAATTATCGAAAACCGACTAAAAACACATACCCGATTTAAGCTTGAAATATGTCCGAATGTAACAAGCTCACACCCTTTTCTTTCTTTCTTATTTTCGGTGATAGGAAGATGATGAACATGGCTTATTTTAAGCTTTGTTTTTATTATAATTAACTTAATTGCCAAAGTACAAAAATAACCTTTCATTATAATAAAATTATCATATATATATAAGGTTAATTTAGACATATACTGTCCACTCACCTTAATAATAGGCTATTTGCCCTTTTAATACCCCATATTAACAAGCCACTATCACATTAGCACATTTCACTATAGTTTGTAACTTTTACATTTTACGCGATTAAGTCCTTTTTGTCTAATTAAGCACACAAATAATCAAATTTTCATACGAAACTTTCACACATTATAAATCACATATAAATAGCACAGAATATAATATTTAAAAAAATTTCGGACTAGGATTCGTGGTCCCGAAACCACCGTTCTGATTAGGGTCAAATTCGGACTGTTACATAGTGCATGAATCTCCTTTAATGCTCTTTGAAAATTCGGCTGCACCTACATGCACCAAGAAAACTTCATTAAATCAATTTAATTCAGCTGAATAAAAATTAAAACACTTACTTGGACACTTAATTAACATTTAGACTAATTTAAACACAACTACTTAGGACATATTTAAAGATCGACTAGGACAATGACACATTAAAAATCTGTAGTAAAATTAGACAACTTTAATTAAATTAAGACAACATAAATTCAGCCTAATTAAAACACTAAGACACATTAACTTGTTGTAATAAAATAATTAAAATAAAGAGTTCAAATTATTCAAGCATTAAGAATTAAAAAAATTAATTAAACAGCTCAATGAGCTGGAACAAGCTCGAATGAGCTAATCCGAGCTAAGTTTAACGTGCAACAAAGTGCATAACAACTCCACGGCAACTTGTTTCCTTTGATTTCTCGGACTTCCACGATCATCATATTGCAAAACGTTGGCTGCCCCGAGTTGGGTTACATCATGTTGTCTACTCCATAATTTTATTCGAACCTATATGAGTCTTGATCCTATTGAAGCGGAGTTGGAAGAAGGATTACCTAGTAATGTGATAGATGATGATGAACTGAATATCGTAAATATTCATCCATCAGATGCATGGGCTACTTGGAGGATGGAACTAGCCAACCAAATGTTCAATGAATGACAAGCATCTAGAAATTAGTTAGGTTTAGGGTAAAAATAGTAAACGTTACGTTGTTTATGTTATTTCATGTATCTAGTTTATGAAACTTTGGTGGTGTTTGAATTATTTTTTTGTATTGTACTAGACTTGTTGAATGATAATTTATTTTCCTTTGATTCATCATGTGTTATAATTTTATAAAGTGTTGATCTTTTGATGTATAATATTGAACTTAATTTTAATTTGCGTTTTTTTCTTAAGATAATTATGGCAGGTTTTTCACAATCAAGTGCTTCTTCCCAAAATTCTCGAGGAAACAAAAGGAAATGGGTTCCAGAAGAAGATGCTGCGTTGGTTGCTTGTATAATCGACTTGCACAATGTTGGAACCTTTAATACGATACGGGATTCAAAGCCGGGTATTTAAATGAGTTAGAAAAAATGTTAGAAAAAGTTTTACCCCATGCCATGTTGAAGGCTAAACCTAATCTTGAATCGAGGATTGGGACATTGAAAATGGATTGGTCAATCGTTTATGACATGCTTAGTGGAAAAAACAATAGCGGCTTTGGTTGGGATGAGCATAGGCAGCTTGTTGTTACTGAAGATGCGGTGTAGAACTCATATATAAATATATGAATTATTTCAAGTATTTATTATCTTTTGACTAAACTTATATCTAATATGAATTTCTCATTTTTTATAAAGTCATAAAGAAGCTGCTCAATTCAGACATCAGAGTTTCCCTTATTATGACCAACTTATTGCCATCTATGCAAAAGGTCGAGCCACTGGAAAAGATGCTCAAAAAGCCGCTGATATTATTGAAGAAATAGATGTTGAGGATGTGGCTGCTACAAACACTAATGAAGAAAGAAGCGATTTCCATGGATGCGAAGCTGATGTTTCTTTGGATGATATGGATCTTTCAGCTACACAACCACAGCCAGGTAGAGACCAAGGTGATTCCACATCTTCAAAGAAGAAGAAAAAAAGATTTCTGATGCAAGTGATTCTTCTACTTCATTTAATGATGCTGCCACTTTATTGGCGGAAAATATACAGACTGTTGGCCTTGAAATCAGTAAGAGTATTGCCTCCAAAGTGCTAATTCAACAAAAGTCAGAAATAGCCATTCAAGAAAGTGCTCTGAAATTATATCCAACATTATGTGAAGTAGAAGGTTTAACTGAGGATGAGCGCTTTCGAGCATTGAGCAAAATTTCAGATCATCCAACGCAAATGCTCATTTTCTTTAGTTTACCTTCTGCTGTGCGGTTGGAATGGGTCAGAAGATTTCTTGCTGACCATTAAAAATCATGGTTGTGTTAATTATATTTTGGTATCTTTTTGTGTTTGTAATATTTGGATGGTATAATGACATGATAGAATGTCATTACAATGTTGTAACTTTTTGATGTTGTAATATTTTAAAACATATGGATTATATAAACTAATGAAATCATGTAACTTTTTGTTAATATATGAATATTATGCTTGGATGTGAAATATAATTCTCAAGTTATTTATTACTTTTAATATTTAATTATTTTTTATTGTAGAATAATTAAATTATTTGTTTCAGTAATGATATTTTAGCACATTAAATATGTATTTTAGTTTAAAAATAATAAAGTAAATTATATATTTTTATAGTATTATATATTTTGATTTTTTTAATTCATATAATAATAATTATATTAAGAATGTTATTAAATTATTTTTTATTAAATTATATTTAATAATAATTATGTTAAAATATGGTTAAATTATTTATTATTTTTATTAAATTATTTTCAGTAATAATTTTATTAAAATTAATAATAATAACAATAATCATCTACTTAAAATAAATTCTGCTAAGGGTATTCTGGTCATTTTAATTCTTTTCCTTATGCTATTACATCATCATTCCATTCAACCAAATACAAAAAATATTATTACAGTTCTATTTTATTCCATTCAACTAAATAGTTAAATCACTTATTACAACTCTATTACATTACAGCTCTATTTAATTACAATACTATTTGATTATAGTGAACCAAATGTAACCTAAACTTGTGGTATTACACAATTCGATCGGTATTAGAAAAACGCTGACAGTTGTAACTAATAAGAACATAACCTTTGAAACATGTCAGCATTGATTTGTTAAATGGTTTAATTTAATCTAAGTAAAAAAGGAAAAATATAATATCCATCTCAAAATATCAATCATCCTACAAGGAAAAACACATCAAGCTCCGTAAAAGGGAAAAAAGAATGAGAATTATACGCCACATTCCGAACAGAGTCTTGTTCAACACTATCTTTGTTACAGTCAACATATTAATGCCTTCCACTCTCTTCTCTCTCTCCCGCTCAGTTCATCCCATCCTAAAACGCCCCCCTTTTTCTTCTTCTCCCCGTTTTGCCCCCAAGGCTTTGCTTAAATCCTACCCTTGTCCTCTCTGGTCCTCTTCTTTCTCCTTCTGCCTTCAGACCTTGCATCACTCTACTTCTCCTTATCTCTCTTCCTTTTCCTCTTCATTTTCTTCTTGGTCTTCTTTTTCTTCTCCTTCAATGGCTTCCTCATTTACCGTCGATGATAGCATCGGGTCCAATCCTCTCCTGCAAGATTTCGACTTTCCACCTTTTGATATTGTTGAAGCCAAACATGTTAGGCCTGGGATTCGTGCCTTGTTGAAGAAACTCGTATGTCGTTTTCATCTTTTGGGCTGTTTTCATTTCTTTTCGGGGTTTTTTTTTACCTTGTTCTAGGGTTCTATATTGAGTTTTCTCTTTGCTAGATCATTCGCTGGTTTTAGTCCTTGTTTGAGAATTCAAAACTTTGGTTGCCTTGATTTTTTGTTTGTCCTAGTTTTTAAAATTTGAAACTTTTTTATGCTCTAGCATCTGGGGTTTCTGGATTATTTGTGTTCGATTTGATATATTTGTGTTGGTTGAGTAGGAGAGTGATTTGGATGAATTGGAGAAGACAGTGGAGCCGTCATGGCCAAAGTTGGTGGAGCCATTGGAAAAGATTGTTGATCGGTTGACTGTTGTGTGGGGAATGGTTAATCATCTTAAGGCTGTTAAAGATTCAGCTGAGCTCCGTGCTGCCATTGAAGAAGTCCAGGTACATTGTTGTTTCTTTATGTTATTTGATTGCAAGCAGTCAGATATGTAACATGCAGTATGTATATGTAAAAACTAATAATGTAATGTTTACGCTTGAATTGCCATCTTCAAAATATTTGGCATCAATCTTTTAGACATCTAATAACTATCTCATTCTTATCTTAGATTAAACCATGAATTTTTGTTATTATATTGGCATAAATCTTATTAGAATTAGCATACAGCATGATATACTAGGGAGGAAGTTAATTTTTATTGGTTGAATCAGAAATTGTGGTTTTCCTATTGGCTTTGAAGCAATTTGGTTTGGCAGTTGTTCAGTTTGATCCTAGTATTTTGTAGAAATTAATTAAATATGCATCGGTGCATTACTCCACAGTCTCATTTAAGCAAACTTCTTGTCCTTACTATGTTTAGTTTTTCCTTACAGCTTGAAAAGGTGAAGTTCCAACTAAGATTGGGACAAAGTAAACCCATCTATAATGCCTTCAAGGCAATTAAAGAATCTCCTGATTGGCAATCGTTGAGTGAAGCTCGCAAACGTATTGTAGGTGGTAAGTATATGTTCCCTTTTCGTTTTGGTGCCTTAATTCAACGCTAGAACCATTACTCAATACTGAGTGCACGGTCTATTAGTTGGCTTGCTATAGCAGATATTAAGATGAGCATTCTGTTAAAAGAACAAAACAAAACAAACAAACCAACTTAGTGTTGCTGCAGGTAGATATTGCTGATGTAAAAGTGTTCTCATTACAACATGCTTCTCCCATTCCCTTTAGTTTCTGTGAGTGTTTAACCTGATATGTCTTTTGTTTTATCGTGTGTATTCAGCCCAGATAAAGGAAGCTGTTCTTAATGGTGTTTCACTTGAAGATGATAAAAGAGAACAGTTCAACAAAATTGAACAGGTACAATATAGTAGTTATGAATTTGAAGTAAAATGAATGTGTCATATTACACTTCTTTTGAAGTCAACTTCTGTGAAAAGTAAAATGAGGGGAAAGTAATTGTTCAAGTTTCCTTTGAAGTTCTTGGTGTCTGGTTTCTTCTTGTAACCATATAAACATTTATGCTCAATTTTGGCTATTCTTTTCTATTTACTGCGAGCTAATTTGCAGGAATTGGAGAGGTTGTCTCACAAATTTAGTGAGAATGTTTTGGATGCCACAAAGAAGTTTGAAAAGCTGATAACTGATAAGAAAGAAATTGATGGTTTGCCTGCAACTGCTCTTGGGCTAGCTGCTCAAACAGCTGTGTCCAAGGTATTCTTTTCCAAATTTCAGCATGTGTTTGCATTTATTAATGGTCTCTCATTGTCAAGTCTGGTGCAGTTTCTGTTTTCTGTCATGTAATATATGTTCTCTCTCTGTACTCGCCTAGGGGCATGAAAATGCAACTGCTGAGAATGGACCATGGATGATAACATTGGATGCTCCAAGTTTTATTTCTGTTATGCAACATGCTCGTAATCGTGCCTTGCGTGAGGAAGTCTACCGTGCTTATATAACCCGGGCATCAAGTGGTGATTTGGATAATACACCAATCATCAACCAGATATTGAAACTTCGGTTGGAAAAGGCTAAGCTTCTCAATTACAATAATTATGCTGAGGTATGAATCCAGAGTGTCTGCTAGACTGCATCCTTTTCATAGGCTGACTAAAGCATATTTGATCAGGTAAGCATGGCAACAAAGATGGCTACTGTTGATAAAGCTGAGGAACTATTAGAAAAGCTTCGTAGTGCTTCATGGGATGCTGCTGTCCAAGGTATTCTGCTAAATTTAGTTTCTTTTTGGTTGAATAGATTGTCAATTTTTCGATCTCTGTTTTGTCATATGAACCTTTTTGCTCAGTACTTGTCTGTTTGATTAAAAGGACTCTAATTTATGTATGAAACGTTTTTCTTTCCTTTTCCTTTTATAGTTTAAAGTTCACTTCTTAACTTGTACATGCTGTTTTTGTTGTTAGGAATACATTAATATGCTAGCTTATTTTGAATGAAACTGCATCTACAACAATTAATTTTATGGTGGCTTGCGTTACCTACTCTCTGATTTGACTTTATGTTAATTCACCTTAATGCTGCATTCAAGTTCGTGGTGTACTCGGAAGGTTGCTTTTTCTTTGATGCAATTTTAGTACTTGATTTCCTCAAGCCAACATGTCTTGCTTTCCCTATTTATCCTAAACAGTTCCTGTTTTATATTTTCATTATTACTGCAAGATTTTCTAGATAAAAGATAGATGGAAAGAGATTTTAGTATACAATTCTTTCTGCTCCTTGCAGATGTTGAAGAACTAAAAAGTTACTCCAAAAGTCAAGGTGCTTCAGAAGCTGATAGTTTGAGCCATTGGGACATAAGCTTCTGGAGTGAGAGGCTTCGTGAGTCAAAATATGACATCAATGAGGTTGACTCTCTCACTCTTCTCTATTTCCTAGTTAAAAATCATGCCTTCAAGACCTCCTTATGTGATAAAACATGTCTTTCCTGATGAAAATATCATACAGGAAGAACTCCGGCCATATTTCTCATTTTCAAAGGTTATGGATGGCCTTTTCAACCTTGCTAAGATACTTTTTGGGATTGATATTGAGCCAGCTGATGGTCTAGCTCCTGTTAGTATATCTTGCTTCCTCTACACATTTCTTCACTGCCTATCTAATGAAATATTAATTTTACATCCTAATGAGTTTTGTTATTATAATTATTATTTTTGAAGGTTTGGAACAAAGATGTGCGTTTCTACTGTGTTAAAGATTCTTCAGGTAGTCCAATTGCCTACTTTTATTTTGATCCATACTCTCGTCCATCAGAGAAAAGGGAAGGTGCATGGATGGATGAGGTTGTTTCTCGAAGTCAAGTACTGTCCCGTAATGGTACCACAGCAAGGTTACCTGTTGCTCACATGGTGTGCAATCAAACACCACCAGTTGGGGACAAGCCAAGCCTCATGACATTCCGTGAAGTAAGTTGAAGATATTAGTTCTAAGTATGATGCTAATGCTAGTAAATTCTTGTATTCTGATTTCTGAATGATCGTACATGCAAACTGAGGTCCAGAAGCCTAGAGCTTTCCCCATCTGTAGCCTCTCTCAATTCCTTTACTCTTGTAGTAGTGCTTCTGATCTTATCCCTAAAAACCAAGATTTTGGCCGCCTAAGCAAGTTGCTTTTATCATTAATATATCAGTTAAAGCAGTCTCATGTAAATCACATTCAAGTTAAAGTACTGAGGTGATAATCCTTGAGCACATACGATCATAGCCAGTGGTTTTCTACTGTTAGCATATTTAAACAACAAGCCTTCCTAGAAGGCTTGATGCGTGAATGCATCTATTTAGAACTTATTACAATTAAAAGCATGGCTCTAGTACACACTTTTAAATAAATATACCCATTACAGAAATATGCATCTGTGTGCAAGACTACCTGGTTCTGTGGGAGCCTAATCTTCTATAATATTATTGTTTAAACAAAGGCCAAGACTAGCCAAGTCTGAGAGGATGAACTATTATATTTTTAGGTAACCTCAGATCTTTCTTCCAAATATTTTGGCTTTATTCCATCCTATACTGCTCGCATGTGTGGTTTTTATGGATTAAGATAGGATATGCTTTTATCCTAACATGTTTTACTGATTATTGTAGCAATAATGGCTCTTTTGGATGTTCAAAGTGGCTGCTAAAATTTTCCCGTGTCTGATCGGATTTCTTCTCAGGTTGAGACTGTTTTCCATGAATTTGGCCATGCACTTCAGCATATGCTGACCAAGCAAGATGAAGGTCTAGTTGCTGGCATTCGGGGTGTTGAGTGGGATGCTGTTGAGTTGCCTTCCCAATTCATGGAAAATTGGTGTTACCACAGGTTAACATATACAACCACCAAATTATCATCTCTGGGATTGCTTCAGAGTTCAGACTAAATTCCCTTTTTCTTGCTAAAAGAAATAAATTAGATGTACTTGCATGTGGAAAATATGCAAACAAGGCCCTATATAATAAATTTCTATTCTATGTATGGCTTTGTAAAGTAGCCCAATACTTATGGTATGTTATATGGTCTCTTGTTTGTGGTTTCTGGATTTTTATAACTCTTTAATCTTTTTACTACACTGTTTCTGGTCTATCTTGTTGCATCTTATCATAATATTACAATGTGACAACAACTGGTTAGGAGAAGATATGGCAATTTGATCCTTATGGCTGTGAAGCTTGAGCTCTGTTCTCATTATTTTGTTGCCTGGGAATGGACTAACATCAAATTTTCTACATTCTATAACTAGTTTGTCTAAATATGTTTCACATACCCATATGTTTGGGATCTCCATTGATAGCATGTGTATTTCATCTTCCAATCAATTATATCTTTCGTTAAGTAGATTTTATTTGTTTTTTTTTATTTTATTTTGCTGCAGGGATACATTGATGAGCATTGCAAAACATTATCAAACCGGGGAGAGCCTCCCTGAAGAGGTATACCTGAAGCTCCTTGCTGCAAGGACTTTCCGTGCTGGTTCTCTAAGTCTTCGTCAGGTCAGTTGAACTCGTTCTGCCCTCGTGTCATCTTGGTGTATATATTTTATTCAGAAACAATGTGTTTCCTGAGTGCATCTCGTGGTACCGAATCCTGCAGCTTAATACATGGTATGATACATTGTAAGGGTTCATTAGCTCCATGTTCCTCTCATCTTCCTTCATTTTCCTCGTTTTTCCTTTTGTTCTTACTTATCTTTCCTTCTAACCCTTCTCTTACCTCCATGTTGGGCTCATTTTGTATGTTCTTCCCTTTAGTATTAACTGTTATATCTAAAAAGACTTGTATTTGGGCTGTAGAAAAAGAAAAGGACCTACTTTGTAATGATATTGAAACATCTTGTCTGAACTATCTGTTTTTTATGCATTAAAGCCGGTACTGTTATGTCCATGAAAATCACATAGTATTACAGAAATGTGTAGCATAAGATGATTTTAATGGACACAATGGGTATATTTTATTGTAACTTGTGTTTACTACCTTTTGTCACTCCGTGCAATGTTTCTTGTAAGCCCTGTAACTCTTCCAAGTTGTTTTCTTCTAATGAAAGGAGACCAATTTTTGGAGAAGTTGATCTGTGGTTGCTCTAGTAGTTTGATCCTTTTTATCTTTTTTCTTTTTCCAGATTCGATTTGCTTGCTTGGATTTGGAACTACATACAAAATACATACCAGATGGGTCAGAATCTGTTTATGATGTTGATCAGAGAGTTTCCAGAAAAACACAAGTGATCCCTCCATTGCCAGAAGATAGATTTCTATGTGGTTTCAACCATATATTTGCAGGTTTAATTCTACTTCTTTCAGCCCGACCCCCCTCTGCCCCCTTATGTACTTTTTAGTACTATTGTTTTGGTGCAGACTTCACCAAGGAGATTTTTGACTTGATAGCCTTTGTGAATGCCAGGTGGATATGCTGCTGGATACTACAGTTACAAGGTAAAATTCTTATCTTTTTTCTAGTCTCTTTCTTAGAAAACTACTGTGGAACATGTTTTAGATGTTTGTGGTTGGAACTAGCTACAACGATCTGATTATCACCAATCTGAGAAAGACTGTATAAGTAACTAATGATCCTCCTCTGTTTGCCACTCCTTTTCCTTCTCTTTTTTCCTCTGTAGCCTGCATTTTCAGTCTATCTTGTATCAAGTATTTGTGTGCTAAGTTCTTGTGATGTTTTAATGGATTCTGGGCATGGTTTGGATCCTTGTTATACCTTTTCTTTCCTTTTCCTTTGCCCATAGCTATGTGGTTTGAAATTCAAAATGCTATTTTTTCAGTGGGCAGAAGTGTTGTCTGCAGATGCTTTCTCAGCATTTGAGGATGCTGGATTGGACGACAGCAAGGTATGGTGGTTGAAAAGGCTACTCATAATTGTTTTTTTACAATATTTTGTTCTCTTTTATATATTTTCCTGTTCAAATGTGTACATAAAGTAGATCAAAATCTTACCAATTTTTATGGTTTTGCTTACATTTGGAGAGCCGTGGGTCCTAATAAAATATTCAACAATATGTTCATTTCTCTATATAAGCTTCATTGAATGTGGATACTCGTCTATAATGCTGATTTTGTTGCATACAGAAACTCTGCTTCAAGAGTCACTGCTTGCTAAAACAAATTTCTGGTCCTGTTTTTGTTAGTACATGAGTCATGATGCATTGATTGTTTTCCTACAGGCTGTTAAAGAAACCGGCCACAAGTTCCGTGAGACTGTTCTTGCTCTTGGAGGTGGAAAGGCACCATTAGAGGTTAGTGCATGCGAATTGTATATTCACATTCCTAATTCTGAATTTTTAATCATATTCTGTTTCTTTTACTTTCTCAACGACTTTCTAATGGAAGAATACACCAAGTTTTGATCTTTACTCTTATCGCCATTAAAGTACTCGTTAGGCACTGAAACTTGTAATGTAGACCGTAGAAGTGCTTCCTCATTGAATCTACTTAACATGTTTGATGTTGCATGTCCAGGTGTTTGTGGAGTTCCGTGGACGTGAACCTTCACCCGAGGCATTGCTCAGGCACAATGGGTTATTACCAGTCACAGCATGAACATAAGCTGCTTTTTGAGTTGCCATTCAGGGTTTTGCCAAAGGGCACATGGAACCAAGCTTTACAGGTCATTCAATTTGCTATTATACACCATGTTTATGTTCAGTTCAGCTCTTCCATACTTTGCTAGTTATTGTCCTCAAAAGAAAAAGAAAACACAATCCTTCTAGGTTTAAGTTCATGTGGGATAGTGCTTTAGAGATGCCTGAAAACCTTAAAAGGACATATATATTGTCTGAAATTTTCTTTGGTTTGGTGTTCTCTTTTTGTCATCACTTCATATGAAAATGGAGATTCAGATCTTATTCTTCGATCCAAAAAAAAATGAAAGGAATCATGTACAATCAAGTCAAATGTTGGGGTGCAGCTTCTAATTGTAATATGTTAAGAAAATGTGAAGCAAAATAGGAGATGCTGAAAACTTAATATTCATCAAAGATTTGATGGGATTAATGTTAAGATATGTATAATATTAAGGATGTTTATCATTGTTTTAGACCTGTAGAATATGTTTTTTTTTTACTTTACTTTGGTATTTTTTTTTCGCAATTTGGTACCTAAATTATCAATTTTTTTCTACTTTTTGTTCATTTTGTAAAGGATGTTAAAAAAAATTGTTAGACAATTTTGACCAATGAAAAAGCATCACTTGACATGTTTTGACCAATGACAAAGTTATCATGCAATAATTAGGTTTTTTTAAAATAAAAATATTACATTTGAATTAAAATTAAAAATTTATAATATTAAATATTTAAAAACATTTTTAACTTTGATCGATCATGGATTAAAATTTATTGACTATTGATTGGCATTGGTTGATCATGTGGTGCTATTAGAAAATGATGGTTTTTTTAATATTTATATATCATATTGATTATATAATGTAAAGAATAATATATAATATAGAAAAATTAAAAAAAAGTTCAAAATTTTTTTTATATAAAACTTTAGAATATATAATTATAAATTTTTATTTTGAATAAATTTTGATTGGGCTTGTATTATAATAGAAAACAATTATAAAATAAAAGTCCAAAATCAGCCTACAAACAAAAAGAAACGACCCACATACAAGAAATCCAAATTAAAAAAGAAAAGAAACGGAAAAATATATAGATATTTTAAAACACCTGCAGCCTAATCTTGGAAAACTAAGTCAACCGACACTATCGCCCAATCAGAAACGTCTGAAATCTGTCAAACCTCTATCATCATAATTGCTCCCTTAATTGACGATTTCATTACTCCGAGATGTTGCTTTCTTTCAAAAAACACCCTTCATTTCTTTAGCTTCCCTTTCCCAAACCTCTGCGGAAATGCTCTCTTTCAGTCTGGTTCACGAATCCATTCCAGTAACCTCCTATCTTCAACATAATCAGGGACTTTCTTTTCCAGGTAAAACTCTTCTTTTCTCTTTAAAGTTTCTGTTGCAATTTTATGGGCAAGAACGTTTGCATTCCTTGAAATATGCTTAAGCACAAAATGCTTAGTTCTGTTTATCATCTGTCTATTTATCATCTGCTGAATATCTGAGATGTAAGCTCCTATCATTGATTTATCCTGCTCTTTACTTTTGCATTTTTTAATCACTGTAAAGGCCTCTCTTTCAACAACAACTTCCGGCCACGTATTTTTCATACCCATTTTGACTGCTTTCCGGCATGCAAGTGCTTCGGCTGCAAAGGCCGAATTGACCTCCTTGTGGATTTCAAAGCATGATAACAGAATACGTCCTTCATCATTCCTTGCTACAATCCCAGAGACTGAGATTTTTTTTGTTCATCAATAGCTCCATCAAAGTTTATCTTAACAGATTCCCGAGGTGGGCATCGCCAACTTCTTGTTTCTTTTATTTCTGCTTGTTTTCTACTTTCAAGGCCATCAAGTTCTGTAATATAGTTGTTCATGAAATTCATTGTATCCTTGCCTGTGCTAATCTTTTTATTATGTATTCTAGAGTTCTTGCCCCCCTCCCATATTGCCCAGAGTGCACAACTGAAAATGCGGCATTTTTTAGTATTGAGCTGTTCAAAAACCCAGATAAGCCACTGTTCGAAATCCTTATTACCCTCTGTGAGCACATCTTGGAGTAGTAATTCTGACCACACTTCCACTGTAACAGGACACTCCCGAAATAGATGATCAATCGTTTCAGCTCGCTCTCCACACCGAGGGCAACTCGTATCAGTGACTAGCTTCCTATGTTGCATGTTGACTTTCGTAGGTAGATAATTCCATGAAATTTCTCCATATTGTAATCTTCATTTTTGTTGGTAGGTTTAGTAGCCATAATATTTTGTAAAATTTTTTGTAGACGTTTTGTAAAGCATAAGCTCTAGGGTTTTCATCAGCAATTTGTAATAGTTTATAGGCGCTCCGAACCGAGAATTCTCCTGAAGCTTCACCTCCCCATACCAAGAAGTCATCATGTGGTATTTCAGCCAAAGGGATTCGAAGGATTCGTGCAACATCTTCATCTGAAAAGGTATACTCTATCAATTCCTTCCTCCATTTTCTTTCATTAGTGTCTATCAACGCATAAACTTTGAAATCTCGCATAGAATCCACCTCTGGTGATAACCTGAAATTTATTGCATCTGGGATCCAAGCATCACTGTTAATAGAGATATTATTACCTGTGCTAACTTGCCAAAATAAACCTTCTTTCAAAATATCTTTTGCTGCCCATATGCTTTTCCACGTATAAGAACTTGTATTTCCCAAGCTGGAATTTAAAAATTGGTTATTTGGAAAATATTTAGCTTTAAGTACTCGCGTGACAAGAGAGTCTTCATTATTAATAATCCTCCATCCTTCCTTTGCTAGAAGGGAGATATTAAATTGAGACATATTTCTAAATCCCATACCCCCTTCTTCTTTAGAACGATACATAAATTTCCATTGACACCAGTGAATCCCTTTCTTCTTCTTTCCATGCTGCCACCAGAATTTCGCAAAAATATTTTCTAATTCCCCGCATAGAGACTTTGGTAGGAGGAAACATGTTATAACGTAATTTGGTATTGCTTGAAGTACTGACTTAATAAAAATCTCCTTCCCTCTTGTGAAAGAAGCCTTGTACTCCAGTGTCCAATTCTTTGATTGACCTTGTCCTTTATATTCTGAAAAGATTCTTTCTTTCTTTTGCCCACTACATTAGGAAGTCCTAAATATTTTTCCAAATTTGTAGCGCATCTCACACCCAATACATCCGTTATTTCTTTTTTCAACCCCTCTGATGTGTTGGTGCTGAAGAAAACTGTCGACTTGTTAAAATTCAGACATTGACCGGAGCATTGTTCGTAGTTTTTCAAAATGTCTTTTAAAAATACCGCTCTTTCCTTCGTGGCTTCTCCAAACAAGATACAATCATCTGCAAATAATAGATGTGATATCGCTGGTCCTCTTCTGCTCGCCTTAATTCCTTTTAGAACTCCCTCCCTAACTGTCAATCTAATTAGAGTTGAAAGCCCCTCACCACAAATCAAAAAAACATATTGTAACATCCCGAAATTGGGCCTAGTAGGATTGGGCTCATTGGGCTTTGGGCGTAGAAGTGTCTAAAATTTTTGAGAATAAGAGAATGACATTATTTCAAGTTGGACTTATTAAGAAGATGATTTTAGAAAGTTACAGGGTTCTATGAAGTTTCGGGTTCAAGATGGGCCTTAATGAAAGTTAGTGTTTAAGCCTATTAAGGAGAAATAGTAAGAGGCATCAAAACTTATGGAAATAAGTGAGTAAATTGTTATCATAAATGAACTATTGGTAAAGAGGTTATGGCATCAAGTGGAGAGAATGGAGGGAAGGGGTTCAAATCTCATCTTTTGCAAATTTTAGATTTATTTTGATGTGCTCTTCCAAGTGTCATCCATGACATCATTAAAGGATGAAATTAAAGAAAAAGAATAAAAAAAAAGAAATGGGAGAAAAAGGAATGATGGAGAGTGATTTGTGGAAAAAGGAATGATGGAGAGTGATTTGTTGAAAAAAAAAAAAGTATAATGATGAGATTTGAAAAGAATGAGGTAGGTGAAAAAAAAAAATGCATGGAGGGTATAATAGCCCGATTTAGGGGATAGTCGGAACAGTGATCTCGGAATCGCTAAACCGAGAATAGAGAAAATTTTTATGTTATTCTATGTATTATAACATGTTTAAGGATGCATGAAAATTTTGGTGTCTCAATTTTAGCGATTGAGGGCTTAATTTCGAAAAAGGACTAAATCGCATAAAGTGCTAAAGTTTAATTTTAATTGCTAAAGGTGCCAAATAGCTATGGGCTATTATTGGAGGCCCCAATTGTGCAATTTGGCCTTGTTTTAAGTGAGTAGGCCGGCCATGTGACATAGGGGACAATACTTTTTAATTTTAGTCAAAATAGGTGGGAATTAGGTGATAAAATGAATAGAATAAGATGAGTAAAAGATGCTATCATCTTTTACTATTCATCTATCTTCTCTCCACCGAAAATTGATGAAGAAATGGAGCTTTGTGGGTTTGAACTTTCAGCCAAGCTATCTCCCTTATTAGTAAGTGATTTTGATGGCTTTAGTTGATAATTTTTATATTTTTGGAACCCCCAAAGCTTAAGCTAGCTAATGAGGGTACTAATTTGTAACATGGTTGAGAGTCTAGGGACTTGCCATGAGAGATTTTATCCTGGTTGCAAGGTCTCGAGGTACTTTATCAAAGGTTCAATCGAAAACCTATCCCTCGTAATAGGTGACTCGGATTTTTGGTGTCGCGGAGAGCATCGCGTTACGGATTCCGAATAAGGTGTGTAATCTCATACCCTTCCAAATACATGTTTGAAATGGTGTGTAATCTCACACTTCTCTGAAATTTTGCATTAATGTTCTGTGATTTGGTCGAAATACCAAAGAAAACGAAAATCGGCATCCGGGATCACTCGGACGCGCGTAGATTCATAGTGGTAACCATGTTTTTGTAATAAAACAGTTTTGGTCAATGACAGTGACGTGATTTCCAAAAATCATGAAAAATAGGAGAAATGAAATTAGAAAATGATTAAGATATCAAATTAAAGCTTACTGTGTCTATTTTAATATGGAAGAAACGGAGAAGGAAAAGGAATTTTATATTTTGAGATATCTTGATTTTAGTGAGACTGGTTCTGATTAACTTCGGGGTTCACTGATCTGTTTGGAAAAATCATATAAAATTGTACAAAATGAATTATGGGTTATAATTTATATGTATGGATTCCTTAGTGAGTCTATTTTCAAGAGAAACAAGTTGGAACAGTATATGAAAACCGTACAGTGAGATATTAGAAATTAAGTTAAGAGAGGTCAGAATCGTTGGACAGTGAAACAAGGAAAACTTTAATGAATAAACTGTACTAAATGGCTAGGCTAAAAATTCTGGAAAAATTACAGTACGAAGATACATGAGTCTAGTTTCAAGGAAATTTTACGGATCTAGATTTCGAGTTTTCTAACTCGAGTTATAGCCAAATTAGTCAGTATGACGCAAATGGACAGTTTAAATTTCTCTGCCCCAAATTACTAGTTAAGTTTTAGTTGCGAAATTACCCCGTTTGGGCCTAAAATGAATTTTGACCCAATAGTTTTGTAGAAGACCCAAATAGAGTTCTATATCACTCGAGGCGATAGTGAATATTCGGAAACACCGTTAAATATGAAATTACCGAATTACCCTTAGAAGGTAAAATTACCGAATTACCCTTGGTGGGTAAAACTACCGAATTACCCTTGGTGGGTAAATTACTAAAATACCCGTGGAGGGTAAATTACCGAAATTCCCTAGGCTGCGAAATTACCGAAATACCCTTGGAGGGTAAATTACCGAAATACCCTTAGAGGGTAAATTACCGAAATTCCCTAGGTTGCGAAATTACTGAAATACCCTTGGAGGGTAAATTATCGAAATACCCCTGGGTTGTGAAATTACCGAAATACCCTTGAAGGGTAAGTTACCGAAATACCTTTGGGTTGCGAAATTATCGAGATACTCGTGGAGGGTAAATTACCGAAATACCCTTGGAGGGTAAGTTACCGAAATACCTTTGGGTTGCAAAATTATCGAGATACTCGTGAAGGGTAAATTACAGAAATACCCATCGGTTGCTAAATTACCGAAATACCTTTAGAGGGTAAATTTCTGAAATACCCTTGAGTGGCGAAAATTACCGAATTACCCTTGGTGGGTAAAATTTATGAATTACCCTTAGAGAGTAAATTACCGAATTACCCTTAGTGGGTACGATTACCGAATTATGAAAATGCCCTTATGGGCTGAATTACGAAATGTCCCTATGGACCGAGTTACGAAAATGCCCTTAATGGGCCGAATTACGAAATGTCCCTATGGACCAAACTACGAAAATACCCTTTATGGGCCAAATGTGATATTTGCTATATGGGCCAAATGTGATATTTGCTATATGGGCAAAATGTTATATTTGATATATGGGCCAAATATAAAATTTGCTAGATCGATTAATGGGCCAAATTTGCTAGATCGTTTAATGGGCCAAATTTGCTAGATCGATTAATGGGCCAAATTTGCTAGATTGCTTAATGGGCCAACTTGTGTTATGGGCCTTATGTTGAAATTATTCTATAAATATTGTTATGCTTTGTATATGCATACATGACTGCATGGGTTGGGATAAATGACGAAGAGAAGAAAGGCCTGTTGCCAAAATCTAGTTCGGTGGCTCTGCCACAAATATTTTAAATGGCCTGTTGCCAAAATATTTTAAATGGCCTGTTGCCAAAATATTTTAAATGGCCTGTTGCCAAAATCTAGTTCGGTGGCTCTGCCACAAATATTTTAAATGGCATGTTGCCAAAATATTTTAAATGGCCTGTTGCCAAAATATTTTGAATGGCCTGTTGCCACAAATATTTTAAATGGCCTGTTGCCAAAATCTAATTCGGTGGCTCTGCCACAAATATTTTAAATGGCATGTTGCCAAAATATTTTAAATGGCCTGTTGCCACAAATATTTTAAATGGCCTATTGCCAAAATATTTTGAATGGCCTGTCGCCACAAATATTTTAAATGGCCTGTTGCCAAAATCTAGTTCGGTGGCTCTACCACAAATATTTTAAATGGCATGTTGCCAAAATATTTTAAATGGCTTGCCCAAAATATTTTAAATGGCCTATTACCACAAATATTTAAATGGCCTGTTGCCACAAATATTTTAAATGGCCTGTTGCCACAAAATATTTAAATGGCCTATTGCCAAAATATTTTGAATGGCCTGTTGCCCACAAATATTTTAAATGGCTGTTGCCAAAATCTAGTTCGGTGGCTCTGCCACAAATATTTTAAATGGCCTGTTGCCAAAATCTAGTTCGGTGGCTCTGCCACAAATATTTTAAATGGCTTAATGCCTCTAGTTCGGTGACTCTGTCACAATCTAGTTCGGTGGCTCTGCCACAAACATAATTTTAATTGGCTTAATGCCTGCTATTGGTGTGTTGGCGGGGTGGGTTGACTTGATCCCCACAGGTGTGATGGTTGGTACGGGTGGTGTGTAGCGGATGGAAATTAGGCTTGGTTGGGAATTGCATATCACATGCATATTATGTTCATGTTATTATGTTATAATTGTAAATGGGCTTAGGCCCAAAATATTGCTATGTGTGTTCCGACCCAGTGGATGATGGTAAGGGGATTACACACTGAGTTCTTGTAACTCACCCCCCCTTTCTCTTAACCTTTTCAGGTAATGCTCAGTGATGTGGACTTGGGCCTTGGATGACTCGATGGAGACCATACTTCAGAAATGGTTTATTTGAACTTCAGACTTCTTTCTTGTTTATTTTATTACTCTACTATTTTGGGTTAAATGTTGTAATAAGGCCTAAGATTTTCTTTCAAAATGCTTCTACAACTCTATTCCCAAACATCCCATTTTCATAAATTGTTTATTTCAAATATGTTTTCACAACCAAAAAGGTCTTTAAAGATAATTACGTTTTCAAGTAGATAACAATTGCTTAAGTGTTTTAGGTTTTAACAAAGAAATTGTAACTCTCAACAAGTTCTTAACAATCTCAAAGATGGTTGAAAAAAAAAAAAAAAAAACTTCCATGTGACACACCAGATTCGGGCTTAACTTCTAGGCCGGGTTTGGGGTGTTACACATATGGGCTAAGCGGATCACCTTGTCGTAATCCTCTAGTAGGTCTAAAATTCCTACCTCTGTTTCCATTAATATTCACTACATAGGAGACTGTTGAGACACATTTCATGACTAGTGTAACCCATTCCTCTGCAAAACCCATTCTTAGCATTACATCCTATAAAAAACCCCATTCAACTCTATCATAGGCTTTGCTCATATCTAGTTTAACCTCCATAAATCTTTCTTTCCCATAGCGCTTTTGGCGCAATGTATGGAGAATTTCAAAGCAAATTATCCGAAATTAATCTTCCTGGAACAAACGCACTTTGAGCACTATCTATGCATCTTCCAATATAATTCTAAAGTCTATTTGCTATTGTTTTAGCCACTATTTTATATAGAACTGTACATAGGCTAATGGGTCTAAAATTAGCAAGGTTTGTAGGGTTTGGAGTTTTTGGAATAAGCACTATGTTTGTGTAATTAGAAAATCCAAAATCCTTACCCTCATTTAAAATTCCAAGACAAAAATCTTCAACATCTTTACCCACAATGTGCCTGTATTTTGGAAAAATAAAGCTGGAAAGCCGTCCCATCCTGGTGCTTTAATCAGCCCCATCCCTTTTAACGCTTGATGAACTTCCTCCACCATGTATGTTGATAGCAAAGCTGTATTAATTTCAGAGGAAATATAAGTACCAATACTCGTTAATAAGTATGATGAATTTCCCGTTTCATTAGATGAAAATAAATTTTGGAAGTAGTTTGAGGTTGTTTCATTAATTTCACGCTCATCAGTAATTTCTCGCCCCTCTATTGATTCCAGTCGAGTGATTGTGTTGATCCTTCTACGGGTTGGTACATATTTGTGGAAAAAAGCTGAATGTTTGTCCCCTAATTGAAGCCAATTTGCCCTTACTCTCTACTCCCAATACATTTCATCTTTATTGATCTTCATATTTAGTCTGACTCTGGTATCAATTAGCTTTGCCATTGTATCGTCATTCCTCTCACTTTCCAATAGAGTTTCCAATTTCTTATTGAGTTTCCTTTTCAAGCAATCTCCACCTTTTTTAATTAAATTTGTCCATCTTAGAAGAGTCTTTTGAGCAAGAGTTTCCAATTCCTTATTGAGTTTCCTTTTCAAGCAATCTAGCTTTTCATAAATCAGCCCGCTTGATGATTCCCATGACTTTTTAACCTCTTGCTCAAAAGACTCTTCTAAGATCCACCATGCCTCAAATTTAAACCGTGGGCTTCGTTTGAAACTTTCCTCATTGTCTGTGTGAATAAGGAGGGGACAGTGATCTGATTTCGAATAAGTTAAATGACGAACAGTACCCTTTGGGAATAAATGCATCCATTTTTCATTAGCCACACCCCTGTCCAGCCTTTCCCTTATATTCATTTCTGGTAGATTTCCCCTCTCCCATGTAAACCATGTTCCCTGGAATCCCATATCCAGTAATTGACATTCATCCAAGACCTCGCGAAAGGCTGCCATTTTCCTCTCCTCCCTCGGTTGGCCACCATTTTTTTCAAAAGAGTACATAATTTCATTAAAATCACGACTAACCAACCACGGATATTTCTGTTCTTGCCCCAACATCCTTAGCAAATTTCACGAAGCATTCTGATCACTAGCATAAGGCGACCCATAAAATCCTGTAAATCTCCATACTCCGTTTACAATGCGTTCTTCTATTAGCACATCAATATGATTTTTCGAGAAAGTTTTGAGGCTGACCGTAAATTCTTCTCTCCAAGCTAGACAAAATCCACCTCTCGAACCCTCTGCTCCTACATCAATTCCATTCACAAAACCACACCTTCTTCTGATCCCTTCCATACGTTTATCGTCAATTTTGGTCTCCATAAAGAAAACCATATCAGGGTTATGTTGCTTCAGCAAGAACCGAAGCCTTTGTACTGCCCGTGGATTCCTCAAACCACGGACATTCCAACAAATGATTTTCATTGCATCCGGTCGGCTTGCCATCTGGCAGTCGCCGATCTTCTTTGATTAGGAGAATCACCTTTTTCCCATTTTTCTACTAGCAAATCTAACCCCTCCTTACTCTTCAGGTCTTGGACCTCATATTTCGTTCTTTTTACTGTATCTTCTAAGAAATTGTCCTCTGCATAATCTCCAACCTCAAGCTCAATCAATTTCCTCTTACGCGCAATGCTTTCTTCATTATACGAACCCCTCCCTCTCACAGAATTAGTTCTTTTCCAGCTGAATTTCCTAGCTGATTTCAAAATTCCTTCCTACTTATCGCTTCTTTCATGGTCTTCCTTATCTGCGATCATCCCTTCTTCTTGAGAATTCAGCACTTTCTCCACTCCTAATGATTGTGGATCATCTATTTGTCTTCTATCACGAATGTCCTCTCTTTGTAACCCCAACTCTCGGCTTTCCTCCAGTAGTCCTGTGTACAAACATTGATTCTTTTTCTTTTTTGAGAAGGCATTTAACTTTAGACTTTCCTTTCCAATTAAACTGCTTTCTGCCTTTAATGCTAATGAGAAAGGTGGATCTTCTCTAATTATGTCTCTTTCTGCAGGTTTTATTACCTCATAACTTGGAAGAGCATGCCCTATTCTGCCACATCCAAAACAAAAAGTCGGTAACTTTTCATATTTAAAGAAAATCTAAACTCTTTCTTGATCATCTGTGGATACGAAAATACCCCTACGGAGGGGTTTCTGCACATCTAACTTCACTCTAATCCGACAGAATTCACCATTTATTTAAGATATAATAATTCCTTCAAAAGTCGCCCCAATAGCATGCATCAAATCTTTTTTATCGAATTCTGGTAAACATAGCCCAATTTTAACCCAAAACAAGGACGAAACAAGTTTAATTCTACTCCTTTCTGTCTATCTAACCAATCTGTCAAAAATAACTAACTGCTTCCTGAATAGCCATGGCTGGCCTTTTAGGATTGTCTCTAGGTCATCTTCAAATTCAAAATTAATCATAAATAGATTCTAACCTGCTAATTGGATCTCAAATTTTCCTTTTGTTTTCCAAATACTCTTCATCTGTGCCCTGAAACTATCCGGGTTATAAGACTTCTTTGTCCATACAGTGCAGATCAATGTAGGTTTTTCGCTTGGTATCACTGTCGAACTCTTCACCGATAGATGAATGATCTCTTCTGCCAAAAGAGAAACCTCCTCATCCTTCAACCCTTCGTTGCCACCACTTTCCTCCATCCCAAGCCGCAGCAGAGGTTTGTTTCGCTAAGATACTAAGCAAAGCACTCTTGGCTCCTAGGGTTCCTAAATGGCATATAATTATAAATTTTAAAAAGTCAAAATAATATGTAAAAATTGAATAATTTTATAAAAATTCAAATAATTCAAAAAAAACTTAATATAAATACAATTTTAAAATTTATATATTTTAGAATTTTATAAAAAAATATTTTTTAAACTTTTAAAAAATTTACAATTTCTTTTAAAAACTTTTAACTTTTAAAAAGGTAAGAACTTTGCTAATGCTGTCGCTAAAAAAAAAAGCTCTTATAAAACTAGGAGTTTATATGATAGTCTTGTTTATTTTGACCCGTCCTGTTGTTGAGACCGATAGATATGGTCTTCCTCTGGATCAAACCTTTTAATTGAATAAAAGCTCTTATTAACCAAATAAAAAAATTTATGTTCAGCCCAATAACGAATTGTTAGAGAAATGAATGTAGAGCGAGCTACAATGGTGTCAAAAACATAAACAAATATGACATCTGTTCTCAAAATGACTGTAGATGGTAAAAAGAACCCAAATTTAGAAGTACATTAGAAAAGTTTGAACTTTAAATCACTTGAGCTCCACTCTAACAGTACATTTGACGATATGATTTAGGTTCAAGCACGGGTTTTTTATTAAAATAACTAAAAAAATTAATTAATTATCAAAGTGACCCACATTTTTAATTAAATACGAAAATAACTTAAAATTTACAGTAAAAGTTGGTGGAGCCAAATTATATGGCGCCACCAATTTGCCACGTCAGCAAGGGGCATAAAAAAATTAATATTTTGGTGGAGCCATGTTGAATGGCGCCACCTGTATAAAATACAAGGGAAATACTGCAAAATCTGGAAAATTGGGGGGCTTTTAAAACAATTTCTCATTTTTGGTGGAGCCATTTTAAATGGCGCCACCACCTGACACCCTCTGCCCGTTTCAGTTTTTTTTTTGTAACTTTTTTTTAAATTTTCTTTTTCTTTTTATTTACTTTTTGAAGTTTATATTTTTCTTATTTTATTTATTTATTTATTTATTTATTTATTTATTAATTTTAAAAAATTTGAAATGTATATTTGAAATGTTTATAATATATTTTTTAAAATTTTAAATATTATTTTTAAATTATTTTTTTAAATTTTAGATATATATTTGAAATTATTTTTTATAAATTTTAAAAATATATTTTTTTATTTTTTAAAATTTTAAATTATTTTTTAAATATTAACCATATTTTTAATAATATAAAACATTTAAAACTTTAAATTTTTAAATACAATTTTTAAATACATTAAAAATCATAATTTAAAAACAATTTCCCATTTCTGGTGGAGCCATTTTAAATGGCGCCACCAGCCTGACCATGCATGTTTAATTTTTTTTAATTTTTTTAAATTTCTAAAAAGTTTAGGGGCCCTTGAAAAAAATTTCCATTTTTTGGTGGAGCCATTTCAAATGGCGCCACCAGTGCTGACACATGCAATTTACCTTTTTTTTTAACTTTTTCTTAAATTTGTCTTTTTTATTTAATTTTTTTGAAATTTATATTATTTTCTTTTATTTAATTTATATATTAAAAAAATTGTAATTATACTTAAAATGTTTTATATATTTTTTAAAATTTTAAATATTATTTTAAATTCTTTTTTAACTTTAGATATATATTTTTGAAATTTTTTTATAAATTAAATGTATATTTTTCAAATTATTTTTGAAATTATTAGTTTTATAATATTTGAAATGTATGTTTAATTTTTTATTAATTTACATAGAATTTTAAATTAAGATTTTTAATTTTTTTTATATTTTTTTATATTTTTTTTTCTTTTTGTTTATTAATTTATTTTATTTTTTTTATTAATTTAAAAAAATTTGTAATGTATATTTAAAATGTTCTATAATATTTTTTAAAATTTTAAATATCATTTTTAGATTATTTTTTTAAATTTTAGATATATATTTTTGAAATTATTTTTATAAATTTTAAATGTATATTTTCAAATTAATTTTTTAAATTTTAAATATTTTTTTAAAAATTAACCATTTTAATAATATATAAAACATTTAAATTTTAAAGATATGATCTTTCAAATTTATTACTGTTTTATTTTTTAATAATATAAAATATTTAAACATTTAAGCATTATAATTTTTAAATAAAATTTTTATAAAAAATTTAAATTTTTTTTTAATATTTTAAAAATAAATAAGAATATAAATATAAAATAATAATAAATTTGAAAGTTCATATCTTTAAAATATTTAAATGTTTTATAATATTAAAAAATATATTTAATATTTAAAAATTAATATTTAAAAAAAATATTTAAAATTTAAAAAAATATTTCAAAATATATTTTTAATATTTATAAAAAATATATTATAAAACATTTTTTAAAAATACATTTCAAGTTTTTTAAAATAAATAAAATAAATAAGGACTTAAAAAAGTAAAAAAAAAAGTCAAAACTTTTTAAAAAAAAGGCTGAAACAAACAACTTGGCTGTCAGACTCGAAAACTGGTGGCGCCAAATTATTTGGCTCCACCAGGAAATGGTAAAATTGCTATAGGGCCCCCTATACTCTAAAAATCACAGTATTTTGGTGGAGCCATTCTTTATGGCTCCACCTCTTGGTTCTCTTCTATATATAGAGTGGTGTAATTGTTGTGTTCAGTAGGAAAGTTCAAAAAATCTGTTAAAAATGAATAATGATGTGTTTTTGGTGTATGTTGTTTTTTATGGTTAAATTGTAGAAGGTGATATTGGCTGTGTATTTCAAGGTCGGCAAAGAGTAGATTTGCGATTCAAAAAAAATTTGAAGCTAGCAGAAATGAAAAGGAAGATCAATGCGAAAATAGCTATCCGTTGTGGAAGGGCGATGTCCAAATTATTTTACAAGTTTCCAATCTCTACAGATCCGTTCAAATTTTGTGCGATGCAGCTGTTAGATGAGGATGATTTGGGCACTATGATGGAAATATGGTGGTCGACTAGGAGTGAGAACCCCCAACCAGTTGAATTATTTGCTGAGTTAGCAGACTTAGAGCTTGTTGAGAATGTTAGTCCAATAAGTCAACATCACGAATTTGACTTTGATCTTAATGTTGGATGGACAGACCAATTAGAATGTGGTGGAACATCACAGATACCCGAAATTCCTAATTATGGTGGGAGTTCATATAACAACCCTACCATCGGTCCCTGTTTACAAATACATCCGGAGGTGATAATAAGCACAGAGGCAAATGTCAGAGAAATGACCAATAATGGTGAAGATTCTGATCAAGACGTTGAAGATTTTAGTGACCCCGACGTTGATGAGGTTCCTGACGATATCGATGATGAAGGCCCGGAGAAGGTTGAAGATGTTCACGGCTCTTCATTAAGTAACCCGAGTCGTGGCATTATTTTACGAAATGAACCTGGGGGCGACATGTTGAACGTAGATCCAGATGCAGCGCATGCATCCGAGTTCCCTGAGTACGCCGATATAGTACCTGCTCATAGATTGGCGTCAAATTCATAGTTGGAGGAGTTATTCATTGGGCAACAGTTCGAAAACAAGGTGGATTGTGTGTTTGCCATCAAACAATACAGCATGAAGTTGTCGATTGATTACAAGGTTGCCAAATCTACACCGATATTATATGTTGGGGAATGTTGGAGAGCCGACGATGGGTGTGGTTGGTGAGTTCGTGTTGCATTTATACAGAGGACTCAACAGTGGCAAATACGAAAATTAGAAGGGCGTCATATATGTACTGCCGCACGTATGTCTCAAGACCACCGAAAATTGGATGCCAAAAGTATTTGCAACTGTATCATGCCACTAGTGAAAGATAGCCCAATCATTCTTGTATCGACATTGATTGTAGACATGCAAGCTCGATTTCAGTACAGACTGTCATACAGGAAAGCATGGTGGGCGAAACAAATGGCCATGCAACAATTGTACAGCGACTGGGATGAGTCATACAATGAACTTCAGAGTTGAATTTCAGCAATGGTGGAGTACGTCCCAGGAACTGTCGTTGACTTGCAAACGTTGCCTTATAGGGGCCCTAATGGATAATTGGAACTGGGAAAAAGAGTTTTTCGTCGACTGTTCTGGACTTTCGATCCATGTGTTAGGGCCTTCTCCCTGTAACTTCCTGAATTTTTGGGCCTATGCGTTTAATGGGTGAATATGTGTAATGAGTTAATTTGAGTATAGGGGTCCAAATTGGGCTCAAGATTGGGCTGAAGCCTTAGTTAAATTTTCTGTTTGGGCACTCTAGTGGAGAGCCTGTTAGAATGAGGTTTAAAAGATATTAATTGTAAATAAAGACGCAGATGGGCTTGTGGCCCAGTGGTCAGTAGCGCCACTTAAAGAGCAAGGAGGTGACGTCAACTGAGGAGGCCCAAATTTAAGTTTCATGGAGCCCAATTCTTTTAATTTAAGTTAGCTAATTTCAGCATTAAGTTTAGGTGGAATGGACGGCAACAAGGCTCAAAAATAGGAGGATTTATGTGAATGGGATAATGTAGATATTATAGTTGATAATATGGAAGATAAAGGAGAAAAGATAGGAATTATCTGCAAGGCTAAGTGGTGGTCGAATCTCAAACTCTGAGGGGGAGGAGAAATCGGTTTCTGATATGGCTAAGGAGTGCTGAAACTTTAAATAGCCAGGTGAGGGTTCTCTTCTTTATTTTTCGACATTTAGGGTTTCCATATTTTCTTTCTCTTCTTCTCTGAGTAAAAGCCGAAATTCTTAACTCTATTCCCTCATCTTCACTTTGATTCTAAAAGCCGAAAACTCCATTGTTCTTTTCTCTTCTTTCTTCTAAAAGCCGAAAATGCCTAAGCCTCTTCTTGTTCATCTCTTTTTCGGACCTTTCTTAAAAGCTGAAACCTCTCACTTCACTCTCTTTTCCATTCTTTTCCTCTTGTGCCGATTTCTCCATAAAAGCCGGAATCTTTTGGAAGTTGCCAAAACTCTCTGTGTGGGGTAAGTAACGATTCTCCTCTACTCTTCTCTTTTTCTCGGGTTTGGAAGGAAAAGCCGAAAGACTAATGAGTGGTTGATTCTTGTGTTTACTTGTGAAGAAGATCTCTTAGATCTGAAAGCCGAAAACTGCTAGTCTCTAAGGTTTATCACTTTTCGGGATTTCAAGGTAAGGATTTCAATTCTCCTTAAGATGATCAACCGTTTTCTTTTCGTTAGTTGTGCCTTAACCTAATGTTTCGTTACCGGCTTCTGAACAACACCTTAGGCAAATAGCGGTGGTGTTGGCTACGGATAGCGTCGACTTAGAAAGTCTCGTTCTAACGGTAATCAGGTGTGTAGATCTCTAACACACTAATTAAACTGTATTATGTATGTTATGGGCTAAAAGCCGGAAAAAGGCTGGATAGTAATCTAAACTAAATATATGTTATGGGCTAAAAGCCAGAAAAAGGCTGTATAGACTGTCGGATTACCCAAAAAGGGTAGGCAAGGGATGCCAGGTACGTAATCATAGAAACTTCTCTATGTGTATCGATGTATGCGATAAACTGAAATCTCTTAGGTAATACATTGCTTGATTTTGCATGTATGTATGCATGGGATGGGATGGATATGATGAAGGGGAAGAAGGTCGTATAGCGATCGGTGGCTTTGCCACATAGGTCACATAGTGATCAGTCTTTATGACAGGCAGCTCAGCTGCCGAAATGCTACGATGTATTATTAAGGCCGCATGGCGATTGGTGGCTTTGCCACATAGGTCACACAGTGATCGGTCTTTAAGACAGGCAGCACAGCTGTCGATATGGTGTGTAGCGGTTAGCGGGTTGATTGTAGAAATCCCCAAGGTGTGATGGTTGGTACGGGTTGGTGTGTAGAGGATGGATTTCTAGGTTTGGGTTGGGCCATTCATCATTTATTATTTATCATGTAATTATGATTGTTGCCATTGTGTATGGGCTAAGGCCCATAATGTGTTTGTGGGCCCAAGCCTTTTATGTGTTTTCGGGATTTGCACACTGAGTCTTGGTGACTCACCCCTTATTTTCCTTACCTTTTCAGATGAGCAGTAGATCGTGGACATGGGAGCCGAGGCGGACTCGAGGGGCCATCAAATTTTTACCTTTATAGATTATTTCGGCTTTTTTTTAAGTTTTTAATTTTGGGAATATTTATGTAATAAGGCCCCATAGTTTATATTCATCTAAGTAGTTTTTATTATTTGCAACTCCTAAAATTATGTCAAAGGTTTAATTATACGGAATAATATATAATACAATGTTTTCTTTTCAAATGTCACTTATTTATTCAAATATTGTCTAATTAACTTATGATTTCCAAAAACAAACAAAGCAAAAGTTTTCAATGTACAACCCGTAGCATACCAGATCTGGTCGAAACTTATGGGCCGGGTTTGGGGTGTTACAATTTGGTATCAGAGCCCAGTTCAAAACTCGGGCTGTGAAATGGGTCTAGTAGTGTTTTGAAATTTTGATGTGAATTTGAGAAAAATGTTTTGGTTGAAAATATGGCCTTCGAGTCTACCGGCACCCGATCCACGCAGGTAAGTATTCTAACTCTTGATGTGATATATTTGTGGGGTTGATGGGCTTTATGGACGTAGACTAGTATGATAGTATTAATGGACTTTAGGCCCAGTTAAACAACTCTTCAATTCCATAGGACTTAGTCCAACTAAACAAGCCCGTGAACGAGTCGATGGGTTAGGGTGTGGCAACAGGCATACGAATGTCTAGGATTGGATTCAAGAAGAGCTTGGTACTTAAGCAGTCCTAGTGACTCACCTCCTTTTTGCTGGAATCCTACCTGGTGCGTAGTGACTGTTCACCTTAGCCATGAGGACTTGTTGACGGGCCAAAATTTATAATTAAAACTCGAAAGGGACCAACCACCCTACTTTGCAAAAATACTAAAAATACCCCCTAGTTTTGTAAAATTTTTGAAATACCCTTGGTTTGTGAAAATTTCCCAAAATACCCTGGATTTGTAAAACTACTAAAATTTGTGAAATTACTGAAACACCCTCGGTTGGCAAAATTACCAAAATACTTATGTTTTGCAACTTAACCCGAAAACCCCTAGATTTCCAAAAGTACCTGGTTTGCAAAATAAAATTTTCCAAAATACCCCTGTTTAAAAAAAATATTCAAAATACCCCTGTGTTACGATAATACCAAAATACCTCTATTTCGAAAAATCACCAAGATACCCTATTTTGGGAAATTACGAAAAATACCCCTGTAGGATAAAATACGGAAAAACCCATGGGTAGTGAAATGATGAAAACACCCTTATGTGATGAATGTGAGTTCGTGGATGCTACTTGTATGTTGATGTATGATGGTTGAATGTATGTGATTCCTAGAACTAGGAGGTACAAACTTGAGACTGAAACCCGTACATATAATTTAGATTCGAAAGAACTACTTTTGAAACTACTGTCCATAAGATTGTTCGGGGTTAATCAGTGAAAGAAATTAATAATTCATAAAATTTCTAATCAGATAAACGCGAATCGGTAGAATAAGTACGAGGGGACGAGGGAGCTCTAGATGCGAATACCGGTGCGTACTCTACCATAGTGTACTAAGTGTTTCTTTTGGCTTTAGAACTAGAGTGCGCAGCGAAAGCATAGTGGTGAGACTTGGGTAGTAGATTAATAGTTAGTTGGAAATTTCGAGGACAAAATTTCTTTAAGGGGGTAGAACTGTACCATCCTGAATTTTTGGGCCTATGCGTTTAATGGGCGAATATGTGTAATGAGTTAATTTGAGTATAGGGGTCCAAATTGGGCTCAGGATTGGGCTGAAGCCTTAGTTAAATTTTCTGTTTGGGCACTCTAGTGGAGAGCCTGTTAGAATGAGGTTTAAAAGATATTAGTTGTAAATAAAGACGCAGATGGGCTTGTGGCCCAGTGGTCAGTAGCGCCACTTAAAGAGCAAGGAGGTGGTGTCAACTGAGGAGGCCCAAATTTAAGTTTCATGGAGCCCAATTCTTTTAATTTAAGTTAGGTAATTTTGACATTAGGGTTAGGTGGAGTGGACGGCAACAAGGCTCAAAAATAGGAGGATTTATGTGAATGGGATAATGTAGATATTATAGTTGATAATATGGAAGATAAAGGAGAAAAGATAGGAATTATCTACAAGGCTAAGTGGTGGTCGAATCTCAAACTCTGAGGGGGAGGAGAAATCGGTTTCTGATATGGCTAAGGAGTGCTGAAACTTTAAATAGCCAGGTGAGGGTTCTCTTCTTTATTTTTCAACATTTAGGGTTTCCATCTTTTCTTTCTCTTCTTCTCTGAGTAAAAGCCGAAATTCTTAACTCTATTCCCTCATATTCACTTTGATTCTAAAAGCCGAAAACTCCATTGTTCTTTTCTCTTCTTTCTTCTAAAAGCTGAAAATGCCTAAGCCTCTTCTTGTTCATCTCTTTTTCGGACCTTTCTTAAAAGCTGAAACCTCTCACTTCACTCTCTTTTCCATTCTTTTCCTCTTGTGCCGATTTCTCCATAAAAGCCGGAATCTTTTGGAAGTTGCCGAAACTCTCTGTGTGGGGTAAGTAATGATTCTCATCTACTCTTCTCTTTTTCTCAGGTTTGGAAGGAAAAGCCGAAAGACTAATGAGTGGTTGATTCTTGTGTTTACTTGTGAAGAAGATCTCTTAGATCTGAAAGCCGAAAACCGCTAGTCTCTAAGGTTTATCACTTTTCGGGATTTTAAGGTAAGGATTTCAATTCTCCTTAAGATGATCAACCGTTTTCTTTTCGTTAGTTGTGCCTTAACCTAATGTTTTGTTACCGGCTTCTGAACAACACCTTAGGCAAATAGCGGTGGTGTTGGCTACGGATAGCGTCGACTTAGAAAGTCTCGTTCTAACGGTAATCAGGTGTGTAGATCTCTAACACACTAATTAAACTGTATTATGTATGTTATGGGCTAAAAGCCGGAAATGGGCTAAATAGTAATCTAAACTAAATATATGTTATGGGCTAAAAATCGGAAAAAGGCTATATAGACAGTCGGATTACCCAAAAAGGGTAGGCAATGGATGTCAGGTACGTAATCATAGAAACTTCTCTATGTGTATCGATGTATGCGATAAACTGAAATTTCTTAGGTAATACATTGCTTGATTTTGCATGTATGAATGCATGGGATGGGATGGATATGATGAAGGGGAAGAAGGTCGCATAGCGATCGGTGGCTTTGCCACATAGGTCACATAGTGATCGGTCTTTATGATAGGTAGCTCAGCTGTCGAAATGCTACGATGTATTATTAAGGTCGCATGACGATCGGTGGCTTTGCCACATAGGTCACACAGTGATCGGTCTTTAAGACAGGCAGCACAGCTGTCGATATGGTGTGTAGCGGTTGGCGGGTTGATTGTAGAAATCCCCAAGGTGTGATGGTTGGTACGGGTTGGTGTGTAGAGGATGGATTTCTAGGTTTAGGTTGGGTCATTCATCATTTATTATTTATCATGTAATTATGATTGTTGCCATTGTGTATGGGCTAAGGCCCATAATGTGTTTGTGGGCCCAAGCCTTTTATGTGTTTTCGGGATTTGCACACTGAGTCTTGGTGACTCACCCCTTATTTTCCTTAACTTTTCAGATGGGCAGTAGATCGTGGACATGGGAGCCGAGGCGGACTCGAGGGGCCATCAAATTTTTACCTTTATAGATTATTTCAGCTTTTCTTTAAGTTTTTAATTTTGGGAATATTTATGTAATAAGGCCCCATAGTTTATATTCATCTAAGTAGTTTTTATTATTTGCAACTCCTGAAATTATGTCAAAGGTTTAATTATACGGAATAATATATAATACAATGTTTTCTTTTCAAATGTCACTTATTTATTCAAATATTGTCTAATTAACTTATGATTTCCAAAAACCAACAAAGCAAAAGTTTTCAATGTACAACCCGTAGCATACCAGATCTGGTAGAAACTTATGGGCCAGGTTTGGGGTGTTATACTCCCACTGCAAACCGCTAGTGCAAGTTGATGGAACATGGCTTTATGGAAAATACATGCAGATACTTCTGATTGCGGTTGCACAAGACGGTAATGGAAATGTACTACCAATCGCTTTTGCCCTCGTAGAGTCGGAGAACTCTGAATCATGGGCATATTTCATTCAAAACTTACGAAGACATGTTGTCAGGGAAGACAACATTTGCATTATATCCGACAGGTCGAAGGGTCTTGTTGCTGCAATTCGGCAATCGGAGGTTCCATGGAGGTCTGTCTATTGTATTCGTCACATCGCTGTCAACTTCCATAATGAGTATAAGAACAAAGACTGACGCAAACAAATTGTGAACATAGGTAAAAATATCGTATTTAAATTCGTATTTGTAATTATTTCGAGTCCATTTCCTAATTTTAACGTATTTTATCGAAATATATACATAGGATACGAGCTGGAAGCACACCGATTCAGACATAAGTTGGCGAGGTTAGAGACTGATATGGCGGGGTCCAAACCTTCTATTAGACAGTGGTTGGGTAGCATGGAGCCGTGGCAATGGGCTCAATGTTTTGACGAGGGGTACCGTTATGGTCATATGAAAACTAACCTTGTTGATGCCGTTAACTTCGTCTTGAGGCGTACGCGTCACTTGCCAATTTCAGCGATTTTTTCAGCCACATTTTACAGGTTAGCAACCTTAATGCCAAGAATGGGGTTGAAACAAGCAAAACAGTTAGAGGCAGGACACGTGTACGTCGAAAAAATCAGAGATTCCATGAAAGATAACACTCAAAGGGCTAGGTTGATGAATGTAAAACTATATTCTCAAAATTTGGAAACTTTTCGAGTGACAGAGTATATCAGTCGTTGGTTAGGGATCCTGCCACGGTCCTATGGAGTTGATCTTCGAAATAGGCGGTGTGAGTGCGGGATGTTCCAAACATTACGGTACCCGTGTGCGCATGTGGTTGCAACTTGTGCTACCTATAGTTTGAATGTCGAACAATATATCGACGATGTGTACACACTTGGACGTACGTTGCGTATTTGAGGTAACGAGTTCCCCGTATTAAGGGATATATCGACATGGGAAGTGCAACCACCTGCATTTGATATGTTGCCAGATCGGTCACTACGTAGGAGAGTCAAAGGTAGACCGACAACAATGGGGATTCGAAACGACATGGATATAAGAGTACAAGTCGATCCAAAGCGTTGCACCATATGTAGAACAGTTGGCCACAATCGGAGCAAATGTCCCCATGGAAACGTCTACACTGGCCAATCTTCACGATCTGAAAGAAATTAAATGTTGTACCTGATGTTTGCATTTTATGATATTTTAGAAATAAAGTTTGTATTATTTAGTGTTAAAATTTTATTTAAAATTAATAGTTGCAACTTTTAATACTTTAAAAGATATTATAATAAATTATATAAAAAAAGACTAATATATAAGTTGAGAAACCTTAAACCAATACAACAAACATGACATAACACTTGAAATTTACATAACTTAAAATTTGAAAGAACCAGGAGTGGTATCATCGTTCGGGGTATAACGATTTACGGGCCTTCATTGACGGGGTGGACATTGAGGTGTATTGTACACATTAGGAGGATTGACAGCTGGGTCAATCGTGGCCTGAGGTGGGGTGGAGTACATGTTATTACCAAACATATCAAATGATGTCGGTGGTTGCTCTGGGTGAAATGGACTCGAACCGCCTATATCCGAGTAATATGAACTCGAACCGCCTATGTTTGGGTGATATGAACTCGAACCGCCTATGTCCGAGTGATAGAACTCGAACCACCCATGTCCGGGTGATATGAACTCGAACCACCCATGTTCGAGTGATATGAACTGCTCTGGGACTCATCACGAAAAGCGTCAACCCATTGGTCCGATGTGTTGAAAAGTTGGTCCTCCGAGTCGGGCTCCGCCATATGTTGATCCTCTCCCTCCCCATAGATTGATTTCCACGTCTGTAGCCGTGACCTGGTACTATCATAAGTTGTCCACCATATAAATAAACGTGCCATCGATTCATGTACCATTGTATATATTCAGTCGAGGGACTGAAGTCAAACATGTGAAATTCTATTCCCCATCACTAGGGGACCGTCCAAGTAGTCTGTGGCATACTACTGAAGGTTCCAACACTTTGCTTCAACCCGTGACCACAGCACTGCCAATTCGTAACCCAAGTTGCATAGCGACGTCTTCTAATGTGATAGTGCACTCCCCGCACGGCATAATGAATGTGTGGGTCTCCGTACACCACCGCTCAACCAAGACGGATATTAAGTTCGACCTCAGGTCAAACCTCCGGATCAATGCGACATCCCCAAATCTCGCCAACCGTAAGTATGGCGTGATCCGCTCGTCCGGATCATACTTGGGAAAATGACACCGCAACCTCAAAATCTGATAACCATCCTGTATGGTAATTTTTTTTTATAAAAATATGATAAATCAATTATCTATATAATTTAAACATAAAAAAATATATTGAAGAGTAAAATTGAAAGGTGGAGAAAACAAAAACATCACACTTATACTATACCAACGTAGCCATTCTAAGTATTTTTTATTTAAGTTAAATTAAATAAGTAATAATATATTAATAATAGAATGAAAAATTGTCATAAAATATTAATAATAACACGTAGAAATCAAATGTGATTATTATGTCCTAATCATAGTTAAGCATTAAAACTAAAGACAACTAACTATATAACTACATTCTCTACCTTCTTATATTAATTTTTAATAGGAAATTATAATAACTACATTCTTTGCCTTTTTATATTTATTTTTAATTGGATATTATTAGTGATAATAACATGTCGAAATGAAGTTTAGTTCTAAAGGTTTAAGTTGTAGAATTTAACAACATTTTTTATCGCATATTTATGCTCTTTGTACTTGGATTGTTATTTGGAATATTATAAATTTAAGTGTACTGAAGTTTTTTTTTCTATTTAAGGTTAAAATTTAAGAGGAATTATAAATAGTTTTAGATGTTGAATATACTAACATTATAACCCTACTACATCGAGATTTTTAAAATTTTTATTTGATTATGTTAAAATTTTAATTTTAAAATAAATTTTATTAAATTATAATATTCTTTTACTATAAATAATTAAACATATTATAATTATTTCGGAGTTGCGAAGTTGCTCACTCCTTTTTCCTTTTAAAATTTTAAATATATTAAAAGAATATTTTTTAAAGCAGTTAAAAAAGAATAATAACAACTAAATAGAGATTAATATCATGCAAGAAAATAGTTAAAAATGAATAATAACAACTAAATAGAGATAAGTATTTTAAAGCAGTCAAAACATGTTCAACAGAGTAGCAATTAGCAAGAAAAAACTAGAAACTAAAACGATTTTTATTTCATTTATAAGTAATTTTACTGTCTCGTCGATCATCGATGAAGCGTGATCCGTATTTGCTCCAGAAGACATTTTGATATCTGTATAATATAAAAAAACATAAATACAATACAATTATTTATTATATTACATTAACTATAAAATATAAAAATACAAAATAAAATTTTATAAAACTTACCTTTTCTCTCCCTCAAAATAACGTTTTTACTTCATTCATCTATCCAAGGGGGACCAAGCCCCACCCATATATATAACACAATTTTTTTATATTTATATTTAAATTTATTAATAGTCACATCACTAACATGATGTGACTAGTTATAATATATATATATATTTAATTCAAACTTTTACTTTTTAATGTATATTTTTAAATAAAATTTTTATATAAAATTTTAAAAAAGTTTAAATATCTTTAAAAAAATTAAAAAATCTTAATGTAAAATTAATAAAATATTAAACATACATTTCAATATTATAAAACTAATAATTTCAAAAATAATTTGAAAAATATACATTTAAAATTTATAAAAAATAATTTCAAAAATATATATCTAAAGTTAAAAAATAATTTAAAAATAATATTTAAAATTTTAAAAAATATATTATAAAACATTTTAAATATAAATTACAAATTTTTTAAAATTAATAATATAAAATAAATAAATTAAATAAACAAAATAAAATAAGAAAATAATATAAAACTTCAAAAAAGAAAGGAACAGAGGGTAGCAGGTGGTGGCGCCATTTAAAATGGTTCCACCAGAAATAGGAAATTATTTTAAAAGCCCCCAATCTTTTCATAATTTTTTAAATTATGATTTTTTAAATGTATTTAAAAAATGTATTTAAAAATTTTAAATGTTTAAATATTTTATATTATTAAAAATATAGTTAATATTTAAAAAAATTAATTTGAAAAATATATTTTTAAAATTTATAAAAAATAATTTTAAAAATATATATCTAAAATTTAAAAAAATAATTTAAAAATAATATTTAAAATTTTTAAAAAATATATTATAAACATTTCAAATATACATTTCAAATTTTTTAAAATTAATAATAAAAATAAATAAAATAAATAAACAAAATAAAATAAGAAAAAAATATAAAACTGGGTGAAATGGAAAATTATTTTAAAAGCCCCTAATTTTTTAGATTTTACAATATTTCCCTTATATTTTATACAGGTGACGCATTCAACATGGCTTCACTAAAAAAATATTTTTTATACCCCTTGCTGACATGGCAAGTTGGTGACGCCTATATAATTTGGCTTCACCAATTTTTACAGTAAATTTTAAGTTATTTTTATATTTAATTAAAAAGATAAATCATTTTAATAATTAATTAATTTTTTTAGGTTATTTTAATAAAAAAAGCCGTTCAAGCACTGGATTTCCATCTGAAAATATCATCCTACAGGGAAAAAACATATCGATGTCCCTTTATCCAAGCTCAGTAAAAAGAAAGAAAATGACAAAAAAGCATGATAATTGTAAGCCACATCCCAAACAGAGTCTTGTTTAACACTGTCTTTGTTACAGTCAACATGCTAATGGCTGCGACTCGCTTCTCTCTCTCCCGCTCAATTCATCTCATCCTAAAACGCTACCCTTTTTCTTCTTCTCCCCGTTTTGCCCCCAAGGCTGTGCTTAAATCCTACCCTTGTCCTCTCTGGTCCTCTTCTTTCTCCTTCTGCCTCCAGACCTTGCATCACTCTATTTCTCCTTATCTCTCTTCCTCTTCCTCTTCATATTCTTCTTGTTCTTCTTTTTCTTCTCCTTCAATGGCTTCCTCATTTACCGTCGATGATAGCATCGGCTCCAATCCTCTCCTGCAAGATTTCGAATTTCCACCTTTTGATATTGTTGAAGCCAAACATGTTAGGCCTGGGATTCGTGCCTTGTTGAAGAAACTCGTATGTCGTTTTTATCTTTTGGGCTGTTTTCATTTCTGGGTTTTCAGGGTTTTTTTTAACCTTGTTCTAGGGTTCTATATTGAGTTTTCTCTTTGCTAGATCATTCGCTGGTTTTAGTCCTTGTTTGAGAATTCAAAACTTTGGTTGCCTTGATTTTTTATTTGTCCCAGTTTTTAAAATTTGAAACTTTTTTATGCTCTAGCATCTGGGGTTTCTGGATTATTTGTGTTTGATTTGATATATTTGTGTTGGTTGAGTAGGAGAGTGATTTGCATGAATTGGAGAAGACAGTGGAGCCGTCATGGCCAAAGTTGGTGGAGCCATTGGAAAAGATTGTTGATCGGTTGACTGTTGTGTGGGGAATGGTTAATCATCTTAAGGCTGTTAAAGATTCAGCTGAGCTCCGTGCTGCCATTGAAGAAGTCCAGGTACATTGTTGTTTCTTTATGTTATATGATTGCAAGCAGTCAGATATGTAACATGCAGTATGTATATGTAAAAACTAATAATGTAATGTTTATGCTTGAATTGCCGTCTTCAAAATATTTGGCATCAATCTTTTAGACATCTAATAACTATCTCATTCTTATCTTAGATTAAACCATGAATTTTTGTTATTTTATTGGCATAAATCTTATTAGAATTAGCATACAGCATGATATACTAGGGAGGAAGTTAATTTTTATTGGTTGAATCAGAAATTGTGGTTTTCCTATTGGCTTTGAAGCAATTTGGTTTGGCAGTTGTTCAGTTTGATCCTAGTATTTTGTAGAAATTAATTAAATATGCATCGGTGCATTACTCCACAGTCTCATTTAAGCAAACTTCTTGTCCTTACTATGTTTAGTTTTTCGTTACAACCTGAAAAAGTGAAGTTCCAACTAAGATTGGGACAAAGTAAACCCATCTATAATGCCTTCAAGGCAATTAAAGAATCTCCTGATTGGCAATCGTTGAGTGAAGCTCGCAAACGTATTGGGTGGTAAGTATATGTTCCCTTTTCGTTTTGGTGCCTTAATTCAACGCTAGAACCATTACTCAATACTGAGTGCACAGTCTATTAGTTGGCTTGCTATAGCAGATATTAAGATGAGCATTCTGGTAAAAGAACAAAACAAAACAAACAAACCAACTTAGTGTTGCTGCAGGTAGATATTGCTGATATAAAAGTGTTCTCATTACAACATGCTTCTTCCATTCCTTTTAGTTTCTGTGAGTGTTTGACTTGATATCTCTTTTGTTTTATTGTATGTATTCAGCCCAGATAAAGGAAGCTATTCTTGATGGTGTTTCACTTGAAGATGATAAAAGAGAACAGTTTAACAAAATTCAACAGGTGCAGTATAGTAGTTATGAAGTTGAAGTAAAATGAATGTGTCATATTACACTTCTTTTGAAGTCGACTTCTGTGAAAAGTAAAATGAAGGGAAAGTACTTGTACAAGTTTCCTTTGAAGTTCTTGGTGTCTGGTTTCTTCTTGTAACCATATAAACATTTATGCTCAATTGTATCATGTTCATACCTTTTGGCTATTCTTTTCTATTTACTATGAGCTAATTTGCAGGAATTGGAGAGGTTGTCTCACAAATTTAGTGAGAATGTTTTGGATGCCACAAAGAAGTTTGAAAAGCTGATAACTGATAATAAAGAAATTGATGGTTTGCCTGCAACTGCTCTTGGGCTAGCTGCTCAAACAGTAGTGTCCATAGGTATTCTTTTCTAAATTTCAGCACGTGTTTGCATTTATTAATGGTCTCTCATTGTCAAGTATTGGGTAACACTTAAATCTCCCTGTTTTAGGTCATACAACCTAGTTTCAATTTCGAAGAGTTCGGAGGTGTTAACATTTCTTGAGCAGTTTTCCAGATTTCTTTTCTTGTACGATGAAGCGAAAAATTTTCTCCAACCTTTGTGGTCATGGAATTAATCAGCCATGACATAACCAAGTGGTCATCTGTTTTCCAGGTTCGGTATTTTGGATTTGTTTTTTTCAAGAGCAACAGTTTTGCCTGTGAGATGACCGTCCTTCCCCCTTCCGCGGATGTACATGAAAATAGATTGTGACCATTGGAGAGAATTATGGCCATGAAGTTTGTGATTTGTGACAAGGTGAGAAGTGTCAGAAATGGAAGAAATTGAGGGATGAGACTCGGATTGAGATGTGATTTTTGAGGCGGATGGTTGAGAAGTCATGGCTCCGATACCATGAAAATAAATATAAATTTTTCTGAAGATAAATCTGAATTTTTTCTTATTCTTAGTAAAATCGTATTACAACCTAATATAGGTTAAAGAGTGGCTGGTATCACAACCCATTAAAATAGAAAACAAAATTCCTATTAATTAGGAATCCCAACAAAACAGGAAAGTGAATAAATTACAATAGCTAATCCCTAATAATCAGAAACTAAATCTAATCTTCTAAATACAAAAAAAATATTGATCCCTTTTCTACACTTCTTTCTTTCCTTGTCTTAAAGTTCAGTTCTTAACTTGTAGGTGTTGTTTTTCCTGTTAGGAATACATTAATATGCTAGCTTATTTTAAATGAAATTGCACCTACAACAATTAATTTTATGGTGGCTTGCATTTGACATGTCCATGGGCTGGGCCACCTGGCCTGGCCTGAAGGCCCGCCCGAAAAATGGGAGGGTTTGGGTAAAAATATAGGTTCAAAAAATAGGTTTGGGTAAAAAAATAAGGCTTGTTTATAAAATGGGTTGAGCCTCGGGTAAGGTTTTTTGGCACGAGCTTGGCCTGGCCCGGCCTGAATATGCAAAAAAAGACTGCTGTTCTTTTTTATTGTTTTCTTGCTGTTTTTTACTATTTTGTTGCTATACTTTTTTTTTTTTACTATTTTACTACCATTTCACTATTATGTTATTACCTTTTTGTTATTATTGTTTGAATATTGTATAACTCTTATTATTGTTAATTTTGTTACATTTTAGAGGTATTTACTTGTTAAGTTGCACTTATTTTAGTGTTATTTGAGTATACATTTTTTTAATTTTATTTTCAATTTGTTGGGAAACGTTTATTTGAATGTTTTTAGTATTTTTGTTGTATTATATATTTTTTTTAAATTTTATATAAAAAAATTAATACGGGTGGGCCGGGCCCGAGTTTTAGCATTTTTATCTGTGCCGAGTTTGGGCAAAGTTTTAAGCCCATTTTTGGGCTGGGCCAGGCCTAGCAAACGGGCCTAAAATTTTGGTTGGACTCGGCCCAGCCGATGGACACCTCTGGCTTGCGTTATCTACTCTTTGATTTGACTTTGTTTTAATTCACCTTAATGCTGCATTCAAGTTCATGGTGTACTCGGGAAGGTTGCTTTTTCTTTGATACAATTTTAGAACCTGATTTCCTCAAGCCAACATGTCTTGCTTTCCCTTTTTATCCTAAACAGTTCCTGTTCGATATTTTCATTATTACTGCAAGCTTTTCTAGACAAAAGATAAATGGAAAGAGATTTTAGTATACAATTCTTTCTGCTCCTTGCAGATGTTGAAGACCTAAAAAGTTACTCCAAAAGTCAAGGTGCTTCAGAAGCTGATAGTTTGAGCCATTGGGACATAAGCTTCTGGAGTGAGAGGCTTCGTGAGTCAAAATACGACATCAATGAGGTTGACTTTCTCACTCTTCTCTATTTCTTAGTTAAAAATCATGCCTTCAAGACCTCCGTTTTGTGATAAAACTTGTCTTTCCTGATGAAAATATCATACAGGAAGAACTCCGGCCATATTTCTCATTTTCAAAGGTTATGGATGGCCTTTTCAACCTTGCTAAGATACTTTTTGGGATTGATATTGAGCCAGCTGATGGTCTGGCTCCTGTAAGTATTTCTTGCTTCCTTCACACATTTCTTCACTGCCTATCACATGAAATATTAATTTTACATCCTAACAAGTTTTATTATTATAATTATTATTTTTGAAGGTTTGGAACAAAGATGTGCGGTTCTACTCTGTTAAAGATTCTTCAGGTAGTCCGATTGCCTACTTTTATTTTGATCCATACTCTTGTCCATCAGAGAAAAGGGAAGGTGCATGGATGGATGAGGTTGTTTCTCGAAGTCGAGTACTGTCCCGTAATGGTACCACAGCAAGGTTACCGGTTGCTCACATGGTCTGCAATCAAACACCACCAGTTGGGGGCAAGCCAAGCCTCATGACGTTCCGTGAAGTAAGTTGAAGATATTAGTTTTAAGTATGATGCTAATGCTAGTAATTCTTGTCTTCTGATTTCTGAATGATTGGACATGCAAACTGAGGTCCTGAAGCCTAGAGCTTTCCCCATCTGTAGCCCTTCTCAATTCCTTTCCTCTTGTAGTAGTGCTTCTGATCTTATCCCCAAAAACAAAGATTTTAGCTGCCTAAGCAATTTGCTTTTATAATTAATATATCAGTTAAAGCAGTCTCATGTAAATCACATTCAAGTTATACCAAGGTGATAATCCTTGAGCACATATGATCATAGCCAGTGGTTTTCTACTGTTAGCATATTTAAACAACATGCCTTCCTAGAAGGCTTCATTTGTGAATGCTTCTATTTAGAACTTATTACAATTAAAAGCATCGCTCTAGTACACACTTTTAAATAAATATACCCATTACAGAAATATGCATCTGTGTGCTAGACTGCCTGGTTCTATGGGAGCCTAATCTTCTATAATGTTATTGTTTAAACAAAGGCCAAGACTAGCCAAGTCTGAGAGGATGAACTATTTATATATTTAGCTAACCTCAGATATTTCTTCCAAATCTTTTGGCTTTATTCCATCTTATACTGCTCCCATGTGTGGTTTTTATGGATTAAGATAGGATATGCTTTTATCCTATCATTTTTTACTTATTATTGTAGCAATAATGGCTCTTTTGGATGTTCAAAGTGGCTGCTAAAATTTTCCCGTGTCTGATCGGTTTTCTTTTCTCAGGTTGAGACTATTTTCCATGAATTTGGCCATGCATTTCAGCATATGCTGACCAAGCAAGATGAAGGTCTAGTTGTTGGCATTCGGGGTGTTGAGTGGGATGCTGTTGAGTTGCCTTCCCAATTCATTGAAAATTGGTGTTACCACAGGTTAACATCTCCAACCACCAAATTATCATCTCTGGGATTGCTTCAGAGTTCAGACCAAATTCCCTTTTTCTTGCTAAAAGAAATAAATTAGAAGTACTTGCATGTGGAAAATATGCAAACAAGGCCCTATATAATAACTTTCTATTTTATGTATGGCTTTGTAAAGCAGCCCAATACTTATGGTATGTTATATGGTCTCTTGTTTGTGGTTTCTGGATATTTATAACTCTTTAATCTTTTTACTACACTGTTTCTTGTCTATCTTGTTCATCTATCATAATATTACAATGTGACAACAACTGGTTAGGAGAAGATATGGAAATTTAATCCTTACGGCTGTGAAGCTTGAGCTTTGTTCTCATTATTTTGTTGCCTGTGAATGGACTAACATCAAATTTTCTTAATTCTCTTAACTAGTTTGTCTGAATATGTGTCCCATACCCATATGTTTGGGATTTTTATTTGAATATGTGTCCCATACCCATCATGTGTATTTCATCTTCCAAATCAATTATAACTTTCGTTAAGTAGATTTTTATTTGAATTTTTTTTTTTTGCTGCAGGGATACATTGATGAGCATTGCAAAACATTATCAAACCAGGGAGAGCCTCCCTGAAGAGGTATACCTGAAGCTCCTTGCTGCAAGGACTTTCCGTGCTGGTTCTCTTAAGTCTTTGTCACGTCAGTTGAACTCGTTCTGCCCTCGTGTCATCTTGTTGTATATATTTTATGCAGAAACAATGTGTTTCCTGAGTGCATCTCTTGCTACCGAATCCTGCACCTTAATACATGGTATGATACATTGTAAGGGTTCATTAGCTCCATGTTCCTCTCATCTTCTTTCATTTTCCTCGTTTTTCCTTTTGTTCTTACTTATCTTTCCTTCTAACCCTTCTCTTACCTCCATGTTGGGTTTATTTTGTATGTTCTTCCCTTTAGGGTATGTTTTGTTCACTTTAATGGAATATGGCTATAATTGAATAGAGCTGTAATTAAATAGAGCTGTAATCAGTAATTCAACTGTTTGGTTGAATGGAATGGAATAGAATTGTAATAGTATTCTTGTGTTTGGTTGAATGGAATGATGTTGTAATAGCGTAAGGAAAAAAACTAAAATGACTAGAATACCTTTAGTAGATTTTTTTTTTAGGTAGATTATTGTTATTGGTATTAAATTTTAATAAGATTATTATTAAAAATAATTTAATAAAAATAATAAATAATTTAACCATATTTTAACATAATTATTATTAAACATAATTTAATAAAATAATATATAATTTAATAAAATTCTTAATAAAAATTATTATATGAATTAAAAAAATCATATATATATACTATAATATATAATTTACTTTATTATATTTAAACTGCAATACATATTTAATGTGCTAAAATATCATTAATGAAATAAATTAATTAATTATTTTACAATAAAAAGCAAAATATGAAATAATTCACATCCAAACATAGTATTTGTATATTAACAAAACGTTACATGATTTTATTAATTTATATGTCATAATTCATATGTTATAAAATTTTACAACCTAAAAAAGTTACAACATTTTAGTGACATTTTATGATGTCATTATACCATCTAAATATTACAAACATAAAAAGTTATCAAAATGCCATCAACACAACCATGATTTTTAATGGTCAGCATGAAATCTTCTGACCCATTGCAATCGCACAGTAGAAGGTAAATTAAAGAAAATAAACATTTGCGTTGGATGATCTGGAACTTTGCTCAATGCACGATAGCGCTCATTCTCAGTTAAACCTTCTACTTCACATAATGTGGGATATAATTTCAGAGCACTTTCTTGAATGATTATTTCTAACTTTTGTTGAATTAGCACTTTGGAGGCAATACTCTTACTGATTTCAAGGCCACGGTTCGTATGTTTTCCGCCATAAAGTGGTAGCATCATTAAATGAAGTAGAAGAATCACTTGCATCAGAAATCTTTTTTGCTTCTTTGATAATGTGGAATTACCTTGGTTTCTAGTTGGTTGCGGTTGTAGCTGAAAGTTTCATGTCATCTAAAGAAACATCATCTTCGCATTCATGGAAATTGTTTCTTTCTTCATGAGTATTTGTAGTAGCTATATTCTTAACATCTATTTCTTCAATAATATCAGCGGCTGTTTGAGCATCTTTCCTAATAGCTCGATTTTTTGCGTAGATTGCAGTAAGTTCTTCATAATAAGGAAAACTTTGATGTTTGAATTTAGCAGCTTCTTTATGACTATAAAAATGAGGAATTCATATTAGATATAAGTTTGGTCAAAATAAGATAATAAAGACTTGAAATAATTCTTACATTTATATATGAGTTCCACATTGCATCTTCAGCAACAAGCTGCCTATGCTCATCCCAACCAAAGTCGCTATTTTTTTTCACTAGGCATGTCATAAATGATTGACCAATCCCTTTTCGATGTCCTAATTCTCGATTCAAGATTAGGTTTAGTCTTTAATATGGCATTGGGTAAAATTTTTTTAACATTTTTTTCAACTCATTTAAATAACCGGCTTTGAATTCCTTATCTGTATTAAAGGTTCCAATATTGTGGAAGTCGACCATACAAGCAACCAACGCAACATCTTTTTGTGGAATCCATTTTCTTTTGGTTCCTCGAGAATTTTGAGAAGAAATATTTGATTGTGAAAAGCCTGACATAACTATCTTAAGAAAAAACACAAATTAAAATTAAATTAAATATTATGCATTAAAATGTCAACACTTTATAAAATTATAACACATGATGAATCAAAAGAGAATAAATTGTTATTCAACAAGTCTAGTACAATACAAAAAAATAATTTAAACTCCACCAAAGTTTCATAAACTAGATACATGAAATAATATAAACAACTTAACGTTTACTATTTTTACCTTAAACCTAATTAATTTTTAAATGCTTGCCATTCATCGAACATTTGGTTGGCTAGTTCCATCCTCTAAATAGCTCATGCATCCGATGAATGAATATTTACGATATTCGGTTCATCGTCATCCATCACATTACTAGGTAATCCTTATCTCAACTCCGTTTCAATAGGATTAAGACTCATATAGGTTCGAATAAAATTATGGAGCAAATAACATGCAATAATGATTCTATTGTGCACCCTCACAGGATAAAATGATGGACTTCTAAGTATTCCTCATCTAAGTTTTAATAACCCAAAATATCTTTCAATAACATTACGCGCTGAAGCATGTTTCATATTGAAAAATTCTTTTGAAGTACTTGGCTGGTAACCCTAACGCTACTCATTCAAATGATATCTTTGTCATCTAAAAGGCGCAAGAAATCCCTCACAATTTGTGTATCCAACATCAACTAGATAATAACAACTTATAAAAAGAAACCATTTATCATGGTTAATTTTCCAAAAAAGTATGATCTTAAAAATTAATTTAAATTCCTTTAATTTTGCACTTTATCATGAGGAACTTTTAGTCCATGTATCCTACTAATGGCATTTCGAAGAACTCGTTCATCAGTAACAAAAATTTCCCAACCAGGAAGAATATAAACAAATTGCATATCAGGTGTACAAACACCTAACATATTTGTTGCTATGTCACCTTTTCGCGTTCAATATCTAGGTTTATCAACTGTTGGAACCCTTATCTTGATGTGGGTTCCATCTAAAGCACCTAAGTAATTCTATATTACATGTATAAAACCTTGGGTTAGGATACTATATTTAAATCTAAATGGACTAAATTATGTACGAGCTATATATAGAACTCACTCTAATACCTTGAACCATTTCCACCTTGGGTCTGTAGAATTAACTGCAATTGGCTCTGCTATTTTAAATAACACATCTTGTAAGCTTATGACAGTATTTAAAACATTGTGAAATGATTTGCTAATGGTTTCTCCAAATTTATTAAAGTGATGCTTGATAACTCAATTTTTTAAGGTGATGAGAAATGATATATAAAAACATTACCACTTGCTCATCAACAAGTATGTTCCTTGACGACTTCAATCCCCCTAAATTTTGTAACATCTTATATAGTTTAAAAAAAGTTAATTTTATTCATCCTAACTTGTTCAATACAGGTCTCGTCGCTAGCATATACAAGTCTTTTCATCTAATCTCGTTTTGCATAAAAATCTAAAATATAGGATCTAATCCTTGGTCTATAAGTATGTAGGCTATGGATGGCACCCAATGCAACTAAGAACCAACTCGCAACTGTACACATTTACAATCATATTGTAACAACAAGACCAATTCTTTTACGCCTTACTTTGTACAATTAAATGAAGACGAGCCATTACTGCAAGATATTAAAGTGTTATATATCTTCAAATAATAGTAAAAGGGTCACATTTCTCCAATACTAATTTCAATAACAGTAAAACAAAATCAAAGAATTAAAGAACTTATCGTGGTTCAGTGAATACAAGAAGCTCAATTGTGGGTGGAAGAAGCAACCAAGCAAACCAAAAAAGAGGAAGCAATAACACACTGTCAAAGAAAAATGAACAATACATATTTATCAAATTTCATTCAACAAAATCGGCACTTTGTTCATGAGTATTTGTAGTATCTACATCCTCAACATCTATTTTTTCAATAATATCAGCGGTTGTTTGAGCATCTTTCTTAGTGGCTCTACATTCATCCTATGATATCATATTTAGGGAGTGTAATTAGTTTACTTTAAATATTTTTTAACAAAAAATTTGATTGATTTTAGTTAAAAAAATTAATTAAACGATTTTGATTCGGTTAGTTTAATCGGTTTTTGTATTAATTAATTTTGAGATATTGACTTGGGTTTATATAGTTAAATTTTTATTATGTATTATAAATATATAAATAATTCAAAAATAATTCAAAAACTGCTAACCAATTAAATTAATTGGTTTTTTTCTTTTATAGTTAAGAGGATGTACTTCTAAATTTTGGTATAAAAGTTTGAACATCCATCCTCCTGATTTGTGAGATGAAAAAACTTAAAATATTTAATTGAAAATCTTACATCCAAACCTTATCAAATCTATAGTATTCCATCTTTCCACATTTGGTGTATCAACAGTCATATTGTGGATTAGGGTAGATGAAGCCGGATTTAAAATTCTTATTCAAAATTTGATGTGTATGAAGTATGAGTCAATGTCTTAAATGAATCAAGAACAGAAATTAATAAAATTTATCATTAAAACCTTAATAACTAAGCTATCAATTACCAAAAACAGGTAGCCTTAAAATGGAGTAATCAACACTTTACAAATTTCGATATTTAATACTAGAATTTATAAGAAAAATGTAAAACCTAACAAAATAAAGGAAACAGATCAACAAGAATGGCCAGCCTGCACCTAATTTTAGCCTGCTAGCTGATTGGTGTTTTACCCCTTTACAAAGCAGATCTACCCTGAGTAGCCACAATGAGACCAATAATGCTTATGCAAAAATTGACATATGGAAACACGAAAATTTACGTGTTTTTACATGCACTTTTTAACTTAAAATCATGCTATTTCGGTTAAATTCTTGTCGAAAAATAATTAAATATTATAAAAGAATTAAATTGTGTTAAAAATATGAAATCATGAATTTTAATTAATTTTATAGTTAATTTTTATTTATTTTGACTATTTTCGACAGATTCGTACAAAGGGCGAAAATTGGCTCTGCAGACGCTGCTCGAAGAACAAAACCGAGAAGCAATTCGAAGTAATAAGGCGAAATAATTTCCAGCCTAAGACAGTCCAAATATGTGTATTAAATCATAAATTAATCAATTTTAATTTATTCCCAATTTAATTTGGGCTAAATAAATTAATCTTAATTAATAATGAAAAAAGGGCCCAGTTGAACCGCACTAGTTGAACTAAATCGATTGAACCGAACCGATCAAAGAATTGGGCAGCCCAAACTGTCCATATGTTGACCCAAATTAGCTTATTAGCTGATTAATTAAGCTTGCAAAGAGGTCCTTGAAAACTTGTCAAAGTTGCATTCAACCCCCTCCACAATTAGTGACTTTTTAGATTTGCCCCATGCCATATTTAGTAAAGTTGAAGCCATCAAATTTGCCACATAGGTGGTCGGCCAAGGGGTGGCTCTTTGGCTGTTATTTTTAGCAAATTTCAGCTGCCACATTTAGCTATAAAAACCCCCATTGGCTGATCATTCAAAGCATCCCTCATCCCTCATCTCTCATTCACATCTCATTCTCTCTTCTCTTCTCTCACTTTCTCTCAACTTTTCATTTTTCTATTTCCTTGCTCTTGTGCCGATTTCTCCCCTTGGGAAAGGGGTTTTCTTCAGCCATCATTGAGCAGCAATTAGGGTGTTCATAAGCCACTTTGATAGCCGAGGACAACGAAAGACGAAGAACGGAGCAATCAGTCAAGCAACGGAGAAACACCAAATTTGTTTCTTGTTCCTTATCTCTTTAAATTTCGTTGCTGTTTTGAAAAATATGTTTATGAATATTTATGCTATTGGAATGGTTAATTTAATCTGTTTAGCTTGAATTTAATTCGTGTTTGGTTGATTGCATGTCGTCCTTTTAAATTATTAAAAGTGTGTTTATGCTGTTATAGGTCTCGATAAAATGCTTGTTTAAGTAAAATCATGCTTAAGTTATTCTGGAATTTTAATTGTTTAGATAACTAAAGAATTAATTATTTAAACGCACTGAAATTGTAATTAATGGACACAATACTTAGTCAGTGCATGTTTAATTCTTTTAAGGTAGCTGAAGGTTAAATTAGCATTGTATTTGGCGATACATGTGCCTTGCATAACTTGCAAGGTTATTGTGATTAAATTGTTTCAAGGTAAGGATACTTTGTTACCTCACATAGTCTTTATATACTTATTAGGTTGAATTAATCGTTTGAATCGACATAGGAATATGCGAGAGATTGTTTAATTTAATAAGTATGTATGATACTTTTATAAATCTGTTTTATTGGTCGAATTGACATAGGAATATGTACAAGAGATGAATGAATTTTTGATTTGTAAATATGTTCATAAGTTAGCAAATTACCGAGTTGCCGTGATTTATTCGTAACAAGTATAAGCATAAGTTTAATAATTCTAAGGTAAGAAATGTAATTAATCCAACACAATTATATCATCTTGATTAAAATCAGTTTTTAAAATCGTGCGTTAGAACTTTATTTTATTTTATTTTACTTTGTTTTTTTTAGTTTTTAAACATTTCTTAAATCCAAATATTTTCTCATCACCAAAGTGTTTGAAGTCATTTTCATAAATAATTTTTTTCAGTCCTTGTGGGTACGATAACTCGACATTTACTTGTCACTTTATTACTTGTTGCGATTGTGTACACTTGCACATTTCCACTGTTTCAAGTTTTTGGGGCCGTTGCCGGGGACTGTTTTCAAAAGTTGTTATTTGTGAATTTGTTAGTCTTTCATTTTGGTTTAATTTTTCGTTTAATTTTTAACTTAATTTATTTTTCTGTGAATATTTCAGGTGTTTATGAGTATTGACCAGATTATTGACTTACTTCCTGCGGACCCTGAAATAGAACAAACCTTTTGATAGCGAAGAAGACAAGCGAACCAGAGAAGGACCGAAGAGATGAGCTTCGAGAATATGAACCAAGGAAACGGAGCAAACCCTGCTCAGAATCCTATAGGGATAGAGCCTTAAGACAATATGCCGTGGCAATATTTAACGATATTAATCCGGGTATTAGGAGACCCGATATCGAGACACAACAATTCGAGCTGAAGCCAGTCATGTTCCAGATGCTTCAGATTGTGGGCCAATTCAGTGGAATGCCTATTGAAGATTCTCATATTCACTTAAGACTATTTATGGAAGTGAGCGATTCTTTCAAGTTAGTCGGAGTTCCTGAAGATGCCTTACGATTGAAGTTGTTCCCATATTCATTAAGGGACAGAGCTCGTGCCTGGTTGAACTAACTGCCATCGAATTTCATTTCTACGTGGCTAGAGTTAGTCGAGAGATTTCTCATTAAGTATTTACCGCCAAGCAAGAATGCTAAGCTGAGGAACGAGATCACTGCCTTCCACCAAATGGATGATGAGTCCTTGTATGAGGCATGTGAAAGATTTAAAGAGTTATTACGAAAATGCCCTCATCATGGAATCCCACATTGCATTCAACTTGAGACATTCTATAATGGTTTCAACGCTCACACAAGGATGATAGTGGACGCCTCTGCTAATGGTACTCTCCTTTCTAAGTCTTATAACGAGGCTTATGAAATTATTGAGAGGATTGCTAGCAACAATTATCAATGGCCAATCAGTCGAGCAGCGTCAGGAAGACGAGTTGCTGGAATACATGAAGTGGACGCTCTTACTTCACTCGCATCTCAGGTATCATCAATATCCTCAATGCTTAAAAATTTTACTACTAATAGGTCTAATAGTTTTGCAGCACAATCACCTAATCAATTTGGGAATATAGTCTGTGTCTATTGTGGGGAGGGATATTTGTTTGAAGAATGTCGTCGAACCCAGAATCTGTATACTATATGGGTAATCAGAACCAAAACCGAGGAAGGGAAGGACTGCAATCAAATTTTTATAACCCATCGTGGAGAAACCACCCGAATTTTTCCTGGAGTAACCAAGGGGCTGGAACTAGTACCGCTAACACTCAACCCAGACCAACTCAGCCGCTTAATTTTTCGCAACAAGTTCAGAAACCAGTTCAAGCTGAAGCATTCAATAGCTTGAAGAATTTGCTGAAGGCATACATGGTAAAGAATGATGCCTTAATCCAGAGCCAAGCAGCTACATTGAAGAATCTGGAAGGGAGCAAGCTGAGGCTCAAGACTCAGAAGAAGTTCAACCAAGTATTGAAATCCTAATTTCACCAGAAACAGAATCTGCAAAACCTGACAAAGTAACCTCAGGACCAGTTAATTCTGATCAACTAATAACTTCGATAGATGCAAAATTACCGCCAAAGGTGAATCAACCAGAAGTAGTTCCAATAATGAAACCACCACCACCCTACCCTCAAAGACTTTAGAAGCAGAAGCAGGAGATTCAATTCAAGAAGTTCCTTGACGTACTCAAGCAACTTCACATCAACATCCCGTTGGTTGAAGCACTTGAGCAAATGCCTTACTATGTCAAGTTAATGAAAGATATCTTGTCTAAGAAATGAAGACTTGGAGAATTTAAGACGGTAGCTCTGGCGAAGGAATGCAGTGCATATCTTAAAGACAAACTACCCCAAAAATTGAAGGATCCTGGATGTTTTACCATATCGTGCAACATTGGAGCAACATATTGTGGTAAGGCATTATGTGACTTAGGTGCAAGTATTAACTTGATGCCTATGTCAATATTGAGGAAGTTGGGGATAGGAGAAGTTAGACCAACTACGGTTACGCCTCAACTAGCAGATCTATCCTTAGCACATCCAGAAGAAAAAATCGAGGATGTATTGGTACGTGTAGACAGGTTTATCTTTCCTGCTGACTTTGTAATTTTGGATTTTGAAGCAGACAAAGAAATACCAATCATCCTAGGAAGGCCGTTCCTAGCAATTGGAAGGACCCTTATTGATGTGCAGAAGGGCGAGCTGACTATGCGTGTTCAGGATGATCAGGTAATATTTAATATTTTTAAGTTAATGCAATTTCTTGACACAATTGATGATTGTTCTGCAGTATCCGATTTAGAGGATTTAATAGTGGAGAGGGAACTCAACTTTTTTGAGGATCCGTTGGAACAAGTTCTGACATCAGATCCCCCAAATGATGAAGAGGAGGCTGAATACTTAGTTCTGTTAGAAGCTAATCAAAAGGGATTTAATCCGCAATCCTGTTTTGAATCTTTGGAGTTAGAAAAGAGGGACTATTCCCAATCAAAAGCGTCGATCGATGAGCCACCTAAATTAGAACTCAAGGTATTACCTTTACACTTAAAATATGTTTATTTAGGTAACGTCTCTACTCTGACTGTGATTGTTTTAGCAGAATTAATACTGAACAAGAAGAGAAACTTATCATAGTTTTGAAATAATTCAAGAAGGCTATCGGATGGACCATAGCCGATATTCGCGGTATTAGCCCATCTGTATGCATGCACAAGATCATATTAGAAGATGACGAGAGAGGAACGATTGATGGACAACAGAGGCTGAACTCCATTATGAAGGATGTAGTAAAGAAGGAAATTATTAAGTGGTTGGATGCGAGTATAATTTACCCTATCTCAGACAGTTCATGGGTGAGTTTGGTCCAGTGCGTGCCGAAGAAAGGAGGTATCACGGTTGTAGAGAACGAGAACGAGTTGATACTGACTAGAACAGTTACGGGATGGAGAATCTACATCGATTATCGGAAGGTGAACAAGGCGACTAGGAAAGATCACTTTTATCTGTCGTTCTTGGACCAGATGCTAGATAGACTCGTAGGATGAGATTACTACTGTTTTCTCGATGGATACTCAGGGTATAATTAGATTACAGTAGCACCGGAAGACCAATACAAAACGACATTCACCTGCCCGTACTGTACGTTGCATTTAGACGCATGCCATTTGGTTTATGTAATGCACCTCTACATTTAAAAAATGTATGATGTCTATTTTTACTGATATGGTTAAAAAGTATTTGGAAGTTTTTATGGACGATTTTTCAGTATTCGAAGATGCTTACGATGATTGCTTAGCCAATCTAGCTAAGGTACTAAGGCGATGCGAAGAAACGAATCTCGTACTCAACTGGGAAAAGTGCCATTTTATGGTAGAAGAAGGAATTGTTTAGGGCATCGGATAACAAGACATGGGATCAAGGTGGACAAAGCGAAGGTGGACGCTATTGAGAAACTCCCACCTCCAACATCTGTAAAAGGTGTTAGGAGCTTTTTGGGCCACGCCGATTTTTATCGAAGATTTATTAAGGACTTCTTCAAAGTTGCTAAACCCTTATGCAAATTATTGGAGAAGGACTCGATATTCAAGTTTGATGAGGAATGGTTAAAAGTCTTCAACGATTTGAAGAGTCGATTAGTCACGGCACCCATAATCGTCACACCAGACTGGGATTTGCCATTCGTATTGATGTGTGACGCAAGTGACTTTGCAATTGGAGCTGTCTTGGGCCAACGAAGGAACAAAGTTTTTCATCCCATCTACTACGCAAGTCGAACTCTAACCGGAGCTCAGCTGAATTATACAATAACAGAAAAAGAGTTACTTGCTATTATGTTTGCTTTCGACAAGTTTCGATCTTATCTGTAGGTACCAAATTGATTGTTTATACGGACCACTCGGCAATGAAATATTTACTGGCCAAGAAAGACGCTAAGCTAAGATTGATCCGGTGGGTACTACTACTTTAAGAGTTTGATCTAGAAATTCAAGATCGAAAGGGAGTAGAGAACCAATAGCAGATCACTTGTCTAGATTGGAGCTGTAAGAGGGAAATTCTCCACTTGTACCGATCCAGGAGACATTTCCAGATGAACACATACTGAAGGTAAATCATGTCCATAATATTCCTTGGTTTGCTGATATTGTTAACTATTTAGCTTGTGGTTTGATGCTGATTGATAAAACGTATCAACAAAGGAAAAAGTTTCTTCACGATGCGAAGTACAATTTCTGGGAAGAGCCATACTTGTTTAAAAAGTATGCAGACCAGATGATTAGGAGATGTGTGGCAGAAGATAAAATACCGAAGATTTTATACCACTGCCACTCAGCTCTTAGTGGGAGACACTTTAGAGGTACTCGCACTGCGGCCAAAGTATTACAAGCTAGATTCTTTTGGCCAACACTATTCAAGGATGCATACGCTTACGTGAAGAGCTGTGATCGATGTTAGAGGGTTGGAAATGTCACCAACAGAAATGAGATGCCTCGAACGAATATCATTGAGGTAGAATTGTTTGATGTTTGGGGTATTGACTTTCTTGGTCCTTTCCCTCCGTATTTTGGTCACAAGTACATATTGGTAGCAGTAGATTATGTGTCCAAGTGGGTCAAGGCTGAAGCTCATCTGACGAACGATGCTAAAGTTATGATGAAGTTTTTGCAGAAACACGTGTTCATAAGGTTTGGAACCCCAAGAGCTATTATCAGCGATGAATGGACCCATTTTGTGAACAAGTGGTTAAAATGGTTGTTAGATAATCATAGAGTGAAACATAAGGTTGCTACAGCTTACCACCTGCAGACAAATAGGTAAGCTGAGCTGGTGAATAAGGAGATCAAAAGCATACTTGAGAAGGTAGTTTGCTCGAATCGACGAGATTGGTCCAAGAGACTAGATGATGCTTTATGGGCTTACAGAACAGCATACAAGACACCTTTAGGAATGTCACCCTACAGGTTGGTCTTTGGGAAAGCCTGTCATCTACCTTTGGAGTTAGAGCACAAAGCTTACTGGGCTCTTTGACGACTCAACTTGGATCTTAAGCTTGCTAGAGAGAAACGAATGCTCTAACTCAACGGGCTAGAGGAATTCCGAATGTTCTTCTACGAAAATGCCAAATTACTCGAGGAAAGACTTAAGAAATGGCATGACAAGCACATTAGAATTAGAAAATTTAAAGCAGGTCAGCAAGTCTTATTATTTAATTCCAGATTGAGGTTCTTCCCAGGTAAGTTAAAATCATGTTGGTCTGGTTCATTTACGATTCATCGCGTCTATCCATATGGAGTTGTTGAACTTCAACGTAAGGGAGGTAATTTTCAAGTCAATGATCAGCGTTTGAAACATTACTACAGAGAAAAACCTGAACGAGATCAAATCTTGTTCAGTTTATCTAATATTTAGATTTTCTTGTTTTTAATAAATTATTTAGGGTATATTTTTGGGTTTATTCTGTTTAAATAAATTCTGTCTAGGAGATTGGAACTTAATCGGGGACCGCTTGTGAGCCTTCTAATCTTTCCTGAGAATTGATTTTTACATAATTTTCCGAGAAATTATTCCCTAAATGATGAAATAAATTTTTGATTTTTCAAATAAAAAGGTCAATTTTGACCTAAGTTTTAAATTGCAACTCAATTTCAATTTTTCATTAAGTCTAAAGACTTAATTAAATTATTTTTAAATTTTGGTTGCTATTTTCGTAAATAATAAAAACTAGGTGCCTCTTTTTGTAAATATTTCCAAAAGGCATCTAAAATAAATATTTTTACTTAATACTATATTTATACAAATATGATAAACTTTAATATAGAATTATATCTGTTATAATTTATATATTAATTTTTATCAACTTAGCTTAGAATTAGGATTAATTTATTTAATAATTTAATAGTAATTAATAATTTCATATACATATTATTAATTGTTGTTAACTTTGAACAGGATTAGAATTAGAATATTTTTAATTATTAAACTACTCAAGAGTTTTACTCTAATTCCTATTACACTCACTATAAATTCCACCCATGCCTCTTCCCATTCATTCATCACTCAGAACCCAAAACCTTAAGTGCCGAAACCTCCTAGCTAAAGCACCTAGCCGCACGCCCAAGCTCCCAGTAGCTCCTGCATATAGGCGCGCCAGTGGCCTCCCGGTGCCGCTACACTTGCTGCTCCAGCCCAACTGCCCAGGCCGTGTCCTGCTCCTGTGCGCCACACCTGCGCACGTCCTAGCAGCCCAGGCCTACTTGGTGAAAGGTTTCACCTGCTGCTGCTTGCCCCCGCACGCCCTACGGCGCATTGCTACCTGCTGCCGTGCTCATCCGCCCGTGCACCTAGCAGCATTCGTGCAGCACACCATTACCGTACAAGCCCTTTAGCCAAACCCTCCAACCTTTTCTAATTTCCCATCTTTTGTTTCATAAGTATATTTTATTTTAAGAGTTCTTAATTTTTACAAGGAAGGTGGTAAGAACAATTTTTTTTCTTAAATCCTAATTTTATTTAATTATTTAATTTTTTCAATTTATTGAAATATTAGTAATTTTTATTAATTAAATTTTTGAGAAAATAATTTTTTCCATCTTATGTTCAAGTCAATCATGCCTCGCAAGAGAACCCATGCTTCCGCTTAAATCGATGAAACGCAAAATAAGTTCCACTATGAAGAAGCCAAAGTAAGATACGAAGGTATCTTCAAAAATCAACAGATGCATCTAGAGAAAGGCTTCACATTGAAAGAAAGCAACAACAGAGACTTTATGGCACGTATTCGTCAAGTTGCTGAAGCCCTCAATTGGGAATTATTTTGTGAAAAGAGACCAAGTGTGGATGAGGAACTAGTTCATGAATTTTATGTGAACTTAACCTCAAGCGAATTGACCGAAGTTCGAGTTCGCGGAATCAAGGTACCAATAAATTCAAATGCTTTTAATGAGTTCTTTGAATTACCTGATTTTGAAAACGATGACTATTCTACTCTGTTGAGCAACATTAAGCCTGGAAATTTGCAAGAAATTCTCGAAGAACTTATAGTTCTAGGTTTCAAGTGGACTGTGTCAAAGCAAGGAATCCACATGTGTCGAAGAGAATATTTGACACCACTTGCTAAGGTATGGTTCTATTTCATCTGTTTCAGCCTTATGCCTAGTTTGCATGGGACTCCAATCTCATTAGAGCGAATGGTCCTATTATACTCGATTCTAACTGGAAAGACCATTGATGTGGGAAAAATCATCTTAAGAGAAATGCAATTTCCCCTTTACGATAACAATTTTGTGTTTAAAAGCAAAAATCCTTGCGGACGTGAAGAAGACAGGGTATAGTTAAGACACAATCACCGATTGGGACCTCTATCGAGTAGTTGGAGATTCTGTTCTACAGAAACGAGTTGAAGGGAGTGAGAATCCTGAAGAAGCAGAAGATGATCCCATAGAGATCCCGCCAGAGCAATCAACTGAAGTCCCTAAGGAGGCAGAACCAATGGAACCAGAAGCTGAACCTGATATCGAAACCTCAATGTTTGGAGCTCCACCACCTAGCCCAAATCTTCGTGATGATATATTAAAGCTGATGGACTTAATGCAACACATGCATGGCAGCAACAAGCCTACTGGAGATACTTAAAAATAAGGGATGACTCGATGATGAGTGCCCTTAAGAAAATTTCTAATGACCCATTTATTTTTGTGTCTGAGTTTCCAGATTTCATATTTGAACCATGGATTTCATTATCGAAGAGGGAGCAAGGCGATTCATGCAAAAGCAATATTGATGGAGCAAAAGATAAGTCAAATTCGGAAGGATCGACAAACAAATAAAAAAAGGGAGGACTTTAACTTTGTTTTATTTTTAGTCTCAAGTTATTTTAGGATTATATTAATTAGGAATTTTTATTTTTATTTTTTTGCATAATAGAACAAGAGATAGGATTCATGAATAAAATCTGAACAAGTCACGAAGGCTAAAGTGTGGCAATATGTATATACATGTCTAGGATTGGATTTAGAGAGAGCTTGGTACTTAAGTAGTCAATTTGACTCACCTCCTCTTTTCTAAAATCTTACTTGGTGTATAGTATCTTTTCACTTTAAACAATGAGGACATTGTTCACTCTAAGTAGGGGAACCAAAAATTTGAATTAATTCCACTCAGAATAAAATTTTCTTTTAATTATGATTAGGATATATTTTGTTCAATAATTTAAAAATTTTGTTAAGTATGCTATACTTCAGTATTAATAAAGTCCTATTATTTTAATAAGTTATTATGTTAGCTTAATAATGATATGAATGTATTTTTTTTTTAAAGCATGCAGATTCGTACCATAAAATTTTTAGTTCCCTACGAACAAAATTAGGCATGCATGAAAGTTTAAGTTTTTAGAATTGATTTAGTAATTTCTTGAGGTAAAATCCTAGGAAGCATGGAATATTGAAAATGATTTAGGCAACTATTGTTTGGACCGTTTGAGCCTTTCAAGCCGACCCTGATAAAATTATCCTTTGAAACCCAACTTTGAGACTATATGGCCTAGTTTTATTTGGACCTTTGCAATATTTAGCCATCACTTTTCTCTTCATTGTCTTTAAAATTGTCCCAAACACTAGACTTAGTACTGTTCAGAATATCGTTTGAAAATAAGTTTGGGGGAGTTGAAAAGAAGTATCAATTGCTCAAAAATTGTAGTACATGAAGCAAGTGCTCGAATTTGATTTTAAATTAAAAAAATGCACTTGAAAGAAAATAGATGTATAAAAGAGCATGTGAAAGTATAAAAAGTTGGCTTATAAAAGGTAAAAATTTCGAAGATTCGATTTACGCTGAGTCTAGGGTTTTTAAGCAAAAATTTGTCTATCTTTTACCTACCCATAGCCTAGTCACGTTACAACCTTAATAAAGACCTATTGATTCAAATTTCTATGCTACCTACATTAGTGGAGAGAAGTTGCTAAGATCAACATTTGAAGACATAAGTTAAACTTAATGATTGCAGGTTAGTCTTGAATAAGGGAATAAAAAAATCAAATTGGTAAGGGTTAGCATGTCTTTGTTAAAGAAGCATTTAGTCAAATTTTGCTATTATAATAGTTGTTGGATGTAATTTGAACGATATATATACTTAAGTAGCATAATTATCAAATTTCTTATTTTTGAGCATAAATATATTGATTTCATGATTTTGGGAAGAATGCTGTTCTGAAGGAGTTTTTCAAAAGTGTTTCCGAGAAAATTCTTTTCAGGTTTGTGCATTACTCAAGACGAGCAATGAATTAAGTTTGGGGGTGTGGAAACATGAAAATTTACGTGTTTTTACATGCCACTTTTTAACTTAAAATCATGATATTTCGGTTAAATTCTTGTCGAAAAATAATTAAATATTATAAAAGAATTAAATTGTGTTAAAAATATGAACATCATGAATTTTAATTAATTTTATAGTTTATTTTGATTTATTTTGACTATCTTCGACAGATTCGCACAAAGGGCAAAAATTGGCTTGGCAAACACTGCTCGAAGAACAAAATCAAGAAGCAATTTGAAGTAACAAGGCGAAATAATTTATAGCCTAAGACGGTCCAAATATGTGTATTAAATCATAAATTAATTAATTTTAATTTATTTCTAATTTAATTTGGGCTAAATAAATTAATCTTAATTAATTATGGAAAAAGGGCCCAGTTGAGCCACACTAGTTGAACCAAATCGATTGAACCGAACAGATCAAAGGATTGGGTAGCCCAAATCGTCCATATGCTGACCCAAATCAGCTTATTAGCTGATTAATTAAGCTTGCAAAAAGGCCCTTGAAGACTTGTCAAAGTTGCATTTAACCCCCTCCACAATTAGTGGCTTTGTAGATTTGCCCCATGCCATATTTAGCAAAGTTGAAGCCATCAACTTTGCCACATAGGTGGCCGGCCAAGGGGTGGCTCTTTGGCTGCTATTTTTAGCAAATTTCAGCTGCCACATTCAACTATAAAACCCCCCTTGGTTGATCATTCAAAGCATCCCTCATCCCTCATCTCTCATTCACATCTCGTTCTCTCTTCTCCTCTCTCACTTTCTCTCAACTTTTCATTTTCTTATTTTCTTGCTCTTGTGCCGATTTCTCCCCTTGGGAAAGGGGTCTTCTTCAGTCATCATTGAGCAGCAATTAAGGTGTTCATAAGCCACCTTGATAGCTGAGGACAACGGAGGACGAAGAACGGAACAATCAGTCAAGCAACGGAGAAACACCGGATTTGCTTCTTGTTCCCTATCTCTTTAAATTTCGTTGTTGTTTTGACAAACATGTTTATAAATATTTATGCTATTGGAATGGTTAATTTGATCAGCTTAGCTTGAATTTAATTCATGTTGGGTTGATTGCATGTAAACTTTTTAATAAGGAAAAAAAACGTCTATTGGTTCTGCAAAATTAAGAAGTGGTACATAAAACAAGTAAACTTTTATAGGTTTCTATGCTTTCATCACACCACACGATCTTCAATACATCCTATTTACAAAATCATAGTGGCTCAACCAAACTACTCTTATGGGATTCACTCAAATTAACTGTGCTTGCCTACTTCAATTCAGATATTACAAGTTGGCTTGCCACATGTTAACGGTGTTAAAGTCAAACCATAATAATGCAGACATTGATACTTTTAAGTACCAAAATAAGCATTTTAAAAGTTTAGATGCTACATTAAACATTCGATTGAAATACATCTACCATTTATGCCATTATCCCTTAAATATATTACCAAATTAAGGGACTAGCCAGAACTAACAGTAATACATTCACTACCTAGAGATTATATCCCTTAAGTATATGGAAGGTTTACCCAAACACCATGGCTGAGCAAATGCTTTCTTAAAATAAGTTGAGCTTGTAACGCCCCAAAATTTTAATTTTTGATTTCATGTATGTGTGACACACAATGTCTATCTGCTTCAGTGGTTATGAATTGGGTGTGTGTGGGAGGTCTCAAGTTCAAGTCATTACGTGGGAAAATTTTAGAATTTTTATAAATAAAGCATTAACCTGGCCTAAAGGGCTTAAGTTTAAATGTTGGGTAAATTACATCATAAAGGACCTACTAGTCTGGTGGTTAAGTGGTGTGTTATTATGGTGGAGGTCTTGTATTTGAATCCCTATGCAGGCAATGGTATTATTTTTTTACTTAGATTTCGGGATAGAGTTGTGTAATAGGGGGATTCTGAGTAGTGGATGTGAAGTGGGAATTAGGGGAGAAGATTAAGGGATTTTGGGGGTTATCGAGATTTTATTTTATTTTTTTCCCATAACCGAATTTTGGCTCCCTATTCCAAAAATATTTCTGTTGTCTATTCTTCTCCCTCTCATTTTGCCGAAATTCTCTGAGTTTTTTCATCTTTCTCTTCTTTTTCTTCTTTTTGATTTTTCCCTAATCCATTTATTTTCCTTCGTTTTCGCACGCGGTTAGTGCTTGCTTAGTTTTGGTAAGTGTTTCTCTTCATTTCTGTCATGAATATCTTAGTGACTGAAGTAGTAATGTTTTTTATCTGCGATTTGGGCGCAGGGGAGGCTCAGACTGGTAAATTCAATGTTCTCGTCTTAACAATAGATAAACGGAGGGTTATCGTTGGCGGTAAGTTGGGTTTCTGTTCGTTCTTGGTTGTCAATTCGCTTGTAAATCCGTTAAATTAATGTTGAGTATCTTGATTTTAGGCCTTGAAGTGCTCGGGAGTGATTAGGCATCAAAACGATACCAGGTGTCTACCCAAAACGCAGAAAACGGAATTCGGCGAAAAGCCAAAATTGCTTACTGTCGAGAAATAAAAGAAATAAGAGAAAATGATGCGAAAAATTGTAGAGAAAGGAAATAAGGGTGTTAAAAATTAGGAAATCAACATTTTGCACTAAAACAATTTTGGACAGCGGTAGTAGTCTAACTTTGAAAAATCATCAAAAATAGTATAAATTAAGTTAGAGGTTGAATAAAATATGAAATCTAGTCTTTCATGAAAGAATCAATGTAAGCAATGGAATTGTAAATCATGAGTTATAATAAATTTTGTGAGACAAGGTCAGAATAATTTCGGGTTCCCCTATTCTGACTTTGGAAAATCATCAAAAATTGTAAAAGAATAATTAGGGGCTTAACTTTATATGTTTAAATCATTAATGAGTCTATTTTCAAGAGAAACAAACAGAAACACCATCTAAGTTCCGTACTAAGAGATAAATAATTTTTAGTAAGGAAAGTATGAAGTTGTCAAACAACAGAATATGGATAACTTTAAAGATTTTACTGTACTTATTTGATAAACTATAAATTCTGAAAATTTTATGGTAGAAAGGTGTTTGAGTCTAGTTTGAAAAACATCAAGCAGATCTTAATTTGGAATTCTGTAGTTCGAGATATAAATTATTTAGTGATAATGACTTAAGTAGACAGCTTTGAATGAACATATAAGTAAATAGTGAAAACATATGAGTATTGAGCTAGCATGGGTTACTCTAAAAATGGATTACACGGTTAAGGCCAATTTGGGCCGAGTGGGCCACATAGGAAGATCACATGGGCATGTGGGCCCATTTTTATCGAAATGTTTTTAAGGTTGCACGGGTCGCCCAAGTCGACTGTGAACCTACTGTAGGGTCGGTAAGCGCTACTTAGACCTCTAAATGTGTGAAATTGACTGAATGATATCTGTACTGGGCATGTTAATATCTGAACTGAATATATGTACTGAAATTGCATAATAGCATGTCATCCATTGTGTGTTGCATGGCATTGGGTTGGGGGTTGTTATTCGGAGGAAGTGTACTGAAAGGCTTTAAGCCTAATTTACTGGCAGCTCAACTGCAAACTATAGTATTGTGCCGCATTCGGTACTACTTGGAGTGTAGGGATGGGTGAGTTGATTATATCCCCACATGGAGTGTAGGGTTGGACGGAGATGGTGTGTAGAGGCTGGTTGGGTAGGATTTTGCTACTGCATAACTGTTACTGCTACTGATACTGTGATGGGCTAAGGCCCTATTGCATTTTTGACACTGTACTAAGATGAGCTAAGGCCCAAACTGTCATTGATACTGAAAAGGGCTTAGGCCCAAGACTATTCAACTATGCACTGTGAATACTGATTGTTTGTTTGTTTCTGCGGGATTACACACTGAGTTTACGTAAACTCACCCTTTTTGTTTAATGTGCATAGGTAATTCTCAGACTTAGACGGATCGGTGCGACGGGGGACTCAGCGATGACCACAGTAATTTTTAGACTTCATGGTTTTCAATTTATGAGTTATGATTTGTTTATTATTGATTATTTGGGTTGTAATTTAAGGACCCTTTGAGACATTGGTTTTAAATTTGGGTTTTATTTATTTATTTTACTTTATGGATTTATACCTGCTGGTCGTAAGAAATTTGGTTTTGAAAAAAAAGTTAAAGTATTTTCTAAACGCATTCAGAATTATTGGAGCTTGCTAGAGCGGAAGGGCCTGGATTCGGAAGAGGAAGATGTCTACCCCCACTCGAGTCCGAAGAAAAGCAAAAAACCAAAGAAACTCCTAGCAAAGTTGAAATCATCTCGGATATGATCACCTAGATTGATTTATTAAAGCTTCCGCAACGAGGGATGTTTCAAAACAAATGTTTTAAATGAATAAAGACTTCCTAAGTTCTAACAAAGGTTTACTAAAGATAAAAACATGGAATGTTTTCATTGTAACAACGAGGTTTCAAAAACAATATCGTGTGACATTGCCAGTTATGACCATAACGTCTAGGCCGGGTTTGAGGTGTTATAGAGCTGACCGATGCTCATGACTGCAAACAAAGTTCTAGAAAAGGAACAGTGGGATGAACAATGGTGAACCACATATTTGTTCACTTGCACTACATGTCCTTCACAACTATATCGGCACCATTATTCCTCAAACTCAACAATCTAAATGTTTCCTCTATGAATTTTAAAACACCTAAAGCAGAAACCAAGCCTGAAATCTAGGCCTTTCACAAAGTGGTCTCTGCACAAACTGATTCTTCAGCTAACATGAAAGCTGTAACATCATAATATCACTCAGAAAGACCACAATTATATTTACACAAACAATCATCCAGCCGAGTCTCAAATTAATGGTGTTCATCAATCAATTCTACCCAATTATTCATCATAAGTTTAACAGAAACGTGATTAAACATTGTCAGAGGCAAGATGTAAAACAAGAGTTCAACTAGAGCTGACAGCATCCTAGAAAATAGATGAAATACAAGTAATTGTATCATGAATTAAACAAAAAAGGGGGGGAGGTTTTGTTTATTTTTTACTGTTTTGTTTTACAAGTATGAGGCATTAGCGAGACACCCACATGAAAAAAAAAAGAGAGCACTATGATGGTGGGCTCTTATTATGACTGCAAAGAGTTGAATGGGGAATATTAGGAGTTTGGAGACTATGTAGGTTATGACATAGTATTGTAAGTTACAGAATTGCAGTTAATATATCCGAGAGATGATTTAATGTTCATTAGGCAAGACCCCTCAACCTACTACCAAGACTGACGAACATGAACCTTACCAGTATTTTGAATAAGAAATGACGTTTTTTCAATCGAAAAATGTAGATTGCAGAAGCCATACGAAGGTACAAGGATAAACACATGCCATTGGCATAACCTTAAGCATAGATCACTGTTTAACCATCTTGAAGTACTGGTTTAATCTTTTTTTCCATTTCTTTTTCTCATCTTTTTAACAAGCAAGAATATAAATAGGATTCCCATGTTCAACATAAAAAATGAAAAAGGCCCGCACTTTCTTTATTCTCTGACCAATCACACTAGTGGATTCAATCAATACTTCCTCTGCCTTTATTTGTAGGATCTGCAATAATGCAAAAAAGATTAGAAAGTTCAAAGCTTTTTAGCATGAGAGGAGACCACCAAAGATAAAGCAATAGACAAACCCCTCATTAGCTAAAAAACTATAAAGCACCTAAAATCAAACAACGGAATTGAAGAAAACAATCAGAAACAGTAACCTTTAAAAAACCCCTAAATCAAATTTACAAAAACTTAAAAAAAAACCGATAGAAAAAGTCTCAAAATATTGAGTAGAGAACTTTCGCCCTCCATGGCGTTTCTGTTCTGCATGCTGCCAATTTACAAAGGAATCAGATAAAAAAAAAAACGTACCCTTTGGGGAGATGAAGATGAAAGGCGAATGGTCCAAAAAGAAAACGTACCTTTTGGAGAGATGAAGAAATCTGGAGAGAATTTTGGGAAGAAGAAAGCAGGATATTTTGGTCTAAAAATGTGAAAATGTATTACGCGTGTTGTGTTGAATAGCAATTCAAACCCCTAGCCCCTGAATACGTATTACAACAGCTGAGGGAATAAGGGTGCAATAGCAATTTTGTGGAATCACCTAAACAGTGAACCAACTACTGCTTTACTGTAGTACGCGAAATAGTGACGGAATGGAATAGCAATTCTATCCAACCAAACATGCTGTTAGTATTAACTGTGTTAGCTAAAAAGGCTTGTAGTTGGCTGTAGAAATAGAAAAAGGACCTACTTTGTAATGATATTGAAATATCTTGTCTGAACCATCTATTTTTTATGCATTAAAGCAGGCACTTTTATGTCCATGAAAATCACACAATGTTACAGAAATGTGTAGCATAAGATGATTTTAATGGACACAATGGGTATAATTATAGTAACTTGTGTTTACTATATTTTGTGACTCCGTGCAATATTTCTTGTAAACTCTGTAACCCTTATAAGTTGTTTTCTTCTAATGTAAGGAGACTAATTTTTGGAGAAGTTGATCTCTGGTTGCTCTAATAGTTTGATCCTTTGTAACTTTTTTCTTTTTCCAGATTCGATTTGCTAGCTTGGATTTAGAACTACATACAAAATATATACCAGATGGACCAGAATCTATTTATGATGTTGATCAGAGAGTTTCCAGAAAAACACAAGTGATCCCCCTATTGCTAGAAGATAGATTTCTATGTGGTTTCAACAATATATTTGCAGGTTTAATTCTACTTCTTCCAGGCCCACCCCCTCTCCCCTCTTATGTACTTTTTAGTACTACTGTTTTGGTGCAGACTTCACCAACGAGATTTTTGACTTGATAGCCTTTGTGAATGCCAGGTGGATATGTTGCTGGATACTACAGTTACAATGTAAAATTCTTATCTTTTTTCTAGTCTCTTCATTAGAAAACTATTGTGGAACATGTTTTAAATATTTGTTGTTGGAGCTAGCTACAACGATCTGATTATCACCAACCTGAGAAAGACTGTATAAGTAACTAATGATCCTCCTCTGTTTGCCTCTCCTTTTCCTTCTCTTTTTTACTCTTGTTAGAATATGGTCTCCCAAGCAGCCCATGCAGCACCAAGAAGCAACTCATGCAGTAGAAAAGGTGACCATGCAGATGAGCCAAGCAGAAGCTGTTATTTAATGTGCAGCTGATGTTATTTTTGGTTTATTTTGTAACATTTTGTTAATGTAATCTAGTTTAGTTCATTTGGAACTATGTTAGGATGATATTTTATGTAATTAGGTGGTGATTGAGCTGACATATCAGCATTGTTTAAGTTTACAAGTTAAGTTTTTCTTATTTCAATGTAATTAGTGGGATTAGGTAAGTATTAGGTGAAAGCTAGCTTTTATTTGCTTTGTCAATAGCTGATATATGTAATGGTAGCATGTAAAAGATGTTGATAATGAAATATATCATAATTTCATTCATCTTAAGGTCCATTTTTTCTTGTTTCTCGTTGCTGTTCTTGTTTCTTAGCAAATTTCTGCTTTGCTTCTTCACCAAGCATCGAGGTTTGTTGCACAAGATTCAAAGCAAAACTTGATCAGCCTTGCCAAAACTCCAACAATTGGTATTTAAAGCTCTTATCTTAGAGGACCTATTACTGTTAAACTTCAAATCAAAATGGCTACATCAAGCTTCTCACCAGCTGCACCACCAGTCTTCAATGGAGAAGGCTTCCACATATGGCTGGTTAAGATGAGGACTTATCTGCAGGCCTTTGATGTGTTGGAAGTTGTGACCTCAGATGTTGAGCCAGCACCCCTTCGAGCCAACCTAACAGTGGCTCAGATAAGGCAGCATGCAGAGGAGAGGACCAAAAGGCACAAGGCCATGTCATACATTCAGAACTGTGTGTCTGATGTAATATTCACCAGAATAATGGCTTATGAGACTCCAAAACAAGCCTGGGACAAGATCAAGGAGGAGATCCAAGGCAGTGAGAGAACAAGGAATCAACAACTGCTGAACTTGAGAAGAGATTTTGAAAATCTCAAGATGAAAGAAGAATAGACAGTGAAGCAGTACTCAGATAGAATTATGGCTGTGGTTAACAGCATAAGGTTGCTAGGAGAACAATTCAGTGAGGCAAGAATCGTGGAAAATGTGTTCTCAACATTGCCTGAGAGATATGAAGCAAAAATCTCATCTCTTGATAATTCGAGAGACTTGGCCAACATCTCCTTAACAAAGCTCATCAATGCTCTGTATACTCAGGAGCAAAGGAGGGCCAGTAGACTGGAGGAGCACCAAGAAGGTGCCTTCCAAGCCAAAACAAAACCAGTATCGAGCACCTCTGGCTACAAAGGCAAAAAGGCTTGGAAAGACAAGCTTAAGTCTGATGCTACTAGAAGAAGGGACCAACCATGCAAACATTGCAAAAGACCAGGCCATCCAGAAGCAAACTGTTGGTTTAGGCCAGATGCAACATGTTAGTATTGTAAGAAGAAGGGCCATGTTAAAAGGGTTTGCAAGAACAAGGGCAGACCAAGGTAGGCTCAACATCAGCAGCCAAAGGCTGGAGCTCGAGTAGCTGAAGAAGGCAATGACCATGAGGAGCTAGTCTTTACTGTGTCATGCTCAGATGGTTAGAGGAAAGGCTCAAAAGGATCGCTCCTAGACAGTGGCTGCACCAACCATATGTCACCAGATGTAACCATCTTCAAGACTTTGGACAGGATCTGCCAAACCAAGGTTAAAGTTGGCAATGGTCAGTTCATCAAAGCTGAAGGCAAAGGGGATGTGTTGATATGCACTTCCACAGGTAATAAGCTCATCTCAAATGTGTTGCTTGTACCTGAAATTGACAGAAACTTACTCAGCATAGCTCAACTGTTAGAAAAGGGCTACTCAGTGGTGTTCAAGGACAAGGAGTGCCAAATTGCTGATCCAAGTGGATCAAGCTTCATGACAGTCACAATAACTGACAAATGCTTTGAAGTCAACTGGCCAAGTGACTCACACTCAGCCTGCATAGCTTATGCTGAAGACTTCAAGCTTTGGCACCAAAGGCTTGGACATGCCAACTTCAGATCAATGGCCAAGATGATCAGTGAAGATTTGGTTGAAAACTTCACCAACTCAATGAAGCATGATGATGTTTGTGAGGTATGCCAACTTGAAAAACAGGCTAGGCAACCATTTCCCTCGAACCAGGCCTGGAGAGCCTCAGAAAAGCTACAACTTGTGCACACTAATGTGTGTGGTCCCATAAAGACTGAATCACTCAGTTGAAACGAGTATTTCATTCTGTTCATTGATGATTATTCAAGATTTTGCTGGATTTATTTCTTAAAGTAAAAATCAGAAGTGGCTCAAGTGTTCCTGAAGTTCAAGGCAGCTGTTGAAATTGAAACAGGTTGCAAGCTCAAGACCATCAGGTCAGATAATGGGACTGAGTATACCTCAGCTCAGTTTCAAACTCACTGTGAGAATGCAGGCATCAAACATCAGTTGACCAATGTGTATACACCTCAGCAAAATGGGGTAAGTGAAAGGAAGAATAGAAGTATTATGGATATGGCTAGGTGCTTGCTGTTTGAGAAGAACATGCCAAAAACCATGTGGGCTGAAGTAGTTAACACTGCTGTTTATCTTCAAAATAGGCTTCCAAAAAAAGCCTTAGATCACAAACACCTTTTGAAGCTTGGTTCGGGTTCAAGCCATTATTGGCTCATTTGAAGGTCTTTGGTTGCCTATGCTATGCTCAAGTGCCATCTGTGAAGAGAGACAAGCTGTCAAAGAGGGCCCAACATGGTGTTCTAGTAGGCTACAACTCAATTAAGAAGGGTTATAGGATCTTAGATCCTTCAACAAAAAAGATCCAAGTGAGTAGATATTTGGTCTTTGATGAAAATGCATGCTGGAACTGGGAGAAGAATGAATCAGAGACAGTTACTGAAGACCTTGCAACAGATCAAGCTGATGCTGATCAAAATGGTCCTGAAATGGACATATATGATAAACCAGTGAGGGGCACTCGACCATTGGTTGAGATTTATGAAAGAGCTCAAGTAGCTATGGTGGAGCCAAGTGGTTTTGAAGAGGCAGAAGCACACCAAGGCTGTAAGCAAGCAATGGCTGATGAAATCAACATGATTGAGAAGAACCAGACTTGGAAATTGGTTCAGAAACCTGTCAACAGGAAGGTCATTGGGGTGAAATGGGTCTATCGAGCAAAGCACAATGCTGATGGAAGCTTGAACAAACTGAAAGCTAGGCTAGTTGTGAAAGGGTTCAGCCAAAAGCATGGTGTGGACTACCTAGAGACCTTTGCACCAGTGGCTAGGCTTGACACAATTAGGCTGCTAGTTGCCTTAGCAGCTCAAATGAAGTGGAAAATCCACCAACTTGATGTAAAGTCATCTTTTCTCAATGGTTTCCTTGAAGAAAAGATTTATGTTGAGCAACCTCAAGGCTTCAAGGTGGCTGGTAAGGAAGAAATGGTGTACAAGTTGAACAAAGCCTTGTATGGCTTGAAGCAAGCATCAAGGGCCTGGTACAACAGAATTGATGGCTACTTGGTTAGCTTGGGATTCGAGAGGAGCATTAGTGAGCCTACATTGTATGTCAAGAGGGAAAGACTTCAAACACTGCTCATTGTCTCCTTGTATGTTGATGACCTGTTGGTGACAGGAGGAGATCAAGAAATGTTGGTTGATTTCAAGACCAAAATGCAAAAAATGTTTGAAATGTCTGACTTGGGGCTAATGTCTTACTTCCTAGGCATGGAAGTCACACAAACTCAGAGGGGAATATATCTAAGTTAGAAAGCTTTTGATATAAAGATTTTGAACAAGTTCTCAATGCAAAATTGTAAAGTAACTAGCACACCAGTTGCTTGGAGAAAAGCTATCGAGCCAAGGTGCTTTCAAGAAGGTATGTGAATCAACATATAGAAGCCTAGTTGGTTGTTTGTTATATTTGACTGCTACTAGGCCAGATATAATGTATGCTGTGAGTTTACTCTCAATATTCATGCATTGTTGCAATGAAAGTCATTTCAAAGCTGCCAAGAGAGTCCTCAGATACATCAAGGCACCTTGATTTAGCAAGGTTGAACATTTGAAATTGGTTGGCTATACTGACAGTGACTGGGCTGGTTCTATGGATGATATGAAAAGCACACCTGGTTATGTTTTTAGTTTTGGATCAGCCATGTTTTGCTGGAGCTCGAAAAAAAAAAGTCTGATAGCTTAATCAACTGCAGAAGCTGAATATGTTGCAGCAGTTGGAGCTGTATGGCTTAGAAAAATCCTGGTAGATTTAAACCTCGATTTAAGTGGTGCTACAAAGATCTATTGTGACAACAATTCGGCTGTTGCAATAGCAAAAAATCCTGTTTTCCATGGCAGAACCAAGCATTTCAGCATAAAGCTTCATGTTGTTCGAGAAATGGAGCAAGCTCAGGAAGTTGAATTGATCCATTGTAATTCGGAAGATCAAGCTGTTGACATCTTAACTAAAGCTCTCAACAAGTCAAGGTTTTGCAAATTGAGAGATCTAATAGGAGTTTGTAGCATGGAGTCCAAGGAGGAATGTTAGAATATGGCCTCCCATGCAGCCCATGCAGCACCAAGAAGCAGTTCATGCAGCAGAAAAGGTGGCCATGCAGACGAGCCAAGCAGAAGCTGTTATTTCATGTGCAGCTGATGTTGTTTTTGGTTTATTTTGTAACATTTTGTTAATGGAATCTAGTTTAGTTCATTTGGAACTATGTTAGGATGATATTTTATGTAATTAGGTGGTGATTGAGCTGACATATCAGCATTGTTTAAGTTTACAAGTTAAGTTTTTCTTATTTCAATGTAATTAGTGGGATTAGGTAAGTACTAGGTGAATGCTAGCTTTGATTTGCCTTGTCAATAGCTGATATATGTAATGGTAGCATGCAAAAGATGTTGGTAATGAAAAATATCAGAATTTCATTCATCTTAAGCTCCATTTTTTCTTGTTTCTCGTTACTGTTCTTGTTTCTTAGCAAATTTCTGCTTTGCTTCTTCACCAAGCATCGAGGCTTGTTGCACAAGCTTCAAAACAAAACCTGCTCAGCCTTGCGAAAACTCCAACAACTCTTGTAGCCTGCATTTTCAGTCTATCCTGTATAAAGTATTTGTCTGCTAAGTTCTTGTGATGTTTTAATGGATTGTGGGTATGATTTGGATCCTTGTTATACATTTTCTTTCCTTTTCCTTTTCTCTTAGCTATGTGATTTGAAATTCAAAATGCTATTTTGCAGTGGGCAGAAGTGTTGTCTGCAGATGCTTTCTCAGCATTTGAGGATGCTGGATTAGAAGATAGCAAGGTATGGTGGTTGAAAAGGCTACTCATAGTTGTTTTTTAAAATATTTTGTTCTCTTTTATATATTTTCCTGTTCAAATGTGTACATAAAGTAGACCAAAATCTTACCAATTTTTATGGCTTTGCTTACATTTGGTGAGCCGTGGGTCCTAATAAAATATTCAAGAATATGTTCATTTCTCTATAAAAGCAAAAACATGTTCATTGAATATGGATACTTCTCTAATGCTGATTTTGTTGCATATAGAAACTCTGCTTCAAGAGTCTCGGCTTGCTAAAACAAATTTATGATCCTGTTTTTGTTAGTACTTAAGCCATGATGCATTGATTGTTTTCCTACAGGCTGTTAAAGAAACCGACCACAAGTTCCGTGAGACTGTTCTTGCTCTTGGAGGTGGAAAAGCACCATTAGAGGTTAGTGTATGCAAATTGTATATTCACATTCCTAATTTTGAAAATTTTTAATCATATTCTGTTTCTTTTCCTTTCTTAGCAACTTTTTAAGGGAAGAAAACACCAAGTTTTGATCTTTACTCTTATCACCATTAAAGTGCTCGATAGGCACTGAAACTTGTAATGTTGACCCTAGAAGTGCTTCCTCATTGAATCTGCTTAACATGTTTGATGTTGCATGTTCGGGTATTTGTGGAGTTCCGTGGACGTGAACCTTTACCCGAGGCATTGCTCAAGCACAATGGGTTATTACCAGTCACAGCTTTAAATAAGCTGCTTTTTGAGTTGCCATTTAGGGTTTTACCAAATGAGACATGGGAATCAAGTTTTTACAGGTTATTCAAGTTGCTATTATACACCATGTTTATGTTTAGTTCAGCTCTTCAAAACATTGCTAGTTATTGTCCTCAAAAGAAAAGAAAAAGAAAACACAACCCATTTAGGTTTAAATTCATGTGGGGCCGGGACCACAAATCCAAGTCGAAAATAAAATTTATTTTCATCTTATTTTATGGTCCGTAGTATGATATAAATATCATGTGAGAATTTTGATAAGAAAATTTTACCGGTTATGTGCTTAATTACGAGAAGGACTAAATCGCATAAAATGCGAAAGTTTGATTTTAGTAGTTAGAAGGATCAAATAGCTATGAAATTCAAAACTTGAGGTCCTTATATGGTAATTAAACCATTAATGAAAAGTTAGTAGATATTTTTGGATGAAATTAGAAAAGGCTAAGGACTAAATTAGAAAGTGATAAAATTAAAAGATGATAAATAATTAAATAGAAATAAAAATGCTTTAGAGATGCCTGAAAACCTTACAAGGACATATATAGTTCGAAATTTTCATTGGTTTGGTGTTCTATTTTTGTCATCACTTCACATGAAAATGGAGATTCAGATCTTATTCTTCGATCCAAAAAAGAAAGAAAGAAAAGGAATCATGTACTAATCAAGTCAAATGTTGGGATGCAGCTTCTAGTTGTAATATTTTACGACAATGTGAAGCAAAATAGACGGTGAAAACTTAATATTCATCAAAGGTTTGATGGGATTAATGTTAAGATATGTATAATATTAAGGATGTTTATCATTGTTTTAGACTTGTGGAAAACATACCTTTAAAAGGCTTAATTCACGATTTAACCTTTGGAAGTATACTTTTTTTTTCATTTTGGTGCAGTTTAAGGAGCTGTTCAAACATGATAAAAAAACTTCAGATATAAGGATAGCTAAGGTCCCAACAGATATTCAGTATCATTGGAAGTTTATCTATTGCTTTATCTTCATGTTAAAAGGAGGATGATTCTATAGACAATTCAAGTCGGATTGGAGCTTTATAAAGGACTTTCATCCTTCATCATGGGTGTAGTTTTTGAGGGCACTAATGAATTCATTAGAGGAACTAAGGAATGTGCATTAACACCGCATTGAGGTTCTGCAATAATAATACTAAAACTTGAAAATTAAAATGGAAGCGATGAAGGTACTTGTTGGTCTTTCATTGAAAAAAACTGGGGAATAATTCTTGCAGTTAGCTGATTTATCAATTTTAAACTGATGAACATCTCATCCTACTATCGTGGCTCAGGAGGAGCCATTGTTTGTGGATTAGTTGTGGAGGGCTCAGAAGCAGTTGGTGTAGGTGGGACAACTATCTTCTTTTCCATCACTATTGAGAAGCGACTGGACCCTCCCAAGCTATATATGCTGTCAATGGACTTCATGTACTCAGATGCATTGTTCTCTATGATCAAAGCATCTTCCAGCTCTCGAACAATGTCCTCCATGCACGGTCGGTAAGCCGAAAAGGGCTCAATACATGCCAATGCTGCCTCTACTACCCTCCACATTGCCTCAGCATGGTACCCTCCTTTTATGTTAGGGTCAACTATTTCATCAATCTTTGATTCCCTTATATAAGGTTTTGCCTGCATGGAAAGGTAATTTCTTTGTTACTCTCTACTCAACAATCTAGAGATGAAAAAACTGAAGATCAGATGATTTGTACCCATTCAACTAAACTCCATTCATTTCGTGGCCTCTGTATGTTTAGAGGCTCCCTTCCACTTATAATTTCAAGTAGAACCACACCAAAGCTGAAGACATCACTTTTTGCAGATAGTTGCTGGGTTGAGTAATACCTGAATAACAACACAAATTATGATTCAGCCTACTTGGGAAAAACTGAACCACGTGAGAGACGTTCTCGTATCCAAACCCCAGTAACGTAAGGTTGCGTACTCAAGTAGTTCAAGAAAATGAAAATTAGCTCGAAAATGATGATTCTTACTCTGGATCCATGTATCCGGCTGTGCCCCTTACTTCAAGGGAAGCATTACTGTCACCTTCTTGAGGAGCATATTTTGAAAAACCAAAGTCTGCTACTTTAGCACTCATGCTATCATCCAAAAGTATGTTGCTTGATTTTACATCCCTATGTATAACACTACGCCCGGCATAGGTATGAAGATACATCAAACCTGAATATTGGATATGCTCATTATACACTTCAAATCAATGTTCTTATTTTGATGTAGAGAAACAAATCATATATAAATCATTAATATAGCTAAGCAACTTACCTCGAGCAGCACCAAGAGCAATGGAAAGCCTGGTTGGCCAATCCAAAATTTTACGTTTTGCTGCTTCCCCTGTTAAAATAACTGATGGTTAGAAAAGTGATGAACAACACAAGAAATAAGTGCAATGCTTTCTGGTGAAAAAGTACCATAGAGTCGATCTTGCAAAGAGCCATTGGACATGAAAGGATAAACGAGGATTTGTTGATCGTTTTCACAACAATAACCAAGAAGAGGAACCAGGTTCTCATGCCGAATAGCCGAAAGAAGGTTTAGCTATGGAGAGACCGAAAATAGTTAGGAATTCAGATATATTTTAATATGTATCAAAGCCATAGCCTGAAGATTGTAAGCTGATTATTTATGCATATAGATGTATACCTCGTTCTCGAACTCTCGAGTTCCTTGAGTTGAGGTAGCTGATCGGACCTTCACAGCAACTTCCTGACCATCAGGAAGAGTACCTCGATACACTGATCCGAACCCTCCTTCACCGATCAATGTTTTGTACTTTTCGGTGGCCATCTCAATGTATTGTAGAGTATATGTCTGTATAGATATTGGCCTAACAAAAACCTCATCTGTGCTTGGAAGGGAGAACACCACATCTGCATTTTGAGCAAAATACATACAGGAACTCTGATATTAGCTTCCTGGAAATGGAGCTAAGGGATGAATGATTAAAGAAGAGTGGGTTACTGACTCTTTGCCAAGGAGAGTCCTTTCCCATTGTATTTTCTCCTAGCCATTAGTTTTTTTCTATATAGGCAAACCAAAATGGTTCCAAGAGCAATAGTAACTACAGCAGACCCACATGCAGCAGCACCAATGACAATTCCTTTTGTTGGACCCCTTGATTTTCTGGAACATGCTCCTGAACTGAGACATAAATGCAACACATCAGTCCATTTTCTTTTAAATGCTTCCATTGCTCTTCAGAGTAGGAAAATAGAATAATTTCATACTCAGTGGTTATCTTTGAGCTGTTCAAGGTAGATGGCAGGTCATTGTCAAGTTGAGAATTGCATCCATAGTTTCTGGGGAAGAAATTGAATAATTATTGAGTCACAAGCCTATATATTCATAATTTCAGATAGAGAATAGCTAGTTTTGCACATTTTATTCTTTCCTTTTTGTAAGAAACAACTCACAGTGTACTCAAGTGGGGAAGTGAGACAAGAGATTGTGGTACAGATCCTTCAAGTTCATTATAGCTTACATCCCTGACAATATCCACATATAGCTTTTTAAGGCTAATGAATGAGCTAATAAAAAAAATGGCTGAAATTTGGTTTGAAGAGAACATTACACTGATGTGAGATCGGAGGATGGTGGGAATGTTGGAATCTCGCCGCTGAAGTCATTGTTGCTCAGGTTCCTAAAAGTACACAATCAAGTGACATGATACAAATTAGATAATAGACCACACCCAAAAACCAAATATCAAAGATGGTGGGAGATCATACAATGTTTTCAGGTGGGTTAGCTTTGTGATACTCGGAGGAATTGACCCTTGAAATTGATTTGAAGAAAGATCCCTGAAATCATATGTTAAGAAAGCAAGCAGCTGTCAAGTTAGTAATCAATCCCCTTCTCATGTCAAGAAGATAAATAATGAGTTGGTGCAATATAGAAAAGAACTTACAGATCTGTGATGACAGTGGAACCATTGATGGAGTTGCAGGCCAGACCTGGCCAGTGATCAGGAAGGCATGGATCGCCCGACCAAGTTTCCAGTAAGTCATTTCCTTTGTTGGGCATTAACAACTCCTCTTTTACCTTCTTTATCTCAGCCACTGAATATGAAGAAATAAGTCAGAATCTTGCATTACTACAACACCAGTACAATTTGTTGGACTTACCATCATTGTAATCAGTCTCTTGATCCCTTTGGCGCACCTGCAACATCTCAAAGGCATTGCAAATTGGTCCAAGTTCAGATCCATTTGATCCCTTATCCAAGGTCAAATTTAGAGACCCTTTAGCAGTCACATTGAAAACTAACTCTCCATAATTTGATCCTTTTGCCAATATATCAAAATTATCCGCTTTCTTCTCATTGTTGATGTAAATATCAAACACCCTTTGGCCAATTCTAACACTGTCATTGAGCTCAAGAAAGTAGAGGATCACAGTGTAGTTATAATCCCCATTATCAAGGTCATTTTGAAGGAACTCCAACCGTGTTGAATCCGTGACAGCAGTTCGTAGAACATTGAGAGGCACTGCTGTATTCACATTGTTGTGGATAATAACATTGGAGTTGGCTGCTGGTGAGTAAAGACTTGATGCTGGTTTCCAAATTCTGTCATATCTGTCTTCTGGGTACCTGAAGTTGCCAAATATGCATCAATACGAAACCAAGTTAGCACTTGTTTTGTTTAGGTTAAATATGCAATAAAAAAGATGACAGTTCCTGCATTTGTTCATCCTCTAGAATCATTTATAATGTTTTTAAGGATATGGAAAATCATATACCTGGTCTCTCCAAAGCCTCCTAGATCAGTTCTATTAACCACTTTCAAAATATTGGATGATTTATCATTCAAATACCCTGAATCATTAAAAGGCCTTAGTTCAAGACTCGATATGTAGGGATCTCCTTTTCCATGCACTAAGCAGAAGTCAGTATAGCTATTAGCAGCTCGGAAAATCCCCTCAGCCACCAAGTCCGCCGATGAGTTCAGCACGCTTAGCGGCGTGCTACCGACTGAAACAGTAAATGAAGATTCAAAGTCAGCAGCTCCCTCTGTTTCAACAACAGGGAACGAACCCCTTATCAGATAGTCTTGATCTTTAACCGTCGGTAAGCTATAACATCTTTTCCCCCATTCGATCTCGAAAATCCGAGAACTTTGGTTTCCCTGATTCAAGTTCTTGCAACCTTTTCTGTTTGTAAACCATTGATCATCAGGTATCCAAGTCAAATTTTTATATGTAAAACTGGATTGAATGCAGCATGCTATGCTCAAAAACCCTGCATGAAAAAAAAGTATTGTAGTTTAGAACATCAAATTTTACAGATCATCTGAAATTCACCAATTATCAAGCAAGATCTGGATTGACTTGTCCTAATCAATTCTATTTTCCAATGAACATCGTACATGAAACTCGTTAGTATCCAACATAAATTCTGACAAGACATAACACTATGCAATGAGATCATTAATGATACGAACCTTGTGCATTAGTTGATTGAACAATATTGAAGAAACAAACGATTAAAAACACAAAACATGTTAAAATCCAGTAAACCAATCCTTCCATCATATCATACACACCCCATGTCGGGTTATCAAAATCATAATCAACCCAAGTTCTCCAACTTATGATCAAAGTCTTGTTATTAACCCAATAATAACAAGAAGTTGTTGGAGATTATTGAAGCACTGAAGTTTTGCAATGAATATTGCCAGACAAATGGAACAAGGAGAAGGAAATAATAGAGGTTTGACTTTAGAAGGAAGAAAAAACTAGAGGAGCTTAATTTGCTGAGAAATTAAGAAGGAATTAGAATATAATACAAAAGTTTGATTATCAAATTTATGTTAAAATAATGGCATTTAACTAAATTTAATTTGTTTTGGTGGTGGATGGTAATCAAAATGTACTAAAATTTTGGGTTAAAATAATGGAGCTGAACAACCTCTCAACTTCGTCTGCCTCCGTCTCTCTTCTTGTCTCTTACCATGACCGCAGCATCATGGAAATTTTGGTCATTGGGCCACTCTAGCTACTATTTAATAATAATAATAACAATAACAATAATCCTACACTTAAAAAAATCACTTTTCAATTTATAATTTTCATAATCAATTTTTTACTTATTTTTAAACTTAACTACCTTAAAATTACAGTATTATTAGAATCAAATCGAATTAATCGTTATACCAATTTGAATAAAGAAATTGACGTTGAATAAATTTAAATATTTTAAAAGTAGTATGTAATATATATTTAGGGCTTATTTAAAGTTTTCCATTCCAAGTGGTTGATAAAAACAATAATAAAATATTTGATTTAATTTAGTGTTAGGAGTAAAGTAAAATTTATTTAGTTGGAAAAATACAATAAAATCATTAAATTATAAGTAAAAGAAAAGGGGGAAATGAAGAGTTGAGATATGATGGAATTTAGGTAAGTAATCTTTAATTCAAAACCAAAATGTGAATTACCACGAACGTGTGAAGACAATCTGGGTGAGTTGTAATCCCATCAGCACAACAAAAAGCAATGTTTTACAGGGTTGAGGATATGGATGTCCCTCATATTAAATGCAGTGTGTTCTGCTTGGTCAACTGAATCCTGAATATTGTAGAACCAGTCCATCCTACACTTCTACTACATGTATTTTTATTTTTTCATTTAAAATAAAATGGTAAAAACACCTCTTCAATTTTTTTTAATTTTAATATTAAGTAAATTAATCTATTCTAAAGTAATTTAATTTTAGTCAATTTTGAAAGTAAACAGTGAAAGATAATTAGCCACAACATTAATGTCTTACGTTAATTGTACATTGGTATAATAACAAATTTAGCCTTTGATATTTACATATTTTGTTAATTTGGCCTTACTTCTAAAAAATTAACAAATTTAGCCTCAATATTTACACATTTACACAAACATCGTGAGCTAAATTTATTAAATCAGGACCAAATTAACAAGATATGTAAACCTTGAGGGCTAAATTTATTATATCAATCAAAATTATGTGCAGTTGATGAAAAACATTAATATTATGATTAATTGTCCTTAGTTGCTCACTTTTGAAATTGATAAGGATTAAATTGCTTCAATTTTTTGAGAGGGACTAATTTGCATTTTTTTATACAATAGTTAGAATTATCCATAACCCCTCCCAACCTTTAAATAGGAGGATAAACATGTTTCAACGTGCTCGAACCTACATCATCCTACATCGATAACAATATCAATTCCAATCAAGTTAAAACTCACTAAAAAAAACTATATATAAAAAAAATCTTATTCATAGTTTTCTATATGTTTGAAAACATGTCTCATATTTGTGAAAGACATTATTGTAATATCCAACTTCATTAAAAGTTTTTTTATACAATATTGGAGTAGGGAATGGGGCTCATATGATTTGAATCCGTGTCAAACGGATGTTTAACAATAGTTTTAACCATTATTTCATTTAAGTCAAGATTTATCTATAATATATATAAAAGCACTATAACACCCCAAACCCAGCCCACGAGCCACGGCCGAATTCAGAATGCCACTACGGAAAATGTTTGAAAAATATTTTGACTCATAAACTAAATCATGAAAGTTTGTTGTTGTTGATAAATCATTTCATATTTAAAACTTTAAGTAAAACTTTGATGTTACAAATTCTTCGGTTAAAAACTTTATCATATATTTTAAAAAGGGAAGTTGCTAAAAGTAAACCATTTTCAGATATTAATATAATCGACAATCCAACTTAAAACATAATAAAAATCCTTAGATACTTTAGGAGGCCTTTATTACAATCAATAATAATTCATTAACACTGGAAATATAAAATACTTAAAACATGTAAAACTTCTCCTGCATGGGCCACCTCGTATCCACTCCAACCCGGTCCAAGCTTTATGCATCACCTGTGATGTTTGGTAAAAATTGGGTGAGTCAAACAGACTCAGTGTGTAATTATTTCACATGTCCCCACATATGGGCTTGGCCCATATCCACACAGTCCACACACATAAATATGCAACATGAAGCCCAACCCAACCTAGTGTCCATCTATTTCACCTACCTTGGCAGACCTGCTGCCCAAGGCCGTGGCTAAGCCACCGATCACCTAAGTGACCCCACATGTCAATATCCACGAGGTGACTCGAGGTCATCCTCAATCCACGGTGATGCACACAGCTATCATCCGCCAGGAGGTGGCACATAGCCAACACCCCACCTTGATGAAGCACATAGCTAACATCAAGCGCCAATGTAGCACAAGGCTAACATCAGACCACGTACATAATGTACACCCTGTCCTTCAATATTCATGTCCCAAATTCCCATGCATATATATATATATATATCATGACAATAATATCATTTTAGATGAGTATTCAACACATGCTTACCACGATTGCACATATTCATCAGTGATAATTTAATATCATAAAGTACTGACCTGATTATTCGATCACCCCCCCATGGGTATCCACCATCTTAGCCCTTATTTCGGCTACCATTCACATCATATCACACATATATAACAACATACACACATAAACAATCAAGAGAACAGTGCAATAACTACACACCTTTTTGGTACAGTCTACTCAATCCCGAAACCCACGTCTAAACGATTTGCACCCTTGCGATTGTTGAACTCTTACCTCGCTTATCTAAATCCCGAATCACCACTGGTCTATGAAGTTGTCGAAATCCCTTGAACACTTCAAATCCCGAAAGACTCCTTAGTGTTTCCTCCCTTCGACACCATGTTGCTTGAAGAGACTCAAAGAGAAAAAGGTTTCGGCTTCTAAAACTCACAACAAGATTCGGCTAAGCCTTTTAAATGATAGTTGCACATTCGGCTATGGCTCAAAATGGAGATGAAAAAGAAAAGAAAATAAGGGTTTATAGGGTTCGGCTATGGAAGAAATTGAACAAAGAAAAAAGTTTTTAATATTGATGCATATTCGGTCAAATAAGAAAAAGAATGAAAGAGAAATGTCCCCTTTCCAAGGTAGTGATATTTCGGTACCAAAAAGAAAAGAAGAGTTTGAGAGGAAAAGAAGAAAAAGAGAATACCAATATGGTCAAAGAAATGATAGCCAAAACAAAAACAAAGTTTTCACCTAAAGCCAATGACACATTCGGCTAAGGAGAATAATTTTGGAGAAGAGGGAAAAAGATGCACAAAATGACAAGAATTTGGCCAACTATCCTCCCCCTAATCCCATACAATATTTGGCCAATCCCCCCTTAGCCATCTATGCGTCCACATTCATGGTCAAAATGACCATGAAAATATTTCCAAAACATCACCCATACATCAAGCCTTATGTCCCCTTATCCTTCCATAACACCTTGATTCCATACCTTAACTAATAACTTGCCTTATTCCCTTAGTCTACTATCCAAAAATGATAAAGTCCAACCTTACCTTAATTAGAGTTGACCGACACATGCCATACTCATGCAAAAATAAAAGTCACCTATTTGCCATCCATGGAATTCGAACCTCTTCCCTCATACAATTACTCATGCGCCAACACCACTTTACCAATTGACTTGTCTTGTGATTAAAACCTCAAACTAATTTTCTTAAGGCCAATCTTGCTTAGCTCCCCTTCTAAAACTAAAAACCTAATATTTTTCTAAGGCATTCCCTTACATTCTAAAATTCTAAAAACCCTTAAAACTCATCCAAACACACACTAAGCTCACTTACACTTGAATTATGCACTAAACGCATAACCCCTAATTCTAGGATATTACAAGCACGAGTTTGAAAAAACTTTTGAACCAAAGAGAATACCCTTTATTTTCACCATATTACAAAATTAACATTTAAAAATATTTATAATTTAATTTAGAATTATTAGTTATAACTTTATTTAGAAATAAGTTGTGATTATCTTATTAACTCTAAAATAAAGTTATAACTAGAATAAAAGTATGAGCATACTCACTCTACCAATCAAAATAACTAATAATTAAGGTTAAAAGATTATTTTAAAAATTGTGAATTATTTTTATTTTTATAAGTAATTTTTTTTGTTTTTATATCTATTAATGTAATAGAATAAAGTTATAACTTGAATAAAAGTCTAAGTGTATAAATAGAAATTAATTTTATCTTTTAATTATCATTTAATTGGTGTTAGAGTTATATATTAATTAAAATTTAAGTTTAGATTTATAAATAACATCCATTAGTAGTATCTAAGAAAAACCATCAGTAAAAAGAATGAAAATTGTTAGCATTAAACGACAATAGCACCGGAGAGCATCACATAAATATGTAAGATCATTTTAATTGATGATGACATTATATAATATCTGTAACACCCCAAACTCGGCCTATGCGTTAAGACCAGACTTGGCATGCCACACAGTTCGAACTTACGTCCAGTCATCAATGCTTTTAATGAAAACAATTTTTTCAAAGCGATTTTTTTTTTAAGACGGAGTTTATCAAAAATCGAGATTTATTTGAAAACCATGATTTTAAAACATGAAAGTTTACTATTTGATTTTTAGAGAAATAATTTGGATAAAAACTTAAATAATTGGTTGAAATAAATTTATAAAAGAGTTTTCACGGGAATTTTACGAGTAAGTGATATTTAAAAAAAACCCTTTTTATACGTAAGTTTAAGAAAACATTTATAAGAACTAAACAACCCCATTTAAGTAACTAAAACATATTAAAATCCATCCACGAATAAAAATCCATAAAAATAATACTAGAGGCCTTATTACGTCGCAATTGAAATAGTACTTAGAAAAAAAAATACTTAAAAGAAGTTCAAAGTTTTTTTTAATATCGTTTTAATTTCTTTTAAAAATTATAAGTTGTTTATTTCGTGCGAAGCAAGTACTATTTTATACTTTCTTTTTTACTCTATTATTATTATTATTATTATTATTATTATTATTATTATTATTATTATTATTATTATTATTATTATTATTATTATACGTGAAATTGTAAAAGGATGAGAGAGATTTAAAAATACAAGTAAAAAGAATTTACCATATAAAATTTTAATAATTATTTTTTAATTATCATTATTAAGTGTATTTATTAATTTAATGTAAATATCTTTTGTGCTTATCATGAATCATTATTATAATTGATGCATTTTATTTTACCTTTTTCATTTTAATTTAATATATAATTTAATTTCTAATATGATTTTAAAATTATTTATTTATAAAATGTTATTTATTTTAAATATTATTTATTTATTTAATTTATTTTTAAGTATTTATTCATCTACAATGCATGTGATAAAGAAATCTAATATATATAAAAGTTTGACCATTCAAGTATATATAAAAAAAATTAAAAATTAAGCTTATATATTTATCACATACATATATCCAATAATTTCTACTCCTGAAAACAATTTCTTTCTTTTAAGAAAAACAAGGTTAACACTACTTTTTTGTTCAGATTTCCTCATGCATATAGGCCAAGCGAATAATAAAGAGTAGAAAATAGTATTTTATATATGTGGGGTATGCCTCGCATTTATCAGACATTTGATAGGTGCCTTAAATGAGAATCATCGAGCAACCGAATATGGGCCAAAATAGGCATGATGTCGAGACAAGGAGGAGCGCCAGCTCGTCGGGACGACGTAATGGACGACATCATGACTATGCGAATGGGATGTTGCGATGTCACGACTTGTTCTCCTATTTGGCAGCACGTTTTAGACTTCAAGCAGGACTACTTCTCCCAGTTAGAATCTAATTATTCTAGAGATATTTTAGTATGATTAAAACTCTAATCTAAGCCTATTTAAATGGGTCATTGTATCCCTGTTTTGATATATCAATCAATAAGGGCTTTTTATTGAGGGTGACAAGATATAGTGGGATATGAGTTTTGGTGAGAGTTTTGTGGCAATTATGGAGAGTATAAAATGCCCCTTTTGTGAGTTGATGCATTGTGAGCTAATTAAAAATTTGATTAAGGTAAGTGCACCTATCAATTAATAGTATAGCTACGGTGAGCACAGATATCGTTCCCACGAAGACTAAAAGTACTAGTAATTACCGTCTTTCTATTATTTAACAGATAAATTCGAGTGATTGATTAAAAAATAAAATTAACTAACTTAATTAACTAATGAACGCGACAAAGAATAAAACAAGCAAATAAATGATTAACAACCAAGAAGCGAAATAATACTCATGAAAGAATTCGCCTAGATTTTATCTACCACTATCAATCTAAATTATGCAATTTCTTTACTTAGTAACTTAATCCGTAGAAATCCCTAAATTATGCTAATATCTCTTTCGAGAGTAAGAGCAACTGGCTCTAGTTTGATTAATTGAAATTTCTTTCTAATTAAAACCCTATTATCGCATTAACTCTATTTATGGATTCCTTTTAGATTTGACTCTAATCCAGTAGATTTATGTCATTCTATTTCTAGTATTGCATGCAATTCCGCTCAATTACGTAAGATCTACTCTTAAATAAGGCCTATTACTCCTTTGATATAAGCACATCAAACATGGATCAATAGTCTAGAATTATTAAACCAAGAATTAAGCACACTGTAACAACCCTTACCTAGCCTGGTCACCGAACCCAAGTAAAGAGATGCTACAGTAACCTTCAATGATTAATAACCACGTTATTAAACAATACATACTATAACAATTCGGTTTAGACCCTAGTCGAAATAGTGGTTTCGGGACCAAAAATTCGAGTCATAAAAATATTTTAATATTATTTTCCGTGCTTATAGTATGTGAATTGATATGTGTGAAATTTCCGTGATTTAATTTGTTCGTTTGTGTGCCTAATTTGATAAAAGGACTTAATTGCATTAAATGTAAAAGTAACTTGCCATAAGTTAAGAGTGTCTATTTGTTATGGCTTATAAAATCAAAGGTCCTTATGATGTTATTTGACCATTGATAGTGGAATTTGACATAAATGGGCTTAATAACAAGAAATTTGATGACTTTTAATTAAGGTTAAATTTGTAATTTGGTTATTAATGTTATATTAATTAAAACAAAACAAAATTTAAGTCATTTTGTTCATCTTTCCATCGAAAATATCAAAGAAAAGAAAGAAAAGAATAAGCTAGGTTTCGGCTATAATTTTGGCTTGATTAAGGTATGAGTTTTGTTCGGTTTTTGATAATTTCTACGTTTTTGTGATCGTTGCTTCGAGTACTATTAAGCCCATGTCTTAATTTTAGAATTTGATGATGATTTTGTGTTTTGCCATTGATGATAGTTTGAGATTTTTGTTGTTTGATGATAGAAAATAAAAGATATGTGAAAGATTATAATGTTTTGTCTTTGGATTTTTGATGAATTTGAGTAGTTTGGGCTAAATTGTGAAAATAATGTTTTGAGGGACTAAAATGTGAAATAAATGAAATGTATGGACTTGTATGAGCATGAGGAAGATTCGATCTAAGCATGAAATAGTGAAATTATGTGTATTTTGTGTTTTGTGAAATAAGGATTAAATTGTAAAAGTGTGTAATTATAAGGGCTAAAGTGAAAAAATGCCTAAATATGTGTTTGTGGATTAAACTGAATGAATGTGTGATTAAATTAGTTAAATTTGAATTTATTTAGATCAAGAACGAAAGAAATCAGAATTAGATCTGTAACAGCCCGGTTTAGACCTTAGTCAGAAGAGGTTTCGAGACCACAAATCCGAGTCAAAAATATTTTAATATTATTTTTCGTGCTTATAATATGTGAATTAATATGTGTAAAATTTTCGTGATTAAATTTTATCGTTTATGTGTCGATTTGTGAATAAGGACTAAATCGCAGAAAATGCAAAAGTAGCTTTCTATTTGTTAAAGTACTTGTTTGCTATGGTTTATTAAATGTGAAGTCCTTATGTGGCAAATAGCCCATTTATGAGTTAGTGGATGATAGTGGAGTGGCATTTGGTGTAATTATTAATGTTATTAAAGGTTAAATAAGTAAAAAAGACATTATATGTTAAATTTAATAAAACAAATGGTGTCCTCTTCTTCCACTATCTATCTTCACCAAAATTTCAATCTAAAATCAGCCATGGGAGAGCTTGTTATTTGACCAAACTTTGAAGACAAATTAGTGAGTGGTAATAATTTTTACGTTTTTGAGATCGTTGCTAAGTTATCTTCAAAGCCCATGTCTTAATTTTTGAATTTGATGATGATTTTGTGTTTTGCCATTGATGAGTTTATGAGTTTTATGATGTTTGATGATGAATTATGAAATATATGTGTTAGATTAACATGTTTTGTCTTTGGAATTTTGGATAATTTTGAGTAATTTGGACTAAATTGTGAAAATAAATTTTGAAGGACTAAAATGTGAAAAAAATAAAATATATGGACTTGTATAATGCTTGTGAATATTTGGCCTAACTATAGTATGTGTAAATTTTGTGTATTTTGTGTTTTATGCAATAAGGATTAAATTGCAAAAAGTGTGAAATGTCAAGGGCAAAATGGTAATTTGCCCATTTATGTGTTTTTGGATTAAATTTAATGAATATGTGGTTAAATTAGATAAATTTGAATTTATTTAGATCAAAAACGGAAGAAAACAAAATTAGATCGGTGGAAGCCAAAAGTAGTCGAGTAGTCGATTACGTTCGTCGATATCCGAGGTAAGTTTATAAGCATATATGTGTTGTTAATTATATATAAACATGAGATTTATATGCTGATTTGTAATATGTGAAATTATTGTACAGAAATGATAGTATGAAATATAGCACTAAGTGTGCGATACGTTACAAGGATTTGGCACTAAGTGTGCGAGAAATTAAATGTGACGGCACTAAGTATGCGATACGTTACATGGATTTGGCACTAAGTGTGCGAGAAATTAAATGTGACGGCACTAAGTGTGCGATACATTACAAGGATTTGGCACTAAGTGTGCGAGAACTTAAATGTGACGGCACTAAGTGTGCAATACGTTACAAGGTTTTGGCACTGTGTGTGCGATATCTATATATAGCTTCGGCTATTCATTTGGCACTTTGTGCGCAAAATCTATATATAGCTTCGGTTATCCATTTGGCACTAAGTATGTGAGTTCATTGAATATAAAATATTATCGTATGATATAACGTATCGATCAATAAGGTGACGTGGGAAATGTAATAGATAAGTATGATGAGGTACAGGTACGTGCAGAACCTATGTGGTTGTTGACTTTTGTGTATGAGTTTGAAAAGTGGTAGAAAAAAAAAGGTATTGATTCATGAGTAAGAATTGAATAGTAGAACTTATTGATATTGATTTGAAATAATGTGCTTTTGATGATGTTTAAGAGATTCAACGGGTATTGAATTGATATAATGAAAAGTGATTGAATGTGAAAAGGATTTAATCATGTGATAATAATGTGCAAGTGAATATTGTAATTCATGCATTTATATGTGTAAGTGTGAATATGAAACCGTTTGTATAAGTGAAGTGCAGGTATGAAATTAAGTAGGAAATCGTATGAACAAATAATACAGGTATGTGTATGAAATTGCTATTGTATGATTTATATGTTGAATAAAGTGTTTGGGTTATGATGCATCAATTGTAAGGATGCAAATGGGTGAGATGTGCTTATGATCAAATGATAATTATATGCTAAGTTATACTATGTTTTTGTGCATATGTGTAAAAATGAAAGTGAATATATGAAAATCATGAAAAAAGTAAAATTAGCATTAAGACAGTACTGGACAGCTACAGTTGTGTATTTTTGAAAAAATCACCAAAAATGGTCAGAATTGAATTAATAATTGAACGAGATATGAAATTAAATCTAATTGAGTCTATTTTCAAAGAAAGAAAATGGTGTGAGGAAATAAATTATACTTTATGAGATATTTAAATTCATGTGAGACTGGTTCAGAATGAATACATGATCCCCTATTCCGACTTGGAAAAATCATTATAAATTTTACAAAAATAATTATGGGGCATGGATTATATTATTAGAATCCTTAGCGAGTCTATTTTTTATTGGAAAAAACAAAAATATTATTTGAACTCTGTACAATGAGATAGCTCAGATTTTGTGAAGAGAGGGCAGAACTGTCAAATAGTGAAACAGGGGAAACTTTAATGAATAAACTGTACTAATTGGCTAAGACAAAAATTCTGGAAATTTTATGGCAAGAAGATATATGAGTCTAATGTCAGATAAAATTGAAGGAACTTAATTTCGAGTTTTGTAGCTTATGAAATAATTAAATTAGTAACTGTGACTCAGGAAAATAGCCTTAGCTGAACTTGAGTAAAAGGTGAAATCATGTAAATAATGATTCTATTTTCTTAAGCATATTTATTGAGGAATGGGATAGTATTGTTAAATAGATTGTTTATTATTATATGCCAACTTACTAAGCTATAAAGCTTACACCATTTTCCCATTTCTCTTAGTGTTGTCAGGTTGGCTCGGGGTTGGAGATCGTTGGAGGTATCATCACACTATCAATTTGTCAAGTTGGAATCACGACAATTCCTAATTATTTTCAAGTGAATAACATGTATAGAGATTTAGTTATTGGTTGTATGTATTATTATGAATTAGCCAAATGTTTAGGCTTATATTGCTTCGTTGAATAGAGCCATGAGTTGTGGCACATAATGCCTATAGGTAAGTAAACCTATTTTATGCATGCATGGAGAAATGTCTTGATGTGTCTAAGTTAGAATTAGCTAAAGGTATAACAAAGATTGATATATTGTATATTAGTACAAAGAGTTAAGAACACAAAAGGTTTGAAAAATAACCTTATGTATGCCACACAGACTAGAGACACGGTCGTATGTCTCAGCCGTGGGTAGGACACAGCCACCGCACGGGCGTGTGGTTTGGCTGTGGTGCATAAACAGAATGCTAGTGAATTACACATGGGGTCCAGACATGGGCGTGTGAGGACCACACGGTCTACTCACATGGCCGTGTCATATGTCACACGGGCATGTGACCTTGTTTTGGTAAAAATTTTCTATATGCTCGAAAAGTTCTGGTTTGGTCCCGAACCAACTTTAATGATTGTTTTGGGCATCGTAAGCCCATAATAGGGACATAGAGTGTGATTATGAATGGTTTTAATGTATAATTGAAATGTATGTATCGGAAAAGTGTAAAAGATTACTGTAATGTCTCATACCCTGATCCAGCTACGAATAGGGGTAAGGGGTGTTACGAGATTGGGGGAAGTCAAAAGTAGTCGAGTAGTTAATTTCATCCGTCAATATCCGAGGTAAGTTCATAAGTATATAATGTTGTTAAATTCTATTGTATCTAACTTAATAGTGCCAAATTGAATTGTTATTTGTGTAAATTAACATGCTGAAATGAATTGAGCATGGGAACAATATTTACGAGCTTGAAGTGATCGAGATAAGAAGTTCGAAAGCCCCGTACGAACCTTAGGAATAGTTAGGATACATATGTCATGACATAGGATTTCCGATATGTGTTTTCGTGTAAGACCACGTCTGAGACATTGGCATCGACTTGTGTTTACGTGTAAGACCATGTCTGAGACATTGGCATCGTATTTGATTCGTGTAAGACCCTGCCTAGGACAGTGGCATCGATATGTGATTACATGTAAGACCACGTCTGGGACGTTGGCATTGTATGAGCCTTCTAACTATTCGAGTATCCTTATTAATTCCGAATGGTTCAACGGGCATTATCGAGATGAGATCAAATGTGAAATCGAGTTAAAAGGTTCAGGTATGTGCTATGTTATATGAACATGAAAGTAAGGTAAGTATATGTGTTTGAGAAGAATATATGAATTAGTTATGGTAAAAGAGAAATTTATATGAGTTTATGAATATATGTGCATTTGGCCATTGATGTTAAAATGTTATAGTAAATGTGATAATATGTTAGTTTGCAAGCATAACGAATGTACATTTGGATAAGGTTTGCTTGATTTGGCTAGTTGATTTAATGCAAATGTTTATTTGCTCATTATTTGCTTATGACTTACTAAGCTATGAAAGCTTACTTTGTGCGTGTGTTCTTTTGATTATTTTATAGATCATTAAAGCTACGAGAAGCTCAGGGATCATCGAGGATCATCACCACACTATCGAACTACCTTTTGGTACCTTTTGAAGTTGTATATATTGAAGTATGACATGTATAGTCTAGTGAGTTTTGATTATGTTTTGAGATGTGTAAATATAGCCATGTGATATGCCTAGATAACGAATATGTTGTGAATGAGCAGTTCATGCTATATGATGCATAATTTGGTATGGTTTGATGGCTAATGGTTGGTCTAATAAAATGGTCAATATATGTTGTGAATTGTTGGTTAACTTTGCACGATGCTATTGTGAATTGCAAACGAAAGACTATTGATTTGTGAAGTCAGAACAATGAGATTATTCAGATGCGTCTAATGATCTGAATGGTTTATCGGTAGTGATATCTTTGATGTTAGCTCAGAAATATGTGAGAAAGGGTTGTGAAGCTTATTTTGCTTATGTGCTTGACTCTAAAGTGAAAGAAAAAAATAGAATCAGTACCAGTTGTGAGTGAATATTCAGATGTGTTTCCCGAAGAATTACTGGGTTTGCCATCGATCCGAGAGGTAGAGTTTGGTATTGAGTTAGTGTCGAGGATGACTCTGATATCGATAGCTCCGTATAGAATGGCATCGACTGAATTAAAAGAATTGAAAGCTCAGTTGCAAGAATTGACAGATAGAGGTTTCGCGCGACCAAGTTTTTCTCCCTGGGGTGCACCAGTTTTGTTCGTGAAATAGAAAGACGGAACTATGAGAATGTGTATTGATTATCAACAGCTCAATAAGGTGACTAAAAGAATAAATATCCTTTGCCACGGATTGACGACTTATTCGATTAGTTAAAAGAGGCTACAATGTTTTCTAAGATAGATTTGAGATCAGGTTACTATCAGTTGTGAGTTAACGACTCTGATGTGCCGAAAACTGCTTTCCGAATTAGGTATGGAAATTATGTGTTTCTGGGTATGCCTTTCGGACTTACTAATGCACCTGCTATTTTTATGGATTTGATGAATCATATTTTCAGATAGTATTTAGATCGATTCATGGTTGTGTTTATAGATGACATATTGATCTATTCCCATAATGAATCTGAACATGCTGAACATCTGAGATTAGTGATACAGACTTTGCGTGATAAGCAGTTGTATGCAAAATTCAGTAAATGTGAGTTCTGGTTACGAGAAGTCAGTTTTCTGGGACATATTGTATCTGCATCGGTTATTCGGGTTGATTCAAGCAAGATTTCAACAATTTTAGATTGGAAACCTCCGAGAAATGTGTCAGAAGTTAACAGTTTTCTAGGACTAGCGGGATATTATAGACGATTTGTAAAAGGCTTCTCTATGATTGCAACTCGATGACGCGACTCCTTCAGAAAGATGTTAAGTTTGAGTGGTCAGAAAAGTGCCCGAAAAATTTTGATCAGTTGAAAGCTTTGTTGAGTGAAGCCCCAGTGTTAATTCAGCCAGAATCGGGTAAAGAATTCATTATCTATAGTGATGTGTCTTTAAATAGTCTGGGTTGTGTTTTGATGCAGGAAGGAAGAATCATAGCTTATGCCTCAAGACAGTTAAAGCCGCATGAAAACGACTATCTGACACATGATCTGGAATTGGCAGCTATTGTGTTTGCATTGAAAATATGACGCCACTATCTATTTGGTGAAAAATGTCATGTTTATTCCGATCAGAAAAGTTTAAATTATTTGATGACTCAGAAAGACTTGAATTTATGACACGAAGATTGTTAGAGTTGTTAAAAGATTATGAGCTTGTGATTGACTACCATCTGGGAAAGGCTAATGTTGTTGCTGATGCTTTGAGTTAGAAATCGTTGTTTGTTTTACGTGTGATGAATACTCAATTGACCTTATTAAATGCTGAGTTGAAAGCAAAACCATTATTTATTCAACAAATTTGTGAGGCTCAGAAAATGCATTGTTAGCAAAACGGACTCAATGTAAAGTGAATATTGATTCAGAGTTCAAGGTTGATACTAAAGGTTGTTTGAGGTTCAAAGATCGAATATGTGTTCCGAGAAACTCAGAGTTGATTCAGATGATTTTAAAAGAAGCTCATAACAGTCGGTTATTTGTTCATCCTGGTAGTACAAAAATGTATAATGATTTGAAACAGCTTTATTGGTGGCATGGAATGAAATGAGACATCTCTGACTTTGTTTCGAAATGTTTAATCTGTCAGCAAGTTAAAGCCGAGCATCAAGTGCCGTCTGGGTTACTTCAGCCAATTATGATACTCGAATGGAAATGAGACAGAGTCACAATGAATTTTGTATCGGGTTTGCCTTTGTCACCGAGTAAGAAAGATGCAATCTGGGTTATTGTGGATATATTGACTAAATCAACTCATTGTTCCAGTTCGTACAGATTATTCACTTAATAAACTTGCTGAGTTGTACATTTCTAAGATTGTGAGATTACACGGAGTACCTATTTCTATTGTTTTGGATAGAGACCCGAGATTCACATCGCGGTTTTGGAAGAAACTGCAAGTTGCACTAGGAATGAAACTACACTTTAGCACTGCTTTCCATCCACAAATAGATGGTTAGTCCGAACGAATCATTCAGATACTTGAGGATATGTTGAGATGTTGCATTCTTGAGTTTGAAGGTACGTGGGAACGATACTTGCCACTGATTAAATTTGCGTATAATAATAGCTTTCAATCGAGTATCAAAATGGCACCTTATAAGGCTTTGTACGGTCGTAAATGTCGAACACCTTTGTATTAGACTGAGCTTAGTGAGAATAAGATACACGGGGTCGATTTGATCAAAGAGACCAAATAGAAAGTGAAAGTGATTCGCGATAGTTTAAAAGCCACGTCAGATCGTCAAAAATCGTATGTAGATTTAAAACGTAAAGATATTGAATTTCAGATCAGGGATAAAGTATTTTTGAAAGTCTCACCATGGAAGAAATCTGATTTTATCGTAAAGGCAAATTGAGTCCGAGATTCATTGGGCCGTATAAGATTATGGAGCAGTTGCTTACAGATTGTTGTTACCACCTAAGTTAGAAAAGATCCATAATGCATTTCATGTTTCTATGCTACGACGATATGACTTATAAGGAAAAATCGATTCAGATTTTAGATCGTGAGGTGAAAGAATTGAGAAATAAGAAAATCTCATTAGTGAAAGTCATACGGCATCGACAAGGGGTTGAAGAAGCGACGTGGGAGCCCGAAGATGCTATGGGAGAATGTTACCCAAACCTTTTCGCCGGTAAGATTTTCGGGGACGAAAATCCTTAAGGGGGGAGAATTGTAACAGTCCGATTTAGACCCTAATCGGAATAGTGGTTTTGGGACCACAAATTCGAGTCAGAAAAATATTTTAATATTATTTTTTGTGCTTATAGTATGTGAATTGATATGTGTGAAATTTCTGTAATTTAATCGTTTGTGTGCTTAATTTGATAAAAGGACTTAATTGCATTAAATGTAAAAATAACATGCCATAACTTAAGAGTGTCTATTTGTTATGGCTTATTAAATCAAAGGTCCTTATGATGTTAGTTGACCATTGATAGTGGAATTTGACATAAATGGGCTTAATAACATGAAACTTGATGACTTTTAATTAAGGTTAAATTTGTAATTTGGTTATTAATGTTATATTAATTAAAACAAAACAAAATTTAAGTCATTTTGTTCATCTTTCCATCGAAAATACCAAAGAAAAGAAAGAAAAGAATAAGCTAGGTTTCGGCTAGAATTTTGGCTTGATTGAGGTATGAGTTTTGTTAGGTTTTTGATAATTTCTACGTTTTTGTGGTCGTTGCTTCGAGTACTACTAAGCCCATGTCTTAATTTTTGAATTTGATGATGATTTTGTGTTTTGTCATTGATGATAGTTTGAGTTTTTTGTTGTTTGATGATAGAAAATAAAAGATATGTGAAAGATTATAATGTTTTGTCTTTGGATTTTTGATGAATTTGAGTAGTTTGGGCTAAATTGTGAAAATAATATTTTGAGGGACTAAAATATGAAATAAATGAAATGTATGGACTTGTATGAGCATGAGGAAGATTCAGCCTACGCATGAAATAGTGAAATTATGTGTATTTTGTGTTTTGTGAAATAAGGATTAAATTGTAAAAGTGTGTAATTATAAGGGCTAAAGTGCAAAAAGGCCTAAATATGTGTTTCGGGATTAAATTGAATGAATGCGTGATTAAATTAGTTAAATTTGAATTTATTTAGATCAAGAACAAAAGAAATCAGAATTAGATCGGGGGAAGTCAAAAGTAGTCGAGTAGTCGATTTCATCCGTCAATATCCGAGGTAAGTTCATAAGTAAATAATGTTGTTAAATTCCATTGTATCTAATTTAATAGTGCCGAATTGAAATGTTATTTGTATAAATTAATATGCTGAAATGAATTGAGCATGGGAGCAATATTTACGAGCCTGAAATGATCGAGATAAGACGTCCAAAAGCCCCGTACGAACCTTAGGAATAGTTAGGATACATATGTCATGACATAGGATTTCCTATATTTGTTTTCTTGTAAGACCACGTTTAAGACGTTGGCATCGACTTGTGTTTACATGTAAGACCATATCTGGGACATTGGCATTGTATGTATTTGATTCGTGTAAGACCCTGTTTGGGACAGTGGCATCGATGGGTGATTGCATGGAAGACCACGTCTGGGATGTTGGCATTGTACGAGCATTCTGACTATCAGAGTATCCTTATTAATTTCGAATGGTTCAATGGGCATTGTCGAGATGAGATCAGATGTGAAATTGAGTTAAAAGGTTTAGGTACGTGCTATGTTATATGAACATGAAAGTAAGGTAAGTATATGTGTTTGAGAAGAATTTATGAATTAGTTAGGTAAAAGAGAAATTTATATGAGTTTATGAGTATATGTGCATTTGGCTATTGATGTTAAAATGTTATAGTAAATGTGATAATATTTTAGTTTGCAAGCATAACAAATGTACATTTGGATAAGGTTTGCTTGATTTGGCTAGTTGATTTAATGTAAATGTTTATTTGCTCATTATTTGCTTATGGCTTACTAAGCTATGAAAGCTTACTTTGTGTGTGTGTTTGTTTGATTATTTTATAGATCATTAAAGCTACGAGAAGCTCGAGGATCGTCAAGGATCATCACCGCGCTATCGAACTACCTTTTGGTACATTTTTGAGTTGTTTATATTGAAGTATGGCATGTATAGTCTAGTGAGTTTTGATTATGTTTTGAGATGTGTAAATATAGCCATGTGATATGCCTAGATAAGGAATATGTTGTGAATGAGCAGTTCATGCTATATGATGCATAATTTGGTATGGTTTGATGGCTAATGGTTGGTCTAATGAAATGGTCAATTTATGGTAAGTTTTATGGATGATTTGGGAGTTGATATGATAAGTATTGCTATGAGTTGAATTGGATTAAAATGATGAATGATTTATATGTCTTTATTGTGGAGATGGTGTTTTTGAATTAGTATGATTGGGTCAGGTTTTATATATGAAATGAATGATATTGTTAAGAACTAAATTATGCACGTTTTGGTATGTTTTGGGATGCTTTTGGAGTATGAATTAATGCTTATTGGATGTTGTAGGTTTAACCTAAATTTTGGGTGGCAAATTGGCCAAACAAATGGCCTATATTTGCCCACACGGTTGAGCACACGGGCGTGTGTCTCCATCGTGTCATATAAGTTGGTAATTCGAGTCAAGTCAGTCTTGCACACGGGCTGGACACACGGGCGTGTGACTGGCCATGTGAAATAAGTCAGTGTCGACCACGGGTTAAGCACACGGGCGTGTCTTCGGCCGTGTGGACAAGTCAGTATGTATGCCCTATTTTGCCACGGCTTGGACACACAAGTGTGTGAAATGGCCGTGTCCTATGTCCTATGGCCGTGTCTTTCACACGATTGAGACACATGGACGTGTCTCAGCCTGTGTGGTTATTACTGGACATTTTGATTTGCCAACTTAGCATGCATGGGGACACACGGCCAAACCACACCCCCATGGGGCAGACCGTGTGTCGCACACGGCCTAGACACACGACCATGTGTCTTCCCGTGTGGACAATAACAAGGCTATTTACCAAGCCTTTTTGCCACCTATACTTACACCAATATAAACCGTATCAAGCAACCAACCCATTCGTGCACAAATATGCCAATTAATCAACCATGCAACTTGCACATTCATGACTAAAATCATCATTTCATATATTAATAAGAAATAGCCATCAACCATGACCGTATACAAAAGAATTCATCTTCAAATAAGCCAACACATTTGGCCAAAACAATATGACATACAATCAAAGACTAAGTCCCTATACATGCCATACTCAAAATGCTAAATCAAACTATACTGTACCCAAAAGAATAGCTTGATAGTGTGAAACGAGCTCTGACGTCCTTCGGATCCTCGAGCTAGCTTGGCGAAACTAAAACGAAATGGAAAAGAAAGGGAGTAAGCATAAAGCTTAGTAAGTTTACATGTAACTGATGAATACCATGCCACATACTTATTCATCAAGAACATTACATACTAAACAAAAACAATTCATATCCTCATAATCATACTTACTCATTTCAAATCTTACCACATCCCAAACACATATCATAAAACATTGCTCACATTTAGATGCATTTATATCCTACACTTATCACCACAAAGTCAAGCCACATGTAATTTCACTGAGTCAAAGTTTCTCGATAAGCACTTTGAAATAATACCGAATACAGGGTGGTTTTTTACACACAACCCACCACTAATGAATAACACGGTGGAATCGCACACAACCCACCACTAATAAATAACACAGTGGTATCGTACACAACCCACCAATAGTCACAATTTAACAATGGTATCGCACACAACCCATCAATAATGATAAATACGGTGGTATCGCACACAACCCACCTACATTCACTTATTTACGGTGTTCATCCATAATTTCCTCACTTTCTATTATTTCAATATATATATCAACATTATTCATTCACATTTCACATAATACCTCAATATGTAAAAACATAAGTAAAAAGGATGTATTATTTACATATAAACTTACCTCGATACAAAATGTGTCAATTTGCAATTTAGTCCAAAACCTTGCCTTTTCCTCGGTCAAGGTTGATTCCATGTTCTTCTTGATCTATAATGACATATTTAGCTTATTAATTAACCACAATATTCAAATCACTCCAAAATTCCTATTTTGGCAAAATTATCGTTTTGCCCCTAGTCTTTCGCAAAATCACAATTTTTCCCTTAGGCTCGTGAAATGAAATGTGTTCATTTTTCACACACCCAAGCCTAGCCGAGTCATATTCCCTCTTATAGCAACTCAAGATTTCAATTATTTCACACATTTACCACCTATTTTATAACATTTACAAAATAGTCCTACTAGGAGTTTTCATGCAAAAATCCTTTCACAAAAGTTGTTCATTAACCCCCTAAGATTCATTTTCTTCCATAAAATTTTAGAAATCAACATGAATACTCTCATGGAAAATCCCTAGACTCTCAACCATTTTACAAAATAGTCCTATCATTAGTTAGATCATGCTACAAGGGTCTCAAAAAGTACAAATATTAACAAGAATGATCACTAAATCACTTACTAGAAAAGGTTGAAGTTGTTGAAAATTTTCAAGCTTCCAAACCCCTATTCTTGTTGGTATTTTCGGTGGAGGAAGAAGAAAAATGGGAAAAGATTATAGCTTTATTTGTTTTATCATATTTTATTCCAATAAGTCACCCAATCCACCAAATCTTGACCAAATTGAAATTTCTTGTCCCTATGGATGACTATCAACCTTAGAAAGGTCTAATTGCAGCTTAAGAACCTCCAATTTAAAGTTCTATAGCTATTTGAGGCCTCTAGCTAGTAAAATAAAACCTTCACACTTTATGCGATTTAGTCCTTTTTCGCAATTAAGCATTCAATCACCAAAATTTTCATGCATTCATATAATCATGTCATAACCCATAAAATAATATTAAAAATAATTTCTTTGACCTCGCATTAGTGGTTCTGAATCGACTATTCTGACTAGCCCCAAAATCGGGCTGTTACAAAAACTCTAACCAATGTGCTCTCATTGACACCACAATTCAATTATCCAATCAATATCATGTTCAAAACATAGTATAATAACACAATACACAGCCATTAATAACAATTTATACCAAAACACTATTCTTTTTACTCATAAAGTACTTAGCAATATTCACACACTTTATAAGTCTTATCTACATATACCAAACAAGTTCCATACACACATATGTACCAAACCAAGCACAATATTCACAAGTACTCAAAATCTGTAACATCCTGAATTAATGGGCCTATGCGTTTAGTGTGTGGATATGTTTAATGTGTTAATTTAACTGTTAGGGGTCCAAATTGGGCTCAGGATGTGGTCAAGGCCTTGGTGAAATTTTTGTTTGGGCACTATAGGGTTTAAAAGGTGGTATTTGTGTATAAAATATCAAAATGGGCTTGTGGCCCAGTGGTCAGTGGCCCCACTTAGAGAGCAAGGAGGTGACGCCACACAAGGGAGTAAGGGGCCCAAATTTAAGTTTCATGGAGCCCAATTCTTTTAATTTAAGTTAGCTAATTTTTGGGCATTAGGGTTAGGTGGAGTGGACGGCAACAAGGCTTAAAAATAGGAGGATTTATGTGAATAGGATAATGTAGATATTATAGTTGATAATATGGAAGATAAAAGGAGAAAAGATAGGAGCTATCTGCAAGCTAGGTGTTGGCCGAAATTCCATCACCTAGAGGAGTGAAGAAATCAGTTTCTTTATGGCAAAGGGGTGCCGAAATTTCCCCTACTATTTGATTAGTTGTTAGTTATCAGGAAGGTCGTTTTTGGTTTTAAACAGTAGGTGCTGAAATCTTCTTTAAATAGAGGGGATATCTCTTCAATTCCGGCATTCGAAACCCTATTTTTTTCTTCTTTCCCTGTGCCGAAATTCTCAGTCTTCCTCTGCAATTTCTTTTCTTTTGATTTCTTCAAAAGCCGAAACCTCCCAATCTTCTCAACATCTTTTCTTTCAAAAGCCGAAACCCTAAACTCTCCTCTCATCTCCATAGCCGAATACTCCCTATTCTTTTTGCCGATTCCTTCAATTAAAAGCCGAAACTACTTAGATTTCTTCTTATTATCTTCTCTTCTTTGTAACATCCCGAAATTGGGCTTAGGAGAATTGAGCCCAATGGGCCTTAGGCGTAGTAGCGTTTAAAATTTTTGAGAACGGCATTAATGCAAGATAGACTTATTAGATAAGTGATTTTGAAAGGTTAGAGGGCTTCTATGAAGTCCCGGGATCAAATATTGGCTTTGGGGAAATTTTGGTTTTAGGTGAAAAAAAAACCCTGGAAGTTGGCAGGTAGGCCTTAAGAATAAAATATGGAGAAAAATGACATAAGTGGAGTGTGTGGTGTAGTGGCAAAGTGACGCCACATAAGAGACAAGGGGGTGACGCCACAAGGGAAGGAAGGAGGTCCAAGGTTCAAGTCTTGGCTTTTGCAATTTGGTTTCTTTTTACTTGGATCTTAGAATTTGGGCCATAGTTTATATTTAGTTGCGCATGGTTTAAGACACAAGAGGAGCTTGTGGGCAAGTGGTTAGCAGCGTGGATTATGCTACAAGGGAGCCTGGGTTCGAATCTCATGAGAAGCAAGGGAGTATTTATTTTGCGGATTGGACGGCAAGAGTTTCAGTTGAATTTAAACTCTACTGACGAAGGGATCCCACATCAGAAAGATACAAAGAAGGAAGGTGAAGAGCTAGCTATATAAAGAGCATTCCAGGAGAAGAGTTAACATACCTTGGAGGGCGTTTGGGCACAGGAGTGGTCGGAGCGCGGATTAGCACCAGACTCCTATCAGGTGTGTGTGTACTTCTCTACTCTAGTTGTAGAGCGGCAAATGCCGAAGTGCCGGTCACGGAAATAGTAGCCACACGAGCGTGCGAGCGCATGTGTGGGGCTTTGACGCGATAGTTAAGGCCATCAGTAGTATTCTTGTGGGTTAGGGCTGCTTGGGCCTCGATGGGCCGAAGTGGGCCCAATGGGCCTATGGGCCCATATGAGTAAATTGTATGATTGTTTAGTATATGTTGAACTAGACTAGGTGGAACTTATATACGTGGCTAGATTTGTGCTAGGTGGGCCACACGAGCGTGTGGGCCTGAATGGGCCGAAATCGGGTTTTAGGCCTAATTGTCCGATAAGGACCGGAAATGGTAGCTGAGTCACTGGTGGCGACATTAGGCCTTCGGAAAGGCCATTGCAGGTGCGAATTTACGAAAATACCCTTGGTGGGTAAATTACGAAAATACCCTTGGTGGGTAAATTACGAAAATACCCTTGGTAGGTAAAATTACGATTATTCCATTAGAGGTTGATTAGCTTGATTTTGTTGTTTTATGTCTATCTGATTATGATGGTAACTCATGTTATTCTTATATTTGATATATCTTTTGCATACATGACATATTGCATATATCTGAATAATATGTATGTTGCATGGGTATATGGGTGATATGATATGAAAGGGGAAGTGTTCCGGTGGTTTTTACCACATTATCCGGTGACTTATGTCACATATTATGATTCCGGTGACTCTGTCACATTATCTGGTGGCCATGCCACGATTATAAGGGCGATGTGCAGTTGACTGCAGCGGCTGCCTTCGATGGTGTGTAGCGGATGAAGGGTCGATTTAGTAATCCCCACGGTGTGATTGGCAGGTACGGGTGGTGTGTAGAGGATGGATACCTAGGTGGGTTCGGGATTGCATTTTCATTCTTATATGTACATGTGATTTAATATGCTATGGTTCGATATGCTATGTTATGGGCTTATGGCCGAATATGACTAGAGAATGGGTTTTGCATCATTTGGCATGTGCTATCTGCTATACTGTGATGTTAGGGCTACGGCCCGATTCGATTTATGTGGGCTTTGGCCAAGTATGTTATTGTGAGGGCTAAGGCCCAATCTACTTCTGTGGGCTTAGGCCCAGTTATCACTCGTAAGGGGAAACACACACTGAGTTTTCGTAAACTCACCCCCTCTTTTTAAATGTTTCAGGTAATCATTAGACCGCGGATTTGGGGAGCCGAGGCAGACTTGTGGTGGCCCTGCAAAGTTTTCTCGTAAACTCGTTTCTTATATTTAAACTTACTTTTAATTTTGGGATTTTGATATGTAATAAGGCCTTTGGTATTTTATTTGGTTTTAGCTTTCAATTTGGTTACTGTTTACTATTTAATGTTCAATATGGGATTTTCCTGAAATGATAATAAACCATTTTTATTCAAAATTACTTAAACTCGATTTTCACAACAAATACAATTTTATTCAAATTAATAACAACTTTGTAAAGTGGGCATTGAATGAATTGGCTTTTATAAACAAACCACAAAACGCGGAGTTTCCAAAAGAATACGAACTTTTTAACAAACGCACAGTTTTTAAACAACCCTTTTATGTGACATGCCAGATTCGGTCGTAACATTTAGGCCGGGTTTGGGGTGTTACAATTATGGTATCAGAGCCCAGTTTTAAAAACTCGACTGTGGGTTTGGGTTTAAAAATGTTTTCAAAGGATGGTTTAGAAAAATATATATCAGTTTTCTGGAAGTGTGGCACCCGAGTCTTCGGCACCAAATCCGTAAGTTTCCTTTTTACTATATTTTATTATATGCTGAATGATTGTATTTATTCTGCGATGTGTGGATGTGATGCTTGAATATAGGAATTGTTTGTATGTGGGAAAAATATCTGTTTGCTCCGGTGTTAGATAGTTGGTTATGTGAAGGATTCCAAGATTTAGTTGGAAAGTATATTAGTTTTATTAAGATCAGAGTGCGCAGCGTAAGCGTAGTGTTGTATGTTAGGATGTGTGACTGTACCTATAGTTGGAAATTTCGGGGACGAAATTTCTTTAAGGAGGGTAGATTTGTAACATCCCGAAATTGGGCTTAGGAGAATTGAGCCCAATGGGCCTTAGGCGTAGTAGCGTTTAAAATTTTTGAGAACGGCATTACTGCAAGATAGACTTATTATATAAGTGATTTTGAAAGGTTAGAGGGCTTCTATGAAGTCCCGGGATCAAATATTGGCTTTGGGAAAATTTTGGTTTTAGGTGAAAAAAAAACCCTAGAAGTTGGCAGGTAGGCCTTAAGAATAAAATATGGAGAAAAATGACACAAGTGGAGTGTGTGGTGTAGTGGCAAAGTGACACCACATAAGAGACAAGGGGGTGACGCCACAAGGGAAGGAAGGAGGTCCAAGGTTCAAGTCTTGGCTTTTGCATTTTGGTTTCTTTTTACTTGGATCTTAGAATTTGGGCCATAGTTTATATTTAGTTGCGCATGGTTTAAGACACAAGAGGAGCTTGTGGCCAAGTGGTTAGCAGCGTGGATTATGCTACAAGGGAGCCTGGGTTCGAATCTCATGAGAAGCAAGGGAGTATTTATTTTGCGGATTGGACGGCAAGAGTTTCAGTTGAATTTAAACTCTACTGACGAAAGGATCCCACATCGGAAAGATACAAAGAAGGAAGGTGAAGAGCTAGCTATATAAAGAGCATTCCAGGAGAAGAGTTAACATACCTTGGAGGGCGTTTGGGCACAGGAGTGGTCGGAGCGCGGATTAGCACCAGACTCCTATCAGGTGTGTGTGTACTTCTCTACTCTAGTTGTAGAGCGGCAAATGCCGAAGTGCCGGTCACGGCAATAGTAGCCACACTAGCGTACGAGCGCATGTGTGGGGTTTCGACGCGATAGTTGAGGCCATCAGTAGTATTCTTGTGGGTTGGAGCTGCTTGGGCCTCGATGGGCCAAAGTGGGCCCAATGGGCTTGTGGGCCCATATGAGTAAATTGTATGATTGTTTAGTATATGTTGAACTAGACTAGGTGGAACTTATATACGTGGCTAGATTTGTGCTAGGTGGGCCACACGAGCGTGTGGGCCCGAATGGGCCGAAATCGGGTTTTAGGCCCAATAGTCCGATAAGGACCGGAAATGGTAGCTGAGTCGCTGGTGGTGACATTAGGCCTTCGAAAAGGCCATTGCAGGTGCAAATTTACTAAAATACCCTTGGTGGGTAAATTACGAAAATACCCTTAGTGGGTAAATTACGAAAATGCCCTTGGTAGGTAAAATTACGATTATACCCTTAGAGGTTGATTAGCTTGATTTTGTTGTTTTATGTCTATCTGATTATGATGGTAACTCATGTTATTCTTATATTTGATATATGTTTTGCATACATGACACATTGCATATATCTGAATAATATGTATGTTGCATGGGCATATGGGTGATATGACATGAAAGGGGAAGTGTTCCGGTGGTTTTTACCACATTATCCGGTGACTTATGTCACATATTATGTATCCGGTGACTTATGTCACATATTATGATTCCGGTGACTCTGTCACATTATCTGGTGGCCATGCCACGATTATAAGGGCGATGTGCAGTTGACTGCAGCGACTGCCTTCGATGGCGTGTAGCGGATGAAGGGTCGATTTAGTAATCCCCACGGTGTGATTATTTTACATTTGCCCCAAATATTTACATTTTACTCAATTCAATCCTTAAGACTAAAACATGATTATTTTGCACGATTAAACTTAATATCCAATAAACCAAATTTATACCTATCCCAAAACAGTCCTCACACTCTACAAACTCCACAAATAAATCATGTTTAATATTAATTTATTCAAATAAATCCCTAAACCTAAAAATCATGAAAACGTTTTTCACAAAATCTTTCTATTTAATATCAAAGCATAGTTATCCACCATTAAACTACAAATATCCACAATATTCATCAATGGCATCTTCTAAATCATTGAACAATTTAATGAATAAGTTCCCAGGTTAGGAAGATAGAGCTAAAACGATCCCAAAAACATGAAATTCATGAAAAATGGATGAAACTATACTTACATGCAAGAACATTAAAGACCAAAAATGAAAACTCCCTCCAAACTATTCTTTTTTATAATTTTCGAAAGAGCACTAATGTAACACCCTTAACCCGTACCCATCGCCGGAACAGAGTTTCGGAGCATTGCCAGAACATTCAGAACATTTTTCAAATTATTCATTTATCGAGATCATCCATATCGTCCCTTGATCAGGCCCTCAAGGCCCAATACGAGCATTAAAATCAAATCGAGACTTAATCAGAACCTCTAAGAATTTTTCGCAAAATTACAAAAAAATTTCTAAGGTGCAGGACTCACACGCCTGTGTGGTCCAAGCGACACGCCCGTTCCTCAGGCCATGTCCGATTAGGGTGCTCTCTGACTTGTGCCACATGGCCATGCCACATGCCCGTGTGCTAGGCAGTGTAGTAATTTAATTTAATTCGAATTAGGTGCAGGTTTCAAATGGCCAAGACACACACTCGTGTTCTCGACCGTGTGGCACACAAAGCTAGACACACGTCCGTGTCTCTGCCCGTGTGCTCAATTCTGAGCATTCTGTTTCTCAAAATTTAGGTGTAAGGGACACACGGCCTAACTACATGCCCGTGTTATCATGCCGTGTGTCACACATGATTTAGACACACGCCCGTGTGGACAAAAATGATGCCATTTCTAGCTTCATTTCTCACCCAAAATTTCACCCAAAACCTGCACTTGAAACACACACCCAATACCAACCAATTCAAGCATTCAAAATAAGCAATTCCATCAATCAACATGGCATATCATTTCAAGCACAAGTGTTTATAAACTTACCTTGGTTTAACTTATGCAATAACAACATTAGACCACATATACTCAACATAACATATGTGTATTTATGCATCAAAATAATCTACTTAGTCATAACAAAATGAACCATTACTAGCCATTCCAATGGCTAGATTACAAAACAACATCTTTAAGCCACTATTGGCCAAGTTGTCCTATACATGCCCTTATACCAAAATAATTTTTTTTTACTAAGTATACCCAAAATGCTAGTTGATAGTGTGACGATGCTCTAATGATCTTCCAACCTTAGCGAGCTTCCGAGCACTATAAGATAGTAAAGGGGGTAAGCTTTAAATGCTTAGTAAGTTCGTATAACGGAAACTAAACTTACCAATCTTGTTTATTAAATATAAGCACACAATAACATGATTTCCATCCACTAGTTATACAGCCTAAGCACATGTACTCAATCAAACATGTTAGTCATCAAAATCTTCATATCAATCAAGTAAACATAGATGAGCTCATCATGCAATATTCTTTCAAGGCATTACCATTTAATGACACAATTTCCATACCATGTGAAGAGTTCTATGTCCATTGAATTATGGGAATTCCGATGGATGCTCAAGTAGTACACTCGAGGTGTACGATTCATTAATCCATCAATTCTCATACAAGGATACCCCTTAGGGCACTTAGTCATGGGACACACACCCTCGAGTCACATATCGTGTAACAGGATTACCAATTCAGGCTAAATCCTCTATATAACATGTGCTCATAAGAGCTTAATTAGGGTTACCAGTACAGGCTAAACCCAAATCATAACGTTTACTCGAGAGGTTTTGTGTCAAGATTACCCATCTGGGCTAAATCCTTTATATGACAAGATCAATAGGATTACTCGTCCGAGCTAAATCCTATCTGCAACAAATGTATGACCCCATTCATTTCGAGAAAGCACATCCACCCATCGGAACTCAAAATTCAATCGGGACATAAACTCTTTTCACCATTTCAAGCATGTATTTAATTTTTCATGTGGAAATTAAATAATACACGTCAATATAAACTACATTACATACAATACAACACTCAATTAACATAATTACATGCTCGTTTAGGTTTCACAAACTTACCTTGACACTTGTTTGCGTTAAATCTACCAATTCGAAATCTTTTCTTTTCCTCGATCCAATTAGGCCTTGAAAGCTTCTTTTCCCTCTCCTAGGGTTTCCATGTGCTTTTAAGTTGAAGATGAAATAAAATAAGATGATATCTTTTATCATCTTTTTAATTAATTAAGTTTTTTGTTATTTCCAATTTAGTCATTGACCTTTTTTTATAATTCCAAGGATGAGTCACCATAAAAATCTACATACTTTTTCTAATGGTCTAATTACCATATAAGAACCTCTAGTTTTGAATTCCATAGCTATTTGATCCTTATAGCTACTAGAATTCAACTTTCGCATTTTATGCGATTTAGTCCTTCTCGTAATTAGTCACTAAATAGAGAAAATTTTTGTGTCGAATTTGTAACACCCCTTACCCATATTCGATGTCAGAATAGGGTACGAGGTATTATCGGACTTATACTTAAGCATTCATACAAAAATGAGACATGAATTTCCTATTAAATTTAAAACTTTTCATGAACATTCCTAATGTCCCTTAAACGAGCCTACGAGGCCCAAAACATATATTAGGATTGATTCGGGACTATAACGAGAACTTTGGAAAATTTTACGAAACATAGAAAAATTTTCATGTTACAGGGCCACACGCCCGTGTGGGTCAAGGGACATGCCCGTGTGGCATATCACACGCCCGTGCTTCAAGCCATGTCCAAAATAGATGACATTCTATTTATGACATCATCAACCAAATAAGGTCACACGGCCAAGGCACACACTCGTGTCTTTAGGCTGTGTGGCGAATTAAATTTCGAAAATCAACTGCAGACTTCACATGACCTGGGCACATGCCCATGTCCTATGGCCGTGTCTCTCACACGTCCGAGACACACGGCCGTGTCTCGTACCCGTGTGTTTACTATTGGACATTCTGTTTCTCAGAACTAAGGTACAAGGGACACACGGCCTGATCACATGCCCATGGGGGCAAACCGTGTGTCATACACAGCCTAGACACATGCCCGTGTGTCTACCCGTATGGACAACTTTAGGGCTATTTTCCAAGCCAATTGCCACCCTTATTTGCTCAAACACATACATAATTTCAAAGGCACTTAACATGGCATAATTGAGTACTTAAACATCCTCAAACAAGTCACAATTATGGCAATATCCTATTAACTTGTATATGCATAAGATGCCATTCTTTGTCAAGCCCAACTTACCAATTATCATTTAAGCCATAGTGATCATCATACTAAATAAATCCCAATTACTCATCAAGCATTCATAGCCACAACATAACTCATCACATACACACAACCACCAACCACATCACAAAAGCATAGGCACCAGCATGCATGAAGAGATAGGCTTACAACACAATAATCAGTATAAGCCATATCTCATGGCCATACACAAAATGAATCATAATATTATCAATGAGCCAACTGTTTTGGCTAACCAATATGACATGCAACAAAATGACCAAGTCCCCCTATACATGCCATATTCAAAATGTGAAACCAAATATACCACAATGATTAAATTGATAGTATGATCGATTCTCCAACGACTTTCGATCCCTGAGCTAGCTTGGCGACACTATAAGAAATAAAAAGGAAGGGGGGTAAGCTTAAAGCTTAGTAAGTTCAAATGTAAATAATAGACAACATTAAGTAACATAGACATGTACATCATACAAGAAATTTGGCATAAGTCACGTAATTATCATCATAACTCATAAGTATACTTAATCGTTGTTAACCTTGCCAAAAGCTCATCACATACCAAGCTCATTCTTATGATTTTTCCATACTTACCTGTACCAACTCGTAACATATCATACTCTTTCTAGTCTTTGACATACCCGTTGAACACTTGGAATACTAATCGGATACCCGGAAGGTCTTTGCACATAAGTGCCACATATGTAGCCAATGCTACCTCATATCTCATAACACATAAGGGCTCGCTCTTGAGCTAATCACGAGCCTGCTCACACAAGCAACACGTAAGTATGCAGTGCTGCTCACACAAGCTATTAGGTATCCGTAAACACATGCCGGACTATCCAACCACTGGTAGATGTAAGAGACCAACACTCGGATCACATAAACTCATATATCACATGGAATCCTAGTGACATGTCACTCGTGTCCTGTTCTATTCCTAAGGTTCAAACGAGATTTTCTCTCTTGTCAGAACTTGTCGAACTTGTCGAATGTATTCATAAAATCAAATATACAATTCATACAATATCAAAACATTAAATAATTAATGAAAACATTGCATTATTTACATAAGAACTTACCTCAGTACAAAATAGTAGAAATTAAACCTAATCCTCGATAACTTTATTTTTCCCCCGAACAAGGTTCGAATCTCATTTTTCTTGATTATTGAGCTTGAAAGGATTAACAAAACCCTAGCTATGGCTCCTTAGAAAGTTCGACAATGGGGAAGAAAGATCAACACAATTTTTGACTTATTTTCCGTTTTTATTCTTTTATTATCCAAATGACAAAAATACCCTTAATTCTTTCAAAAGTTTCCTATTCATGCCCATTTTTGTCCAAAAATATGGAAATTGGTCAAATTGCTATTTAAGGACCTCTAATTAAAAATTCAAAGCTGTTTCATACTGAAAGCTTCTAGAATCTCATATTTTTCAACTTTTGCAATTTAGTCCTAAAAGTTGAATTGGACACTTATTCACAAAATTTCTTCATGAAACTTTCACACAATCATGCAAACATGTCATGGAACTCAAAAAAATCATAAAACAAATATTTATACTTCAGATTTGTGGTCTCGAAACCATTATTTTGACTAGGCCCAAAATCGAGATGTTACAATTCTCTCCCCCTTAAGGATATTCGTCCCTGAAATTTTTACCGGTAAAAAGATTTGGGTATTGGTTTCTCATGTTTTCCTCAAGTTCCCATGTAGCCTCTTCAACCCCATGTCTTTGCCATAACACTTTACAAGGGAAATACTTTTGTTTCTCAATTGTTTGACTTTCCGAGCCAAAATCTTAACCGGATCTTCGCCATAAGTCATATCCAGTCGAATCTCAACTTCTATCGATGAAATCACATATGAAGGGTCCGATCGGTATTGGCACAACATAGACACATGGAACACATCGTGAATCCTTTCCAATTCAGATGGGAAAGCTAACCGATATGCTACCGGCCCTATCCTTTCAGTAATCTCATACGGTCCAATAAAACGTGGACTCAATTTGCCCTTCCGGGCAAATCTGGGAACTTTTTTCCATGGAGACACTTTCAAGAATACCTTATCACCTACTCGAAACTCGATCTCTTTCCGTTTCAAATCTGAATAGTATTTCTGTCTATCCGAAGCGGCTTTCAAACAATCACTTATTATCTTTACCGTTCTTCGGTTTCTCTACTAAATCAACTTTGTGAATCTAATTCTCTCCCAGTTCGGTCCAATACAAGGGTGTTCGGCACTTACGCCCATACAATGCCTCATAAGGCGCCATTTTCAAACTCGACTGAAAATTATTGTTGTAGGCAAATTCCACCAACGATAAATACTTTTTCGAACTACCTTGGAACTCAAGAATACAACACTGCGACATATCTTCAAGAATTTGAATTACTCATTCAGATTGACCGTCAGTTTACAGATGAAAAGCGGTACTAAAGTTCAATTTTGTACCCAAATTTTCTTGTAGCTTTTTCCAAAACCACGAAGTGAACCTCGGATCTCTATCCGATATAATCAACAAAGGCACTCTGTGCAATCTCACAATTTTAGAATTATACAATTCGGCTAGCTTATTAAGTGAGTAGTCGGTACATACCGGAATAAAATGAGTTGATTTCGTGAGCCTATCAACCACAACCCAAATGCCATCTTTCTTTTTTGGTGTCAAGGGCAAACCCGTCACAAATTCCATAGTAATTCTGTCCCATTTCCACCGGGGAACCAGCACAGGCTGAAGTAAACCCGAAGGTATTTGGTGTTTGACCTTTACTTGTTGACAAACCAAGTATCTCGACACAAACTCTGAAATGTCTCTTTTCATTCCCGACCACCAATATATTTTCTTCAAGTCATTATACATATTTGTACTGCCTGGGTGAACAGATAAACATCCACTATGTGCCTCATGCAAAATTTTTCGAATAAGTTCATCATCTCTCGGTAATAGACCCTATCTTGGAACATAAAACATCCATCAGAACTAATCCAAAAGTCCGATTAAAGACCCGACTCACACTGAACTCTCTTGTCTTGCAAATCACTGTCACTTTTCTGAGCTTCATAAATCTCTTGAAAAAACATCGATCTAGCTCTTAACTCAGCTAGAATAGAACAATCATTTGACAAATCCAACCGTGTATTCATAACCCTCAATGCAAACAAGGATTTCCTACTCAAGGCATTGGCTACCACATTCACCTTTCCCGGGTGATAGTCAACCACTAGATCATAATCTTTTATCAAATCTAGCCATCTCTGTTGTCTTAGGTTCAAATCCTTTTGAGTCATTAAGTACTTTAGACTTTTATGATCAGTGAATACCCGATATTTCTCGCCATACAAATGGTGTTTCCAAATCTTCAATCAAACACAATGGCAGCTAGCTCTAAATCATGTGTCGGATAGTTTTTCTCACGTGGTTTCAGCTGTCTTGAGGCATAAGTTATTACCTTGCCTTCTTGCATAAGTACACAACTCAATCCATTCAAGGATGCATCACTATAAACTAAAAATTCTTTTCTTGGTTCAGGTTGTACTAAAACTGGAGCCTTAGTCAACAATGCCTTTAGTTTCTCAAAAAACTCTGTTGGTACTTTTTTGTCCATTCGAATTTGACATCTTTCTGTAACAACCTCGTCATCAGAGTAGCAATCATGGAAAATCCTTTAACAAACAGTCTAATAATTGGCTAAGCCTAGAAAGCTTCTAACCTCGGATACATTCCTCGACAGTTTCCATTCAATAATTGCAGAAATCTTACTCAAGTCAACTCGAATACCATCACCCGAAACAGTGTGCCCTAAAAATCTGACTTCTCGAAGCCAAAACTCACTTTTACTAAATTTAGCATACAACTGTTTATCTTTCAAAGTTTACAAAATCGTTCTCAAGTGCTCGGCATGCTCGGCATGCTCGGTCTCATCACGAGAATAAATCAATATATAATCAATAAAAACAACAACAAATTTATCCAAGTACGGTAAGAAAATATGTTTCATCGAATCCATAAATACAGTAGGAGCATTCGTTAAACCAAAAGGCATAACAAAAAATTCTTAATGACCATACCTCGTCCGAAAAGCAGTTTTCGGCATATCCGAGTCTTTAACTCTCAACTGGTAGTAACCGGACCTCAAGTCAATCTTGGAAAATATTGTGGCTCCTTTCAATTGGTCAAAAATATCATCTATTCTCGGCAAAGGATACTTATTCTTTATGGTCACCTTATTGAGCTATCGGTAGTCAATGCAAAGCCTCATAGATCCATATTTCTTTTGCACAAATAATATCGGTGCACCCCACGAAGAAAAACTAGGTCTCGCAAAGCCTTTACCCATCAAATCTTGTAACTGAGCTTTCAACTCCTTTAGTTCGGTCAGAGCCATCCTGTACGGAGCAATCAAAATAGGTGCAGTACTAGGAACTAACTCAATACCAAATTCAACTTCTCTAACTGGAGGCAATCCGATCAATTCTTCCGGAAACACATTTGGATACTCACATACTATCGGCATTGATTCAGTTCTCAACTCAGACTCTTTTGTATTCAACACAAAAGCAAGATAAGCTTCGTAACCCTTTCTTATAAATTTCTGAGCAGCCATAGAAGAAATCACTACAGGAAAGCTATCCGATTCATCTGATTCAACTCGAAGAATATCACCACTTTCACATTTTAACTCAATAATTTTTCTTCCACAATATACTACCACATCATTAATGGTCAACCAATACATACCAAGAATTACATCAAATTCATCAAATGGAAAAAGCATAAGATTAGCCGAAAAATAATGACCTCTAATCATCAAAGGACAATTCTTACATACTTTGTCAACTAGCACATGCTTGCCTAAGGGGTTTGACACTTTTATCACAAATTCTGTAGACTCAACAGGCATATTCATACTAGACACCAATTTCACACAAACATACGAATGGGTAGATCCTGGATCAATCAAAGCAACAACAGAAGTATCATAAAGAGAAAAAGTACCCGTAATCACATCAAAAGATGAAGCCTCTTCGTGAGCACGAATGGCATAAGTCCTCACAGGTGCTCTACCTTCGGATCTCATAGCCGGATCTCTGCGTGCACCCCTGCTACTTGTTCCATTTCCCAAATTTCTCTGTGGCCTCCCTCTAGAAGCAGTATTACCCAATCTTTCAATTTGTAACTTATCCTTCCCAACCATCTTTGGGCAATCTTTAATAAAGTGGTCGTGAGATACACACTTAAAACAAGCCTAGTCATACATTCTACATTCATCGGGGTGTCATCTGCCACAGTGCTGCCGTTTAGGCCTACCAATCTTAACATTACCAACACTTGCTATCGAAGTGGTTTGGGCTTTAGAGCCCGAGTATTGCTTCCCACGATACCTATTGGGATACCCAGCTGAAGCACTTGATTGAGCATTCAAATCTCTTGATCTCTTAGACTGAGATTGGATGACTTAACCATTGGCCTTTTCCTTGCATCACTAGCCTCAGAGTCAGCTTTTCTCTTCTCTTTGCTTAATTCTTTAGCTTTACAAGATCAGTCAAATAGTATCACGAATTCGTTCAGCTCAAGAACTCCAACTAATAAGCGGATGTCCTCATTCAACCCATCCTTGAACCTTTTGAACGTGAGAGCCTCGGTGGAAACACACTCCTGAACATACTTACTGAGTCTGACAAACATGCGTTCATACTCGGTTACAGACATTTGACCCTGTTTTAGCTCTAGAAATTCCTTACATTTCTGATCTATAAACCGTTGGCTGATATACTTCTTCCTAAATTCCTCTTGGAAGAATTCCCAATTAACCCTCTCTCGGCACCACTTGTAACAACCCGATTTTGGGGCTAGTCAGAACAGTAGTTTTGGAACCATTAATCCGATGTTGGAGAAATTAGTTTTAATATTATTTTATGTGTTATAGCATGATTATATGAATGCATGAATATTTTGGTGCATTAATTTAGAGATTTCACGCTTAATGTCGAAAAAGGACTAAATCGCATAAAGTGCAAAAGTGTTGTTCTACAAGCTAAAGGTGTCTAATAGCTATAGAATATTAAATTGGAGGTCCTTAATGTGCAATTAGACCCTTAGAAATAGGGCTGGCTGGCCATAGGGGACAAGAAATGTCAAAATTGGTCAAAGTTGGTGGATTAAATTGATGAAATAAAATAAAATAAAGAAAAAGTGATATCATATTTGTTCATTTCCTTCTACCACCGAAATTATCAGCAAAAAATAGGGGTTTCAGAGCTCAAAAATTTTAGCAACTCTTCATCCTTGCAAGTCATCTTGATGATCATTTTTGTTGATTTTTGTGTTTTTGGAACCCTTGTAGCTTAAGCTAGCTAATGAGAGGACTATTTTGCAAAATGGTTAAGAGTCTAGGGTTTTTCAATGTGAGCAATTATGTTGTTTGCTGAATTTTTATGGAAGAAAATGAATCTTGGGTGTTAAATACACAACTTTTGTGAAAGGTGTTTCCATGAAAACACCTAAAAAGGACCTTTTTGTAAAGGCTGTAAATAGGTGGTAAATGTGTGAAATAATTGATATTGTATAACACCCCCTTACCCGTGTCTAACACCGGGAGAGGATACGAGGCATTACCGTACTTAATCTTACTTAAACATGTATTATCGAGCTATAAAATTTTGTCCCAACTTGAAACTTTTTCTTTTTAATCATAACGTGCATATCGTGGGCCTACGAGGCCCTAAACATACATCCGAAAGGTATCGGAGTTCAATCGAAAAATTTTACACTCTTTAAAAATTTTTGCCTAAACATGGGTCACACGCCCGTGTGACTTGGGATACGCCCGTGTGGGCAGGCCGTGTGGTCTCACACGCTCATGTCCCTAGCCCGTGTAGAATTTATTTTTATTTCGAACCTACAAGGGTTTTCACACGGCTGGGCACACGCCTGTGTCTATAACCCGTGTCTTTCACACGGCCTACACACGCTCGTGTCCTCTGCCCGTGGAGCTCTCTGTTTATGACGTCATCAAACCCTTATTAGCACACAGCCATGGCACACGCCCGTGTGCTAGCCTGTGTGATGAATCATATTCTTGTAAGTTGGTGCAGGGGACACACGGCCTATTAGCACACCCATGGGGCTGGCCGTGTGTCTAACACGGCCTACACACATGCTCGTGTAGACGCTTGAGGCTATTTTCCAAGCCAATTGCCTCCCTGAAACATAAACACACTTATACCAACTCAAGCAATACATAATGTAACTTTCATATACTATGAATAATACCCAATTCATCATCAATAAGATATGGAACTTAACAAATATTAGCCAATTTCTTTGGCTATATACAAAAAGAATAAAAAAATTAGTAGCTATCTCTTTGGCTCTCAATATGGTATAACTCAAAATGACAATATCTCTATACATGCCACACTGAAAATAGAACAACTTAGCTATACCAAAATATTGATTGATAGTGTGATCTGAGCTCTGACGTCTACGATCCCCGAGTTAGCTTAGCGATAATACAAGAAAGAAGGAAAAGAGAGAAGTAAGCATATAGCTTAGTAAGTTTGCATGAAATCTTATGTAGCAACATAATTTCTCAAAACAAACTCATTTATCATGAAACAAGAACACATAAATCTTAAGTGCTTAAACTTACTTACTCATACTTACTCTTACTTATACTTACCCATCATGTTAGGGTTACCTTAACTTGTATTTACTCATAGTACCTGTATCACTCATTACATAGTTTAGCACTTAAACTATCATTGAAAATAACTTCAATCTCTATCTTCCTTAACTTGAATGAAATTCTTTATCATTCTTATACAACTTATCTCATCATTAACTTTACTTACTTTGCTCTTAGTCACTTTTTCATGCTTACTCTTTTGCCCGTTGAAACTCGGAATATCAGAGGATACTCAATCTCATCAAACATGTATCTCGATGCCAATGCCATTTCCCAAATATGGTCTTACATGGGATCGCCTCATGATGCTGATGCCATATCCCAAATATGGTCTTACACGAGATCTCTTAGCTTGATGTCGATGCCATGTCCCAGACATGGTCTTACACGAGACCTTCCTTATTTGATGTTGATGCCATGTCCTAGACATGGTCTTGTATAGGATCTACGTTCGGTGCCGATGCCATATTCAGATATGGTCTTACACAGGACCTACAGTCCTTGAGTGCCGATGCCATGCCCCAAACATGGTCTTACACGGGCTTTCCTTATCTCATGTTGTGACATAGGTATCCTCATTATTCCGAATCTGCAGCTGACACTTTCACTTACTTGTTCTCATTAAATTTCTTATTAGTCATTGTTAATCAACTTCATGAAAATAATGTACAATATTCAACATAGTAATTAATTTAATCATAATAACATATGTAGCAATAAATTCATAGAAACTTACATCGGTACTCTAAAATATGTGTTGATGTGCAATTTAATCCACCACTTTGTTCATGCCTCGATTTCGGTCTGGGCTTCGTGTTTCTTGATTATCAAGCTTGGAAGATGAAGAAACCCTAGCTATGCTGCCCTTGTAATTTTCAACTAGCATGGAGAAGATGAACACTAATTTTGACTTCTTTTCCTTTTTAATTCTTTAATTTACCAAATGAAAAAAATGCCCTTAATGATTCTTTCTTGAGATTTTTCCTTCCTATGTCCATTTTTGTCCATCTCAACATAGAATGGTCTAGTTGCTAAATAAGGACCTCTAATAATTTTTTTAATTTTATTTCATACTTAAATATTCTAAAATCTCATATTTTCTAATCCTTGCAATTTAGTACTAATAGACAAATTATTCACTAATTAATAAAATTCCTTCATGAAATTTTCACACTATCATGCAAATACCTCATAAGCCTTATAAAATCATTTAGACACATATTTCTTCTTCGGATTTATGGTCCCGCACCACTATTCTGTCTAGGCTCTAAGTCGGGCTGTTACAATTCTCCCCTAGGGATTTTCGTCCCCGAAAATCTTACCGGTAAAAAGGCTTGGGTACTGATTCCTCATAGCCTCCTCGGGCTCCCACGTAGCCTCTTCTACCCCATGTCTGTGCCGTAAGACTTTCACGAGAGCTATACTTTTATTCCTTAATTGCTTAACTTCTTAGGCTAGAATCTTAACTGGTTCCTCACCATAATTCATGTCGGGTTGTATCTCAACTTCTGTCGGTGCAATCACATGCAAGGGGTCTGATCGGTAGCATCATAACATAGACACATGAAATACATCATGAATCTTCTTTGACTCAGACGGCAAAGCCAATCGATAGGCTACCAGCCCTATCCTCTCGGTGATTTCATACGGTCCGATAAAACACGGACTCAATTTGCCTTTCCGACCGAATCTAAGAACTTTTCTCCATGGCGACATGTAACAGCCCGGTTTAGACCCTAATCGGAATAGTGGTTTCAAGACCACAAATCCGAGGTTGAAATAATATTTTAATGTTATCTCTGGTGTTGATTATATGTGAAATAGCCTGTGTGAAAATTCTCTGTGGTAACTTTATCGACTATGTGCCAAATTAAGAAAAAGGACTTAATCGCGTAAAGTGTAAAATACTGTGTGCTAGTTGTTAAGTGTTCAATTGTTGATGTATTTATAATGTGAAGCCCCTAAAAGGCAATTAATCCATTTTTTGGTAGTGGGGTGGTTGATGGACAAATAAGTCCATAGTTTAAATGATTTCATAAGCATTTCGTTAAGGGCAAAGATGGTATTTGGTAATTAAGTTAATTTATAATAAAACAAAGCATCAAAATAAGCCATTTTCTATCATTTTCCACCGATTTGAGAAAGAAAAAGAGGGGTTTTAAACTTTGGTATTTTCAGTTAGCAATTGGCTTGATTCAAGGTTAGATTTTATTCGGTTTTTGTTAATTTTTACGTTTTCGTAATCGTTGCTTCGTGCTCTAGCTAACCCATGTTGTAATTTTGAGAATTGATGATGTTTTTGTGATAAGCCATTGATGAATGCTTGAGCTATGTGCTAGTTGATTGTAACATCCTGAGTTAATGGGTCTATGCGTTTAGTGTAAGGATATGTTTAATATGTTAATTTAAGTAATAGGAGACCAAATTGGGCTCAGGACTAGGCAAAGGCCTTGGTTAAAATATCTGATTGGGCATTATAGAGTTAAAAGGGTGGTAATTATGTTTAAAATACCAATGTGGGCTTGTGGCCCAACAAAAGGTGGCACTGCAAGGGAACTAGAAGGTGACGCCATTAACAATTAAAGCGGCCCAAGTTTTGGCCGCAAAGAACCTGTAACAGCCCTTACCCGAAACCTTTGCCGGAGTCGAGTATGTGGCATTACTAGACTTGACTACTAATTTGGGGCATAAAAATTTAAAGCTGTCCAACTGCGTCATGCTGACCAAATTGACCATAACTCGAGTTACAAAACTCAAAATTTAGATCCGTAAATTTTCCTTGAAACTAGACTAATATAAATTTCTACCATAATTTTTCCAGAATTTTTCATGTGGCCAATTAGTACAGTTTATTCATCAAAGTTACCCCTATATCACTGTTTGATAATTCTGACCTATCTTTACAAAAACTCAGTTATCTCATTGTACAAAATTTCAATAATGTTCTTGTTTATTCCAATCAAAAATAGTCTCATTAAGGATTCTAAACATATAAACTATGCTCCATAATTATTTTTTTACAATTTTTAACAATTTTTCCAAGACAGAACAGGGTATCACGAATTCATTCAGAACAAGTCTCACTAAAATTTAAATATCTCATAATATAAAATTTCTTTGCCTACTCTGTTTCTTTCATATGAAAATAGACACAATAAGCTTTAATTATATATCTTATTCAATTTCTAATTCAATTTATCCTATTTTTGGTGATTTTTCAAAATCACATCACTGCTGCTAACTAAAAACTATTTCATTGCAAAATATGATTAACTAGTTTATAACCGAACATACCCACATACAACTCATACTGTCCATGCATTTTAATCATTTATGCAAATTAACTTATACCTAAAACATTCGCGTAATATCCTAACATCATCGATTTATTAACCAAACACAACTATGGTTCCATATAATCGAGTGTACCATTGGTTACTTACCACAATACCTAATTCAAAGGTTCATTTCGTAAACATACATTTCCTTATCAAAAACGATTAAACTTCGATTAAAAATGCACAAACATTACCATCATAAACCGACATTTGTATCAAAAGCACAAAAAACATACTTAACTAAAAATTTAGCCATATTCGCATGGCTATTATATACATGAACCAAAAGTTTTCATCAAAACAAAGTCAAAGTCTTTCCTATACATGCCTTCATTCGAAAACCAAAATGAAAGAGTACCAAAATAGTTTGATAGTGTGGATGACTTTTTGAACGATCCCGACGAGCTTGTAGCTTGCACCTAATCTATAAAACAGAGGAAACATTTCGCACAAATAAGCTTACTAGCTTAGTAAGTCCTAAGCTCCTAATAATATAGTATTCAAACATTAAACATTTAAATTAAAAATAATTCAACTTGTATGTTTGTAATCACATTTACTCCAAATCGTATAAATAAAGCATTCGTATCAACCGTACTATCGTACTAAAATTTTCTTTACTTTTAACATTTCTATTTGAAGAACAAATTTCCATAATAGTGCATTCAACCTCGAAATCCATCATATCATACCCATCAATATTAGCTTCAAACACATATAACACAATTCTCATAATATTAATTCGACTCAAGTAATATTAAGCATAACATACCTTACATGCTTACCTGAGCCATTAACTCAATAAATTAGCTTTAATTTGCCTTGAACAAAAATTCGATTTCTCTTTTGCAAAACACATCACCGGCATCAAGCCTGCTAGGCGTAAAAGCCCGATAAGTGACACCGGCACAAAGCCTGCTAGGCATGAAAGCTCGAAAAGTAACACCGGCACAAAGCCTGCTAGGCGTGAAAGCCCGAAAAGTAACACCGGCACAAAGCCTGCTAGGCGTGAAAGCCCGAAACATATCTATGTAATTTAAATGTTTCAAACACACTTCATAACTATTTTATGTATAAGTCCAATTCAATTGAGCTTGCTCACATTAAACCAATAAAATTATTATATCATTATACAATCCAACAATTCACATCACATAACCAACTTTAATCATCAACCTAGTATACCTATATACATTCGGCCATGTTATAAATAGGTACTAAAATTCATCAATTCTTACTATTTAATATAATCATAATTAATTCTTTGACATATTTTAGCTAAAGGACTTACCTCGGTTGTCGATAGTCCGTGCGAATCGGCTATTCGAGAACCTTCGTCTTTCCCCGGTCTAATTCCGTTTTTCTTTGCTCTTGATCTTAATCAAGCTCCCTAAGTTGCCGAAAATAAAGCTTCAACAATGGAGTTTTCTTCCTCCAACATTCGGCCAAGAAGAAGAACAAGGTATGTTCTCTTTCTTCCCACTTGTTTTTATTATTTAATGTTGTATTTAACATATATATATTAACATTATTTATAAATACACTAATATAACTTTATAATAAAACTAAACTAACATATAATTTGTAATTGGAGTGGCCCATTGCCGTTCCTCTTTGTTGTATATGGGCTAATTGCCCTTTTAGAACATCCACTTAAAAAGCCACAATCAATTTAGTACCTTTCACCTTAGCATGCAACTTTTACGCTTTTCACGATTAAATCCTTTTTATCAAATTAAGCACTTAAACGACTAAATTTTTCTACGAAACTTTCACACTCACTAAATCACATATAATAAACACAAAATATAATATTAAAATATTTCTCGGGCTCGGATTCGTGGTCCCGAAACCACCATTCTAATTAGGGTCAATATTGGTCTGTTACAGAACCCATGTTTTTGGGCCATTTTCGGCACTTAAATAGGAGCAAGGGTGATGCCACAACAAGGGATTTAGGGGCCCAAAATTTAAGTTTTATGGAGCCCAAATTCTTTAATTTTAGTTAGCTAAATTCGGCATTAGGGTTAGGTGAGGTGGACGGCTACAAGGCTCAAAAATAGGAGGATTTATATGGATTTTATAATTGATAATTTAGAAGATAAAAAGGAGAAAAGTTAGGAGCCTATCTACATGGCTAAGTGATGGCCGAAAATCCATCACTTAGAGCAATGAAGAAATCGGCTATCTCATGGCAAAGGGGTGCCGAATTTTCCCTTTTATTTAGCTTGAATTTTAATTATTAGGAAGGGCGTTTTCGGATTTATACAAGAGGTGCCGAAATCTTTATAAATAGGGGGGATAGCTCCTTGATTCTGGCATTTAAAACCCTAATTCTCTCTTCATTTTTTTTGTGCCGAATTCCTTAGCCTCTCCCTCTCCGGTTTCTTTTCTTCAATTTCTTCAAATGCCAAAACCTCTTCTCCATTCTTTTTCCCCTTGAGTCGATTTCTCTAAAAAGCCGAAATCTCCATAGTTTTTTTTTATTCATCCTATTTGAGAATTAGTTCTATTCTTCCGGCATTTAAATCTTTTTCTTTGACAGTGCTGAATCTTCTCTCCAAGTGCTAGCCGAATTCCCTGTACTAAGGTAAGTGTCGACTTCTGTTAGATCTCATATTCCATGTCAGTCTTTGAAAGGCAAAAGCTGAAACGCTAATAGTTTAATGGTTCTATGTTGGGCGGCATTCCGGGATTTGAAGGAAACTTGGTCGACTATATCTAAAAGCTGAAAATCGCTAGTCTCTAATTTCGGGATTTTAAGGTAAGAAGATTTCCCTAGATTTCTACTAGATTTGTTCATTGTATACAAGATCTTAACTTTATGATGAGGATTAACGATCAAATATTGTGATAGTAGTTCTGATAAGGACTTGTGATGGAATTAAATATGGATCAGGCAAAGGAGAGAATCCCTAAGTTTAAGAAACGAACGGTATCTGCCATTCGAGATTGGCCACTTGGTTGTGGACCAGCTTCTGAACAACACCCTAGGCAGATAGTAGTTGTGTCGACTAAGGATAGCATCGACATAGGAAACATCGTTTTATCGGTAATTAGGTGTGTAGATCTCGAACACACAATTAATCCTGTATGTATGTCTATATATATGTTATGGGCTAAAAAGCCAGAAAGAGGCTGTATAGACAGTCGAATGGAACCCTAAATGGGTTAGGCAAGGATGCCAGGTACATAAACATAGAACTCTCTATGTGTATCGAAATATATGTAAGTCTGCATGATGTTTCTTTATGTGTGTATGCATGGGGGGAAAATTATGATATTGAAGGGGAAGTGCATGATAGGTCACTTGGTGATCGGTGGTAGAAATCCCACAAATGTAAATGATAGGTTGCATAGTGATCGGTGGCTATGCCACATTTAATTATTCCTGAATAACAGGAATAGGTAGTACGGCTATCGGTATGGTGTGTAGCGGATGGAGGGTTGATTGTAGAAATCCCCAAGGTGTGATGGTTGGTACGGGTGGGTGTGTAGAGGATGGAAACCTAGGATGGGTTGGGCTATTATTCATTATTTACTGTTTATCATGTGATTATGATTGATACCTTTATGTATGGGCCAGGGCCCATAATGTGTTTGTGGGCTCAGGTCGTTGTGTGCTTTGAGATTTATACACTGAGTCTTGGTGACTCACGCTTTCCTTTTTCTCTACTCTTCCAGATGAACAGTAGATCGTGGACATGAGAGCCGAAACGGACTCGAGGGGCCATCAAGTTTTTATTTCTACAAGTTAATTTGGGATTTCTTTAAGTTTATTTTATTTCATTTTGGGAATAGTTATGTAATAAGGCCCCTAGTTTTTATTCAACTAAATAGATTTCAATGTTCTGAAATTATGAATTTATGGCAAGGTTTATTTATACTTAATAATAATAATAATACAAAGGAGTTTATTCTTAAAATGTCATTTGTTTAGTCAAATTATGTCTAAATAACTTACGACTTCCAAAACCAACAAAGCAAAAGTTTTCAATGTACAAGCCGTGACACGCCAGATCCGGTCGAAACGCATGGGCCGGGTTTGGGGGTGTTACATTTTGGTATCAGAGCTCAGTTCAAAACTTGGCTGTGAAATGGGTCTAGTAATGTTTTGTAAAATAGAAGTGATTTTGAGAAAAGAAAGTTTTGGGTTGAAGACATGGCCTTCGAGTCTACCGGCACCCGATCCACGCAGGTAAGTGTTCTAAACTCTTGCTGTGTTATATGTGTGGGCTTAATGGGCTTAAGGGACACAGATTAGTATGATAGTATTAATGGACCATAGGCTTAGATAAACAACTCTTCAATTTCATAAGACTTAATTTCTCTGAACAAACCCGTAAACGAGTCGCAAGACTAGGGTGTGGCAACAGGCATACGCATGTCTAGGATTGGATCCAGAAGAGCTTGGTATTTAAGCAGTCCTAGTGACTCACCTCCTCTTCGCTGGAATCCTACCTGGTGCATAGTGACTGTTCACCTTAGCCGAGTTAGGGTGTGGCAATGGGCATACGCATGTCTAGGAGTGGATTCAGGGAGAGCTTGGTATTTAAGCAGCCCTAGCGACTCACCTCCTCTTTACTAAAATCTTACCTGGTGCGTAGTGACTATTCACCCTAGCTGCGAGGACTTGTTGATGGGCTAAACCTTATAATTAAAACCCGAAAAGGACCAGCCACCCTATTTGAAAAAAAACCTAAGTTTTGTAAAATTTTCAAAATACATTTGATTTGTGAAAAAAAAGATTCCAACCAACCATGAATTTATAAAATACCTATGTTTTGAAAAATTTACCCGAAAACCTCATGTTTACAAGAGTAACCCGATTTATGAAACAAGAATTTTCAACGTACCCCTGTTTTAAAGAAAAAAAAACGTCAGCAACAACAACATCAAAATATCCCTGGTTTGTAAATTACCAAATTACCCTTGTTTTGCAAAATGACCAAAATACCCCCAGATTTCAAAATTTCTGAAATACCCCCGGATTTCGAAATTACTGAAATACCCTCAGATTTCAAAATTACTGAAATACCCCCAGGATTGTAAAATTACCAAAATACCCTTATTTTACAAATCACCAAGGAACCCAATTTTGAAAAATTATGAAAAAACCCTGTAGGATAAATTACGAAAATACCCCTGGGTAGTGAAACAACGAAAACACTCTTACATGATGAATGTAAGTTCATGGATGTTATTTGTATGTTGATGATTGAATGTATGTGCTTCCTAGAATTAGAGGATACGAACTTGAGACTGAATTGTGAATGCGAATTCGAAAGAACTACTCTTAAAACTACTATTCATAAGACTGTTCGTGGTTAATCAATGGAAACAAACTAATAATTCATAAAACTTCTAATCAAATAAACGCGAAGCTGTAGAATGAGTACAAGGGGTCGAGGACGTCCTCCACGTGGTCGTGGTAGGGGTAGGATGACTGTGTCGGAGCCAGTAGGATCTGGCCATGGATCTGGGAACGAGATGCCAGTTCCACCAGCTGCGGAGGAGGAATTTCAGGATCAGACTGCTGGAGATGATGCGGTATCTTAGGCAATGCTAAGGGTTTTAGAGAGGGTTGCTGGGGCAGGCATGGGCACAGGAGCCCGGAAATCTATGCCGGAACGGCTTAGGGCAAATGGGGCAGAAGTGTTTAGGGGAATTTCTGGTGTCGCCCCAAGTTTAGCTGAGTATTGGTTGGAGGCAGTAGAACGCATAATGGATGATTTGGATTTCACGGAGGAGGAGAAGTTGAAAGGAGTTGTATCCCTCCTACGGGATGAAGCCTATCAATGGTGGCTTACGGTTAAGGATGGTACAGTGGCTGACCGTATCACCTGGGATCTCTTTAAAACGGCGTTTCAGACTAAGTACATTGGATCAAGTTATGTGGATGCGCAGCGCAGAGGATTTCTGAATTTCTCTCAAGGGAGTAGGTCAGTGGCTGCGTATGAAGCTGAATTCTTACGCATTAGCCGTTATGCTCGAGGGATGGTAACCACGGAGCATAAACATTGTGTTAGGTTCGAAGATGGCCTGAGGGATGATTTACGTGTTTTGATAGCCCCACAGCGGGAGAGGAAATTTGCTATCTTAGTGGAAAAGGCTAAGATAGTCGAGGAGGTAAAGCGAACTGAAAAACTGAATTGGGATAGAGATAGGGGTGGAAATAAGAGGAATTTTGGATCGTCAACCGGGCATATTCAGAAAAGGTCCAGGTCCGATGGACTGAAACGGGAAGAGAAACCTGCTACTGCAAACCAGACACCAAAGTGTGCTCGATGTGGCAAATTTCATGCCGGTGAGTGTTGGGTAGGCAGTGGAAAGTGTTTTAGGTGTGGATCTACGGACCACTAAGTTAGAAACTGTCCGCAGCAACGGGACGGTGAAGGGACCATGGGTCGAGGGAATGCTCAGCCTGGCAGAAGAGGTCAGCAGCCACAAAGAGGTCGTGGTGCAGCCAGAGGTGGTAATGGTGTTGGTCGGGGTCATGGAGCACCAGGCCAAGGGGCAGGAAACGCTGAGGCAAGACAGCCGAGATTGGTCTATGCTGTCAGACGTCGAGAGGAGGTTGACGCACCGGATGTTATAACTGGTACGTTTTTAATTTTTGGCTTGCCTTACACTGCATTGATTGACATTGGGTCGACTCATTCGTATGTAGCTAGTAGCGTATCTGGAATTCTAAGGTTAGAATCTGAAGTTACCCCTAGGGCAATGACTGTAGTTAGCCCGTTAGGACAATCTGTAATAGTGGATAAACTCTATCGTGAAGTACCTCTAGAAGTTCAAGGGATAGTTTTCCGAACGGATCTAATGGAATTACCGTTCGGGGAGTTTGATTTAATTTTAGGCATGGATTGGCTTGTGAAGTATCAAGCTAATCTAGATTGTGCGGCCAAGCGTATGGTGTTAAAAACCCTCGAGGGCGATGAAGTGTTGGTGATAGGAGAAAGGGGAAACTGCTTGTCAAATGTAGTGACTGCCCTAAGAGCAGAAATGATGGTGAGGAAAGGGTGCGAGACAGTTTTATTGTTTGTTCGGGCCCTAGAAGCCAAAGATCTGATTGTTGGGGACGTCAGGACGGTAAAGGAATTTCCTGATGTTTTTCCTGAAGAGCTTCCAGGATTACCCTCAGATCGTAAAGTGGAGTTTGGGATCGATCTTCTTCCGGGAACAGCACCGGTATCTATTGCTCCGTATAGGATGGCACTGAAGAAGCTGGTGGAGTTGAAAGCACAGATTCAGGAGTTGCTGGATAGAGGATTTATTCGATCGAGTGTGTCGCCTTGGGGAGCACCGGTGTTATTCGTCAAGAAGAAGGATGGATCAATGCGTATGTGCATTGACTATCGCCAGTTGAATAAGCTAACAATCAAGAACAAGTACCTGTTGCCAAGGATCGATGACTTGTTCGATCAGTTGAAGGGGGCCTCGGTCTTTTCAAAGATAGATCTGAGGTCAGGGTACCATCATCTTATGGTCAAGGAGGCGGATATTCATAAGACAGCTTTTAGGACTCGCTACGGTCATTATGAGTTTATGGTAATGCCATTTGGATTGATCAACGCGCCAGCAACGTTCATGGACATGATGAATCGAGTGTTCCAACCCTACCTAGACCGGTGTGTCGTGGTGTTTATAGACGATATCTTGGTTTACTCAAAGTTGAAGGAGGAGCATGATGCTCATCTGCGAATAGTTTTGCAGATTTTAAGGGAGAAGCAGTTGTATGCCAAATTCAGTAAGTGTGAATTTTTGCTAAGGGAAGTTATGTTTCTAGGGCACGTTGTGTCGGCAGAAGGGATTAGGGTTGACCCTCGAAAGATTGAAGCGGTGCTAGATTGGAAGCCACCCAAGTCTGTGGCTGAGATTAGGAGTTTTCTTGGTTTAGCTGGGTACTACCGAAGGTTTGTTGAAGGATTTTCTTCGGTTGCGGCACCATTGACTAAGTTGCTACGGAAAGGAGTTTCGTTTGTTTGGTCTGATAAGCAGCAGGAGAGTTTCGAGAAGTTAAAAAGGAGTCTGATAGAAGCTCCGGTGTTGATTCAGCCGGAGGCGGAGAAGGAGTTCGTAATTTACTGTGATGCGTCACACACAAGATTAGGATGTGTGTTGATGCAAGAAGGAAAGGTGGTTGCATATGCATCTCGGCAGTTAAGACCGCATGAATTGAATTACCCCACCCATGATTTGGAATTGGCGACAGTGGTGTTTGCCTTAAAAATTTGGAGACATTATTTGTACGGGGAGAAATATGTCATTTACACAGATCATAAGAGCTTGAAGTATCTTTTTGACTCAGAAGGAGTTGAATCTAAGGCAGAGAAGGTGGATCGAGTTGCTTAAGGATTATGACTGCTCGATCGAATATCACCCAGGTAAGGCTAATGTAGTAGCGGATGCTCTAAGTCGTAAAGTAGTCTCTGACTTAAGAGCAATGTTTGCTCACCTTAGTTTGTATAAGGATGGAAGTTTATTAGCCGAACTTCAAGTGAAACCTTCTTGGATCAGCCAAGTGAAGGAGAGGCAACAGACCGATGAGTTGCTAAAGGAGAAATTACAGCCAGTCTCAAAGGATGGGCCAACGGAATTCAGTATGAATGAGGAAGGGCTATTATGTTTCCGAGGGAGAGTTTGCATGCCAAAAGATCCGGAGTTGAGGCGTAGGATTTTGCACGAGGCGCATGGTGGTGCATAAGCTATGCACCCTGGAGGGAGTAAGATGTTTCGGGATTTGCGAGATCAGTTCTGGTGGCCGGGGTTGAAGCGAGAAGTAACTGAATTGGTGGGTAAGTGCTTGACCTGTCAGCAGGTCAAGGCGGAACATCAGTTACCATCAGGATTATTGCAGCCAGTGAAGATTCCACAATAGAAGTGGGAAAGAATCACCATGGACTTTGTTAGTGGGCTTCCCCTCACACCCACTAAGAAAGATGCAGTTTGGGTAGTTGTTGATCATTTGACGAAGTCTGCACACTTCATACCCATACGTGTTGACTATTCCTTGCAGAAGTTAGCTAAGTTATACATAGCGGAGGTGGTGAGGTTGCATGGTGTACCGGTTTCAATCATGTCAGATAGGGACCCTAGGTTCACCTCATGATTTTGGAAGGCGTTGCATCAAGCGCTAGGTACGAAGTTGGATTTCAGTACAGCGTTTCATCCTCAGACCGATGGATAGTCTGAACGGGTGATCTAGATTTTGGAGGACATGTTGAGAGGATGTGTCGCTGATTTCAGGGGTAGTTGGGAAGAGTTCTTACCGTTAGCAGAGTTTGCTTACAACAACAGTTACCAGTCAAGTATTCAGATGGTGCCCTAAGAAGCTTTATACGGGTAGAAGTGTCGTACTCCTACCTGTTGGACAGAACTAGGGGAACGTCAGATTTTGGGATCGGAGTTGGTGACCGAGACAGAGGAGAAGGTTGAAATGATTCGGGTTCGACTAAAAGAGGCGTCGGACAGACAGAAGTCCTATACTGATTTAAAGTGTAAGGACATAGAGTTTGCAGTGGGAGATAAGGTATTCCTAAAGGTGTCGCCATGGAAAAAGGTACTAAGGTTTGGTAGAAAGGGTAAATTAAGTCCCAGATTTATCAGACCATATCGGGTGTTGAAGCGAGTAGGACCAGTAGCCTACCAGCTGGAGTTACCTCCGGAGTTAAGTCAAATTCACGATGTATTTCACGTCTCCATACTAAGACGTTACCGTTCGGATCTGTCTCATGTTGTGCCTGTGGAGGAAATCGAGGTAAAACCTGATCTATCCTTCGAAGAAGAACCGGTGGAAATTCTAGATTATGATGTCAAGGTGTTGCGAACGGTTCCATTGGTTAAGGTACTGTGGCGGAATCATGGTTCTGAGGAGGCTACGTGGGAACCCGAGGAAGCAGTGCGGCAGCAATACCCCCATCTTTTCTGATCAGGTAATTTCGAGGACGAAATTTTTTTAAGGGGGTAGAACTGTAACATCCTGAGTTAATGGGTCTATGCGTTTAGTGTAAGGATATGTTTAATATGTTAATTTAAGTAATAGGAGTCCAAATTGGGCTCAGGACTAGGCAAAGGCCTTGGTTAAAATATCTGATTGGGCATTATAGAGTTAAAAGGGTGGTAATTATGTTTAAAATACCAACGTGGGCTTGTGGCCCAACAAAAGGTGGCACTGCAAGGGAATTAGAAGGTGGCGCCATTAACAATTGAAGGGGCCCAAGTTTTGGCCGCAAAGAGCCCATGTTTTTGGGCCATTTTCGGCACTTAAATAGAAGCAAGGGTGACGCCACAACAAGGGATTTAGGGGCCCAAAATTTAAGTTTTATGAAGCCCAAATTCTATAATTTTAGTTAGCTAAATTCGTCATTAGGTTTAGGTGAGGTGGACGGCTACAAGGCTCAAAAATAGGAGGATTTATATGGATTTTATAATTGATAATTTAGAAGATAAAAAGGAGAACAGCTAGGAGCCTATCTACAAGGCTAAGTGATGGCCGAAAATCCATCACCTAGAGGAGTGAAGAAATCGGCTATCTCATGGCAAAGGGGTACCGGATTTTCCCTTTTATTTAGCTTGAATTTTAATTATTAGGAAGAACGTTTTCGATTTTATACAAGAGGTGCCGATATCTTTATAAATAGGGGGGATAGCTCCTTGATTCTGGCATTTAAAACCCTAATTTTCTCTTCATTTTTTTGTGCCGAATTCCTTAGCCTCTCCCTCTCTAATTTCTTTTCTTCAATTTTTTCAAAAGCCGAAACCTCTTCTCCATTCTTTTTCCCCTTGAGCCAATTTCTCTAAAAAGCTGAAATCTCCATAGTTTTTCATTATTCATCCTATTTGAGAATTAGTTCTATTCTTCCGGCATTTAAATCTTTTTCTTTGACAGTGCTGAATCTTCTCTCCAAGTGCTAGCCGAATTCCCTATACTAAGGTAAGTGTCGGCTTCTGTTAGATCTCATATTCCATGTCGGTATTTGAAAGGCAAAAGCCGAAAAGCTAATAGTTTAATGGTTCTATGTTGGGCGGCATTCCGGGATTTGAAGGAAACTTGGTCGACTAGATCTAAAAGCTGAAAATCGCTAGTCTCCAATTTCGGGATTTTAAGGTAAGAAGATTTCCCTAGATTTCTACTAGATTTGTTTATTGTATACAAGATCTTAACTTTATGATGAGGATTAACGATCAAATATTGTGATAGTAGTTCTGATAAGGACTATGATGGAATTAAATATGGATCAGGCATAAGAGAAAATCCCTAAGTTTAAGAAACGAACGGTATCTGCCATTCGAGATTGGCCACTTGGTTGTGGACCAGCTTCTGAACAACACCCTAGGCAGATAGCAGTTGTGTCGACTAAGGATAGCGTCGACATAGGAAGCATCGTTTTATCGGTAATCAGGTGTATAGATCTCGAACACACTATTAATCCTGTATGTATGTCTATATATATGTTATGGGCCAAAAAGCCGGAAAGAGGCTATATAGACAGTCGAATGGAACCCTAAATGGGTTAGGCAAGGGTGCCAGGTACTAAACATAGAACTCTCTATGTGTATCAAAATATATGTAAGTCTGCATGATGTTTCTTTATGTGTGTATGCATGGGGGGAAAATTATGATATTGAAGGGGAAGTGCATGATAGGTCACTTGGTGATCGGTGGTAGAAATCCCACAAATGTAAATGATAGGTCACATAGTGATCAGTGGCTATGCCACATTTAATGATTCCTGAATAACAGGAATAGGCAGTACAGCTGTCGGTATGGTGTGTAGCGGATAGAGGGTTGATTGTAGAAATCCCTAAGGTGTGATAGTTGGTACGGGTTGGTGTGTAGAGGATGGAAACCTAGGATGGGTTGGGTTATTATGCATTATTTACTGTTTATCATGTGATTATGATTGATACCTTTATGTATGGGCCAGGGCCCATAATGTGTTTGTGGGCTCAGGTCGTTGTGTGCTTTGAGATTTATACACTGAGTCTTGGTGACTCACGCTTTCCTTTTTCTCTACTCTTCCAGATGAACAGTAGATCGTGGACATGGGAGCCGAGACGGACTCGAGGGGCCATCAAGTTTTTATTTCTACAAGTTAATTTGGGATTTCTTTAAGTTTATTTTATTTCATTTTGTTAATAAGGCCCCTAGTTTTTATTCAACTAAGTAGATTTCAATGTTCTAAAATTATGAATTTATGCAAGGTTTATTTATACTTAATAATAATAATAATACAAAGGATTTTATTCTTAAAATGTCATTTATTTAGTCAAATTATGTCTAAATAACTTACGACTTCCAAAACTAACAAAGCAAAAGTATTCAATGTACAAGCCGTGACACACCAAATCCAGTCGAAACGCATGGGCCGGGTTTGGGGGTGTTACATTGATAGTGAAATATGAAAACTTGGTGTTGGGTTAACATATTTTGTATTGGGATTTTTAGTAGAATTGAGCATTTTAGGCTTAATTGAGAAAATGAGTAATTGAAGGATTAAAATGTGAAATAAATGAAATGTGAGGGTTTGTATGAAAACAAGGGAAATTCGGTTAAGCTTATGTGGAAAGAAATTATGTGAATTTGATGATTTTGTGAATTAGGGACTAAAGTGTCGAAATGTGAAAATGTGAGGGCTATTTTATAAAATGCCCTAAATATGTGTGTTTGGACTAAAATGAATGATTTGGTGATTGAATGGATTGAACTTGAATGTGTATAGACCAAAAGAGAAGAGGTTCGAATCGAGATCGAGGCAAAAATAAAGTGCTCGATTAATCGACCGTTTCGGTATTTCGGCATCGAGGTAAGTTCGGATATAGTACAAGTTGTTAATTTATATTCTATGTGATGTGAGTTGAATGAATATCCATTTAACTATGAGACTAGAAATGCTATGTGCTGAATTGGATTAGAGGGCACTAAGTGTGCGAAATTCGAAACGAGATAGAAATGATTGGCACTGTGTGTGCGAGAAGATAAAAGCTTTGGCTTATTGATTTGGCACTGTGTGTGCGAAACTGATATAAGCTCGGTCTAACATTTTGGCACTGGTTGTGCTATGATGACTATGTTTTGTCTATGAATTGGCACTAAGTGTGCGAACATAGCAAGAAAATAGCCAAGATTGATCGATATGTGAAGTCGAGTGGTTGAGTAGCATGGTTGGTGACTAAATGTTAGCAAAGGTATGAATAAAACCTATGTGGTTGATGAAATTGAAAGTGGATGAATGGAATGCTATGTGAGTATTGGATATGATTGGATTTGTGTGACATTGATAAATTATCTATGTGATGGTTTAATGTGTATATTGGTTTGATTTAATGAATTAGTTGTATTGTATTTCGAACTTACTAAGCTTTTGAAAGCTTACTGTGTGAATGTTTTTCTGTTTTACAGTGTCAATAAAGCTGGCTCAGATCCGAGAATCATCAGCATCTCTATCACACTATTGACAATCTATTTTGGTGCTTTTGGAAAGATGTATATTGATGAAATATGGCATGTATAGGCTAGAAGTTATGGTATGTTTTGTGATGTTTAATCCTTGCCATGTGATTTGGCTTGGAAATGGGATAATGTTGAGTTTATGAATGAGTTATGAAAATGGTATAATTCATGATTGTGTGGTTGATGAAAAGATGTGGTTTGAAGATGGTTTATGATATGGATTACATGATGTTTGGTATGTACATGTTTTGGGATGTATAAATGTCACTTTGATTGGTCTTAGTTGTGATGATTATGAGCATGGTAGTAAATGGTCTAATTCGTGATTGAATAATGCATGAAATGGTATGTTTGAATGCATTTGAAAGCATGAATTGGTATTGTATTGTTGCTTGTGGGTATGATCCTATTGTGGGAGGCAATTTGGCCTTGCAAATGGCCTGTTTTCCTTACACGGTTATGGCACACGGGCGTGCCTAGTGATCGTGGGATAAAGTCAGTAGATAGCCTAAGTATGCATGGCTAGGGTACACGGACGTGCCTAGTAGCCGTGTGTATAAGTCAGTATATTGCCTAAAGTACACAGCCTTAGCATACGGGCGTGCTTGGTGGCCGTGTGAAGAATTCAAAATACTTGCTCTGCTTTGGCACGACCTGGACACATGGGGGTGTCTAGTGATCGTGTGAGGCACAGGGCCTGATTGCACGAGTGTGTGACCTCAACAGTGTTGAAGAATATTTGAAAATTTGAAAACTTTCATTAGTGTTCGGTTTAGTCCCGACCCCTTTCTAGCATGTGATTAAGGTCTTGTGGACCTCATTAAGGGACTTAATGATTATGTTGTGATACGTTCTAATTGATGATTGACTTTGTGTCGTGAAATGAATTGTGAATGTTTTGATGATTCGGTAATGCCTCTTAACCCTATTCTGGCGATGGTCTCGGGTTAGGGGTGTTACACGACACTTTCAAGAATACTCTATCACCGACTTGATACTCAATCTCTTTTCTTTTTAAATCCGAGTAGGATTTTTGTCGATCAGAAGAAGTTTTTAAACAACCTCGAATCACCTTTACTTTTTCTTCGGTTTCTCTAACCAAGTCAACCCCGTGAATCTGGTTTTCCTTAAGCTCAGTCCAATATAAAGGCGTTCGACATTTATGCCCATATAAAGCCTCATAAGGTGCCATTCTCAAACTTGACTGAAAACTGTTATTGTAGGTGAATTCCACCAAAGGTAAGTATTTCTCCAAGCTGCCTTGAAACTCAAGAATACAACACTGCAGCATATCTTCAAGTACTTATATTACCCTCTCCGACTGTTCATCGATTTGGTGGTGAAAAGCCATACTAAAACTCAACTTTGTGCCCAAGGCCTCTTGCAACTTTTTTCCAAAATTTGGACGTAAATCTCGGATCTCTATCCGATATAATTGATAAAGGCACTCCATGAAGCCTTACTATCTCTGAAATGTACAAGTTTGCCAACTTATCAAGTGAATAGTCAACTCGTACAGGTATGAAATAGGCTGACTTCGTAAGTCTATCGACTACAACCCATACAACATCTTTCTTACTCGGTGTCGACGGCAAACCCGTTACAAAATCCATGGCAACTCAGTCCCACTTCCACTCGGGTAGCATAATAGGTTGAAGCAAACCCGAAGGTACTTAGCGTTCAGCCTTTACTTGCTGACAAATCAAGCATCTTGAAACAAACTCGGAGATATCTTTCTTCATACTCGGCCATCAGTACCATTTCTTCAAATCATTAAACATCTTGGTGCTACCCGGATGTACAGATAAGAATCCGCTATGTGCCTCATGCAAAAATTTACGAATGAGCTCATCATTTCTTGGTACACAAACTCTATCTCTGAACATCAAATATCCGTCTGAATCAATCCTGAAGTCAGACTCAATACCTGACTCGCATTGAACTCTTTTGGCTTGCAATTTGCTGTCATCTTTTTGTGACTAATAAATCTCTTGGAGGAACATCGGTCTAGCCCTCAACTCAGCTAGAATGGAACCATTATCGGACAAGGTCATCTGTGTATTCATAGCCTTCAAAGAAAATAAAGATTTTGTACTTAAAGTGCCGACGACTACGTTCGCCTTCCCCGGATGGTAATCAATGACCAACTCATAATCTTTTATCAACTCTAACCATCTCCATTGCCTTAAATTCAATTCCTTTTGAGTCATCAAATACTTTAAACTTTTGTGATCGGTGAATATCCGACATTTTTCACCATACAAATGGTGTCTCCAAATTTTCAATGCAAAACCAATAGCAACCAACTCTAAATCATGCATCGGGTAATTCTTTTCATGTGGCTTTAGCTGTTTGGAGGCATACACTATCACCTTGCCTTCTTGCATAAGTACATAGCCCAATCTGTTTAAGGATGCATCGCTGTAGATCACAAATTCTTTTCCTAACTTAGGTTGTACTAGAACTGGAGCCTCTGTCAACATTGCCTTTAATTTCTCAAAACTCTGTTGGCACTTTTTCGTCCATTCAAACTTTACATTTTTCTGCAACAGTTCGTCATTGGAATTGCTATCATGGAAAACCCCTTGACGAACCGCCTATAATATCCAGCTATGTAACACCCCTCGCTCGTGTCCAACTCTAGAACAGGGTTTGAGGCGTTACCGTACTTCAACATTCATAATCATACAAAATCGGGTTACCAAATTTTGCCCAAAATTTAAAACTTTTCAAAGACATGCATTTGACATTGTCATCTATTTAATCACTTATACCACATAACAAGACATTAACACATACCATGGACAAATAGGCTTATAAGCCAAAATCATTATAAGCCACATCTCATGGCCATAATCAACAAATCACTATATGCCAATACATTTGGCTAATCACAACAACATCCATCATAGAAAAACTAAGTCCCTATACATGCCACTCACTTGAAAACATTTAACATACACATGCCAATACTCCAAGGATAATGGCCCGATAGTGTGATACTGCCTCCAACGATCTCCAACCCTGAGCTGCCCTGACAAAACTAAAAGAAATGGAAAGGAGGGAGTAAGCTTTACGCTTAGTAAGCTCGCATGAAAATAATAAGCAATGTGATAACATGTTATTTTCATATTCTTCCTATTTCTTCAAATTCTAGTTAAGCTATTTTCTTGAGTCACAGTCATTATATTATTTATATATGGAGCTACAGAACTCCAAATTAAGATCTGTAAATTTTCCATGAAAATAGACTCACATATATTCTTACCATAAAATTTCCAGAATTTTTGGTTTAGCCAATAAATACAGTTTATTCATTAAAGATTCCCCTATTTTACTATTCGACTATTCTGACCTCTCTTCACTACGAATCAATTTTCTCTTCGTACAGAGTTCATATGACCTTATTATTTAGTTCATTTGAAAATAGACTCATTCAGAATTTTAGGCATATAAATTATATCCCACAATTATTTTTGTACAATATTTAATGATTTTTCCAATGTAGAATAGGGGATCACATAATCATTTTGAATCAGTCTCACAGAAATTCAAATATCTCAAAATATACGAATCATTTTTTTGCTATGTTTCTTTTACATAAAAATAGACTCAATAATCTTTAAATCAATATCTCATACAACTTATAATTCAATATCTACTATTTTGGGTGATTTTTCAAATTCACATCACTGCTACTGTCCAAAGCAGTTCCTATTGTAAATTTTTGCTCTCTCTCACTTTAGTTGTGTTCATCACTTGCCTATACCAATCTTTCCAATTTCCGATTACATATCGAGCATATTGTTCACGTACATTTTCCACATTTCTGGATTGGGCACATTCACACTTGCACTTATTCATAACATGATCGCACCAATCATCATTAGTAAATTATCTTGTTGAACCCCTTCGGAAAATGCCCAATACTCCGTGGTCTTAGCACATAGCTCCACCTACACATAATTCGGCTTTCTTGTACACATGTTGAAGGTCCCTTATCACCCATGTGACCTAGCCATTCCATCTCATAGCTCTCTTGTCTACATGACGTCCAACACTAGGAACCACTCATGTGACCTAGCTACTCATAACCCGTAACTTTCTTGTACACATGGTATACACACAGTATTACACATGTGACCTAGTTACATATGAAATTATTATCCCGTAGCTTTTTGCACACATGGTGAAAGTCCCTTATCATCCATGTGGCCTAGCTACATATCAAATTTTGCCATCTCGTAGCTTTCTTGTCCACACGGTGAAGTTCCCTTATCACTTCTGTGACCTAGCTACATATTGTCCGTATCTCTCGGTTTTCCGAAGGTTTAATCGAGAATTCCTCATTCCATACATTTTCATATTGTAGTTATCACCCAATGATTTCCATAATATCTAGCAAAATAATTATACAACAAGTAAAATAAATGCATTATTTACATATAAACTTTCCATTTCACATAATAACCATAGTCATAGAAAACACCTTTAAGCACAACATTTCAACCCATTTTCCATGTCACCTATGTCACCTTTTATTATAAACATATTATTAAATCAATTCACCAACATAATATACTAAACATGTAATTCAGAAAAATCAATTTAATACCACAATTTAGGTTTCAAATATACATTACGACATTATTGCATTATTATTAACACACCAACTTACCTCGAATGCCAAAACGACCATTTTACCAACTTTCCCGATTTTCAATTTTCCTCTAGTTCTAGGTCCAAATCTCATTTTTCGGGGTCTAAAATTGTACTACTCAAAACAGTCCCTAACTCAAACTTTGGAAAAATTACAATTTTTCCCCTAAACTTTTGCATAATTACGATTTTGCCCCTAGGCTCGAAAATTAAACTTTATTCCTTTTTCTTATGTTTTATGACATGTTGAACATTTTTCCCTTCTATAGCAACTTCAAATTCTTACTATAACACATTATTATGAACAATAACAGCTTTTACCAATTAGCTCGTTTTACTCGTTTTCACCAAAAATCACTTAGTAAAAATCGTTCCTCTACTCATAAACATGCATAATCTACCAAAATTCATCCAAATACACAATTGTTCAACATGGGTCAATTTTTAAAATTAAACTCTAGCTCAAAATAATGGTAGAAATAGCTAAACTAAGTTACCGGGATTTCAAAAATATGATGAACATTAAAAACGGGGCTTAGAAATACTTACTATGAAGCTTGAAATGCTTGAAACCTTTAGCCATGGAGTCATGAAATTTTCGGCAGCAACTTGAAGAAGATGAGCAGATTTTTTTCTTGTATTTTGTCTTTTTTATTCATTAAAACACTAAATGACTAAAATACCCTTAAGGCTTTTCTTTCAATTTTGTCCTATTCATGCCCATTTTTGTCCATCAAGTTATCCAATGGTCTAATTACCTTTTAAGGACCTCCAATTTAAAACTCATAGCAATTTGACACCTTTAATATATAGAACTCAACTTTTGCACTTTTTACAATTTAGTCCTTTTGACTAAACTGAGTGCCCAAATGTCGAAATTTTCGAACGAAATTTTCACGAAATATTTCCGTGAAATCGTAGACCATAAAAATATAATAAAAATAAAATTTTCCTCGTCGGATTTGTGATCTCAAAACCACTGTTCCGACTAGGACCTATTTCGGGATGTTACAAGCTAAGCCCAGAAAACTTCTAACTTCAGATACATTTTTTGGGGATTTCCAATCCACAATGGCTAAGATCTTACTTGGGTCAACTTGGACTCCATCTCCCGAGACAATGTGTCCCAGAAATCCAACTTCCTTGAGCCAAAATTCACTTTTACTGAACTTGGTGTACAACTGATTATCTCGTAGAATCTGTAAAACAGTCCTTAAGTACTCAGCATGCTCAGTCTCATCTCGGGAATATATTAATATATCATTAATAAAAACAACCACAAACTTATCTAGTTATGGTCGAAAGATGCGGTTCATTAGATCCATAAACACCGCCGAGGCGTTAGTTAAACCAAAAGGTATGACTAAAAATTCATAGTGCCCATACCTCATCCGAAATGCAATCTTCGACACATCTGAGTCTTTTACTCTCAACTGATAGTATTCTGACCTCAAGTCTATCTTGGAGAATGCAGTGGCTCCTTTCAATTGATCAAACAAATCGTCAATCCTTGGCAATGGGTACTTGTTCTTCACTGTTACTTTATTAAGCTGTCAGTAATCTATACACAATCTCATAGAGCCATCTTTCTTTTTCACAAATAATACCGGAGCACCCCATGGAGAGCAACTCGGTCTAGCAAAACCTTTGTTCGTCAACTCTTGCAACTGTGCCTTCAACTCCTTCAACTCAGTTAGAGCCATCTTGTAAGGAGCAATTGATATTGGTACAGTACCGGGAGCTAACTCGATGCCAAATTCAACCTCTCTAACCGGAGGCAATCTTGGAAATTCCTCAGGAAAAACATCTGGAAACTCACATACTATCAGTACTGATTCAATCTTTAACTTGGTTTCTTTGGCATTCATCACAAAGGCAAGATATGCCTCATACCCTTTTCTTATATACCTCTGAGCCGGCATGTGAGAGATCACTACCGACGATCTGTCTTTCATCTGATTCAACACAAAGAGTGTCCCCGTTTCACATCTCAGCTCAATATATTTCTTTCCACAATTTACTGTCACATCATGAGTGGTTAACCAATCCGTACCGAGAATAATGTCGAATTCATCAAATGGCAATAGCATGAGGTTTGCCTTAAAATAATGACCTCTAATCATCAATGGGCATTTGCATACTTTATCTACTAATACACTTTTGCCTAGTGGATTAGACACTTTTATCACAAATTCTATAGACTCAACAGGCACGCTCATGTTAGATGCTAATTTCATGCAAATATATGAATGGGTAGACCCCAGATCAATTAAAGCAATGACATTAGTGTCATGAAGAAAAAATGTACCCGTAATTACATCGGGAGATGATGCCTCTTCGCGAGTGCGAATGGTGTATGTCCTTGCAGGTGCTCTAGCCTCGAATCTTGCAGCCTGCTCTCGGGGTGTACCCTTACTACTCGCCCCACTTTCCGGGTTCCTTTGTTGCTTTCCTCTATTAGTACTTCCTGATCTTGCACTCTAAACATTCTTTTTCTCAACCATTTTGGGACATTCTCTAATAAAGTGATCTTGGGAACCGCATTTAAAACAAGCACTCTCATGTGCACGGCACTCACCGGGGTGACGTCTGCTACACTGTGGGCATTCTGGTCTATTAGATCGAACGTTTCCAACATTAGGGACTGAAGTAGTCTGAGCCTTATTCCCCGAACATTGCTTACTCTTGCCTCTGCTGGAAAACTCCGCTAAAGTAGCTGATCGGGTAGAGAAATCTCTCGACTTCTTGGACGAGGACTGAAACGACTTACTCCACTGTCTCTTTCTTGAGTCACGTGACTCCATCTTATCTTTTCTTTTCTCTTTAACCAATTTTTCGGATTTACAAGCCCGACCCACTAGCACAACAAATTCCTTCAACTCGAGGACGCCAACAAAAAACTTAATGTTTTCATTTAGTCCGTCCTCAAATCTCTTACACATAATAGCCTCTGTAGATACACACTCTCGAGCATATTTGCTGAGCCTCACAAACTCACACTCGTACTCAGTCACTGTCATCTTACCTTGCTTCAATTCTAAGAATTCCATCCTTTTTTGGTCGATGAACCTCTGACTAATATACTTCTTCCTGAATTCTTCGTGCAAAAACTCCCATGTGATCCTTTCCCTTAGTAAAACCGACACAAGGGTGTTCCATCATTGATAAGCAGAATCTCTTAAGAGAGAGACTACACACTTCATGCACTCTTCAGGTGTGCACGATAACTCGTCAAATACCCTGATGGTATTTTCAAGCCAGCACTTTGCTCTTTCCAGATCATCATCTTTACTAGCCCGGAATTCCTCAGCTCCTTGCTTTCAGATTCTGCCTACCGAAGTCTTTTCTCTTCTTACCACTTCTACGACTTGAGGGGATACAGGGGTAGGTTGAGGAATAGACAGGGGTGGAGGGGGTGATGTATTAGGGTTCGTGCGAACGAACTCCGTGTACCATGCATTCATCATGTAGAGGAAAGCTTCCCTAGCCTCTTCTCCTCCTCTCGGACTTATTGTAGTGGGTCTATTCTCATTCTTATTCGGCATCGTCCCTTCAGCGGGAGCCGGCACATTACTTACTACATTATCCGCCATAGCTCTTTTGGGATCCATTTACTATATGAAAACACAATTTAAATCGTCAGGAGTCGTCACACAATCATTATATAAATACTCTTATGTATGGCATGTATAGCTAGACTCAAACGTACGCTTCGTTAGTCCGAGAATCGACTAAACCATAGCTCTGATACCATTAAATGTAACACCTCTTTCCTTGTGTAACAGGATACGAGGCATTACCATACTTAATCTTACTTAAACATGTATTATTGAGTTATAAAATTTTGTCCCAACTTGAAACTTTTTATTTTTAATCATAACGTGCATATTGTGGGCCTACGAGGCCTTAAACATACATCCGGAAGGTATCAGAGTTCAACCGGAAAATTTTACACTCTTTAAATTTTTTTGCCTAAACAGGGGTCACACGCCCGTATGACTTGGGACACCCCGTGTGGGCAGGCCGTGTGGTATCACACGCTCATGTCCCTAGCCTGTGTAGAATTTATTTTTATTTCGAACCTACAGGTGTTTTCACACGGATGGGCACACGCCCGTGTCTATAACCCTTTTCCTTCACACGACCTAGACACGCCCGTGTCCTCTGCCCGTGGAGCTCTCTGTTTATGACATCATCAAACCCTTATTAGCACACGGCCATGGCACACGCCCGTGTGCTAGCCCGTGTGATGAATCATATTCTCGTAAGTTGATGTAGAGGACACACAACCTATTAGCACACCCATGGGGCTGGCCGTGTAGACGCTTAGAGGCTATTTTCCAAGCCAATTGCCACCCTAAAACATAAACACACTTATACCAACTCAAGCAATACATAATGTAACTTTTATATACTATGAATAATACCTAATTCATCATCAATAAGATATGGAACTTAATAAATATTAGCCAATTTCTTTGGCTATATACAAAGAGAATAATAACTTTAGTAGCTATCTCTTTGGCTCTCAATATGGTATAACTCAAAATGACAATATCTCTATACATTCCATACTGAAAACAGAACAACTTAGCTATACCAAAATATTGATTGATAGTGTGATCCGAGCTCCAACGTCTATGACCCCCGAGTAGCTTGGCGATACTACAAGAAAGAAGGAAAAGAGAGAAGTAAGCATATAGCTTAGTAAGTTTTCATGAAATCTTACGTAGCAACATAATTGCTCAAAATAAACTCATTTATCATGAAACAAGAACACATAAATCTTAAGTGCTTAAACTTAATTACTCATACTTACTCTTACTCATACTTACCCATCACATTAGGGTTACCTTAACTTGTATTTGCTCATAGTACCTGTATCACTCATTACATAGTTTAAAACTTAAACTATCATAGACAATAACTTCAATCTCTATCTTCCTTAACTTGAATCAAATTCTTTATTATTCTTATACAACTTTTCTCATCATCAACTTTACTTACTTTGCTCTTAGTCACTTTTTCATGCTTACTCTTTTGCTTGTTGAATTACTCAGAATATCAGAGGATACTCAATCTCATCAAACATGTATCTCGATGCCAATGCCATTTCCCAGATATGGTCTTACATGGGATCCGCTCATGATGCCGATGCCATATCCCAAATATGGTCTTACACGAGATCTCTTAGCTTGATATTGATGCCATGTCCCAGACATGGTCTTACACGAGACCTTCCTTATTTGATGCTGATGCCATGTACTAATGGTCTTATACAGGATCTACGTTCAGTGCTGATGCCATATCCAGATATGGTTTTACACGGGACCTACATTCCTTGAGTGCCGACGCCATACCCCAGACATGGTCTTACATGGGCTTTCCTTTTCTCATGTTGTGACATAGGTATCCTCGTTATTCTGAGTCTTCAGCCGGGACTTTCACTTACTTGTTCTCATTAAATTTCTTATTAATCATTGATAATCAACTTCATGAAAATAATGTACAACATTCAACATAGTAATTAATTTAATCATAATAACATATGTAGCAATAAATTCATACAAACTTACCTCGGTACTCCAAAATATGTGTTGATGTGCAATTTAATCCACCACTTTGTTCTTGCCTCGGTTTCAGTCTAGGCTTCGTGTTTCTTGATTATCAAGCTTGGAAGATGAAGAAACCCTAGCTATGGTGCCCTTGTAATTTTCGGCTAGCATGGAGAAGATGAACACTAATTTTGACTTCTTTTCCCTTTTAATTCTTTAATTTACCAAATGACAAAAATGCCCTTAATGATTCTTTCTTGAGTTTTTTTCCTTCCTATGTCCATTTTTGTCCATCTCAACATATAATGGTCTAGTTGCTAAATAAGGACCTCTCATAATTTTTATAATTCTATTTCATACTTAAATATTCTAAAATCTCATATTTTCTAATCCTTGCAATTTAGTCCTAATGGACAATTTATTCACTAATTAATAAAATTCCTTCATGAAATTTTCACACTATCATGCAAATACCTCATAAGCCTTATAAAATCATTTAGACATATTTCTTCTTCAGATTTGTGGTCTTGCACCACTATTCCGACTAGGCCCTAAGTCGGGCTGTTACATATTGTGAGTTATTATAAAAGTAATAAATGTTCATCTAGGTTTGTTAAAGGAGGAAATTTGATTAAAATCGATTTACGAGCCTAGAGGTAAAATCATAATTTTGTAAAAGATTAGGGGAAAATTGTAATTTTTCCAAAGTATGATTCATGGGTTATTTTAGTCAATGTGGTTATTAAACAAGTGAAATTGTTATTATAGATCAAGAAACACGAAGCCCAGATCGAAACCAAGCCAAGGACAAGGTCATGGACTAAATTGAACAATTCCACATATATTTTGGTACCGAGGTAAGTTTGTGTGAAAATTAAGCTACATAATACTATTATGTTTTTAATTGCTTGATATAATGAGAAATGCGTATTATTTTTATAAAAATGATTAATGATGCCTCGATGAAAGTATAGTGAGATTATGTTAAGTTAAAGTCCCGGTTGAACATTTGGAATAGCAAGGATACTATTATCACAACATGAGAGAATGTAGGTCTCATATAAGACCATGTCTGGGACATGGCCTCGGCACCGAAAGGAGATCTCGTGTAAGACCATATATGGGATATGGCATCGACATCAAGATATGAGATCCCGTGTAAGACCATATTTGGGATATGGCATCGGCATCGAGAAGTGATTCCATGTAAGACCATATCTGGGATATGGCACTGGCATCGTGTTACATGTATGATGAGATTGAGTATCCTTCGATATTCCAAGTAGTTTAACGGGTAAAGAGCTAAGTTTATGTTAAAGATGACAATGAGTTAATTTATGTTCAAGATAGCATAAGTGCTAAATTACGTGATGACGTGATACAAGTACCTATGAGCAAAACACGAGATATGAATCTGAAATGTGATATGTGATTGGTAAGAGTAAACATGAGTAAGTTATGTCAAGTGTAACATCCCGAAATAGGGCCTAAACGGAATAGTGGTTGCGAAACCATGAATCCAAGATAGAAAAGTTTATTTTGATTAATTTTTATGATTTACCAATTGATTGGATGCATGTGTTAGAGTATCGATAGAAAATTTTATGAATTTCATGTCTAATTTGCTTATTAGGGCTTAATTGTAAAAGTTGATAAATGAGAGTTCTAGATGCTAAAGGATTAAATTGAAGTGAATATCTAAAGTAAGAGTCCTTAAATGGTAATTAGACCATTATATTTTCATGGACAAAAATGGACATGCATGGGTAGAAATAACTAAAATTTTAATGAAGGGTATTTTATTAAAATGTCCAATAAAAGAAATTAAATGGGAAAAAGATGGAAAAAGGTTGTCATCTTCTTCCTTAGGCCAAACCTTCAAGGGGGAATCCATAGCTAGGGTTTCCAAGCTTCCAAGCTCCATAATCGAGAAGAACGTGGAATCGATCTTGAACGAGGGAAAGGAAAAGTTAAGGACTAAATTGTAAATTTTGTCATATTTTGCACCGAGGTAAGTAGTATGTAAATAATTCATTATTTTTATTGACGTTTTATATTTCAGTATGTTTAATGTATTGTATCTGATTTTTGAATCATAATTGACTATTGAAAGAATGAAATAAAGTGTTAAAAAGTGAGTTATTTCCCGTTTGAACCTTTGGAATGGAAAGATGCAATTGACATGTAGCTAGGTCACATGAGTGGTACTAAGTGTAGGCCACTATGTGAACAAGAGAGCTACAAGAGGTTTCGTATACATAGCTAGGTCACATGTGTAGTACCGAGAGTACGCCATGTGTACAACAAAGCTATATGTAGCTAGGTCACATGTGTGGTATATGGTGTGAGCCACTATGTGTACAAGAGAGCTACGAGAAGGCTAGGTCATATGAGTGGTGCTAAGTGAAGGCCACCATATGTACAAGAGAGCCAGGATTATGAGTACAATCGAGCTAGGTCACATGAGTGGTACTAGGTGAAGGCCACTATGTGTACAAGAGAGCTTCGATTTCAAAGGTGGGCTGTGTGCGAAACCACTGCATATTCGTTATTATTTCAAAGCGTTCAATGGGAAAACTGACTAAATGAAATTATATGAGATGTTGTAGTGATATATATGTATATGTATGTGTAATGTATGAGCAATATGCTTAATATGTGATTGGAAATTTGAATGATTGTTATAGGTAAGTAATGAATACAACTAAAGTGAGAGAAAGCAAAAATTTACAATAAAACTGTTTTGGGCAGCAGCAATGATGTGAATTTGAAAAATCACCAAAATTGGTAGAAATTGAATTATAAGTTGTATGAGATATTTATTTAAAGCTTATTGGGTCTGTTTTCATATAAAAGAAACAGAGAAAGTAAATGGATTGTATATTTTGAGATATTTAAAATTTTGTGAGACTGGTTTACAATGGTTACTTGATCCCCTGTTCTGTCTTGGAAAACTCATTACAAATTTTACAAAAATAATTATGGGATATAAGTATATGATTGAAATCCTTAATGAGTCTATTTTTGAATGAAATAAATTTTATCATCATATGAATTTTGTATAATGATAAAATTGGCTCGTAGTCAAAAGTGGTCAGAGCAGTCGAATAGCAAAATAGGGGAATATTTAATGAATAAACTGTACTAATTGGCATGATAAAAAATTATGAAAATTTTATGGTAAGAAGATAAAGGATTCTAGTTTCAGGGAAAATTTACGGATTTTAATTTTGAGTTTCGTAGCTTCATATAAAAATAATTTAGTGACTGTGACTCGAATAGACAGCTTGCTCCAAACTTGAATAAATGATGAAATTGATTTTAGATTTGATTGTGTTGTTTTGTAAACTTAGTAAATCCATTATTAAGTATTTATATACTTACTTACTAAGCTATATGCTTACTCTCTTTTCTTTTCCTTGTTCTATAGTGTCATCAAGCTAGCTCGGGATTCGGTGATCGTCGGAGATCCATCCACACTATCAGCCTTCTTTTGCTATTTTGAAAACAATATTTTGGGAATTATGGCATGTATAGAAGGCTTAATTGTTTTGTTATTTGTAATAATGAATGATTATTTTGCTTATGGGTATTGACGACTATGTATGGAAAAATTTCTAAATTTATACGAATTTTACATTTTAAATTTTGTACAATAGTTTAATTATGTCTGGTAATGCCTCGTACCCTGTTTCAGTGACGGGCCTAGGTGAGGGGTGTTACATGTAGTGGTATCAAAGCCAGGTTTAGTCGGTTCTTGGACTAACATAGCGTGTGTAAAAGTCTAACTATAAATGCCATAAATATATTGTGAAAGTGTGATGACTCTTGACAATTTAAAATTTTTTTTTATATAGTAAATGGATCCTGACCGAGCCACTGCTGATGATGCTGAAAGTAACGCGCCAGCTCCTGCGCAAGGGACCGCGCCAGTAGAAAATAGATCCGAAACACGTGGACAAGGAGAGGGGGCTCGGGAAGCCTTCTTCCAAATGATGAGTAACTGGTTACTGAGTTTATTCAAGTGAATCTGAATGCTCAACCTCCTTCACCCCTTCCATACCTCAAATGGTTCCTGTAGCTCCCCAAGGCATGGATTTGGTAAGAGTGAACAAGCCTCCGGTCAACAAAATTAGGAAGCAAGGAGCAAAAGAGTTTAGAGCAAACATTGATGATGATCCTGAGAAAGCGGAGTTCTGGCTCGAAAATTCTATCCGTGTGTTTGATCAGCTCTCGTGTATGCCGGAAGAGTGTTTAAAATGTGCTGTATCACTTTTGAGAGATTCTGCCTATCATTGGTGGAAGACTTTAGTAGCAGTTGTGCCAAAAGAAAAGATTACTCGGGATTTCTTCCAGGAAGAATTTAGAAAGAAATATATAAGTTAGCGGTTTATTGATCAGAAACGGAAGGAGTTCCTTGAATTGAAGCAGGGAAGATGTCTGTGGCAGAGTACGAGCGTGAATTTGTTAGACTTAGTAAGTATGCCCAAGAGTGTGTGTCCACCCATGCTATTATGTGCAAGAGATTCGAAGATGGGCTTAATGAGGACATTAAAATGTTTGTGGGAATTCTGGAGCTGAAAGAATTTGTGGTATTGGTCGACCGAGCCCTTAAAGCGGAGGAATTAAACAAAGAAAGAAGGAAAGTTGCTATCGAGGCCCGAGATACAAGAAAGAGACTGATGAGCAAGTCGTTCCAAATCCAATCAAAAAGGCCCAGAGAGATGAATTCTCGAAGGACAGCTTCAGCTGAGTATTCACATCGAGACCGTGGGAAATCGTATTTGGGCTCAAAAACTCAAGCTACTTCAGTGGCAAGTGTGGGCAATGTGAAGTCTAGTAAACCAGAGTGTCAGCATTGTGGAAGGCAACATTTTGGTGAGTTTTGGGGAACTGGTCGAGCTTGCTTCAAGTGTGGTTCTCGCGAGCATTTTATTAAAGATTGTCTGTAGGGAGCTAAGAAAGAGAAATTTCATAGTGCTAGACAACTAACACTGCTAATAGAGGTAGACCTTCGAGAAATACTGGAAGTGGAGCTAGCAGTAAAAGTGTGATGAAAGACCCAGCCACGAGATCAAAAGCTAGAACACCTTCCAGGACATATGCCATACGAGCTCGTGAAGAGGCATCCTCCCCCGATGTAATTACGAGTACATTTTCTCTACATGATATTAATGTTGTTGCTTTGATTGATCCGGGTTCGACCCATTCCTATGTTTGCTTGAAATTGATGCCTAGTATAAGTATGCCTATAGAATCTACAGAATTTGTGATTAAAGTATCGAATCCATTAGGCAAGCATGTGTTAGTAAATAAAGTATGTAGCAATTGCCCTTTAATGATTAGAGGTCATTGTTTCCCGACTGACCTCATGATATTGCCATTTGACGAGTTTGGTGTGATTCTTGGTATGGATTGGCTGACTGCACATGATGTGATAGTGAATTGTGGGAAGAAATTCATCGAGCTGAAATGACTGGTGAAATTCTTCGGGTTAACTCAGATGAGTCAGATAGTTCATTTGCTATGATTTCTATTATGTCTGCTCAGAAATGTTTGAGAAAAGGGTATGAAGCTTATCTTGCTTTTGTGTTAAACACTAAAGATTCAGAGCTGAAAATTGAGTCAGTGCCAATAGTATGCGAGTATCCAGATGTGTTTCCGAAACAATTACCAGATTTGCCTCCTATTAGAGAAGTAGAGTTTGGTATTGAGTTGATTCCAGGTGCCACGCCCATCTCTATTGCTCCATATAGAATGGCCCCGTTGGAATTGAAAGAATTGAAAGCTCAGCTACAGGAATTAACTGATAAAGGCTTTGCAAGACCTAGTTATTCACCCTGGGGCACACCAGTCTTATTTGTGAAAAAGAAAGACGGTTCGATAAGATTCTGCATAGACTATCAACAACTTAACAAGGTAACAATAAAGAACAGGTATCCACTGCCTAGAATTGATGATTTATTTGATCAATTAAAGGGAGCCATTGTGTTCTCTAAGATAGATTTGAGATCCGGATACTACCAGTTGTGAGTTAAAGAGTCAGATGTTCCGAAGACTGCTTTCCGGACTAGATACGGTCATTATGAGTTCCTTGTGATGCCATTTGGCTTGACTAATGCTCCTACTATTTTCATGGACTTAATGAACCGAATATTCAGACTTTACTTGGATACGTTTGTAGTCGTGTTTATTGATGATATCTTAATTTATTCTCATGATGAGACTGAGCATGCAGAGCATTTGAAAACTGTCTTACAGACTTTGAGAGATAACCAGTTGTACGCCAAATTTAGTAAAAGTGAGTTCTGGCTTCGAGAAGTTGTACGCCATTGTTGAGTGGAAGCCTCCGAGGAATGTATTTGACGTTAGAAGTTTTCTGGGATTAGCTGGTTATTATAGACGATTTGTAGAGGGATTTTCCATAATAGCTACCCCACTGACGAGATTGCTACCAAAAGATGTCAAATTTGAATGGACTAAGAAATGTCAGTAGAGTTTTGACAAGTTAAAGGCATTGTTGACTGAAGCTCCTGTCTTAGTACAACCAGAACCAAGTAAAGAGTTTGTGGCCTACAGTGATGCATCCTTAAATGGATTGGGTTGTGTACTTATGCAGGAAGGTAAAGTAATTGCTTATGCTTCTAGACAGCTAAAACCGCATGAGAAAAATTATCCGACGCATGATTTAGAGCTAGCTGCCATTGTATTTGCTCTGAAAATTTGGAACATCACTTGTATGGCGAGAAGTGCCGAATATTCACTGATCATAAAAGCCTGAAATACTTGATGACTCATAAAGAATTGAACCTGAGGCAAAGAAGATGGTTAGAGTTGATTAAAGATTATGAGCTAGTGATCGATTATCACCCGGGTAAAGCTAATGTTGTTGCTGATGCTTTGAGTAGAGAATTTTTATTTGCATTGAGAGCTTTAAATACTAGCTTAGCTTTATTAGATGACGGTTTCATTATAGCTGAGTTGAGAGCTAAACCAACATTTATTGAAGAAATCCGTAAAGCTCAAAAGCTCAGTGAAAGTTAGGTGCAGAGTCTGATTTTCAGATTGGTTCTGATGGTTGTTTGTTGTTCAGAGACAGAGTATGTGTACCGAAGAATGACGAGCTTATTGAGAAGATCTTACAGGAAGCATATAGTAGTTCTTTGTCTATACACCCAGGTAGTACAAATATGTATAATGATTTGAAGAAAATGTATTGGTGGGTAGGAATGAAAAGAGATATTTCAGGGTTTGTTTCTAGATGCTTGATTTGTCAGCAAGTAAAGGCTGAACATCAGGTGCCTTCAGGTTTATTGCAGCCTGTGCTAATCCCTGAGTGGAAATGGGACCGAGTTACTAAGGATTTTGTAATAGGATTGCCGTTAACACCGAGAAAGAAAGATGCAGTATAGGTTGTAATTGATAAGCTAACGAAGTCAGCTCATTTTATCCTAGTTCGTATGGATTATTTGCTTGATAAGTTGGCTGAATTATATATCTCAGAGATAGTCAGACTACATAGGATACTATTATTGATCATTTTAGATAGAGATCCGAGATTTACTTCACGATTTTGGAAAAAGTTACAGGAAGCTTTGGGCACAAAGTTGAGTTTCAGTACAGCTTTTCATCCTGAGACCGATGGTCAGTCAGAGAGAGTAATTCATGTGCTTGAAGATATGCTTAGATGCTATGTATTAGAATTTCAAGGCAGTTGGGAAAAGTATTTACCATTAGTGGAGTTTGCCTACAATAATAGTTATCAGTTGAGTTTGAAAATGGCACTTTATGAGACTTTGTATGGACGCAAATGTCGTACACCTTTATATTGGACAGAGCTTAAGGAAAATCACATTCATGGGGTCGATTTAGTTAAAGAAACAGAAGAGAAAGTAAAAGTCATTAGAGATTGCTTGAAAGCAGCTTCAGATAGACAGAAGTCATATGTAGATTTGAAGAGAAAAGAGATTGAGTATCAAGTTGGTGACAAAGTGTTTTTAAAAGTATCCCCGTGGAAGAAGGTTCTCAGATTTGGCAAGAAAGGCAAACTAAGTCCACGATTTATTGGACCGTTTGAGGTTATTGAGGGAGTTGGGCCATTAGCATATCGGTTAGCCTTACTAACTGAGTTAGAGAAGATTCATAATGTGTTCCATGTATCCATGTTATGTCACTACTGTTCTGATCCGTCACATGTGATTTCTCAGACGGAGGTTGAGATTCAGCCAAATATGACTTACGAAGAGGAACTAGTTAAGATTTTAGCCCGAGAGGTCAAACAACTAAGGAACAAAAATATCGCACTTGTGAAAGTATTATGGAATAGACATGGGGTAGACGAGGCTACATGGGAGTCCGAAGAGGCTATGCGAAAACAGTACCCAAACCTCTTCACAGGTAAGATTTTCGGGGACGAAAATCCCTAAAGGGGGGAGAAATGTAACATCCCGAAATAGGGCCTAAACAGAATAGTGGTTGCAAAACCACGAATCCAAGATAGAAAAGTTTATTTTGATTAAATTTTATGATTTACCGATTGATTGGATGCATGTGTTAGAGTATCGATAGAAAATTTTATGAATTTCATGTCTAATTTGCTTATTAGGGCTTAATTGTAAAAGTTGATAAATGAGAGTTCTAAATGCTAAAGGATTAAATTGAAGTGAATATCTAAAGTAAGAGTCCTTAAATAGTAATTAGACCATTATATTTTCATGGACAAAAATGGACATGCATGGGTAGAAATAACTAAAATTTTAATGAAGGGTATTTTAGTAAAATGTCAAATAAAAGAAATTAAATGGGAAAAAGATGGAAAAAGGTTGTCATCTTCTTCCTTAGGCCGACTCTTCAAGGGGGACTCCATAGCTAGGGTTTCCAAGCTTCCAAGCTCCATAATCGAGACGAACGTGGAATCGATCTTGAACGAGGGAAAGGAAAAGTTAAGGACTAAATTGCAAATTTCGCCATATTTTGCACCGATGTAAGTAGTATGTAAATAATTCATTATTTTTATTGACTTTTTATAATTCAACATGTTTAATGTGTTGTATCTAATTTTTGAATCATAATTGACTATTGAAAGAATGAAATAAAGTGTTAAAAAGTGAGTTATTTCCCGTTTGAACCTTCGGAATCGAAAGATGTAATTGGCATGTAGCTAGGTCACATGAGTGGTACTAAGTATAGGCCACTATGTGCACAAGAGAGCTACAAGAGATTTCCCATACATAGCTAGGTCACATGTGTAGTACTGAGAGTTCGCCATGTGTACAAGAAAGCTATATGTAGCTAGGTCACATGTGTGGCATATGGTGTGAGCCACTATGTGTACAAGAGAGGTACGAGAAGGCTAGGTCATATGGGTGGTGCTAAGTGAAGGCCACCATAAGTACAAGAGAGCCAGAATTATGAGCACAATCGAGCTAGGTCACATGAGTGGTACTGGGTGAAGGCCACTATGTGTACAAGAGAGTTCGATTTCAAAGGTGGGATGTGTGCGAAACCACTGCATATTCGTTATTATTCCGAAGCGTTCAATGGGAAAACTGACTAAATGAAATTATGTGAGATGTTGTAGTGATAAGTATATGTATATTTATGTGTAATTTATGAGCAATATGCTCAATATGTGATTGGAAATTTGAATGATTGTTAGAGGTAAGTAATGAATACAACTAAAGTGAGAGAAAGCAAAAATTTATAATAAAACTGTTTTGGACAGCAGCAGTGACGTGAATTTGAAAAATCACCAAACATGGTATAAATTGATTTATAAGTTGTATGAGATATTTATTTAAATCTTATTGAGTCTATTTTCATATAAAAGAAACAGAAAAAGTAAAGGAATTGTATATTTTGAGATATTCAAACTTTTGTGAGACTGGTTCAGAATGGTTACTTGATCCCATGTTCTGTCTTGGAAAAATCATTACAAATTCTAAAAAAATAATTATGGGGTATAAGTTATATGATTGAAATTCGTAATAAATCTATTTTCAAATGAAATAAATTTTATCATCATATGAATTCTGTATAATGATAAAATTGGTTCGTAGTGAAAAGTGGTCAGAGCAGTAGAACAGTGAAACAGGGGAATCTTTAATGAATAAAATGTACTAATTGGCAAGAACAAAAATTCTGAAAATTTTATTCTGAGAAGATAAATGAGTCTAGTTCCAGGGAAAATTTACGGATCCTAATTTGATGTTTTGTAGCTTTATAAAAAAATAATTTAGTGGCTGTGACTCGAATAGACAGATTGCTCCAAACTTGAATAAATGATGAAATTGATTTTAGATTTGATTGTGTTGTTTTGTAAACTTAATAAATCTATTATTAATTATTTATATATTTACTTACTAAGATATATGCTTACTCTCTTTTCTTTTCCTTTTTCTATAGTGTCATCAAGCTAGCTCGGGATTCGGTGATCGTCGGAGATCCATCCACACTATTAGCCTTCTTTTGGTATTTTGAGAACAATATTTTGGGAATTATGGCATGTATAGAAGGCTTAATTGTTTTGTTATTTGTAATAACGAATGATTATTTTGCTTATAGGTATTGACGACTATGTATGGAAAAATTTCTAAATTTATACGGATTTTACATTTTAAATTTTGTACAGTAGTTTGAATCATGTCCGGTAATGCCTCGTACCCTGTTCTGGCAACGGACCTGGGTGAGGGGTGTTACATTAAGTGCTTGAGAACTTGTGTCGCTATTATTCAATGAGACGAATGGATGCTATCATAAGTCTTTATGTTGCTATTTATTTCATGCAAGCTTACTAAGCTTTATGCTTACCCCTCTCATTTCCCTTTTCCTTGTAGTATCGCCAAGCTAGCTCGAGGATTGTAAGACGTCGGAGTTCGGATCACACTATCAACTTCTCTTTGGTATAGCAAAGTTTGATTTATTTTGAGTATGGAATGTATAGGAACTTGGTTATTTTTTGCTATGTCATATTTGTTAGCCAATGTGTGGCTATTAATATCATTCAATTTATTTTGTAAATGGTCATTGGAAATTGTCCAATACTTGATAAGTTTATATATTCAATGATAATGAAGTTCATGAAGTGCATGCTTGTGTGATGGAATGAGTAATGAGTAAAGTATACACATGATGAATGTAGTGTAAACCTATGTGTGGATGTCTTGATTTTGGGTATTAGAAGTGCCTTATGGCTATGATGTATGTTGCATGGAAATGGTATAAGTGTGGTTGTTTAGGGTGGCAATTGGCTTGGTAAATATCCTTATAATTATCCATACGGGTAGGCACATGAGCGTGTGTGACACACGTTCAGCTCCATGGGCGTGTTGATAGGCCGTGTGTCCCCTTACATGCTAAGTTGGCAAGTTAGAATGCCCAGTAGTAACCACACGGGCTGAGGCATATCCGTGTGTCTCAACCGTGTGGAAGACACAGTCATAGGACATGGGCGTGTGCCCAGGCCGTGTGAAGTCTGCACCTAAAATTAGGAATTTAATTCAACACATGGTCTAAGGACACGAGCATGTGCCTTGGCCATGTGATCTTATTGGGATGATGACATCATAAACCATATGTCAAGGTTTTCAAACACGGGTGAAGACACGGGCGTGTCATAGCCGTATGAAGGACACGAGCTATGGACACGAGCGTGTGTCAGGCTATGTGAAAACCCTTGTAGGTTCAAAATGAAAACTAAAATCCACACGAACTAGGAACATGGGCGTGTGTAACTACACGGCCTGCCCACACGGGCATGTTCCTTTCCACACAGGCGTGTGGCCCTATTTTGTGTAAAAGTTTTCTTGGTGTACGACAGTTTTCGGTTCAGTCCCGAACCACTCCGTAAGTATGTTTAAGGTCTCGTAGACCTATAAGGGGGACGTTATGATTTCGAATGAAAAGACTTAAGTTGAAAAGAAATTTTGTGGCCCGATGTTGTATGTTTGAGTAAGTTAAGTTTGGTAATGCCTCGTACCCGGTTTCGGTGTTGAATACAAGTAAGGTGTGTTACACCACCACTGACACAATAGTTTTCCACCATTGATAGGCCGAATCTCTTAGGAGTGACACAATACATTTCATACATTCTTCAGGCGTGCAAGACAACTCATCAAAGACCTTGATGGTATTCTCGAGCTAGAACTCTGCCCTTTCGGGATCATCATCTATACCAGCTCGGAACTCTTCAGCTCCTTGTTTTCAAATCTTATCAACTGGAGGTCTATTTAATCTCATGAAGTCCATACCTTGAGGTGCTACGGGAACTAGTTGAGGAATAGGTAAGGTTGCAGGGGGTTGAGCGTTTGGGTTCGTTCGAACGAACTCCGTATACTAGGCATTCATCATATGGAGAAAGGCTTCTCTAGCCTCTTCTCCTCCTCCTTGACTCATAGTTACGGGTCTACTTCCGACTGGCCCTGCCCTTTGAACAGGAGTCAGCGCATTACTCTCTACGACATCAGCTTCAGCTCGATTGGGATCCATTACTATATGAAAACACAGTTTAAAAGGTCAGGAGTCGTCACACTATCACAATTTATTTATGACATGTATAGCTAGACTCGTACACACGCTACGTTAATCTGAGAATTGACTAAAATGTAGCTCTGATACCACTAAATGTAACAACCCTTACCCTTATTCGATGTCAGAACAGGGCACAAGGTATTACCGAACTTATACGCAAGCATTTATACAAAAACGAGACATGATTTTCCTCTCAAATTTAAAACTTTTCATAAACATTCTTAACCTCCCTTAAATGAGCCTACGAGGACCAAAATATACATTAGGAGTGATTCGGGACTATATCAAGAACTTTGGAAAATTTTACAAAAGTTAGAAAAGTTTTCATGTTACAGGGCCACACGCCCGTTTGGGTCAAAGGACACGCTCATGTGGCATATCACACGCCCGTGCTTCAGGCCATGTCCAAAATAGATGACATTCTGTTTATGATATCATCAACCAAATAAGGTCACATGGCCAAGGCACACGCCCGTGTCCTTAGGCCGTGTGGCGAATTAAATTTCGAAAATCAAGTGTAGACTTCACACGGCCTGGGCACATGCCCATGTCCCATGGTCGTGTCTCTCACACGGTCGAGACACACGGTCGTGTCTTATACCCATGTGTTTACTACTGGACATTCGGTTTCTCAAAACTAAGGTACAGGGGATACACGGCCTGATCACATGCCCATGGGGGCAGACCGTGTGTCACACACAGTCTAGACACATGCCTGTGTGTCTACCCGTGTGGACAACTTTAGGACTATTTTCCAAGCCAATTTCCACCCTTATTTGCTCAAACACATACACAATTTCAAAGGCACTTGACATGGCATAATTGAGTACTTAAACATCCTCAAACAAGTCACGATTATGGTAATATCCTATTAACTTGTATATGTACAAGACACCATTCTTTGTCAAGCCCAACTTACCAATTCTCATTTAAGCCATAGTGATCATCATACTAAATAAATCCCAATTACTCATCAAGCATTCATAGCCACAACATAACTCATCACATATACACAACCACCAACCACATCACAAAAGCATAGGAACCAACATGCATGAATAAATAGGCTTACAACACAACAATCAGTATAAGCCATATCTCATGGCCATATACAAAATGAATCATAATGTTATCAATGAGCCAACACTTTTGGCTAACCAATATGACACGCAACAAAATGACCAAGTCCCCCTATACATGCAAAATGTGAAACCAAATATACCCCAATGATTAAATTGATAGTACGATCGATTCTCTGATGACTTTCGATCCCCGAGATAGCTTGGCGACACTATAAGAAATAAAAAAGAAGGGGGTAAGCTTAAAGCTTAGTAAGTTCAAATGTAAATAATAGACAACATTAAGTAACATAGACATGTACATCATACAAGAAATTTGACATAAGTCACGTAATTATCATCATAACTTCATAAGTATACTTAGGGTGGGTTTGGATGGGCGATTGAGAGCGGTGCGGTGCGTTTAGCTTACTTTTTGTCTCATGCTACAGTATCGCTACAATATCTAATCTCACCGCTACTGCTGTTTTTACACTAACCACAGGTAAACGCACCGCTCATCCAAACCCACCCTTAATCATTGTTAACCTTACCCAAAGCTCATCATGTACCAAGCTCATTCTTATGAGATTTCTGTACGTACTTGTACCAACTCGTAACATATCATACTCTTTCCAGCCTTTGACATGCCCGTTGAACACTTGGAATACTAATCGGATACCCGGAAGCTCTTTGCACATAAGTGCCATATATGTAGCCAATGCTAACTCATATCTCATAACACATAGGGGCTCGATCTCGAGCTAATCACAGGCCTGCTCACACAAGTTGTCAGTCAAGACGTAACTACGTAGTGCTGCTCGCACAAGCTGTCAGGTATCCGCAAACACATGTCGGACTACCCAGTCACTGGTAGACGTACAAGACCAGCACTCCGATCACATAAACACATATATCACATGGAATCCTTGTAACACCCCTAACCCATATCCGTCGCCAGATTAGGGTTACGAGAATTACTAGTTAAGTCACAACTTTTATTCAATCAATTAAATGATAGTTAAACATACTTATAAAATGATACAAGTATAAGCAAACAATCACATATGCATAAAACATACTTAATGTACTAAAACTAAGTCATATACGGCACAATCATTAACGAACATAAGCTGAACATGCAATGTACATTTTATTAATACCACACAACAATGCAAGTACCATAAACCCATTTACCATATCTTTATTAATTTATGAAGTACTCAAATAATAAAAGCAATCATATTTATTTGATTGAATAAGCATTATTCAATTATCATCTTATTATAACTCACTTATAAGGCCGAATACATATAGTTTAAAATTTTATCCCATATGGCCGAATATACCAACACCATACATAATATCATATGCCCGAACATACAAGCTCAATAAACATCTTATAAACACCTATCAACTTGGTCAAATATACAAAGACACATATATGAAATCACAGGTACATAGCTCATACCAAATTCAAATAGATCCAAACAATCAATCGAATCAATGTACACATAAATTCGTTTGCATGCACATAATTTAACCGAAATTAACTATACAGCTTATACATTATTTTGCATTCGCCAACCACTCCAAATTTGCAAATCATTCAAGCATTTTAAATGTGTACACATTACCCTTACAATCGAATCAAGCAACCAACACAAAACTATATATATATATATTCATTATTATCCCTTCACTAATTTATAACCATACACCAAGACAATTTATGCTAAGCATCAAGATTATCAAATAAGCTAATCATAAGCTAATCACATCATTTCCAAATCAAGACATAAAATCAATTTATTAAATTCCCATGCCATATAACATAATTACCTAAATAAGCTCATAATATGACTCATTATGAATATACCATACTAATATCATGTTCGAGCCATTTTCATATGGCTTATATACACCATCAAAATGACATTCGAATATCAAACTAGCCTATACACGCCTTCAGTTCAAAAGTCTAAACTTTTAAGGTACCAAAGTGAGCCGATAGTGTGAATGACTTCAGTGACGATCCCCTGAGCTCGTAGCTTGAACAAAATCTATAAAACAGAACAATGAACACACACAGAGTAAGCTTACCAGCATAGTAAGTCTTAATCAATTATAATATTGCATTCAACATTCAAGCTTTTAGAACATTTAGTTTATAACACTGAATATAAGTAATTTAACTTATAAGTTCATTTTGGCCAAATGCCATTACCTTACCGAACTTAACAAATAACATTTTCTTACCATAAGCATACAAACTTACCAAAACACCTAAATATAATTGATATTCGCATATTCCAAACCAAATAAGTATAACATACACCTTAACCCCATGTAATCAGTCCTACCATATGTAAACATATCCAATCACTTTCACATTAAACATTCACACATATGGCCGAATCTCAAAGGCATAACAAAGCTTAAATCCCAATGTATATATCATACTCATTGTTGGTAAGATCAAATGCATATATTAACATCTCACTGAAATTCTTCAACTACATCACATCTTACTTAATTCGAATGGAAATATAATAACTTACCTTATTCCTTGCAACTATGATAGCTTATACTTACTCGAGCATTTAACGTATTGCTGTAATTACGTTCCACTTTGTAAATGATTCATGAATTCTCTATTTATAATACATCACCTGCATTAAGCCTGCTAGACCCGAGGTCTAAAATTGATCACCGGCATTTAGCCTGCTAGGCAATAAGCCTGATACATATCACCAGCACAAGGCCTGTTAGGCTCGAAGCCTGATACAATTCATCGGCACAAGGCCTGCTAGGCTCGAAGACCGAAATACGATATTATTTCCATCTCATTCACATTACAAATTGACCAAAATTATATAATAACCATACTTAATTCATATCACATGAACTTATCAATTCAGTTAAAATTTAACAACACTTCATGATAAAATGTCCATCCACATTCGGCTTTCACTAATTTCATAACTATAATTCCATAATTCAATATGTATTCAAGGTTATAAATGACATTAATGGTATTAAATTGCTTATAGACTTACCTCGGAAATCGTCGGACGATAACAACCGGCTATTCGAGAACTTTTGTCTTTCCTCGATCCAAATCCGTTTTTCTTTGTTCTTGATCTAAACACATTCAATTTGAGTTCATTCAAACACATTTCATTTCAATTTAATCCAAAAACACTTAAATGGGCAAATTACCATTTTACCCCTGACATTTACAACTTTTACAATTTAGTCCCTATTGCACAAAACACAAAATACACATAATTTAAATGCAATCCTTAAGGGTCGAATCTTTCCTATGCTCCTACAAGTCCCTACATTTCATTTATTTTGCATTTTAACCCCTCAAAAAATTATTTTTGCAATTTAGCCCAAAATGCTCAAATTCATCAAAAATCCAAATACAAAACATATTAATCTAACACATATGTTTCATAATTCATCCTTAAACAACATAAACAACTAATTATCAACAATAGCTCAACTCAAAATATTCATCAAACTCAAAAATTAAAGCATGGGTCTTGAAAATTTCTAAGCAACGATATCAAAAACGTAAAAATTATCAAAAACCGAAATCAAACTAACCTTCAATTTGAGATTATAGGTGCCGAAAATCAAATGGAACCAAACCCTTGTTCTTTCCTCAACATTCGGCCAAGAAAATAAAAGATGTAATGGCCTTTATTTTGTTTATTATAACATATTATGATAACTTTATTACTTTACCAAAATATCATTTATTACTAAATATTATTAACATATAAAATAAGGACAAAGGTGACTTTAGCCGTCCACTAACATTAATAATGGGCTATTTGCCCTTTTGATGCCTCATATTAAAAAGCCACTATCACATTAGCACCTTTCACTATAGTTTGTAACTTTTGCACTTTACGTGATTAAGTCCTTTTGTTAAATTAATCACACGAACAATCAAATTTTCATACGAAACTTTCACACGTTATAATTCACATATAATTAGCACAGAAAATAATATTTAAATATTTTTTCAGAATCAGATTCGTGGTCCCAAAACCACCGTTCTGATTAGGGTCAATTCGGACTGTTACAATCCTAGTGACATGTCACTCGTATCCTATTATATTCCTAAGGTTCAACCGAGATTTTCTCTCTTGTCGAAACTTGTCGAACTCGTCGAATGTATTCATAAAATCAAATATACAGTTCATACAATATCAAAATATTAAATAATTAATGACAACATTGCATTATTTACATAAGAACTTACCTCGGCACAAAATAGTAGAAATTGAACCTAATCCTGATAACCTTGTTTTTCCCTCGATCAAGGTTTGAATCTCGTTTTTCTTGATTATTGAGCTTGAAAAGATGAACAAATCCCTAGCTATGGCTCCTTAGAAATTTCGGCAATGGGGGAGGAAGATGGACACAATTTTTTATTTATTTCCCCTCTTTATTCTTTTATTATCCAAATGACAAAAATGCCCTAAAGGCCTTTCTTTCAAAATTTTCCTATTCATGCCCATTTTTGTCCAAAAATATGAAAATTGGTCAAATTGCTATTTAAGGACCTTTAATTAATAAGTCAAAGCTATTTCATACTTAAAGCTTCTAGAATCTCATATTTTGCAACTTTTGCAATTTAGTCCTAAAAGTTAAATTAGACACTTATTCACAAAATTTCTTCATGAAACTTTCACACAATCATGCAAACATGTCATGGACCTCAAAATAATCATAAAAAAAATATTTCTACTTCGAATTTGTGGTCTCAAAACCACTATTTCAACTAGGCCAAAATCAAGATGTTACAGAATTTTTCACACGGCATATCTATCATATTAAAGACCATATAATAAAATAAAAATAAATTATATTTTGGGTCGGAATTGTGGTCCCGAAACCACTGTTCCAACTTCACTGAAAATGGGTTGTTGCAACTCTCCCCGCTTTAGGGATTTTCGTCCTCGAAAATCTTACCAGTAAAAAGATTCGGGTATTGCTTCTTCATAGTTTCCTCTGGCTCCCAGGTAGCCTCTTCTATACTGTATCGTTGCCAAAGAACTTTTACCAAAGCTACTTTTTTATTTCTTAACTCTTTAGTTTCCTGAGCTAAGATTTTTATTGGTTCCTCACCATATGTCATATCAGGCTGAATCTCTACCTCTATCAGAGAGATAACATGTGAAGGGTCGGATCAATACCGCCGTAGCATAGACACATGAAAAACATTATGAATCCGATCAAGCTCTGGTGGTAATGCTAACCAATATGCGACCGGTCCAATTCTTTCTGTAATCTCATATGGTTCAATGGACCGTGGACTCAATTTCCCTTTACGATCAAACCAGAGTACTTTCTTCCAAGGTGACACTTTCAAGAATACTTTGTCCCCAACCTAAAATTCTATCTCTTTTCTTTTCAAATCAGCATAAGACTTTTGTCGATCAGAGGCTGCTTTCAAATTGTCTCTAATTACCTTCACTTTTTCCTCGGTCTCTCGGACCAAGTCAACTCTGTGCAACTTTTCTCACTGAGTTCAGTCCAATATAATGGACTTCTACATTTGCGCCCATACAAGTCTTCATACGGTGCCATTTTAATACTTGACTAATAACTGTTATTATAAGCAAATTTTGTAACAGCCCGAGTTTAGCTAAATTAGAACAGTGGTTTTGAAACCACAAATCCGATGTTGTAAAATTATTTTAATATTATTTTATGTGATTACAACATGTTATTTGATATGTGTGAATGTAACAGCCCAATTTTGGGCCTAGTCAGAACAGTTGTTTTGGGACCACAAATCTGACGTAAGAAAAATTATTTTTATTATGTTTTTATGGTCTACAATTTCACGAAATGATTTTGTGAAAATTTCGACGTTTGGGCACTCAATTTAGTAAAAATGACTAAATCGTAAAAAGTACAAAACTTGAGTTCTAGAAGCTAGAGGTGTCTAATTGCTATGAAATTTTAAATTAGAGGTCCTTAGATGGTAATTCGACCATTGGATAAATTGTTGGACAAAATTGGACATGAAACAGGTGAAATAGAATATTTTTAAGTTAGGGGCATTTTGGTCATTTAGTAATTAAAAGAATTAAAAAGCCAAAATAGCCCAAAATTTGTCCATCTTCTACCTCCCTTGACCAAATATACCATGGACACCATGGCTAGGGTTTTGTTCAAGCTTCCAAGCTCCATAGTAAGTCTGTTCTTGCCCTGTTTTTAATGATTTTCACGTTTTTGAAATCCTTGTAAGATGATCTACTTATTTCTACCATTTATTTGAGATATGATGAAGGTTTAGGTTTTGAACTATGTTATAAATTTGTGTATTTTGATGGTTAATGATAGATTATGCATGCTTATGGTTAGAGAAACAACTTTTACTAAGTTATTTTCGGTGAAATTACATAAAAGGACCTATTTGTAAAAATTATGAAATGTGTTAAAAATCTGATTTAATGGAAAATATGGACTGCTATAAGCATGAAAATGATTTGGCTATGCATGGGTAGTAAAGCAATTGAACACATTTCATTTTTCGAGCCTAGGGGAAAAATTATAAATATGTCAACTTTAGGGGCAAAAATGTAATTTTTCCATAATATGAATTTTGGGTCACATTGAATAATGTGACTAATAAATAAGTTAAATGTGATGTCATAGCTCAAAGAAAATGAGGTTCGGACCTAAAACGGGGAAAATGAGATATTTACGGTTAGGTCCCTTTTTACCTTTCTTAGTATCGAGGTAAGTTCGTGTGTAAATAATGCAACTTTATATTATGCATTTAATATTTGATATTTCATGAATTGTTTAATTATTTTTATAAGTACGATCGATGAAGATTCGGTAAGGTAAAATTCCCAATTGAACCTTAGGAATAGATAGGATACAAATGTCGTGACATTAGGGTTATGTGTGACATCGTGTAAGACCATAGCTGGACTATCGACATTGATATGTGATCCCACGTAAGACCATGTCTGGGATATGACATTGGCATCTTATTATGTGTATGAGGTTTTCTAGGTATCCTTTAGTATTCTAAGTGGTTCAACGGGTAATTTAAAGATTTTGTTAATGATATGAAAGGCTATGATTATGTTACGAGTGGTACAGGTATGTACACAGAACTCATGTGATGTGAATTCAGTATATGATGAATTCTTGGTAAGAATGTACACGAATAAGTTATGCTTTTGAGATATTGATAACCTTGCGATTAATGATCTACATTTATGATGAATGGATGCATGATAAGATTTGAAAATGATTAGGTGTTAGGCTTAAGAGCCTAATTGGGTTGTGATATAGTTTGATGTATATACTTAAACTGTGATTCATTGGATATGAGAAAAAAGAAAGATAAGTGTAATCGTCGATTAAAGTCATTATGAAAACATAGAGAGATATGAACTATAGATAAGTGAAAGATTGTTAAGCTATATGTTGAAATTATGATTACTCGTAAATGATGTGCATGCTGTTAAGAGAGTTGAAATAACTTGTTAAATAATGTGATATGCTATAATAGGGAGATTATGGTTGCTAGTCTAATGCCAAGACATGCAAATAGTGTTTGTAAGATAAAAAAGTAAGCATTATGAATGAGCAAGTGGAAATCACGAGATTTAATGTAAATTGTATTAATAATATTCTTATGGATGGATAAAGTAAATGAATGTTAATAGTTGTTTATTATATGCATATGAACTTACTAAGCTCTATAGCTTATTCCCTTCCTTTCCCATCTTTTATAAGTTAATTTAGCTAGCTCGGGTTGGAGATCGCCGGAGATGCTATCACACTGTCAAGCTACCATGTTGGGTATAAGTGAATGCAAACCCCTTTGAGTTTATGGCATGTATAGGAACTTAGTCATTTGGTGTATGAGTCATTATGATTTGGCTAAACGTTTAGCTTGTGATGGCTAAATGGTTGTATGTGTAACAGCCCGATTTAGGGGCTAGTCGGAACAGTGGTTTCGGGACCACTAATCTAAGATTGAAGAAAATTATTTTTATATTATTTTATAAGTTATGGCATGATTATATAGGTGCATGAAAATTTTGGTGCTTTAATTTTAGCGATTTCATGCTTAATTGCTAAAAAGGACTAAATCACATAAAGTGCGAAAGTTCTATTTTATAAGCTAAAGGTGTCTTAAAGCCATAGAATATTAATTGGAGGCTCTTAATGTACAATTACACCCTTATAAATAGGGTGGCTAGCCATAGGGGACAAACAATGTCAAAATTTGGTCAAAGTTGTTAGATTAGGTGGACTAAATTTAGGAAATAAAATAAAATAAAGAAAGGAAAAGATATCATCTTTCCTCTCTTCTTCTAAATCAAAAATTTTATCAGAACAAGGGGTTTGAGAACTCAAAAATTTCATCCAAGCTTTCTCCTTGCAAGTAAGTGTTTTAATGGTCATTCTTTGATAATTTTTGTACTTTTGAGACCCTTGTAGCTTGAGCTAGCTAATGAGTGGACTATTTTGCAAAATGGTTAAAAACTTAGGGTTTTTCCATGAGAACATTAGTGCTGATTTCTAAAATTTTATGGAAGAAAATGAGTCTTAGTTGTTAAATAAACAACTTTTGTGAAAGGTGTTACCATGAAAATACCTAAAAGGACCTTTTTGTAAAGGTTGTAAAATAGGTGTTAAATGTGTGAAATAATGAGTATTGAGGGTTTCCATAAGAGTAATAAATGTTCAGCTAGGCTTGTTAAAGGAGAAAATTCGATTAGCATCGATTTACGAGTCTAGGAGTAAAATCGTCATTTTGTGAAAGTCTAAGGGCAAAATGGTAATTTTTCCAAAGTATGATTATTAAAATGTATTGATTAACGTGGTAATTAAATGAGCTAATTTGCTATTATAGATCAAGAAGAACAAGGAATTAACCTTGACCGAGGAAAAGGCAAGGTTTCGGACTAGATCGGTAAATTGGCCTATTTTGGTATCGAGGTAAGTTTGTGTGTAATAAATTCAACATCATGTTATTAAGTTTTAAAATGTTTGATATTAGTGATGATGAATATTATTTCTATGAAATTAAGAAATGATGTTGAATGAGAAAATGATGAAAATTTATGAAGTTGAAGTCCCGATTGGACTTTAAGAAGTGAGAGGATATCATCATCAAAACATGAGATTGGTAAGGTCCTGTGTAAGACCATGTCTAGGACATGGCCTCAGTACTAAATTGAGATCCCGTATAAGACCATATCTGGGATATGGCATCGGCATCGAGATGTGACCCCATGTAAGACCATATCTGGGATATGGCATTGGCGTCGTGTTTATGTGTATGATGATGATTGTGTATCCTCGGGTATTCCAAGTGATTCATTGAGATAAATAGTTAAGCTTATAATAGAAATGAAATTAGTGCTAAAGCAATGTGATGAAGTGATACAGGTACATGTGAGTAATTCATGAGAAATGTTTACGATATATGACATGACATGTAATTGGTAAGAGTAAGCATGAGTAAGTTATAGCAATGTGCTTGAGACTTTGTGTTCTTATTCAATGCAATGGATGGATGACATTATGAGCCTTTATGATGCTATTTATTTCATGCAAACTTACTAAGCTTTATGCTTACCCCTCTCATTTCCCTTTTCCTTATAGTATCGCCAAGCTAACTCGGGGATCGTGGGACGCCGGAGTTCGGAATCACACTATCAACTTCTCTTGGTATAGCATAGTTTGATTAATTTTGAGTATGGCATGCATAGGAACTTGGTCATTTTGTGATATGTCATATTTGTTAGCCAATGTGTGGCTATTAATGTTATTAAATTCATTTTGTAAATGGTCATAGGAAATTGGCCAATACTTGACAAGTTCATATATTCAATGATGATGAAGTTTATGAAGTGCATGCTTGTGTGGATGTCTTGATTTTGGGTTCTTAGAAGTGCCTTATGGTCATGATGTATGTTGAATTGAATTGGTATAAGTGTGGTTGCTTTGTAGGGTGGAAAATAGCTTGGTAGATAGCCTTGCAATTGTCCACACGGGTAGACACACGGCCGTGTGTCTAGGTCGTGTGTGACACACGGTCAGCCCCATGGTTGTGTTGATAGGCTGTGTGTCCCCATGCATGCTAGGTTGGAAAGTCAGGATACTCAGTTGTAAACACACGAGCTGAGACACGGCTGTGTGTCTCAACCGTGTGGGAGACACGACCTAAGACACGGGCATGTACCCGGGCCGTGTAAAATCTGCACCTGAAATTAAGAATTTAATTCGAAACACGGCCTAAGGACACGGGCATGTGCCATGGCCGTGTGACCTTATTGAGATGATGATGTCATAAATAGAATGTCAATGTTTTCACAAACGGATGAAAACACGGGCTTGTCATGGCCGTGTGAGGGACATGGGCGTGTGACAGGTTGTGTGAAAACCCCTGTAGGTTCAAAATGAAAAAATCCATATGGACTAGGGACATGAGCGTGTGTGATTACACGGCCTTCCCACACGGGTGTGTCCCTCTTCACACGGGCGTGTGGCCCTGTTTTGTGTCAAAATTTTCTTAAAGTTCAAAAGTTTCCGGTTTGGTCCTGAATCATTTCGGGTGAAAGTTTAGGGTCTTGTAGACCTATAATAAGGACATTAAGGTCTCAAATGAAAAGTTTTAAATTGAAATAACATTTTATGGATCGATGATGTATGATTGAGCAGGTTAAGTACGGTAATACCTTGTACCCGGTTCAGGTGTCGAATACGGGTAAAGGGCGTTACATTTAGTGGTATCAGAGCTACGATTTGGTCGATTCTTGGACTAACATAGCGTAAGTATGAGTCTAGCTATACATGTCATACGTATGAGTATTTACATAATGATAAGGTGATGACTCCTGACAATTTAAATTGTGTTTTTATATAGTAAATGGATCCCGACCGAGCTGTAATAGATGATACTACAAGTAGTGTGCCGACTCTTGCGCAAGGGACCGCGCCAGTAGAAAGTAGACCCGAGACTTTGGGTGAGGGAGAAGAGGCTCGAGAAGCCTTTCTTCATATGATGAGCAATTGGTATACTGAGTATATTCGAGCAAATCCTAATGCTCAACCACCTTCACCCCACATATTCCTCAGCCTACCCTTGTAGCTCCCCAAGTGGTAGACGTAGTAAGAAGAGAAAAGCCTCTGGTTGATAGAATCCGGAAACAATGAGCTGATGAATTTCGAGCTAGTAAAGATGATGACCCGAAAAGGGCGAAATTCTGGCTCGAGAATACCATCAGGGTATTCGATGAGTTGTCATGCACAACTGAAGAGTGCATGAAGTGTGTGGTATCTCTCTTGAGAGATTCGGCCTATCAGTGGTGGAACACCCTTGTGTCGGTTATACCAATGGAAAGAGTTAATTGGGATTTTTTCCAAGAAGAGTTTCGAAAGAAGTACATTAGCTAGAGGTTTATCGACTAGAAAAGAAAGGAAATTCTTGATTTAAAACAGGGTCGGATGACAGTAACCGAGTATGAGAGTGAGTTTGTGAGGCTCAGCAAATACGCTCGAGAGTGTGTATCCACTGAGGCCATTATGTGCAAAAGGTTTTAGGATGGATTAAATGAAGATATCCGGTTGTTTGTTGGCGTCCTGGAAGTAAACGAATTCGTTGTGTTAGTAGATAGAGCCTGTAAGGCCGAGGAACTGGTCAAAGAGAAAAGAAGAGCTGAAAACGAGTCTCGTGACTCGAGGAAGAGACAGTTGGGCAAATCATTTCATTTCTCATCCAAGAAGTCAAGAGAGTTTACTACTCGATCGGCCACTTCGGCTGGGTTTTCAAATAAAAGTAAGGGTAAACAGTACTCGAGATCTAAAGCTCAGACCACTTCAGTTGCTAGTGTTGGCAACGCTTGACCAAGTAGACCAAAATGTCCACAGTATGGCAGACGTCATCTCGGGGAGTGTCGAGCAAACGAGAAAGCTTGTTTTAAGTGTGGATCCCTAGACCATTTTATTAGAGATTGCCTCGAGGTGGGTGAGAAAGAGAAACCTCAAAGTGCAAGACCTAGAAGTACTGCTAGAGGAAGGCCACAGAGAAACCCGAGAAATGAAATGAGTAGTAAGAATACATCTAGAGAGCAGACTGCAAGAGCTGAGGGTAGAGGACCAACGAGAACATATGCCATTCACGCTCACGAAGAGGCGTCCTCCCCCGACGTGATCACGGGTACATTTTCTCTCTATGATACTCATGTTATAACTTTAATTGATCCGGGATCTAGCCACTCGTATATTTGCATGAAATTAGTCTCTAGCATGAACATGCCTGTAGAGTCTACTGAATTTGTGGTGAGAGTGTCAAATCCTCTAGGCAAATGTGTGTTAGTTGATAGAGTATGCCAAGATTGTCCTTTGATGATTAGAGGTCATTACGTTCTGGCTAATCTCATGTTATTGTTGTTTGATGAATTCGATGTCATCCTTGGGATGGATTGGTTAACTACTCATGATGTGATAGTAAATTGTGGAAGGAAATTTATCGAGTTAAAATGTGAAAGTGGGGATATTCTTCGTGTTGAATCAGATGAACAAGACATGTTACATGTAGTGATTTCTTATATATCTGCTCAGAAATACGTAAGAAAGGGGTACGAAGCTTACCTTTCCTTTGTGATGAATGCTAGAGAGACTAAGTTAAGAATTGAATCAGTGAGCCCATAGTATGTGAGTATCCAGATGTTTTCCCAGATGAATTGCCAAGGTTACCTCCAGTTAGAGAGATTGAATTTGGGATTGAGTTAGCTCCTGGTACCACCCCCATTTCAATTGCTCCATACAGAATGGCTCCAACCGAACTAAAAGAACTGAAGGCGCAGTTGCAAGAGTTGACGGACAAAGGCTTTACAAGACCGAATTATTCTCCGTGGGGTGCTCCCATTTTATTTGTGAAAAAGAAAAATGGTTCCATGAGGTTATGTATAGATTATCGATAGCTCAATAAGGTACTGTGATGAACAAGTACCTGTTGCCAAGAATTGATGATTTGTTTGATCAATTGAAGGGAGCCACGATGTTTTCCAAGATAGACTTGAGATCTGGATATTATCAACTGAGATTTAAAGACTCAGATGTGCCGAAAATCGCATTTCGGACAAGGTATGGTCACTATGAATTTTTGGTCATGCCTTTCGGTTTAACAAATGCCCTTGCAGTTTTCATGGATTTGATGAATCGCATCTTTTAGCCATATTTGGATAAATTTGTTGTATTCTTTATTGATGATATATTGATTTACTCTCGGGATGAGAACAAGCATGCTGAGCATTTGAGAACGATTCTACAAATTTTGAGAGATAAATAATTATATGCCAAGTTTAGTATAAATAATTATATGCCAAGTTTAGTAAAAGTGAATTTTGGCATAAGGAAGTTGGATTTTTGGGGCACATTGTCTCGGGAGATGGAATTAGAGTCAACCCGAGTAAGATTTCAGCGATTGTTAAATGGAAACCGCTAAGGAACGTAACCAAGGTTAGGACTTTTCTGGGCTTAGCTGGCTACTATAGACGATTTATCATGGGATTTTCCATGATAGCTACTCCGATGACAAGGCTATTGCAAAAAGATGTGAAGTTTGAGTGGACAGAAAAGTGCCAAAAGAGTTTTGAGAGATTGAAGGCATTGTTGACCGAGGCTCCAATTCTAGTACAACCCGAGCCGGGAAAGGAATTTTTGGTTTACAGCGATGCATCCTTGAATGGATTGGGTTGTGTACTCATACAAGAGGGCAAGGTGATAGCATATGCCTCTAAACAATTAAAGCCACATGAGAAAAATTACTCGACCCACAATTTGGAGTTAGCCGTAATTGTATTTGCAGTAAAGATTTGGAGACACCATTTATATTGTAACACCCCAAACCCGGCCTAGAAGTTAGGACCGAATCTGACATGTCACATTGAAGTGTTTTTCGAAAACCATGTTTTCATTAAAAACCCTTCTTGTTTAAAAGCCTAAGTAAAATCCCAATTACGTTAGTTTTTTCCCCCAAAACATTTTTTTTGAGTTGCAGAAGCCAATTTTGAAAGTAATTGATTTACGAAAAGATTAAATCATAAAACCATTTAAAAAATGTTGCGAAAATGTAGTGTTGTTTTAAAACAGTTAACATTTCAGAAAGCTGTGATTTACTTCTAACATATATTAATTAAAATAAAACCGATCTAAAATTTAAAGTGCGAAAACTTTAAAAGGCCTTTTTACAATCCAAATCAAAATATTTCAAAGTAGATAATCAAAACGGAAAACAAAAGCAGTGTGTGGTCTTCTCCGAGTCCCTCGCAGCTCCTAACCATCTAAGGCTGGGGATTACCTACACAGTTAAAACCGGGGTGAGTTTATGAAAACTCAGTGTGTAATCCCCTTTCTAGAGTAACAGTAGTATACAGAAACAGAACCCGAAGTAGTTTGGGCCAAAGCCCTTTAACAGTAACAGTACAGTACAGATTAGAACATACGTGGGCCAAGCCCACTACAATATCATTTGGGTCACAACCCATAACAGAATCAATTGGGCCTAGCCCAAACCAATAACAGATCTCATAACAGATATGCAAATAGAGTATGCAGCCCAACCCAAACCTAATAATCCATCCGCTACACTCCGCCCGTACCAGCCCTACACTCCATGTGGGGATTTCTAAATCGACCCACCCATCCACTACACTCCAAAAATACAGTCGAGCTGCCGGTATAAACGCAGCAAAGTTGCCAATATCAGTATATGTGGTAGAGCCACCAGTAACAGTATTGTAGCGGAGCTGCCAGTAACAGTAGGTGTGGCAAAGCCACCAGTAATAGTACACTTCCTCTATTAATATAACCCAACCCCATGCATCATGTCATGGCATAATAATTCAGTGTATGCAAAATGGCCATGCTTAGTAACAGTCATCTCAACACATATTAACAGCAAATCAGACACATGCCCACAGTCAAGTCAGTTAAAACATAGTCATACAATCACAGTCAACTCAGTCAAATTCACAGTCTAAATCAGTCATTTACCTACAAGGGCAAAATAGTCATTTACCCTATAAGGGTATTTCGGTAATCCTACACCTCAAGGGTATTTCGATAATTCTACCCTACAGGGGTAATTCGGTGATTTTACCCATCGAGGGTATTTCAATAATTTTACAATCCGGTGGTATTTCGGCAATTTCACAAATCAGGGGTATTTTGATAATTTTGTAAACCGGGGGTATTTTGGTAATTTCACAAACCAGGGTATTTTGGTAATTTTGCAAACCAGGGGTATTTTTGTAATTTTGCAAACCGGGGGTATTTTGATAATTTCGCAAACTAGGGGTATTTCGATAATTTCACAAACTGGGGGTATTTTGCTAATTTCGCAAACCAGGGCTATTTCATTAATTTTGCAAACCGGGGGTATTTCAGTAATTATGCAAACCAGGGCTATTTCGGTAATTTTATAAATCGGGGGTATTTTGGTAATTTTGCAGACCGGGGGTGTTTTGATAATTTCGTAAATCAAGGTATTCTAAACAGAGATAACGATGCGAATGGGCCTAGGGCCCACTCTCGGCCCAAGTGAGCCCACACGCTCGTGTGGCCCATTTAGCCCAAATCTAGCCACAGATATGAGATTCACATAGTCTAATCCAACATCTACTACATAATCATACAACTTATTCATATGGGCCCACGGGCCCATTGGGCCCACTTCGCCTAAACAGCATCAACCCACAAGAATACTCATGGTGGCCTCGACTATCGCGTCAAAGCTCCCACACATGCGCTCGCACGCTCGTGTGGTTACTATAACAGTCTGAATTTGACCCTAACCGGAACGGTGATTTCGGGACCACGAATTCGAGTCCGAAAAATATTTAAAAATTATTTTCCGTGTTTATGATATGTGAATTAATATGTGTGAAAGTTTCGTATAAAAATTTAACTATTTGTGTGCTCAATTAGTCAAAAAGGACTAAATCGCGTAAGTGGTAAAAGTGGCCTTTTATTTGATTTATGGCTAAATTGATGTGGCTTTATTTTAGTGAAGTCCTTAAAGGGCAATATGCCCATTTTAAGTTATAGTGGACGGCAACATGGTGATATAACATGTTTTTATGTATTATTTTATATGTTAAAGGTTATATTATATTTATTTTATAATTTATAACTATATTATAATAAAACCAACATGAAAGTGGAATTTTATTCATTCTTTCTTCCACCGAATAACACAAAGAAAAGAAAAGGTTTTGGAGCTTTGTACATTCGGCTATTTACAAGCTAAATTAAAGGTTAGTTTTTAATCGGTTTTCGATAATTTCTACGTTTTTGTAATCGTTGCTTCGAATACTTCAAGACCCATGCTTGAATTTTTGATTTTGATGAATATTTTGAAATGGGTCATTGATGAGTTCATGAGTTTTATGATGATAGTTGATGAATTATGAAAAATATATGTTAGATTAATATGTTTTGTATTGAGATTTTTGGTGATTTTGAGTAATTAGGGCTAAATTGCAAAAATAAATTTTTGAGGGGCTAAAATGCAAAATAAATGAAATAAATGGACTTGTATAGTCCCTATGAACATTCGACCCTTAGGTGATATAATGAAATTTTGTGTATTTTGTGTTTTGTGCAAATAGGACTAAATTGTAAAAATATGAATCATTAGGGGTAAAATGGTATTTTCCCGTTTATGTGTTTTAGGACTAAATTGAGATGAAATGTGCTTGAATGAGCTAAATTTTAATGTGTTTAGATCAAGAACAAAGAAAAACGGATTTGGATCGGGGAAAGGCGAAGGTTATCGAATAGCCGGTCTACGTTGTCTGTCGAAAGTCGAGGTAAGTTCTTAAGCAAATATATGTCAAGGAATTATTTATGAATATATTAAATGATGAAATTTGAAATTATTAAGCATAAATAATTGAGATGGCCGAATGTGGTGGTATAACATTGAATTGAATTTATTTTGTTTAGTGTAATGTGATTAAGCATGTTCGGTTTTGATATATTAAAAATATATGATGTTTGTGATTTTAGTATTGGGTAATATGTATGGAATGAATAATTATGGTGATCTATATGAGGCTTCGAGCCTAGCAGGCCTTGTGCCGGTGATCTATTTCGGGCTTTTTGCCAGCAGGCCTTGTGCCGGTGATCTATATCGGGCTTTATGCCTAGCAGGCCTCGTGCCGGTGAATTATTTCGGGCTTTATGCCTAGCAGGCCTCGTGCCGGTGTTCAAACTTTAGACCTTGAGTCTAACAGGCCTAGTTCCGGTGAGTGAGATTCAGGTTAATACTTAGCAGGTTCTAAACTGGTGAGTTGTCATTCCAAGCTTAGATCATGTGTTAATAAAGTCATGAAATGAATTTAGTATGCCTAAGCATGTGAAAATGAATTCGTTAATTCTACTATAAGGTACGTGTTATTCATATACATGTGTTGTGCATATATATATGTGTGTGTGATGTTATTAGATAAATGAAATGGTGAGAGAAATGTGATATACAATTGGTAGATGGAAAGTTGAATATAAACTATGCCGTGAGAAAATTTGGTTATATGAAAGCATGAAGTGGGTAAAGGTATTTGTATAGGTATATGGATATATATATATATATATATAAAATTTTGTGTTATATACGTGTATATATATATATTCTGTAATGGTGTATCTTGGTGAGTAAATGGAAGTTGACAGATTAGGTGAGGTAGGATATTCGGCTATGATGCATTTTTAGGTTAAGCCATGCTTATTCAATGTTATAAATTGGTTGTTTGAAATGTTTGGACAATTGAGTGTTATAATGTGGTTGCTTAAGACTTACTAAGCTAGTAAGCTTACTCTGTGTGTTCAATGATCTGTTTTATAGATTTTGGTCAAGCTACTGAAGTCATTCACACTATCGGCTCATGTTGGTACCTATAATGTTTAGACTTTCGTTATTAAGGCATGTATAGGCTAGTTAAGTTACCGAATGATATTATGATAATGTATTGAAGCCATGCGAAGTTGGCTTGTTTTTAAATGTTAATGTGCTAATGGTATATTCTATCCTTAATGTATTATGAGTGTATGTTATGCTTGAATGGTGATTATGGTTTGTTGCTTGTTCTCTTTTTCATGATAATATGGTTCGATTTTAAATAAGTAAAATGTTTATAATTATTTAGGTTGATTATTGAAGAGCCGAAGTTAAGACCGAATTTAGGGTAGTGGATGAGTTGTACTTTTTCATTTTGAATTAGTTATATATCTTATGTTTTTGGTATGATATTTAATGATTCTTGTGTCTATAAACCTTCGTTGTGGATGCAGTGAAATGAGCATGTAATTAGAGATTATTTAAATTGTATGTGGCTACAGAGATATGCTTACTTATGAATAGTATAGAAATAAGCATGGCTATTATGTTGTATGGAAATTCTTAATTTAGCTTAATTTGCATAACTTGTGAATTGGCATAGTTCCAGAAACTTGTTAATAATATGATTTTATCAATTTGATAATTATGAGTTGATGCGGCTTTTATTTTTAGGAATTATGCGCATATTATGTTGGTAACATGGGCATGTTTGGTGGTGTTATTATGTACTATTATTTCATATGTGAATGGATATACCACAAAGTGCTATGGGTGTATATGTTTAAATATACATATGTGCATGATATGTGAAATGATAAGATGACATTTGAATAAAGTAATAGATGTATTTATATTCACTATATATGTATAAAGTGAAAGGTGTATACTTGAACATGTATTAAATATTTGAATAACATATATTCGATGATTCAATGGTTCGGAATATACAAGCATGAATTAGGTTTAATTTGGTTTGATAAATGTATGAATTGCGATAAATGACTGTGATGATCTGAGTTTGGTTCGGTAATGCCTCATAACCCTAATTCGGCAACGGGTACGGGTTAGGGGTGTTACAGTTACCATCGCCGTGTGATCGGCATTTTGGCATTTGCCGCTCTATAGCTAGAGTAGTGTGAAATACACACCTTATTTGCGCTAGTAATTGACTATTATCCGGGAAAGGCGAACGTGGTCGCTGATGCCTTGAGCAGGAAATCCTTATTTGTACTGAGAGCCTTGGATACATAGATAGCTTTGTCAGATGATGGTTCTATTCTAGTGGAGTTGAGGGCTAGACCAATGTTTCTCCAAGAGATTTGTGAGGCTCAGAAAAGCGACAATGATTTACAAGCTAAAAGAGTTCAATGTGAGTTAAATGTTGAGTCGGACATCCGATAAGTCTTGATGGATGTTTGATGTTTCGAGATAGAGTTTCTGTACCCAGAGATGGTGAGCTTATTCGGAAAATTTTGCACGAAGCACATAGTGGATGTTTGTCTATACATACAAGCAGCACGAAGATGTATAATGACTTGAGGAAATGGTATTGGTGGCCGAGTACGAAGAAAGATATTTCTGAGTTTGTATCAAGATGCCTAATTTGTCAACAAGTGAAGGCTAAACACCAAGTACCTTTGGGTTTACTTGAGCCTATTATGGTTTCCGAGTGGAAATGGGACCGTATTACTATAGACTTCGTGACGGGTTTGCCGTTATCATCGAAAAAGAAGGATGTTGTATGGGTCGTGGTCGATATACTTACAAAGTCAGCCCATTTCATACCAGTACGGGTTGATTATTCACTTGATAAGTTGGTGGATTTGTATATGTCAGAAATAGTAAGACTTTATGGAGTACTGTTGTCGATTATTTCGGATAGAGATCCGAGATTTACATCGCGGTTTTGGAAAAATTTGCAATAAGCCTTGGTCACAAAGTTGAATTTTATTACAACTTTCCATCCTCAAACCGATGGATTGTCGGAGAGAGTAATTCAGATACTGGAAGACATGCTTCGATGTTGTGTTTTGGAAGTCCAAGGTAATTGGGAGAAATACTTACCGTTGGTGGAATTTGCCTACAATAACAGCTTTCAGTCGAGCTTGAAGATGGCGCCTTACGAGGCATTGTATGGGCGTAAGTGCATAATGCCTTTATATTGGACTGAACTCAGAGAAAACCAGATTCACGGGGTCGATTTAGTTAGAGAAACTGAAGAGAAGGTAAAAGTGATATGTGAATGTCTAAAAGCTGTCTCAGATAGACAAAAGTCCTATGCGGACTTGAAACGGAAAGAGATTGAGTTTCAAGTCGGTGATAAAGTGCTTCTGAAAGTATCACCATGGAAGAAAGTCCTCAGATTTGGCCGGAAAGGAAAATTGAGTCCGTGATTTATAGGTCCATATGAGATTACCGAGAGGATAGGGCCGGTAGCTTATCGTTTGGCTTTGCCACCTGAGTTGGAAAAGATTCATGATGTCTTCCACGTGTCTATGTTACCCTGATACCGTTCGGACCCTTCACATGTGATTGTACCATCAAAGGTAGAAATTCAACCGGATATGACCTATGGCGAAGAGCCGATTAAGATTTTGGCACGAGAAATCAAACAGTTGAGAAACAAACGTATATCTCTCGTGAAAGTACTATGGCAAAGGCACGGGGTAGAAGAGGCTGCATGGAGCCCGAGGAGGCTATGAGAAACCAATATCCCAACCTTTTTACTAGTAAGATTTTCGGGGATGAAAATCCTTAAGGGGGAGAATTGTAATAGCCCGATTTTGGGGCTAGTCGGAACAGTGGTTTCAGGAACACTAATCCGCGGTTGAAGAAATTTATTTTTATATTATTTTATGAGTTATGGCATGATTATATAGGTGCATGAAAATTTTGGTGCTTTAATTTTAGCGATTTCATGCTTAATTGCTAAAAAGGACTAAATCAGATGTGTTGGCTTCGGGCCACGATATCGGCACTACGGGTGCGAGTGATACCTTGATTTGACTACAGGCCATGGTATAGGTATTTCGGAAAGGAGTTACCTTGATTTGGCTATGGGCCATGGTATAGGTACTCTGGGATAAGTTACCTTGATTTGGTTTCGGGCCATGGTATAGGTACTTATTGAAAGAGGTTAGTACGAGGCGATACAGGTACGTACAGAACCTATTCGAGTATTAAATTGAGAAAGTTCAATGAAATGGTATTTGATCATGTTTTGAGACATGAGAAAGGTTTGTAGTTAATGTATATATGGTGATGTTATGTATAATTGGTTGATTTGTATTTATTTGATGAATTAAGTTATTCGCATACGAGCTTACTAAGCTATGAAGCTTACTTTGTGTTATTTTTCTATGTTTTATAGTGAATCAAGGCTAGCTCGGATCCGGGAGTCGTCGAAAACATCATCACACTATTGGACATCTATTTGGTACTTTTGAGTTGTGTATATATGGTATATGGCATGTATAGGCTAGATGTGATATTTTGGTTGTGATTATAGCCATGAGATTTGGCTTGTAAATTGTATATGTTTTAGTTTGTATATATAGCCATGAGTGATGGCTCATTTTGGTATGTTTTCACATGAATGTGCTTATGGTTTTAGAGTTGCTCAACTAGTTATATTTTTAGTTTGGTAATTGATCTATAAGGTGTGATTGGAGTTGGTAATTTGAGTAGTTATGTGCTAGTGAAATTGTGCTTGATGATATAAGTGTGAAATGGTTATTTGATTGAATCATATATGTGAATTCAGGTATGAAATTAGATGGCATATTATAACATATTTGAGATTGGTATTGATGGTAATTAGCTACCTATTGTATGATGAAATGGTACCATTTTGGTTGTTTAGGTGAGCATGAGTAAGGATGGCAAATTGGCCTTGCAAATGGCCTATTTTTGTCCACACGGGTAGAGACACGGGCGTGTGTCTCAGCCATGTATGATACACGGTCATGCTACATGGCTGTGTGTCCCCTGGTATTGAAATTGAATTGAAGTCAGTATGCTCCACACAGCCTCACACACGGGCGTGTGATCGGCCGTGTGGCAGAAGTTAGTATACCCCTCTAAATGGCACACGGCCTAGCACACGGGCATGTGACTTGGTCGTGTTGCATAAGTTAGTATACCCTATAGGTTTGGCACGGCCTAGTACACGGCCTGGCACACGGGCGTGTGAGGCCAATTCGAAGGGTGCACGGGCTTGTGGTCAGTCGTGTGACCCAAGTCAGTATGTATGCCCTGTTTCCACACGACCTGTGACACGGGTGTGTCGAAACCGTGTGAGGCACACGGCCTGTTCACACGAGCGTGTGACCCCTAAATGATTGAAAAATTTCGAAGTTTTCCAAGAATTTCATATGTTAATGGTTTAGTTCCGAACCACTTCTAAAGCATGTTTAAGGCCTCGTAGGCTCTTATAAGGGACAATGTGATTGTGATGAATGGTATTTGAGTATGAATGCACAAATGTATGACAATTGTAAGTTAAATGATGTGTATTGATCGGTAATACCTCGTAACCCTACTCTAGCTACGGATAAGGATTAGGGGTGTTACAAATTCAACTAAAGGCAAATGCCTTTCCTAGTTAACTTCAAACTCAAGTACATAACACCGAAGCATATCTTCCAAGATTTGTATTACCCATTCAGATTGACCATCTGTTTGGGGGTGAAATGCAGTACTAAAGTGCAACTGAGTACCCAGAGCTTCTTGCAATTTGCTCTAGAATCTAGATGTATATCGAGGATCTCCATCTGAAATAATAGAGGTAGGCACTCCATGCAATCTGAAAATCTCAGAAACATATAACTCAGCCAATTTATCCAAGGAATAATCCATACGTACTGGAATAAAATGTGCAGGCTTCGTCAACCGATCAATGATTACCCAAATAGCATCTTTCTTCTTTAGAGAGAGGGGTAATCCCGTTACAAAGTCCATGGTAATTCTTTCCTATTTCCATTCTGGCATAGTAACTAGATATAAAAGTCCAGAAGGCAACTAATGTTCAGCTTTTACTAGCTAACATATCAAACATTTAGCTACAAACTCAGAAATATCTCATTTCATTCCTGGCCACTAGTACATCTTTTTCAGATCATTATACATTTTATTACTATCGGGATGAATAGACATGTTACAATTATGAGCTTCATTCAAGATCTTCTGTACTAGTTCAGAACCTTTCGATACATATACTCTGCCTCTAAATAACAAACACCCATTAGTCCCGATCTGAATTCTGAGTCAGGAGTCAATTCACTTTGTACACGTCTTTCTTGCAACTTGCTATCATTTTTTTGGGCTTCAAAATTTTTTTGTAAAAACATTAGTCTAGCTTTTAACTCAGCCAGGATTGAACCATCATCAGAAAACGACAATCGAGTATTCATTGCTCGCAAGGCATACAGGGATTTTCTGCTCAAAGCATCTCCTACTACATTGGCTTTTCCCGGATGGTAGTCAATAACAAGATCATAATCTTTCAGTAGTTCAAGCCAACTACACTGTCTCAAATTCAAATCTTTCTATGACAGAAAATATTTTAGACTTTTATGATCAATGAATATATGACATTTTTCACCGAGCAAGTAATGTCGCCAGATTTTCAATGCAAACACTATGGCTACTAATTCAAGGCCGTGTGTCGGGTAGTTCTTTTCATGTGGCTTTAGCTGTCGCGAAGCATAAGCTACTACTTTATCATCCTGCATCAAAACATAGCCTAAACCGTTCAACGATGCATCATTGTAAATTACAAATTCCTTACCCAATTCATGCTGAACTAATACGAGTGCCTCTATCAATAAAGTTTTCAATTTATCGAAACTCTGTTGACATTTATCTGTCCACTCAAATTTTACATTTTTTTTTGCAGTAAAAGAGTCATCAGAGAAGCTATTATTGAAAACTTTTTACAAAACTCTGATAGTAACCAGCTAGTCCCAGAAAACTTTGGACTTCAGACACATTCTTCGGTGGCTTCTAATTAACAATGGCTGAAATTTTATTCAGGTCTACTCTGACACCTTCAGCAGATACTATATGTCCAAGAAAACTAATTACCCATAGCCAAAATTCACATTTACTGAACTTGGCATACAATTATTTCTCTCTCAGGGTTTGCAACACTATTCTCAAATGCTCAGCGTGTTCATATTCATCTTGGGAGTAAACCAAAATATCATCTATAAATACCACCACAAACCTGTCCAAATACAGACTGAAAATTTTGTTCATCAAATCCATAAACACTGCAGGTGCATTTGTCAAGCCGAATGGCATCACAAGAAACTCATAGTGTCCATACCAGGTTCTAAAAGTTGTCTTAGGCACATCTGATTTTTTTACTCGTAATTGATAATAAACAGAACGGAGATCAGTCTTCGAAAATACAGTGGCACATTTCAATTGGTCAAATAAGTCATCAATACGATGCAATGGATACTTGTTCTTTATTGTGACTTTGTTGAGCTGTCTGTAGCCAATACACAGCCTCAACGATCCATCCTTATTCTTTACAAATAGGACCGGTGCACCTCAAGGAGAAAAACTAGGTCGAGCAAAGCCTCTATCAATCAACTCATGTAACCGTACTTTCAGCTCTTTCAATTCTGTAGGAGCCATTATATAAGGTGCTATAGATGTCGGTGTCGTTCCCGAAATGAGATTTATAGAGAATTCCACTTCTCTGTCCAGTGGTAAACTAGGTAATTCTTCTGGGAATACATCAGGATATTCATATACAATTGGTACTGATTGAATCTTTGACTCAGGAACTTTAGTATCCAACACATATGCAAGGTAAGCATCATAACCCTTTCAGAGTATTTATGTGCCGTTACTGCTGAAATCACATTAGGTAATCCATCATGTTTATCAGATTCAACATAAAGCAATTCATCATTCTCACATTTCAACACAATATATTTCTATTTACAATTCACCACTACATCATATCGAGTTAATCAATCCATTCCCAAGATCACATCGAATTCATCAAATGGCAATAACATCAAGTTAGCCAAAAAGAAAATACCTTTTACCATCAACGGACAGTTTTTACAGACTTTATCTACCATAACACACTGGCCCAGGGTGTTTGAAACTTTAACCACAAATTCAGTGAATTCAACCGGTAAATTTTTAACAATCACTAAGTTCGTGCATATGTATGAATGTGTGGAACCAGGATCAATCAATGCAGTAATATCAGTAACAAGTAGAGAAAATGTACCAGTAATGACGTTGGCGTAGAGGCATCTTCTCAAGCACGAATAGCATATGCCCTTGCAAGTGCTCGTGCCTTAGATCTAACTGTCGTATCCTTGGTAGTACGTCGACTACCACTAACATTACCAAAGTGACGGGGTGGTCTGCCTTTCGCAACAGGATTACTTGGCTTTGGAGCTAGTTCTATTTCTTTTTCAACTCTTTCGGGACAATCCCTGAGAAAATGGTCAAGCGAACCATTTATGAGAAAATGGTCCTCGTACCACATCCAGTAGCTCTAAATTCTTCCGCACCATGTTTACGGATTTTACCTATCGAAGGCTTACTGATTCTAACAGGTTCAGCACCCTATGATACCTTAGGAACCGGTTGAGAAGCAAGTGGGGGAGGTCGTTGTACAACAGGGTTTGTTTTCAAGGACTGAGTAAACCATTCATTCATCATTTGAAAAAAGGCTTGTTTTGCCTCCTTACTTTGGCCCTCAGACACGGGCCTTTCACTACTAGACGCTGATGCAACTCTTTATACTGAAGCTAAAGTATTACTCTCAACTTCCTCAAATTCAGCTCTAGCTCGGTTGGATGACATTACTATATGAAAAACACATTTAAAATGATCAAGAGTCATCACAATATCACAATTTATATATATATATATAATGGCATGTATAGCTAAACTCGTGTTTCCTACGTGAAATCCAAGAATCGACTAAATCGTAGCTCTGATACCAATAAATGTAACACCCCTAACCCGTACCCAATGCCAGAATAAGGTTTCGGAGCATTACCAGTATATTCAAAACATTTTTTAGGTAATTCATAAAATTACTATTCATTTACCAAGATCATCCATATCATCCCTTGATCAGGCCCTCGAGGCCCAATATGAACATTAAAATCGAATCGGGACTTAATCAAAACCTCTAAGAATTTTTAGCAAAATTACAAAAAAATTTCTAAGGTGCAAGAGCCACACGCCCGTGTGGTCCAAGCGACACGCCCGTGTGGTCCAAGCGACACGCCCGTGTGACCCTTAGACACGACCGTGCCTGAAGCCGTGTCCGATTTAGGGTGCTCTCTAACTTGCGCCACACGACCATCCCACACGCTCGTGTCTCTACCCACGTGCTCAATTCAGAGCATTCTGTTTCTCAAAATTTAGGTGCAGGGGACACACGGCCTAACTACATACCCATGTTACCAGGCCGTGTGTGACACACGGTCTAGACACACGTCCGTGTGTCTGGCCGTCTGGACAACATGAAGCCATTTCTAGCTTTATTGGTGAGAGCACAAGTGTTTATAAACTTACCTTGGTTTATAAACATGAACCCAAAATTTCACCCAAAACCTGCACTTGAAACACACACCCAATACCAACCAATTCAAGCATTCAAAATAAGCAATTCCATCATTCAACATGGCATATCATTTCAAGCACAAGTGTTTATAAACTTACCTTGGTTTAACTTATGCAATAACAACATTAGACCACATATATTTAACATAACATGTGTATTTATGTATCAAAATAATCTACTTAGTTATACCAAAATGAACCATTACTAGCCATTCCAATGGCTAGATTACAAAACACATTTTCAAGCCACTATTGGCCAAGTTGTCCTATACATGCCATTATACCAAAATGAATTGTTACTAAGTATACCCAATGAAACACCCCAGACCCGGCCCACGAGTCTCGACCAGATCTGATATGTTCCTCGAGTAAAAACGGTTAAAAAAAACTAGTTTGTTACTTTGGAAAACTTTGGGTGATTTTGGAGTAAGTTTGATTTGTGTTGAATCAATTGAAAACCTTGCTAGTTTTGAAATCATGGATTTATTGAAACCTCGTTTTTAAGTTAAAAGACTTGACGAATTTGTTTTAGAGTTTATCCTAACACTGAATATTATTTGTGTTTAGGTGTCAAAACATTTAACATTTGTTATTAAGAAAAATTTGCTTAACCTTGCTTTAATATTAATCGTTTCATAATAAAACAAGTAAAATCGCATGCATAAAACAGTTAATAGCAGTGGCCTTATTACATCAAAAACAAAACCCAAAATAAATTTAAAGTACTTAAATAAAATAGGAAGTCCAAATAAATTTCGTGCTGAGCATGGTCACCATTAAGCTCCTGCGGACCCGGTCCATCACTGAGCGTCACCTGAAAAATATCCCACAACGGGGTGAGTCAAACAGACTCAATGTGTAACAACCAACACTAAGTCCCAACAGTTTATAGCACATCAAGTCATTCATATACATATAGCAATTAACTTTAATGATGCAAACCCGAACCCAAGCCTAGATACCATCCGCTACACATCACCCGTACCAACCATCACACCGTGGGGACTACTAAGTCGACCCTCCATCCGCTACACACCATCGAAGGCAGTCGCTGCAGTCGACGTGCTCATCGCCCTTATATATATTGTGGCATAGCCACCAGATAATATTTTGTGACATGAGTCACCACATTCAGTTTACGTGACATGAGTCACCACATTCAAATTATTGTGGTATGAACCACCAGATCACTTCCCCTTAACATATCACCCATATGCCCCATGTCATACAAATCATGCAATAAACATGCCTTATTCTTTATTTCACATTCTTATCAACATTCACATTTGTGCCATAACAGATCATATTATACTCATAATACGAATAGGTAAACGTACCTGAGTACTTTGTACCATTACATGGTACCTTAGCCACATCTATCACTTTCTTATTAACACATGCATAAAAACAATACCATAAATCTATTAAGACTTAGGGTAGGGCTACACACCTGGTATACTTAACGCTTTCACTGGAATCCCGAAAACCTACCAAAACCGATTGCACTCCTTCCTAATACCCACAGTTAGAATCGGTTAGGCACTACTACTAAAATATGGCCTTGGCTGAATGTCACATGTACTTACCTTGTGGATCTAAATCCCGAAATCCTTGTATACCACTGTCGACTGGCCCTAAATAACCATAGTCAGATTCGACTAACATAATAACCAATATGGCTGAATATGCACATTCACTTACCTTGTGATTTTAAGTCCCGAAAAGATCCCTTCTCCCTTGTAGTCGACAATAGACAAATCCCGAAAGATCCCTTTGTAGTTTCGGCGAAGAGACATAAATGGCATTAGAATCTTGATTTCAGCTTTAAGAAAAGAAATAAAACGACAACAGTTGGATCCTTACCTTTAATATTGTAGTCGACTGCACACCTGCTTGACACCACTGAGGGATTCGGCTATAGACTAAATGTTGATCACAGGTTTCGGCTTTTGATAATCACTAGGAAAAATTCAGCTATGGCTCCAAATAGAGATGAAACCTTCGGCTTGTGAGAGAAAAGGAAAGAAAAAGAAGTTGAGAAATTCGGCAATGGTGACAATGAGGATTCGGCTTTTAGGATAATCAAAAAGAAAAGATAATGGTTGGCAGAGAGAATTCGATAGAGGCTTAATTGGAAAGAAAAGAAGGTAAATGGCCTTGCTCTCCTTCATTGGCCGAAAATATCACCCCTAGCTCCCCTTGTTCGGCCAACTCTCCTTCCCCCTATCTCATCCCTTCCTTTTCTCCTATTTTTCCTCTCTTTTATCCCTTAAAAATAATCTAAAATACATCATCATTTATCTACTAATTAGCCGAATTTTTTAAAAGACTTTAATCCCAACTAAAGCTCATCCCTTTAGTGCCTTAGTGCCGTCCACTACTGCTCATTCTTGCAGCAAAAATAAAATTCCTATTCGCTTCCCTTGTGACTCGAACTCAAGCCCCTTACACCCTGCATATGGCGTCACTTACCTGGGCTTTAAGTGGCACCTTGCAGCCACTTTACCAAGCTGGTTCTTATGTCTTATTTCGCTTAGATATTTTCTTAAGGCCTATCAGGCTTAGCTCCCCTTTTTAAACTTAAATTCAAATAATTTTTAAGACATTCACCTACACACTAAAGTTCACAAAATTCATAAAAACACATTCATAACATACAAAAGCATGCTACTTCATATAATTAAGCAATAATGCATAAGCCATAAATCCGGGATATTACACCCAAAATGCTAGTTGATAGTGTGACAAGGCTCCAATGATCTTCCAACCTTAGCGAGCTTCTGAGCACTATAAGATAAGGGAAAATAAATGGAGTAAGCATTACATGCTTAGTAAGTTCGTATAACGGAAACTAAACTTACCAATCTTGTTTATTATAGCCTAAGCAAAATGATTTCCATCCACTAGTATTATAGCCTAAGCACATGTACTCAATCAAACATGTTAGACATCAAAATCATCATATCAATCAAGTAAACATAGATGAACTCATCACGCAATATTGTTTGAAGGCATTACCATTTAATCACACAATTTCCATACCATGTGAAGAGTTCTATGGCCATTGAATTATTGAAATTCCGATGGATGCTCAAGTAGTACACTCGAGGTGTACGATTCATTAATCTGTCAATTCTCATTCAAGGATACCCCTTAGGGCACTTAGTCATGGGACACACCCTCGAGTCACATATCGTGTAACAGGATTACCAATCCAGGCTAAATCCTTTATATGATGTGTGCTCATAAGAGCTTAATTAGGGTTACCAGTCCAGGCTAAACCCAAATCATAACGTTTACTCGAGAGCTTTCCTATCAGGATTACCCGTCCGGGCTAAATCCTTTATATGAAAAGATCAATAGGATTACTTGCCCGAGCTAAATCCCATCCACAACAAATGCAGGACCCCATTCATTTCAAGAAAGAACATCCACCCATCGGAACTTAATATTCAATCAGGACTTAACCTCTTTTCACCATTTCAAGCATGTATTTAATTTTTCATGTGGAAATTAAATAATACACATCAATATAAATTACATTACATACAATAAAACACTCAATTAACATAATTACATGCTCGTTTAGGTTACACGAACTTACCTCGATATTTGTTTGCGTTAAATCTACTAATCCGAAATCTTTTCTTTTCCTCAATCTAATTAGGCCTTGAAAGCTTCTTTTCTCTCTCCTAGGGTTTCTATGTGTTTTTAGGTTGGAGATGAAATAAAATAAGATGATATCTTTTATCATCTTTTTAATTAATGAAGTTTTTTGCTATTTCCAATTTAGTCCTTGACTTTTTTCTATAATTCCATGGATGAGTCATATAAAAATCTACATACTTTTCCTAATGGTCTAATTACCATGTAAGGACCTCTAGTTTTGAATTCCATAGCTATTTGATCCTTATAGCTACTAGAATTCAACTTTCACATTTTATGTGATTCAGTCCTTCTCGTAATTAGGCACTAAATCGATAAAATTTTCGTGTCAAATTTTTCACACGACATATCTATCATATTACAAACCATATAATAAAATAAAAATAAATTATATTTTGGGTCGGATTTGTGTTCTCGGAACCACTGTTTCGACGTCACTGAAAAATGGGCTGTTACAACTAAGAAGATGACAAAATTTAATTTGTTTTTCTTTTATGCTTTCTGTAACACCCCTAACTTATAACCATCGCCGGAATAGGATAAGAGGCATTATCGAACTTGTAACTTAATTCAGTATAACCATTTATCAAATATCATCTCATTTCAGTAAATATCATTCATTTACAGTCAATACGTACTTTAATTAAGCATTATAAGCTTAAAACATGCATTCGGGACAAAATCGGTAACATATTAAAATTTTCGAAACCTAGAAAAATTTCAACATTTCAAGTATCACACACCCGTGTGAACAGGCCGTGTGCCTCACACGGATCGTAGACACACCTGTGTCTTAGACCATGTGGAAACAGGGCATACATACTGACTTGCATTACACGGTCGAGGACACGCCCGTGTGTCGGGCCGTGTGAAAACTAAAGAGTATACTGACTTGGGTCACACGACCAACCACACGCCCGTGTGTCTAGCCCGTGTGCCCTTTGAAATGGCCACACATGCCCTTGTATCATGCCGTGCCAAAACTATAAGGTATACTGACTTATCAACACAGCCAAGTCACACGCCCGTATGCTAGGCCGTATGCCATTTAGGGGGGTATACTAACTTGTACCACACAGCCGGTCACACGCCCGTGTGTGAGGTTGTGTGAAGCATACTGACTTCAATTCCATTTCAAAATCAGGGGACACATGGCCGTGTAACATGACCATGTGTCACACACGGCTGAGACACATGCCCTTGTCCCTACCCGTGTGGACAAAAATAGGCTATTTGCAAAGCCATTTTGCCACCCTATTATCAAAAGAAAACACAAGCATAAATGATAACATTTTATAACCCAATAGACAACCATTCCATAACATTTCATACACATAATATACCAATTCAACTTGGTACTCATTTACCTAATTAATACCATGCATAATTCATTCATATATCAACTACATATCAAGACTTCACTTGCACATTTTCATTCCATAAATTCCTTACCAAAAACATACCATAATAGAACACTTATACACAACCAAATATGATACCAAAATAAGCCAAATCACATGGCTTAACTCATACACAAAATATACCAAAACCATGATATCAAATAACCAAATTTATTATCCTTAAAACTAGCCATACATGCCATATTTACAATTATCCATAAGTTCAAAAGTACCAATCGAAAGTTGGATAGTGTGCTAGAAAACACCGACTTGTCCGAAACGAGCGAGCTATCAAACCTCTATAAAACATAGAAAAAGAAACAGAGTAAGCTTTATAGCTTAGTAAGCCCGTATAATTCAAAATTAAACTTACCATTTATAAATAATCAAGGCAATAACTAAGGTAAACTCCATACAATTTCCAAATGCCTATCACAAGCATTCATCCATAGGTTAGACATGTTAATACATGAAATCATCCATTATCACAATTCAAGAATCAATATAACTAGAATTCAACATTTCATTCTCAATCATATAACCAATAATCCATTCAATAACAGTACTCATCCATATAAACATAATTTATGCCCGTTGAACCTATGAGAACTCTAAAGGATACTCGGGTGATAAACATCGGTAATCTGTCAATTCATTATCATTTATGCTCTTTCGAGCCATGATCGCTAAGCTCCTCCTGAGCTGATGAACAATAAGCTCTATTGAGCTGAAACGGTAAGCACCAATGAGCTAAAAACAGTAAGCTCTTACAAGCTGATATATCAGTAAGCTCATACGAGCTGTGGTGAGTCCGCAAAAAATGCAGGAGCTCGATCAAAATGGTAACCCTAGTGACATGTCACTCGTATCCTACGAATTCATACGGTTCAAGCGGGGCTCGGTAACAAATAGATTATATCGACATGGCATTCATATTTCAAGTATATCAATGATTCAATTATATACATTCATTTGAAAAAATTACAAGTATCTAAAAGTTTGATTCTAATATGAACTTACCTCGTATTGCTCAAATAAAAACTATCGGTTATTCGTCGATCTTTCCTTTTCCCTGATCATAACTCGATCTCGGCTTATCTTGATCAATATATTATCAAATTCAGTACATTCAACATTTAATTTTGGCAAATTTACACATTTGCCCCTATACTTTTCAATTTTTATAATTTAGTCCTTATCACATAAAATTGCAAATTCATGCAATTTAGTACCTACCCATGCCTAGCCGTATTCATTATATACTACTAGCAGCCCATATTTTTCATTATTTCACACTTTTAACCACCACATTTCACATTTTTACAAACTAATCCCTTTTTGACATTTTTGTCAAAAATCACTTTACAAAACTAGTTTAACTATTAAAAAATATTCAAAATTCATCTTCGAACATTAAATAACTCAAATATTCAACAATGGCACTTCATAAAATCATTAACAATTTCAAAAATTAAGGTACGGGCTAGCTAGAATACGAAGTAACGATCACAAAAACATAGAAATCATAAAAAAACCAAACTCAAAACATACCTCAATCAATAATACAAAGGGTCGAACCCTAAAATTCTTCAAATGGTCTTTCTTCCTTTCATTTTCAGTGAGAAAGATGAACATTTTCATGCTCTTTCATATTTTGTTTTAGTAAATTAATCATAATAGCCATTTTACTATTTTAACCTTTGTAATTAAACATAAAAATCATGCAATTTAAGTCCATTACCGTCCACTCATGTCATTAGTGGGCTAATTTCAAACCAAGTACTCATACATTTTAAAGAGAACTCAACTTTTACGCGTTACGCGATTTAGTCCTTTTTATCGAATTAAGCATTCAACAGAAAAATTTCTTTATGAAACTTTCACATAATTAATCGATCATGCTTTAGACCTTATTAGAATAATAAAATAAATATTTTGACTTTGGATTTGTGGTCCCGAAACCACTATTTTGATTTGACCTAAAAACGGGCTGTTACATTTTTTATCCTTAATTATATAATTACTTAATTACCTTTATATAATTACACTTTCTGTCCTTATTTTTCCACTAAAGTTTTATATGGTTTAATTACCACCTTGATTCTCCAACTCACCTTATACCAACCATTTAATACTTTAACTATTAGAACTCAGATTCCAAGCTTTACAATTTAATCCGTTGTAGTTAATTAACTATCTAAACCTTAGAATTTCATAACCAAAATTTAATACGACACTAATGACCTTGTAAATATTAAATATTAATAATATTTACAGAGTGACACGTTAGAATTGTGGTCCCAAAACCACTATTTCTGACACCATTAGAAATCAAGTTGTTACAATTCTCCCCCTTAGGAAATTTTGTCTTCGAAATTGTTACTTGAAATAAATCCGGGTATTGTAATCTCATTGATTTCTCAGTCTCCCAAGTGGCTTTCTCAATACCATGTCATTGCCACAAAACTTTTACTAACGGTACTCATTTATTCCAAAGTTTTTTTATCTTGCGAGCTAAAACTTTCACCGATTTTTCAGAATACGGTATTTGGCTTTAGTTTTATTTCATTGGAAGAAATTACTTGCAAAGGATCTGAATTGTACCGTCATAGCATAGAAACATGAAAGACATTGTGAATTTTCTCAAGTTCGGGAGGCAAAGCTAATCTGTATGCTACAGGACCGATTCTTTCAATGATCTCATACTGTCCAATAAACCTCAGACTGAATTTCCCTTTTCTGCCAAATTGAACACTTTTCTCTACGGTGAAACTTTAAAAAAATACTCGATCACCAACAGCATACTCTATATTCTTTCTTTTCAAATCTACGTGCGATTTTTGATGATCAGATGAAGCTTTTAAACAATCTCGAATAATACGGACCTTATCTTTAGTTTCACGAATTAAATCAGTGCCAACTAACTTATATTCACTCAGCTCTCACCAATAAAGCGATGTTCTACATTTTCTTCCATACAAAGCTTCAAACGGTGTCATTTTAATACTGGTATGATAATTGTTGTTGTACGTAAATTTCACTAAAAACAGATATTTTTCCCAGCTACCTACAAAGTCAATAATACAACATCATAATAGGTCTTCCAGAATTTGTATCACCCATTCTGGCTATCTGTCTATCTGTGGATGAAACGTTGTACTGAAATTGAGCTTAGTGCCCAATGCCTCGTAAAGTTTACCCTAGAATCTAGATGTGAACCACGGGTCTCGATCTGAAATAATGGATATTGACACTCCATGCAATCCAACGATCTCAGATACAAACTATTCAACTAATTTTTCAAGCAATTAATGCATTCTGACCAGAATGAACTGAGCTGACATTGTCAATCTGTCAACAATAATAACTCAAATCAAATCATTCTTTCTCAGTGATACAGGTGATCCAGTTACAAAATCCATCGTTACTTAATCTCATTTCCAGTCGGGAATCATAATTGGCTGCAATAATCCTAACGGTGCCTGATGCTCTGCTTTCACCAGTTGATAAACCAAACATTTTGCCACAAATTCTGAAATATCTCATTTCATACCTGACCACCAACACGTTTGCTTTAAATCACCATAAATCTCAGTATTACCCGGATGAATTGAGTATGTACTATTGTGAGCTTCAGAGAAAATATCTTGTTTCAATTTTGGATCATTTGGAACACACAATGTAACACCCCTTACCTGTATTCAACGCCGGAACCGGGTATGAGGCATTCTCGGACTTATCTCGCTTGAACATACAACTTTGGGCTATTAAATTTCATTCCAATATAAAATCTTTCATTCACATTCATAACATTCTTATTATGGGCCTACGAGGCCTTACACATGCAAACGGAGGGCCTCGAAATAAAATCGGGATCTTTTGTAAACTTAGGAAAATTTTGCCATAATAGGGCCATAGGCCCGTGTGAAATGGGACACGCCCGTGTGGGCAGGCCGTTTGGTCACACACGCCCATGTTCCTAGCCCGTGTGGAATTAATTTTTCAATTTGAACCTACAGGGGTTTTCACATGGCCAGACACACGCCCGTGACCTTGGCTCGTGTCCTTTACACGGCCTAGACATGCCCGTGTCCTCACCCGTGTGTGAAAAGCTAGGTATTCTGTTTGTGACGTCAGCAACCAAATAAGGAGCACACGCCCGTGTGTCTAGCCCGTGGTCGACACTGACTTGCAACACTAACATGCAGGGGACACACGGCCTGGTCACACACCCATGGGACTGACCGTGCATCACACACGGCCTAAACACACGCCCGTGTGCCTACCCGTGTGGACAAGAACAAGGCTATTTGCCAAGCTCTTTTTATCACCCTAACTCATACAACATCAATGACATTCAACCAATTACTAAGCAACTCAATCATGTATCATACACATTCATGAATAACCTCATCTTTTCATATATATATAATGATAATGTGCCATTAAATATGGCCATTTACAAAAGTATTCATCTTTAAAGGAGCCAACACACTAGGCCAAAACAACAAAACATTTCACTATGTCTAGCCCCTATACGTGCCATACTCAAAATGCTAAGTCTAATATACCGAGATGAGCTGATAGTGTGGATGATCTTCAAATTATCTTCGTATCTTGAACCGGCTCTTTGACACTATAAAACAAGGGAAAACGAAAGGGAGTAAGCTTTAAGCTTAGTAAGTTTACATGTAAATAATAAGCATCATCACATATGCTAATCAATCAATAACATCACATACTAAGCTTTAAGCTTAGTAAGTTTACATGTAAACAATAAGCATCATCACATATGCTAATCAATCAATAACATCACATACTAAGCAAGAATAATTCACATTTCCATAATCATGCTTACTCATCTCATCTCTTACCACATTCCAATCACATAACAATTATATTGCTCACAATTGCTTGTACACATTCCCTACACTCATCACCACAAAGCAACATGAAACATTCACTTATACCATTTCTCGATGAACCCCTCGGAATAATACTATGTACCCGTGGTTTTGCACACAGCCCACCGTTAATCAATAACAGGGTGGTATCGCACATAGCCCACCAACAAAAGTAATTAAGGTGGTTTCGCACATAGCCCACCAAATGATAATATAAATGATGGTATCGCACACAGCCCATCGCGAATAAGTAATAAGGTGGTATCACGCACAGCCCACCAAAAAGGATGATTACGGTGGTATCGCACACAGCCCACCAATTAATCATTACGGATATTTTTATGCACTTAAGTATCTATTCCGAGGTTCATACGAGAACTACTCACCATCTATCAATTTCAATTAATCTCAATCATAATTTATCTCATTCATACAATGCACCAATAAGTAAGAACATTTGTATTAAATATGTATCATTTACACATAAGCTTACCTCGGTGCAAAATGTGTTAATCGACGACTTAGTCCGTAACCTTGCCTTTTCCTCGGTCAAGGTTGTTTCCGCGCTCTTCTTGATCTATATTATTAAAATTTACTCATTCAATCACTTTATAATTCATGATACATCAAATTTTCTACTTATGCAAAAATGACCATTTTGCCCTTATACTTTGGCAAAATTACTATATTGCCCCTAGGCTCATAAATCATTTTTCATCACATTTTCTCATTAACCAAGCCTAGCTAAACATTTATTTCTCTTGCAACAACTCAAAAAACCAATTATTTCATGCATTTATTACTAAATTACAACTTTTACAACTAAGTCCATTTTAGGTGTTTTCATGGTAACACATTTCACAAAAGTTGTTCCTTAGCTCACTAACATTCATTTTCTTCCATAAAAACTCAGCAAACAACACAAACACTCTCATGGCAAGTCCCTAAACTTTCAACCATTTTGTAAATTAGTCCCCTCATTAGCTAACTTAAGCTTTGGGGGTTCCAAAAGTACAAAAATTATCAAGAAATACCCCTAAAATCACTTACTTGTAAGAGAGAAGCTTGGCTGAAAGTTTGGACTCCAAAATCCTCTAATTTCCTTCAATTTTCAGTGGAGAAAAAGCATGAATAGTGAAAATATGATATCTCTTCTATTTAGTTTATTTATTCATTTTTTTACCACCTAATTTCACCAAAATTTGACCAAAATTTAATGCCCTTGTATCCTTGTTTCCTATGGTTGGCCACACCCTTTTAATGGCCTAATTGTACTTTAAGGACCTTCAATTTAATATTCTATGGCTATTAGACACCTCTACCTTGTACAATAGAACTTTTGCACTTTATGCGATTTAGTCCTTTTCCACAATTAAGCATACAATTGCTAAAATTAAAGCAGCAAACTTTTCATACATCCTTATAAACATGTTATAACACATAAAATAATATCACAATAATTTTCTTCACCCTCAGATTAGTGGTTCTGAATCCATTATTTCGACTAGCCCCAAAATCATGCTGTCACAACTCTCCCCCCTTTAAAGATTTTCATCCCCGAAAATCTTACCGGTAAAAAAGTTTGGGTATTGTTCCCTCATGGCTTCTTTCAGTTCCCATGTAGCCTTTTCCACACCGTGTGTTTGCCATAACACTTTTACTAATGCTATGCTCTTGTTCCTCAACTATTTAACCTCTCAAGCTAATATCTTAATTGATTCCTCTTCATAAGTCATGTCCGGTCGTATCTCAATTTCTCAACGATATTGCCACAACATCGACACATGAGACACGTTGTGTATTCTCTCTAACTTTATCGGTAAATCCAACCGATATGCTACTGTCCAAATCCTTTCAATAACCTCATACGGCCCTATGAATCGTGGACTCAATTTGCCCTTTCGACCAGATCTCAATATTTTATTCCACGGGGATACTTTCAAAAATACTGTCACCCACTTAAAACTCAATTTCTTTCCTTTTTCATTCCGCGTATGACTTTTGTCGGTTCAAAGCAGCTTTCAGAGTATCATGGATCACTTTCACTTTCTCCTCAGTCTCTTTAACTAGATCGACCCTGTGAATTTTCTTCTCACTAAGCTTGGTCCAATACAAGGGAGTCCGACACTTGCGACCCTATAAAGCTTCGTACGGTGCCATCCGTATACTCGACTGATAACTATTGTTATAGGCAAACTCAACCAAAGGTAGATATTTTTCCCAACTACCTTCGAACTCTAACACACAACATCAAAGCATATGCTCAACAATTTGAATCACTCTTTCGGATTGGCTATCGTGTAACAGTCCGGTTTAGACCTTAGTCGAAATAGTGGTTTCGAGACCACAAATCCTAGTTAAAAAAAAATTTAATATTATTTTCTGTGCCTACGATACGTGATTATGCATGTGTGAAATTTCTGTGAATTAATTTTTCCATTTGTGTGCTTAATTTGAGCAAAGGATCAAATCGCATAAAGTGTAAAAGTAGCTTTCTATTTGGTTAATGGCTAAGGGCTTTTAAATGAGGAGACCTTATGAGGCAATCAAGCCATTATTTAGTGATTGGTTCGTTAAATGACAAAATAACCTTATTATATATATATATATGTTCTATATGTTAAATGAAAGGTTAATTTAGTAAATGAATAAATAATGTATTTATTATTAAACAAAACCAATTGAAAGCCATGTTCATCTTCTGTTTTATGAGTGAAAATAAGAAAAAGAAAACAAGGGTATTGAGCTTTGCATATTCGGCTAGTTAAAAGCTTAATTCAAGGTATGTTTCACTTCGGTTTTTGATAATTTCTACGTTTTTCTAATCGTTGCTTCGTATACTTCAAAATCCATGCCTCAATTTTGTGAATTGATGATGTTTCTGAAATGAGCCATTGATGAATTCATGAGTTTTATGGTGTTTGAGGATGAATTATGAAAGATATGTGTTTGATTAACATAGTTTGTCTTTGGACTTTTGATGATTTTGAGTAATTTGAACTAAATTGAGAAAATAAAATTTTGAAGGACTAAACTGTGAAATAAATGAAATCTATGGACTCATATGAGCATGAGTAAAATTTGGCTATGCATGGGTAACTTGAAATTATGTGTATTTTGTAGTTTTGTGAAATAGGGACTAAATTGTATAAATGTGAAAATATGAGGGCTAAATTGAAAAGTGTCCTAAATATGTGTTTTTGGATTGAATTGAATGATCTAGTGAATAAACAGATTAAATTTGAATATGTATAGATCAAGAACCAAAGAAAATGGATCTAGATCGAGGGAAGTCGAAGTTATTGAATAGCTGTTTATCTTCGGTCTTCCTGTATGAGGTAAGTCAATATACAAATAAATGTGTTGAATTGAGTTATTTATGTACCTATGAAATTTAGATTGCTATGAATTATACTCGAGATGTTATGTCTATGAAATCAGAGAATGTGTCGACAAGGTATCAATGTTCGAGAAGTCCCATTTGAACCTAGGGATAGATAGGATTGCATATGTCATGACATAGGTGTCCGATATGTGATATCATGTAAGACCACGTCTGGGACATTGGCATTGATTCGAGATTTCGTGTAAGACCATGTCCAGGACGTTGGCATCGATATGAGATTTACGTGTAAGACCGTGTTGGGACATTGGCATCGTATTGATTTGTGTAAGACCCTGTCTGGGACATCGGCATCGATATTTGGTTACATGTAAGACCACGTCTAGGACGTTGGCATTGTACGACTATTCCGAGCACTCTAAGTGTCCTATTTAGTTCCGAACAGTTCAACGGGCAAGTTCGAGAAATGAATGACTATGTGAGTTGTACATCTGTTTCAAGTACGTTGATATGTATGCTTTGTATAAGCATGAACAGTGAATAAGTATGTGCATTGATGCAAAGGAACATTTGAGAAATATGTATGTCTGAGATATGAGCAAATGAGATGTTTGAGATAAGATGAATTAGTAAGCAATGGCAAACCAAGTGAGCCAAAGAGATATCCATGTGTTTTGAAATAAAGATATGTTAATGAATCTAAATTGCTATGTTTATGAATGATTTTGTGATAAGTTTATTTGTATATGGCTTACTAAGCTTTTGAAAGCTTACTTTGTGTGTGTTTACTCTATTTTATAGATCATCAAGGCTACTGAAGGCTCGGGGACCGTCGAGGATCATCACCACACTATCAATCTCAACTTTGGTACTTTTGAATGTTTTGGTACGGCTTGATGGCAATGAAATGGTCTTAAGAATGGTAAGTTTGTTGATGGATTGATGCCATAGTGATTTAGTGAAATTGTGGATGAATCATGCTTGGTTTTACATGTGATTTAGTTGTACTATTTGGCATACAAGTTGGCATGTTTGGAAATGTATTTGAATGGGGTGATAGGTTGAATATTTGACATGATTTTGGTTGCCAAATGTGTATGGGACATTGTTTATTTGAGCTTGTGGGGATGTCCCTTGTGTGGGTGGCAATTTGGCCTTGTAAATGGCCTATAATTGCCCACACGGTTGGGCACATGGGCATGTGGCTCGACCGTGTCCCTCGTGGTTGAAATTCAAAGCAAGTCAGGTTCGACCACGGGTTAGACACATGGGCGTGTGAGTGGCCGTGTGGTGTAAGTCAGTAGGGACCACGGGTAAGGCACATAGGCGTGTCCATGGCCGTGTGGACAAGTCCGTATGTATGCCCTGTTTTGACACGGCTTAGACACACGGGCGTGTCTGAGGCCGTGGGAGGTGCACAACCTGCCCACACGGGCATGTGACCTCTGTAACGTAGAAAAATTTTTAAATTCTCGAGAATTTTTGTATGTGGTTGGTTTAGTTTCGGTCCTATTCTAAAGTATGTTTGTGGTCTCGTTGACCAATTTAAGGGACACCCTGATCTGATTGGTTGAATTATATTCTAAAATGTCTGTAAAAGATTTTGTTTGACCGGTAATGCCTCTTAACCCTAATCCAGCAATGGATACGGGTTAGGGATGTTACATTTGATTGGTATCAGAGCTACGATTTAGTCGATTCTCGGACTAACGTAACGTGTGAAAGTCTAGCTATACATGCCATATATTTGAACTGTGATAGTGTGATGAATCCTGACGTGTAAAATGTGTTTATCGCATAGTAATGGATCCCAAAAGAGCCATAGCTGACGATGTAGAAAGCAATGCACCTGCTCTCTCTCAAGGGACAGTGCCATCTGATTTGAGACCGGCTACGAGCGATCAAGAAGGGGAAGCTAAACAAGCTTTTTTCCAAATGATGAGTGAGTGGTTCACTCAGTTTGTAAGAAATAATCCGACTGTTTCACAACCTCCGCCCCCATCTAATCCCCCTCAGACTTCAGTTATGCCTCCGGTTATGAGCTTGAATCTGTTGAATAAGCCACCGGTCGATAAAATCCACAAGTATGGGGCTGAAGAATTCAGAGCCACTAGTGATGATGATGCTGAGAGAGCTAAATTGTGGCTCAAGAATACAATTCGGGTATTTGATGATATGTCGCTGAGTCCCGAAGAATGCATAAAATGTGTTGTATCTTTATTACGAAATGCAGCTTATCAGTGGTGGAAGACTTTGATTCCACGTAGTTCCAAAAGAGCGGGTTACTTGGGATTTCTTTCAGTTTGAGTTTAGGAAGAAATACATTAGTCAAAGATTCATAAATTAGAAATGGAAAGAATTTCTGGAATTGAAATAGGGCCGCATGTCTGTCACTGATTACGAACGAGAGTTCATGAGACTAAGTCAGTACGCTCGAGAATGTGTATCAACAGTAGCAATAATGTGCAAAAGATTTGAAGGTGGCCTTAATGAAGATATCCGTTTGCTAGTTGGGATTCTGGAGATAAATGAGCTCGTTGTGCTTGTTGACCGAGCATGTAAAGCCGAGGCACTCGAGAAAGATAAAAGAAAAGTTGAGTCTGAAGCTAGAGATGTGAGAAAGAGATTTTCGAGTAAATCATTTCAGTCTGCATCAAAGAAATTCAAATATGAACATAGCCGTTCCAGGGCCAATTTGGAACAATCAAATAGAGATCGGGCTAGGTCATAATTGAGCTCCAAAGCTCCAGCAACTTCCATTGCAAGTGTTGGAAATGTTAGATCCGATCGACCTGAATGTAAGCATTGTGGAAAAAGGCATCCGGGAAGTTGTAGATTGAATGACCGAGCTTGCTTCAGATGTGGATCATTAGATCATTTTGCCCAAGACTGCCCAGAGTCTATTGAACAAGAGATTGTTCAGAATTTGAGATCTGATAATGTTTCAGCAAGAGGTAGACCTTCTCAAAATACAAGAAATGTCAGTGGTAGTCAGAGAACTACGAGAGACACTGTAGCAAGATCTAAAGCTAGAGCGCTTGCCAAAGTGTATGCCATTCGAGCTCGTGAGGAAGCTTTATCTCCAGATGTTATAATGGGTACATTTACTCTTTTTGATACTTCTGTGATTGCATTGATAGACCCAAGTTCTACCCATTCGTATGTATGGATGAACTTAGTATCCAGTAAGACTTTACATGTAGAGTCTACTGAGTTTGTTATAAAAGTATCGAACCCCTTAGGTAAAAGTGTTCTGGTTGATAAAGTATGCAAGAATTGTCCGTTGATATTCCGAGATATTTGTTTTCCTGTTGATCTAATGTTATTACCATTTGATGAGTTTGACATAATTTTGGGTATGGATTGGTTGACACTACATGATGCTATTGTGAATTGTAAAAGAAAGATTATTGATTTGAGATGTCAAAATGATGAAATAGTTCGGATTGAGTCTAATGATTTGACTGGGTTACCTGCTGTGATGTCTGTGTTAAAAGCTCCGAGTTATGTGAAAAAGGGTTATGAAGCTTATTTTGCTTACGCAATTGATTCGAAAGCGTCTGAAAAGAAACTTGAATCAGTGCCAGTTGTTTGTGAGTTTTCTAATGTATTCCCTGAAGAACTACTGGGATTGCCTCTGATGCGCGAAGTTGAATTTGGTATTGATCTGTTGCCTGGTACGACCCCTATTTCGACAGCTCCGTATAGAATGGCACCAACGAAATTGAAAGAGTTAAAGTCACAGTTGCAAGAATTAACTGACAGAGGGTTCGCAAGACTGAGTTTCTCACCTTGGGGTGCTCCTATTCTGTTTGTGAAAAAGAATGACGGCATGATAAGAATGTGCATTGACTATCGTCAGTTGAACAAAGTGACTATAAAGAACAAATATTTGTTGCCCAGGATTGACGATTTGTTTGATCAGCTAAAAGGAGTCACTATATTTTCAAAGATAGATCTGAGATCGGGATACTACCACTTGCGAGTAAAAGATTCAGATATTCCGAAAACTGCTTTTAGAACGAGGTACGTGCATTATGAGTTTTTAGTTATGCCTTTCAGACTAAAGAATGCTCCTTCTGTTTTTATGGATCTGATTGACAGAATTTACAGACCGTACCTAGATTGATTTTTTGTTGTTTTCATTGATGACATTTTGATTTATTCTCGAGATGAAATTGAACATGCTGAACATCTGAGAGTCATGTTGCAAACTCTGCGAGAAAAGCAATTATATGCAAAATTCAGCAAATGTGAATTCTGGTTACGTGAAGTTAGTTTTCTGGGACATATTGTATCGGTCTCTGGAATACGAGTCGATCTGAGTAAGATTTCTGTTATTCTGGAATGGAAGCCTCCGAAGAATGTGTCTAAAGTTCACAATTTTCTGGGACTTGCTAGTTATTATCGAAGATACGTGAAAGGCTTTTCAATAATAGCTACTTCGTTGCCTAGATTGCTTCAGAAAGATGTGAGATATAAATGGTCTGATAAATGTCAGAAAAGTTTTGATCACTTGAAAACTCTGTTGACTGAACCTCTAGTATTGGTACAACCAGAATTGGGCAAAGAGTTCGTGATTTTTAGTGATGCTTCGTTGAATGGTCTGGGATGTGTACTGTACAGGAAGGCAAAGTAATAGCTTATGCTTCGAGACAACTAAAGTCTCATGAAAAGAATTATCCGACGCACGATCTTGAGCTAGTTGCGATTATGTTCGCATTAAAGATTTGGCGCGATTATCTGTTCGGTGAAAAATGCCATGTGTTTTCAGATCATAAAAGTCTAAAATATTTGATGACTCAGAGAGATTTAAACCTGCGATAAAGAAGATGGTTAGAGCTGTTGAAAGACTACGAGCTTGTGATAGATTATCATCCGGGCAAGAAAATGTTGTTGCTGATGCTTTAAGTCAGAAATCACTGTTTGCATTATGTGTTATGAATGCTCATTTAGATTTGTCTGATGATGGTTCAGTGTTAGGTGAATTGAACACGAAACTATTGCTTTTACAACAGTTATGTGATGCTCAGAAGTTGATAATGAAATGATAACAAAACGAGCTCAGTGTAATTTGAACTCTGATTCTAAATTTTGAATTGACGTTGATGGTTGTTTGAGATTTCGAGATCGAATTTATGTTTCGAGGAATTCTGAGTTATTACATTTGATTTGGAATGAAGCTCATAATAGTCGCCTATATGTTCATTCGGGTAGTACAAAGATGTACCATGATTTGAAACAACGCTATTGGTGGTCTGGTATGAAACAAGACATATCTGACTTTATGTCGAAATGTTTAATCTGTCAGCAAGTTAAAGCTGAAAATCAAGTTCCATCTGGTTTGTTACAACCAATTCTGATTCCTGAGTGGAAATGAGATAGAGTGACGATGGATTTTGTATCTGGATTACCTTTGACTCCGAGAAAGAAAGATGCAATATGGGTCGTGGTTGATCGGTTAACGAAATCTGCCCATTTTATTCTGGTACGATCTAATTACTCACTTGATAAGTTAGCTAAGCTTTATATTTCTGATATTTTGAGATTGCACGGAGTGCCATTATCTATTGTATCTGATAGAGATCCGAGATTTACATCACGATTCTGGAAGAAATTGCAAGAAGCTTTAGGTACAAAATTGCATTTCAGTATAGCTTTTCATCTGCGGACGGATGGTTAGTCCGAATGGATTATTCAGATTCTCGAGGATATGTTGAGATGTTGCATCCTTGAGTTTGACAACACGTGGGAATCGTACCTACCATTGATTGAATTTGCTTATAATAATAGCTTTCAGTCAAGTATCAAAATGGCATCTTATGAAGCTTTGTACAAACGTAAATGTCGAACACCTCTGTATTGGACTAAGGTCAGTGAAAATAAGATATACGGGGTCGACTTGATAAAAGACACTGAACAGAAAGTGAAAGTAATTCGCGACAGCCTAAAAGTAGCATCTGATCGTCAGAAGTCCTACGCAGACTTGAAAAGTAAAGACATTGAATTTGAGGTAGATGACAAAGTATTTTTGAAAGTGTCTTTGTGGAAGAAAGTACTCCGATTCAGATGTAAAGGCAAGTTGAGTCTAAGGTTTATCGGACCATATGAGGTTATCGAGCGTGTTGGGCCAGTTGCATACAGATTGTTGTTGCCCTCCTAACTAGAAAAGATACATAATGTATTTCATGTGTCAATGCTCCGTCGATACAGATCTAATCCGTCACATGTGATTACTCCGTCTAAGATTAAAATCTGATCTAATATGACCTACGAGGAAGAACCGATCCATATCTTAGCTCGTGAAGTGAAAGAATTAATAAACAAGAAAAATTCGTTAGTGAAAGTGTTATGGCATCGACACGGAGTGGAAGAGGCTGCATGGGAGCCTGAAAATGCAATGAAACAACAATCTGAAAATGCAATGAAACAACAATATCCAAATATGTGTAACGGTAAGATTTTCAGGGACGAAAATCCCTAAGGGGGAGAATTGTAACAGTCCGGTTTAGACCCTAGTCAGAACAGTGGTATCGAGACTACAAATCTGAGTTAGAAAAAATATTTTAATATTATTTTTCATGCCTACGATACGTGATTATGCATGTGTGAAATTTCTGTGAATTAATTTGTCTGTTTCTGTGCTTAATTTGAGCAAAGGATCAAATTACATAAAGTGTAAAAGTAGCTTTCTATTTGGTTAATGGCTAAATTGATGTGGCTTTTAAATGAGGAGACCTTATGAGGCAATTAAGCCATTATTTATTGAGTGGTTGCATAAATGACAAAATAACCTTATTATATATGTTTTATATGTTAAATGAAAGGCTAATTTAGTAAATGAATAAATAATGTATTTATTATTAAACAAAACCAATTGAAAGCCATGTTCATCTTTTGTTTTATGACCGAAAATAAGAAAAAGAAAACAAGGGTTTTGAGCTTTCCATATTTGGCTACTTTAAAACTTAATTCAAGGTATGTTTCACTTTGGTTTTTGATAATGTCTACGTTTTTGTAATCGTTGCTTCGTATACTTCAAAACCCATGCCTCAATTTTGTGAATTGATGACGTTTTTGAAATGAGCCATTGATGAATTCATGAGTTTTATGATGTTTGAGGATGAATTATGAAAGATATGTGTTTGATTAATATAGTTTGTCTTTGGACTTTTGATGATTTTGAGTAATTTGAACTAAATTGAGAAAAAAAATTTTGAAGGACTAAATTGTGAAATAAATGAAATGTATGGACTCATATGAGCATGAGTAAAATTTGGCTATGCATGGGTAACTTGAAATTATGTGTATTTTGCAGTTTTGTGAAATAGGGACTAAATTGTATAAATGTGAAAATATGAGGGCTGAATTGTAAAGTGCCCTAAATATGTGTTTTTGGATTGAATTGAATGATCTAGTGAATAAATGGATTAAATTTGAATATGTATAGATCAAGACCCGAAGAAAACGGATTTAGATCAAGGGAAGTCGAAGTTTTTGAATAGCTGTTTATCTCTGTTCTTTTTGTACGAGGTAAGTCGATATACAAATAAATGTTTTGAATTGAGTTATTTATGTACCTATGAAATTTAGATTGCTATGAATTATACTTGAGATGTTATGTCTATGAAATCAGAGAATGTGTCGACAAGGTATCAATGTTCGAGAAGTCCCATCTGAACCTAGGGATAGATAGGATTGCATATGTCATGACATAGGTGTCTGATATGTGATATCATGTAAGACCACATCTGGGACATTGGCATTGATTCGAGATTTCGTGTAAGACCACGTCTGGGACATTGTCATTGATATGAGACTTACGTGTAAGACTGTATCTGGGACATTGGCATCGTATTGATTTGTGTAAGACCCTGTCTAGGACAGTGGCATCGATATTTGGTTACATGTAAGACCACGTCTAGGACGTTGGCATTGTACGACTATTCCGAGCACTCTAAGTGTCCTATTTAGTTCCGAACGGTTCAATGGGCAAGTCCGAGAAATGAATGACTATGTGAGTTGTACATCTGTTTCAGATATGTTGATATGTATGCTTTGTATAAGCATGAACGGTGAGTAAGTATGTGCATTGATGCAAAGGAACATTTGAGAAATATGTATGTTTGAGATATGAGCAAATGAGATGTTTGGGATAAGATGAATTGGTAAGCAATGGCAAACCAAGTGAGCCAAAGAGATATCCATGTGTTTTGTAATGAAGATATGTTAATGAATCTAAATTGCTATGTTTATGAATGATTTTGTGATAAGTTTATTTGTATATGGCTTACTAAGCTTTTGAAAGCTTAATTTGTGTGTGTTTACTCTGTTTTATAGATCATCAAGGCGGGGACCGTCGAGGATCACCACCACACTATCAATCTCATCTTTGGTACTTTTGAATGTGTATATAGATAAATATGGCATGTATATGCTAGTTGTTTTGGAACATGTTTGAGATGTGTAAATAGCCATGTGGTGTGGCTAGATAAATGTTGGTAATATGCATGAGTGATTATGGTATGTGAAGTATGTTTTGGTATGGCTTGATGGCAATGAAATGGTCTTAGGAATGGTAAGTTTATTGATGGATTGATGCCATAGTGATTTAGTGAAATTGTGGATGAATCATGCTTGGTTATACATGTGATTTAGTTGTACTATTTGGCATACAAGTTGGCATGTTTAGAAATATATTTGAATGGGATGATAGGTTGAAGATTTGACATGATTTTGGTTGCCTAATGTGTATGGGACATTGTTTGTTTGAGCTTGTGGGGATGACCGTTGTGTGGGTGGCAATTTGGCCTTGAAAATGGCCTATAATTGCCCATACGGTTGAGCACACGGGCATGTGGCTCGACCGTGTCCCTCGTGGTTGAAATTCAAAGCAAGTCAGGTTCGACCACCGGCTGGACACACGGGCGTGTGACTGGCCGTGTGGTGCAAGTCATTCGGGACCATGGGTGAGGCACACAGGCGTGTCCACGACTGTGTGGGCAATTCAGTATGTATGCCCTGTTTTGACACGGCTTAGACACGCGGGCGTGTCTGAGGCCGTGGGAGGCACACGGCCTGTCCACACGGGCGTGTGACCTCTGTAACGTAGAAAAACTTTTACATTCCCGAGAATTTTCGTATGTGTTTGGTTTAGTCCCGGCCCTATTCTAAAGTATGTTTGAGGTCTCGTTGACCTGTTTAAGGGACACCCTGATCTGCTTGGTTGAATTATATTATAAAATGTTCGTAAAAGATTCTGTTTGTCTGGTAATGCCTTTTAACCCTAATCCGGCGACAGATATGGGTTAGGGATGTTACACATCGGTTTGATGATGGAACGCTGTACTAAAATTCAATTTTGTCCCCAAGGCTTCTTACAGCTTCTCCTAAAACCTCGAAGTAAATCTCGGATCTCTATCCGAGATAATAGATATAGGTACCCCATGCAATCTCACCACTTCAGCAATATACAGCTCAGCAAACTTGTCAAGTAAGTAATCCACACGCGCTGGTATAAAGTGAGCCGACTTCGTTAAACTATCAACAGTAATCCACACAACATCTTTCTTTCTCGGAGTCGTAGGTAACCCCGTTACGAAATCCATTTTGATTCGATCCCACTTCCACTCTAAAACTATCACCAGCTTAAGTAATCCCGAGGGTACTAGATGCTCGGCTTTCACTTGTTGACAGATCAAACATTTTGTAACAAACTCGGAGATGTCTCTTTTCATACCCGGCAACCAATACAATTTCTTCAAATCATTGTACATCTTCGTATTACCTAGATGTACTGACAAGCAACCACTGTAACACCCCAAACCCAGCCCAAATGCTACGGCCGAATCTAGAATGCTACTGAGGAAAAAGTTTGAAAAGAATTTGTCATAAGGGTGAAAACATAAAAATTTTCTGTCATTTATAAAAACATTGTATATTTAAATTTTTAAGTAAAATTACGTTGTTACAAATTTCCGAATTAAAACTTTAATATAAGTTTTGATGATGTAAATCGCTTTCTAAAATAAAACATTCCCAAATATTATCTCGATCGTCAATTCAACCCAAACACAATAAAAATTCCCTAATACTTTAAGTGGCCTTATTACAATAAATATTTATTCCAAAGTACTAAAAATATAAAGTGCATTAAATAATTAAAAACATCTTCTGCATGGCCACCTCGTATCAGCTCCAGCCCGGTCCAAGCATCATGTATCACCTGCGTTGTTTGGTAAAAATTGGGTGAGTCAAACCGACTCAGTGTGTAATTAGTCCACAGATTTCCACACATGGGCTTAGCCCAAATCACACCAATCCACATATCAAATAATAATGCAAAATGCACCCAACCCAGCCTAGGGTCCATCCTCTACACACCCCCGTATCCAGCCACCACACACCAGGGGATTACTAAATCAACCCTCCAACCTCTACACACCAATTTGGCAAGCAATGCCATCCACCAAGTGGTCAAGCCACTGGTCCACGTGAAATAAATCACAGTATATTCCACAACGCGACCTCAGTCAACGTCAATCCACGATGTAGCTCGTAGCTAACATCAAATCACGATGAGGCACATAGCCATCACCAACCACGATATGGCACAAAGCCGATACCAACCACGATGAGACACAGAGCCGATCATCAATCCACGTGAGGCTCGTAGCCATCACTAAACCACGTACATCAATGTACACCCTGTCCTTCAATAATCATATCCCAATCCCTATGCATATGTCAGTATCATGGCCAAATAACAGTAAAATTCCAATAAGCATACATCACATGCTTACCACAATTCCACACATATACCATGGTAAAATAATATCATAAAACTGACCTGGTTAACCGAATACCCACCATGGGTAGCCACCATCTCAGCCATTATTTCCAGCTATCATACACATCTTATACGTATATATATATTCATAGCAACACACAAACAACAGGAGATCAGTGTGATAACTACACACCTTTTTCGGCACAGTCGACTAAATCCTGAAACCCAAAGCCTAAACGATTTGCACCTTGCGATTTGATGAACTCCCTCCTACGTAACTATGTTAGAATCGGCTTCAACCCATAAGGCTTACAAAAATGGCCTTTGGCCGAATATCACACTTCACTTACCTTGGATACACAAATCCCGAATAATCTCCCCTTAATCGACTGCTACAAAAGGATCTCGAAATCCTCCTTCAAGTTTTCGGCCAAAGAGAATATATAGAGATTATATTCCTAATTTTCGGCTAATCCAAAAGAAAAAGAATGAACAACGAATGACAGTTGATCCTTACCCCAAACACTGAGATCGATTGCGCCCTTACTTGGAACCACAGAGATATTTGGCTACTATAGAGGAGTGATTGACTTTGGAAGAAGAAAGAGATGGTGAAATCGGCTAAGGCTTACTTGTGCTTTCGGTTTTTGATGGATTGTGAAAAGAAAAGAGAAGGTTGAGACTTGATGCAATTTAGCTTTGGTATCTAAAGGGAGATTCGGCCTAAGCAAAGTAAAAAGAAAAGAAAAGAAGAGAAAAGAAGAAGATGAGGGAAAGAGAGAATGATGACTTTAAGTTTCGGCCAAGGAAGAAAAAGAATAAAATGAAAGAAAAACAATGCTCCTTTCAATGGTAGTAATTTCGGCACAAAGAGGAAAAGAGCTTGAGAGGGAAAAGAAAATAATACCAATTTGGTCAAGAATAATAGCCAAAACCAAAGCAAAATTTTACCAATAGCCGAAGACACATTCGGCTAGGAAGAGAGGTTTTGGAGAGAAAAGAAAATGGTGCCCAATTTGCTAAAGAATTTGACCAACTATCCCCTAATCCCTTTCAATATTCGGCCAACCTCCTAGCCCCAAAAACCGACCAGGTTCATGGTCAAAATGGCCATGAAATAATTTCCAAAACAAAGCCCTTGATTCATGCCTTATAATCCTCTACTTTCCCAAAGTTTAAGAAATTCTATCCCTTATTACAAGCCTTATGTCCCCTTATCATACCAAAACTTAGGATTTCATTCCTTAAATTAACACTTACCTTTTTCCTTAGTCTACTATCCATAAAAGAAAATAGTCCAACCTTACCTTAATTAAAGTTTCACCATCACATGCCATACAAGTCCAAAATAAAAATCACCTTAAGACTATCCATGGGATTTGAATCTAAGCCCCCCTCACACTGCTTGTGGCGTCACTTTCCAAGACCCTAAGTGGCGCCTCCCTTGCCACTTTGCCAACTGGTTACTTGTGTCTTAACCTCCACATTAATTCCCTTAAGGCCTAGCTCCCTTAGCTCCCTTTAACTAACACTTAAAACAAAAATTTTTCCTACAGCTCGGGCCTACCGTTGGCTTATATCTAGATCTTAAAACACCTTAATTAATGCACAATCAAGCCATACACATGCAAAACAATTCAAACCTAATAGCCCCTATTTCAAGATGTTACAACCGCTGTGAGCTTCATGTAAAATTTTTTGGATCAACTCATCATCCCTAGGTACACAAATCCTGTCATGGAACATCAGACAACCATCTGAACTTATCCGAAAATCAGAGTCATTTCTCGATTCGCACTGAGCTCTCCTAGCTTGCATCTCATCATCATTCTTTTGAGCTTCACAAATCTGCTGAATAAATAACGGTCTAGCCCTTAACTCGGCAAATATAGCAACATCATTAGACAACGCTAAACTCATACTCATATGTCTCAAAGCATACAGGGATTTTCTACTCAAGGCATCTGCAACTACATTCGCTTTCCCCGGATGGTAATCGATTACTAGCTCGTAATCCTTCAATAATTCGAGCCACCGCCGTTGTCGCAAATTCAAATCCTTTTGGTCCAAGTACTTCAAACTCTTGTGATCGATGAAGGTTCGACACTTCTCACCATATAAATAATGACGCCAAATCTTCAAAGCGAAGACGATCGCAGCTAACTCTAAATCATGAGTCGGATAATTCTTCTCATGTGATTTTAGCTGTCTCGAAGCGTAAGCTACTACCATACCCTCTTGCATCAACACACAACCAAGGCCATTTAATGACGCATCACTATATACTAAAAACTCTTTCCCCGGCTCAGGTTGTACTAAAAGCGGCGCCTCAGTCAACAATGCTTCCAATCTCTCGAAACCCTGTTGCCATTTCTCAGTCCATTAAAACTTAAAATCCTTATGCAATAGCTTCGTCATTGGTATAGCAATCATAGAAAACCCTTTGACAAACCGTCTGTAGTAACCCACCAAACCCAAAAAGGTTCTAATTTCTTACACATTCTTTGGCGGTTTCCACTCCACAATAGCTGAGATCTTACTCGGATCAACATTAATTGCATCACCTGACACAATGTATCCTAAGAATCTGACCTCTCGGAGCCAAAACTCACTCTTGCTGAATTTAGCATACAATTGTTTGTCTCTTAGAGTCTGTAAAACAATTCTCAGGTGTTCTGCATGTTCACTCTCATCCTGAGAATAAATCAGTATGTCATCAATAAAGATAACTACAAACTTATCCAAATACGGTCGGAAGATACGGTTCATTAGATCCATAAAAATTCCAGGAGCATTCGTTAAGCCAAATGGCATGACAAGAAACTCATAATGGCCATACCTCGTCCGAAATGCAATTTTTGGCACATCTTGCTCCTTAACCCTCAACTGGTAGTAACCAGACCTTAGGTCTATCTTACAGAACACTGTAGCTCCCTTCAATTGGTCAAATAAATCATCTATCCTTGGCAAAGGATACTTATTCTTCACTGTCACCTTGTTGAGCTATCTGTAGCCTATGCAACATCTCATCGACCCATCTTTCTTCTTCACAAAAAGTACTGGAGCACCCCACGGTGAATAACTCGGTCTTGCAAAACTCTTGTCCGTTAACTCTTTCAACTGAACCTTCAATTCCTTCAATTCCAATGGTGCCATATGATACGGAGCAACCGACATAGGTGCCGTACCCGAAACTAACTCTATCCCAAACTCGACCTCTCTAACTGTAGGCAATCTGGGTAGCTCTTCCGGGAACACATCTGGATACTCACATACCACCGGCACTGATGCAATCGTTACCTCTGACTCTTGAGTATTCAGCACAAAGGCGAGATAGGACTCATATCCTTTTCTCAAGTATCTCTCTTCTATAGATGAAATTATCACAGGCATACTATCTGATTTACCTAATTCAACCCGGATGACATCTCCATTTACACACTTCAATTCAATAAACTTACTACCACAATTTACTAAAACATTATGACTAGTCAACCAATCCATGCCAAGAATCAAATCAAATTCATCAAACGGCAACAATATGAGATTTGTTGGAAAACATTGACCTCTAATTGTCAAGGGACAATTCCTACACACTTTTTCAACTAGCACATGTTTGCCAAATGGGTTTGACACTTTTATCACAAATTCCGTAGACTCAACAATCATACTCATGCTAGATGCCAATTTCATGCAAATATAAGAATGGGTAGACCCCGGATCAATCAAACCAACAACAGAAATATCATGAAGAGAAAATGTACCCGTGATCACATCTGGGGATGATGCCTCTTCGCGAGCACGAATGGCATAGGTCCTTGCAGGTGCTCGACCCTCTGATCTCACAGCAGAGTCTCTAGGCGCACCTCTACTACTAGTCCCACTCCTCGGGTTCCTTTGTGGTCTACCCCTCGATGATACATTGCTTGATCTTACTTCTTGTTTTCTATCCTTCTCATCCCTCTCTGGACAGTTCCGAATGAAGTGGTCGGGTGAACCACACTTGTAGCAATTACGGTTGTTTCTCCAACACTCCCCAGTGTGTTGTTTACCATAATTTGGACACCCCGATTTACTTGACTTTGGATTGCCCACGCTTGCCATAGAGGTGGCTTGAACTCTTGAGCTCGAATGTATTACCTCGATCTCGGTGTGAATACCCAGCTGAAGCAATCGTCCGGGGGTTCATTTCCTTGGATCTCTTTGATTGAGCTTGGAACGATTTACTCACTGGTCTCTTCCTTGCATCTCTGGCCTCAATCATAGATTTTCTCTTTTCCTTATTCAACTCTTCAGTCTTGCAAGCCCTATCAACCAACACCATAAATTCTTTTAATTCCAAGATCCCAACTAGTAATCTGATATCCTTATGCAGCCCATCTTCAAACCTCTTACACAAAATAGCTTCCGTAGACACACACACTCTTGCGCATACTTACTGATCCTAAAAAATTCGCGCTCATACTCTACCACAATCATCTTGCCTTGCTTCAATTCAAGGAACTCCTTCTGTTTCTAGTTAACAAATCGCTGACTTATGTACTTCTTTCGGAACTCTTCCAAAAAGAAGTCCGACGTCACTCTCTCTCTTGGAACCCCTGATGTCAACATTTTCCACCAACGATATGCCGAGTCCTTCAGCAATGACACGGCACATTTCAAGCTCTCATCAGGTGTGCAGGACAGTTCATCGAATACCCTCATAGAGTTCTCAAGCCAGAACTCCGCCCTCTCAGGGTCATCATCTATGTTGGCTCTAAATTCCTCAGCCCCTTGTTTTCGACTATTATCAACCGAGGATTTAGTCATTCTCACCAAATCTATACCTTGAGGAGCCACGGAGACTGGCTAGATATAGGTAGGGGTGGAGGAGGTTGAGCATTAGGGTTTGCTCGTACAAATTCGGTGTACCAGTTACTCATCATGTGGAGAAAGGCTTCCCGACCCTCTTCTCCTTGACCCAAAGTCTCAAGTCTACTTTCTACAGGGGCGGAAGTTGGCGTGTTACTAGCAGCGTCATCAGCAGCAGCTCGGTTGTGATCCATTTACTATACGAAAACACAGTTTAAAATTTTCAGAAGTCACCACACTATCAATATACATTTATGGCATGTATAGCTAGACTCTTACACACGTTACGGTAGTCTGAGAACCGACTAAACTATAGCTCTGATACAACTAAAGGTAACACCCCTTACCCGTATTCAACACTGGAACTGGGTATGAGGCGTTATCGGACTTATCTCGCTTGAACATACAACTTTGGGCTATTAAATTTCCTTCCAATATAAAATCTTTCATTCACATTCATAACATTCTTATTATGGGCCTACGAGGCCTTACACATGCAAACGGAGGACTTAGGAATCAAACTGGGATCTTTTGTAAACTTAGGAAAATTTTACCTTAACAGGGCCACACGCCCGTGTGAAATGGGACACGCCTGTGTGGGAAGGCCGTGTAGTCACATACACCCATGTTCCTAGCCCTTGTGGAATTTATTTTTCAATTCAAACCTACAGGGGTTTTCACACGGCCAGACACACGCCCGTGTCCTTGGCCCGTGTCCTCCACACCGCCTAGACACGCCCGTGTCCTCACCCGTGTGTGAAAACCTGAGTATTCTATTTGTGATGTCAGCAACCAAATATGGGCACACGACCTAGGCACACGTTGTGTGTCTAGCCCGTATTTGACACTGACTTGCAACACTAACATGCAGGGGACACACGGCCTGGTCACACACCCATGGGACTGACCATGCGTCACACACGGCCTAGACACATGCCCGTGTGCCTACCCGTGTAGACAAGAACAAGGCTATTTGCCAAGCTCTTTTTATCACCTTAACTCATACAACATCAATCACATTCAACCATTTACCAAGCACCCCAATCATGTATCACACACATTCGTGAATAACCTCATCTTTTCATATATATATAATGATAATGAGCCACTAAATATGGCCATTTACAAAAGTATTCATCTTTAAAGGAGCCAACACATTAGGCCAAAACAACAAAACATTTCACTATGTCTAGCCCCTATACGTGCCATACTCAAAATGCTAAGTCTAATATACCGAGATGAGCTGATAGTGTGGATGATCTTCAAATTATCTTCGTATCCTGAACCGGCTCTTTGACACTATAAAACAAGGGAAAACGAAAGGGAGTAAGCTTTAAGCTTAGTAAGTTTACATGTAAACAATAAGCATCATCACATATGCTAATCAATCAATAACATCACATACTAAGCAAGAACAATTCACATTTCCATAATCATGCTTACCCATCTCATCTCTTACCACATTCCAATCACATAACAATTATATTGCTCACAATTTCTTGTACACATTCCCTGAACTCATCACCACAAAGCAACATGAAACATTTACTTATACCATTTCTCAATGAAACCCTCAGAATAATACTACGTACCCGATGGTTTTGCACACAGCCCACCGTTAATCATAAATAGGGTGGTATCGCACATAGCCCACCAAAAAAAGTAATTAAGGTGGTTTCGCACATAGCCCACCAAATGATAATATAAACGATGGTATCGCACACAGCCCATCGCGAATAAGTAATAAGGTGGTATCGCGCACAGCCCACCAAAAAGGATGATTACACGGGTATAGTACACAGCCCACCAATTAATCATTACGGATATTTTTCCACTTACATATCTATTTTGAGGTTCATACGAGAACTACTCACCATCTATCAATTTCAATCAATCTCAATCATAATTTATCTCATTCATACAATGCACCAATAAGTAAAAACATATGTATTAAAGATGTATCATTTACACATAAGCTTACCTCGATGCAAAATGTGTTAATCGACGACTTAGTCCGTAACCTTGCCTTTTCCTCGGTCAAGGTTGTTTCCACGCTCTTCTTGATCTATATTATTAAAATTTACTCATTCAATCACTTTATAATTCATGATACATCAAAATTTCTACTTAGGCAAAAATGACTATTTTGCCCTTATACTTTGGCAAAATTACCATTTTGCCCCTAGGCTCGTAAATCATTTTTCATCATATTTTCTCATTAACCAAGCCTAGCTAAACATTTATTTCTCTTGCAACAACTCCCAAAACCAATTATTTTATGCATTTATTACTAAATTACAACTTTTAAAACTAAGTCCATTTTAGGTGTTTTCATGGTAACACCTTTCACAAAAGTTGTTCCTTAGCTCACTAACATTCATTTTCTTCCATAAAAACTTGGAAAACAACACAAACACTCTCATGGCAAGTCCTTAAACTTTCAACCATTTTGTAAATTAGTCCCCTCATTAGCTAACTTAAGCTTTGGGGGTTCCAAAAGTACAAAAATTATCAAGAAATACCCCTAAAATCACTTACTTGTAAGAGAGAAGCTTGGCTGAAAGTTTGGACTCCAAAATCCTCTAATTTCCTTCAATTTTCGGTGGAGAAGAAGCATGAATAGTGAAAGATGATATCTCTTCTATTTAGTTTATTTTATTCATTTTTTTACCACCTAATTTCACCAAATTTTGACAAAAATTTAATGCCCTTGTCCCCTTGTTTCCTATGGCCGACCACACCCTCTTAATGGCCTAATTGCACTTTAAGGACCTCTAATTTAATATTCTATGGCTATTAGACACCTCTACCTTGTACAATAGAACTTTCGTACTTTATGCGATTTAGTCCTTTTCCACAATTAAGCATATAATTGCTAATTAAAGCACCAAACTTTTCATGCATCCTTATAAACATGCTATAACACATAAAATAATATCACAATAATTTTCTTCACCCTCGGGTTATTAGTTTCGAAACCACTATTCCGATTAGCCCCAAAATTGGGCTATTACACACAATCTGTTGCAAAAGTACAACATACCATCTGAATCAACCCTGAATTCTACAAATTGATCATTCTGAATTTGTTCTCATTTAGCTACTAATTTTGGGTCATTATTTTGTAATTCCAAATTCCTTGAAGAAATACTTGTCCAACTTTTAATTTTGTAAGAAGTGAACCGTCATGGTTCCAAGTCAAATGAGTGTTCAACACCCTCAAACAAATAATGATTTTCTGTTCAGTGCATCTGGAACCACGTTAGCTTTTCCCGAATGATAATCAATAACGAGATCGTAATCTTTCAACAATTCAAGCCATTATCCCTATCTCAAATTCAATTCTTTTTTAGTCATTAAGTATTTTAGGCTTTTGTGATCTGTAAATATATGACATCTTTCACTGTACAGATAGTGTCCCCAAATCTTCAAAGCAAAAATGATTGAGGCCAATTCAAGATCATGAATCGGGTACTTTTTTTCGTGTGGCTTTAATTGGCGAGAAGCATATGTTATAACTTTCGTCACTTGCATCAATATGCAACCCAATCCACTATGCGACGCATCATTGAAAACAACATATTCTTTCTCGGATTCAGGTTGAGGCAATACAGGAGCTTCCATCAACATATTTTTCAGCAAATAAAAACTCTGTTGACATTTATCTGACCAATTATGTAACACCCATTACCCGTATTCAACAATGGAACAGGGTACGAGGCATTATCGGACTTACATCGCAAGTAAACATACAAATCGAGTTATAAATTTGCGTCCAAGTTAAAACCATTCATATTCAATCATAAAGTCCGTAATACGAGCCTACAAGACCCAATACATGCTTTGGTAGTGCTTTGGGACTAAACCTATAACTCAAGAAATTTTTACATAACTTAGAAAATTTTTGCCCTAAACAGGGGTCACAAGCCCGTGTGGTTTAGGACACGCCCGTGTGGGCAGGCTGTGTGGAAACACACGCCCGTGTCCCTAACCTGTGTAACTCTCTGACTTGTAACTCATGAACAAATCGGAGTCACAAGGCCAAGTCACATGCTCGTGTGCTAGGCCGTATGGAAAATTAATTTTCACAAAAATAGGGGCAGACTTCACACAGCCAGGGCACACACCCGTGTTCGAGGCTATGCCGTCCACATAGCTGAGACACACGCCCGTGTCTCTGACCTTGTGCTCAAATCTGAGCATTCTGTTTCTCAAAATTAAGGTGCAGGGGACACACGACCAAAACACATGCCCGTGGGACAGGCCGTGTGTCACACACGACCTAGACACACGCTCGTGTGTCTACCCGTGTGGACAAAATAAGGCTATTTACCAAGCCATTTTCCACCCTCATTTGCACACACTTGTACACAATTTCATTGGCATAATTCATAACACAAACAAGCAACCAATACCATTCTAACTAAGGCCTAAACATGTCATTTAAAAAGCCAACATCTATCATGCTTATAACATCATACTTTGTCAAGCTCAAACATACCACAAGCACATCCACAAGCATTCAATATGATTACCTTCAATAAGTATAGTCTAGCCCAATTTCACTAACTTACCATCAAGCCAATTCTCCCTATTTAACACCTAAGTTATTAAGCCAAAATCGTTCATCCACCAAGCAAATAAATGTCATATCACAAATAACATTAGCCTATGCATAACTCACATCCAATTAAACCAAGACAGGCCATCTTTCAAGGCCTTATACAAAATAAAACACTTATCCATTACTAGCCAATACTTTTGGCCAAATCATAATGACACATACAACAAAATGACCAAGTCCCTATACATGTCATACTTTCAAAATATTTTAAATCATCGGTACCCAAAATAACAGTTTGATAGTGTGATACGATCTCTGACGATCTCCAATCCAGGCTAGCTTGGTGACACTATAAAACATGGGAAAAAACGGAGTAAGCTATATAGCTTAGTAAGCTTCTATGTAAGAAATACGCAAATCTCACCATACATTAATCATGCAAGTAATATGACATAAGATATTATAATTTACCATAATCTCATGATCATGATTCACTTCCATAACAACTTACCTTGAAATCGTCATTTCACGAATTAATAATCATAAGCTTTGAGTACATACATGTACCTTCTCGTAATAATTTTGTACTTAATCTCATTATTGTCTTACCCAATGAACCACTCAAAAAATAATATCGGATACACGAGAAACCTTGCACACAAAGTGCCACATATGTAGCTATTACTACCTTTATCTTATCAACAGGCTTGCTCACATAAGCTGTCAGTCGAGACGTAGCTACATGGTGTGAAACACCCCAAACCCGGCCCACGAGCCTCGACCAGATCTGGTATGTTCCTCGAGAAAAATGATTCAAACTTGTTTATTTCTTTGGAAAACTTTAAGTGATTTTAGAGAAAAATTTGATTTGGGTTCAAGTTGAAAACATCGTTATTTTCAAAGATTTCGTTTTGTTAAAACTTTATTGTTATATTTCAAAACTATAAGTTACCGATAAAAGTCGAGTCGTTAGAGTTTACTATTTAAATTGAAAATCATTTATATTTAGGTGTCAAAACGTTTGAAGATTTATTTTAAAAAAAAAGCTGCTTCAACTTTAATTTGATAAAAACTCATACCATAATAAAATAGTTAAAATGCAGGCATAAACAGTTCATACTAGTGGCCTTATTACATCAAAACAAAACCCAAAATAATTTCAAAGTACTTAAAATAAATAGTCCAAATAAAATAATCTCGTGCTGAGCATGGCCACCACTAAGCTCCTGCCGACCCGGTCCATCACTGAGTGTCACCTGAAAAATATCCCACAACGGGGTGAGTCAAACAGACTCAGTGTGTATAACCACCAACACAAAGTCCCAATGATTTAGGCATATCAAATCATACATAAACATATAGCAATTATAGATAATGATGCAATCCTGAACCCAAACCTAGATAACCAACCGCTACACATCACCCGTACCAACCATTACACTGTGGGGACTACTAAGTCAACCCTCCATCCGCTACACACCATCGAAGGCAGTCGCTGCAGACGATGTGCTCATCGCCCTTATATATATTGTGGCATAGCCACCAGATAATATTTTGTGACATGAGTCACCACATTCAGATTACGTGACATAAGTCACCACATTCAGATTATTATGGTATAAAACCACCAGATCACTTCCCCTTAACATATCACCCATATGCCCCATATATCATACATATCATGCAATCTCATGCCATAGCCCTTATTGCACATTCATAACATTTTCACATTTGTGTCATAACAGATATTCTTATTATTGACATAACTTTAGAGAATAACGTACCTGAGTACTCTGTACCATTTGTATGGTACCTTTGCTCACATTTCACATTATCATAAACACATATATTAAAACATTACCATAAATCTATTAAGAGCTAGTGTGGGGTACACACCTGATTTAATAATGCTTCCACTAAAATCCCGAAAAATCCCGATCTAATACTTTAGATCCTTAGTCCCTACATTCGGCCAATACCAAGTGTTTTAGCAAAAGCCTATTCGGCTAAATAATCAAATCCTGAAGGATTATTGCGACAAAAATCCTTACCTTGCTGCCGATTTCACTACTAATCAAATCCCGAAACTCCGTGGTATTTCTTCCTTGCAATCGACCAACACTAGTTCATTGGACTTGGTTAGTTTCGGCTTTTGAACAAATAAGAAACATATCCGAATCACTAATTAGGGCCTTGGCCGAATGTCAGATTCACTTACCTTGTGGATCTAAATCCCGAAAATCGCTACTTGGCGGTAGTATCTGTCGAAATCCCCATAGACTTATGTTAGATCCAGTTCTACCTCTTAATCACAACAAATGGCCCTTGGCCGAATATTACACATGACTCACCTTAGATCCTTAAAATCCCGAAGACTTCCTCCCTTGTAGTCGACAATAGCAGAATCCTTTAGAGTTTCGGCCAAAGTACATTAATAGGATTAGTTCCTAGATTTCGGCAAGTCTAAAAGAAAAAGAATAGAAATCGAATTTGATCTTACCCCTACTGAAGAAATCGACGGCACCCTTGCTTAAATCCACAGAGAGATTCAGCTTTGAGGCTTAGTGAATAATCGGCTAGGAGACACTTGTGTATTCGGCTTTGGAAGAACACTAGGGAGATTCAGCTTTTGATTAACAGCAGTGGTAATGAGAAAAAGATGGCAAGGAATGATATGGTGGCTCAAGTATGATTCGGCTAGAGTGGGAAAGAAAGAAAGAATTGAGAGAATTGAAGAAGTAAATTTTCGGCTAGGAGAGAAACTTTGAGAAAAGAAGAGAAAAGAATTCAAATGAAGAAGATGATCACAAGGCTTGAGAATTTCGCTATACACCACCTCACCCTCAGTGTTGGATATTCGGCCAACTCTCCCTATTTTGATAACTTTATCTCATCTTTTCCATACCCTATATCCTTCTCCCCTAATTATCCTTATTTATCACTTAAAAATAAAAGGTTTAAGCTCCTAAATTATAGCCTAAATGCCGTCCATCTCTCTTGCTCCTTGCAGCAAAATAAAATTCTTTTATTTGCTTCCCATGTGACTCGGACCCAAGCCCTTGCACCTTGTATATGGCGTCAATTACTAGGCCTTAAGTGGTGCCTCCAAGCCACTTAAACAAGCCCATTTTTGTGTCATAAATCCCCTACATATTTTCTTAAGGCCTATCAGGCTTAGCTCCCCTTAAAGACTTAAAATTAAACAATTTCTAAGGCATTCACCTACACACTAAGGTTCACAAAATTCATAATACACATTCACAACACACATAGGCATGCTATTTCATACTTTTAAGCAAAAATGCACAAGCCCTAAATCCCGGATATTACAGTTCTACCCCCTTAAAATAATTTCGTCCTCGAAATTACCTGGCAAAAATAAGTGAGGGTATTGTTGTCGCATTGCTTCTTCTGGCTCCCATGAAGCTTCCTCCGATCCATGATTTCTCCATAACACTTTGACTAGAGGAACTGATTTCCTTCGTAGCACTTTCACATCTCGTTCTAAAATCTGAATCGACTCTTCCTTGTAAGACAAATCTGGCCTTAGCTCCACCTCTTCAACCGGTACTACATGAGATGGATCTGATCGATAACGACGTCGCATGGAAACATGGAATACGTCGTGCATCTGCTTCAATTCTGAAGGCAACTCTAACTGGTATGCCACTGGTCCAACTCGCTTCAATACCCAATAAGGTCCTATAAACCTTGGACTTAACTTCCCTTTGCGACCAAATCTCATTACCTTCTTCCAAGGCGACACTTTAAGAAACACTTGATCTCCCACATCAAATTCTATTTCTTTCCGTTTGAGATCTGCGTACGACTTCTCTCTATCAGATGCTTCCTTTAACCGAGCTCGAATTACCTCAACCTTCTCCTCGGACTCTGCCACAATCTTTGGACCCAAAACTCGAAGTTCCCCTAACTCCGTCCAGCACGTAGGAGTGCGACACTTCCGTCTATACAGCGCTTCATACGGTGCCATCCGAATACTAGCTTGATAGCTGTTGTTGTATGCAAATTCCGCTAAAGGCAAATATTCTTCCCAACTTCCTCTGAAGTCTATCACACAACCTCTCAGTATATCCTCTAACACTTGGATTACTCGTTCAGACTGACCGTCTGACTATGGATGAAATGCCGTACTGAAGTCTAATCTGGTGCCTAAAGCCTGATGTAACGCTTTCCAAAATCGAGATGTAAACCTTGGATCCCTATCCGAAATAATCGATACCGGCACTCCATGCAACCTCACAATCTCCGCCACATATAACCTCGCCAACCTCTGCAAAGAATAATCAACCCGTACTGGAATGAAATGCGCGGACTTTGTCAACCAATCCACTATCACCCATACCGAGTCCTTCTTAGTAGGTGTAAGGGGAAGCCTACTAACGAAGTCCATGGTAATTCTCTCCCACTTCCACTGCGGAATCTTTATTGGTTGAAGCAATCCTGACGGAACTTGGTGTTCAGCCTTAACTTGCTGACACGTTAAGCACTTGCCTACGAATTCGGTAACTTCCCGCTTAAGACCAGGCCACCAAAACTGTTCCCTTAGATCTCTGTACAGCTTACTACCTCCAGGATGCATAGCATAAGGGCTACTATGCTATTCCTGAAGAATTTTCTGCCTTAATTCCTTATCCTTAGGCATACAGGCCTTACCCTTGAAACATAATACTCCCTCGACATTAATACCATAATCTTCCAACTCTCCATTCTGTACTTGTCGTAACTTAACACTTAGATCCTCATCCATTAACTGACTTTCCTTCACCTCATTCAACCATGGCGGTTTGACTTGCAATTCTGCCAACAGACTTCCATCATCATACAAACTCAGATGTGCAAACATCGCCCTCAGATCTGACACAACTTTCCGGCTTAGGGCATCCGCCACTACATTCACCTTGCCCGGGTGATACTCTATGGAACAATCATAATCCTTCAATATTTCCACCCACCTTCGCTATCTCAAGTTCAACTCCTTCTGAGTCAGCAGATACTTAAGGCTCTTGTGGTCTGTGTAGATCACTGACTTTTCTCCATAAAGATAATGCCTCCATACTTTAAGAGCAAAGACCACTGCCGCCAATTCCAAATCATGAGTCGGGTAGTTAACCTCGTGTGGCCTCAATTGTCGAGACGCATACGCGACTACCTTTCCGTCCTGCATCAAAACACATCCCAATCCAGTATGAGAATCGTCACAATACACCACAAAATCCTTCCCTGCCTCCGGCTGAATCAAAACCGGAGCTTCAGTCAAAACCCTCTTAAGCTTCTCAAAGCTCTCCTGTTGCTTATCCGTCCATACGAAAGGTACTTCCTTCCTCAACAACTTCGTCAGAGGTGCGGCTATCGATGAGAACCCTTCCACAAACCTTCTGTAGTAGCCTGCTAATCCCAAGAAACTACGAACCTCAGCCACTGACTTAGGTGGTTTCCAATCTAGCACCGCCTCAATCTTCCTAAGATCCACCCTTATTCCTTCTGTAGACACTACATGTCCTAAGAACACAACTTCCTTAAGCCAAAATTCACACTTGCTGAATTTGGCATAGAGCTTCTTCTCTCTTAACACTTGCAACACAATCCGGAGATGCTCATCATGTTCCCCCTCAGACTTGGAATACACCAGAATGTCGTCGATGAACACAACAACGAACCTATCCAAGTAAGGTTGAAAAACTCGGTTCATCATATCCATGAACGCAGCCGGGGCATTCGTCAATCCAAACGGCATTACTACGAACTCAAAATGCCCATACCTTGTCCGGAAAGCTGTCTTATGGATATCTGCTTCCTTCACCTTAAGCTGATGATATCCAGACCTTAGATCTATCTTCGAGAAAACTGCTGCCCCCTTAAGCTGATCGAACAAGTCGTCTATTCTTGGCAAAGGATACTTGTTCTTGATGGTCAGCTTGTTCAACTGACGATAATCTATGCACATACGTATAGTTCCGTCCTTCTTCTTCACAAACAAGACCGGTGCTCCCCATGGAGACACACTGGGTCGAATAAACCCACGATCAAGTAACTCTTGGATCTGAGCCTTGAGCTCAACCAACTCCTTTGGTGCCATTCTGTATGGGGCGATTGACACAGGAGCTGTTCCCGGCAGCAAATCAATTCCGAACTCCACCTCCCTATCCGGGGGTATTCCAGGTAACTCCTCCGGAAAGACATCCACAAAGTCCCTTACTATTCTAACTCCACTAACTCCTCCTTGTTTCGCATCCAATGCACTAACGAAAGCCAAAAATGCCTTGCATCCTTTCCGAACCATCTTATCCACCTTTAGTGCTGAGACTACGTTAGACAAGTAGTTTCTTCTTTCTCCTATCATGATTACCGCCTCATCCTCCAGCGTCCTTAACTCCATTCACTTAGCGGCACAATCCAATATGGCTCGATGTTCCACCAGCCAATCCATGCCAAGTATGAGATCAAATTCTCCAAAAGGTAGTTCCATTAAGTCAGTCGGGAATACTACTCCTTGAATCTCTAGAGGTACTTTCTGAAACATCTTATTCACCACTACAGTTTGACCTAACGGGCTTACTACAGTCATCTCCCTATCAGATAGTTCAGAGGCTATGCCTAGAGTTTCAACTACTCTACATGCAACATAAGAATGGGTCGAACCCACATCAATCAAAGCAAAGTAAGGCTTGCCAAATATAAGGAACGTACCGGTTATGACGTTCGGCGCGTCTCCATCTTCCCTATGGCAAACTGCATATACCAAGCTCGGCTGTCTTGCCTCTGTATTACCAGCACCTCTACTAGGTGTTCCACGTCCTCTTCCAGCACCATTTCCTCTACCATTCGGACAATGACCTCACTGAGGCTGCTCTCCGCCTCTTCCAGCCTGATTAAAACCCTGAGCTGCTGGTCGATTCCCATCCGATTTCATAGGACAGTCCTTAATCATATGATCCTTGGATCCGCACTTGAAACATCCCCCTGTCTTCTTCCAACACTCTCCTAGGTGCTTCTTTCCACACTGGTCACAGGTACGATACTGCCCTCCTGTCCCAGCCTGCTGACCTCACGGCCCATCAACTCTAGGCCTCTTTTGAATATTCCCAGAAGACCCTGATGATCCAAATCCTCTCTTCTGCTTATTCCGGTCCGTGTTCTGCCTCACAGAGTCCTTAATTCCTTCGGCTACCTTAGCCTTCTCTACCAACACAGCAAATTCCTGCTCTTGCTGTGGAGCTATCAATAACCTCAGATCATCCCTCAGTCCATCCTCAAACCGGATACACCGCTCATGCTCCGTAGCCACAATTCCTCGAGCATACCGGCTCAATCTTAAGAATTCAGCCTCGTACTCCGCCACGGACTTATTCCCTTGAACCAGCCCCAGAAATGCCTTCCTCTGTGCATCTATATAATGAGTACCAACATACTTCTTCTGGTATGCCGTCTTAACATACTCCCAAGTAAGTTCCTCAGCTGTAGCACCATCCCGAACTGTGAGCCACCATTGATATGACTCATCACGAAGTAGTGACACCATTCCTTTCACTTTCTCTTCAGCAGTCAGATCCAACTCATCCATAATCCGTTCGGTCGCCTCCAACCAATACTCAGCAGTACTGGGTGCCACACCAGATACGCCACGGAACACCTCAGCTCCATTAGCTCAGAATCGCTTGGGTACAGATTTTCGAGCTCCCATATTTCCACCGGATTCAGCCACCATCTCAAGAACTCGCAGCACCGCCTGCGATACAGCATCATCCCCCGTCTGATCTTGCTGCTCAACACCAACAGCTGGTGGTGGGGGTGGTGGTGGTACCTCATTTTCAGACCCTTGACCCGATCTAACGGGTTCCGACACAGTCATTCTGCCTCTACCACGTCCTTGCACATTACGACCACGTCCCCTAGAGCTCATGTCTACGATTAATCTGATTTAAGAAATTTTATGTATTAGTATTTGTTCCACTGTTTATCCGCAAACAATTTTATGAAAAGAGCTTAATAGTGGTTCTTTCGATCATTCAGAGTCCTCATTTCAAGTTTTCTACCCTAATTCAGAGAAATACACACATTCAATAGTATCTATCACATACACATTCATCATTCGAACATTTTTGTCTGTTCCTATCCCGGGGGTATTTTCGTCATTTGTCCTACAGGGGTATTTTGGTAATAAATCGGGGTCCATTTGAAAATTTTAATAAATCAGGGCACTTTGAAATTTCAAAAATCTAGGGTATTTTTGAAAATTTTCTCAAATCAAAGGTATGGCAGAAGTTTTGGAAATCGGGGTTATTTTGGTAATTTCGTAAACCAGGGGTAATTTCGTAAATTTTTCAAATCAGGGTATCTTATTATTTTGCAAAAATAGAGGTTTCTAGTATTTTGAAAAATATCTTAGTAAAAGTCGAGGGTAGTATGGTAATAAAAATTTTTTCCAAGCCAGGGTTATTTTAGTAATTTTACAACCAGGGGTATTTAGGTAATTTTGTAAATCGGGAATATTTCAGAAAAATTTCATAGAATAGTTTTTACAAATCAAACGGGAAATTTGAGGATTTTAAAACTAGGGTTTTTATAAAAATACGGCTAGTCCCTTTCGGGTTTTAGTTATTGGGTTTAGCCCGTGAATAAATCCTCTTGGTTAGGGTGAACCGTCACTACGCACCAGGTAGGATTCGAGTGGAGAGGAGGTGAGTCACTAGGACTGCTTAAATACCAAGCTCCCACCGAAACCAATCCTAGACATGTGCACAATGGTTGCAACACCCTAAATCGGCGACTTAGTCACAGGTTTGTTTAATTAGGCATTAAAGTTTTTTATAATTATTGGGGTAAACTAGTCCTATAGTTCAAGTACTTAATATACTAATCTACGTCCCCTTTCTACCCTTCTACAAATCATACTAAAAATCACACAATAGATAGGGGTACTTACCTAGTGGACTTCGGGTCGGAGACTTAGGTGCCATGCCAGAAAAACCTGCTTACTTCCAAAAAGATTTTCATAAAACTTATTTGGGCTTGATTTGAAAACGTTGTGGGCTTTAAACCCAAGGCCGAGAGTTTTAAAACTGGGCTCTGATACCAAGCTGAAACACCCCAAACCCGGCCCACGAGCCTCGACCAGATCTGGTATGTCCTCGAGAAAAATGATTCAAACTTGTTTATTTCTTTGGAAAACTTTAAGTGATTTTAGAGAAAAATTTGATTTGGGTTCAAGTTGAAAACATCGTTATTTTCAAAGATTTCGTTTTGTTAAAACTTTATTGTTATATTTCAAAACTATAAGTTACCGATAAAAGTCGAGTCGTTAGAGTTTACTATTTAAATTGAAAATCATTTATATTTAGGTGTCAAAACGTTTGAAGATTTATTTTAAAGAAAAGTTGCTTAAACTTTAATTTGATAAAAACTCATACCATAATAAAATAGTTAAAATGCAGGCATAAACAGTTCATACTAGTGGCCTTATTACATCAAAACAAAACCCAAAATAATTTCAAAGTACTTAAAATAAATAGTCCAAATAAAATAATCTCGTGCTGAGCATGGCCACCACTAAGCTCCTGCCGACCCGGTCCATCACTGAGTGTCACCTGAAAAATATCCCACAACGGGGTGAGTCAAACAGACTCAGTGTGTATAACCACCAACACAAAGTCCCAATGATTTAGGCATATCAGATCATACATAAACATATAGCAATTATAGATAATGATGAAATCCCGAACCCAAACCTAGATAACCAACCGCTACACATCACCCGTACCAACCATCACACCGTGGGGACTACTAAGTCAACCCTCCATCCGCTACACACCATCGAAGGCAGTCGCTGCAGACGACGTGCTCATCGCCCTTATATATATTGTGGCATAGCCACAAGATAATATTTTGTGACATGAGTCACCACATTCAGATTACGTGACATAAGTCACCACACTCAGATTATTGTGGTATAAAACCACCAGATCACTTCCCCTTAACATATCACCCATATGCCCCATATATCATACATATCATGCAATCTCATGCCATAGGCCTTATTGCACATTCATAACATTTTCACATTTGTGTCATAACAGATATTCTTATTATTGACATAACTTTAGAGAATAACTTACCTGAGTACTCTGTACCATTTGTATGGTACCTTTCTCACATTTCACATTATCATAAACACATATATTAAAACGTTACCATAAATCTATTAAGAGCTAGTGTGGGGTACACACCTGATTTAATAATGCTTCCACTAAAATCCTGAAAAATCCCGATCTAATACTTTAGATCCTTAGTCCCTATATTCGGCCAATACCAAGTGTTTTAGCAAAAGCCTATTCGGCTAAATAATCAAATCCCGAAGGATTATTGCGACAAAAATCCTTACCTTGCTGCCGATTTCACTACTAATCAAATCCCGAAACTCTGTGGTATTTCTTCCTTGCAATTGACCAACACTAGTTCATTGGACTTGGTTAGTTTCGGCTTTTGAACAAATAAGAAACATATCCGAATCACTAATTAGGGCCTTGGCCGAATGTCAGATTCACTTACCTTGTGGATCTAAATCCCGAAAATCGCTACTTGGTGGTAGTATCTGTCGAAATCCCCATAGACTTATGTTAGATCCAGTTCTAACTCTTAATCACAACAAATGGCCCTTGGCCGAATATTACACATGACTCACCTTAGATCCTTAAAATCCCGAAGACTTCCTCCCTTGTAGTCGACAATAGCAGAATCCTTCAGAGTTTCGGCCAAAGTACATTAATAGGATTAGTTCCTAGGTTTCGGCAAGTCTAAAAGAAAAAAAATAGAAATCGAATTTGATCTTACCCCTACTGAAGAAATCGACGGCACCCTTGCTTAAATCCACAGAGAGATTCGGCTTTGAGGCTTAGTGAATAATCGGCTACGAGACACTTGTGTATTTGGCTTTGGAAGAACACTAGGGAGATTCGGCTTTTGATTAACAGCAGTGGTAATGAGAAAAAGATGGCAAGGAATGATATGGAGGCTCAAGTATGATTCGGCTAGAGTGGGAAAGAAAGAAAGAATTGAGAGAATTGAAGAAGTAAATTTTCGGCTAGGAGAGAAACTTTGAGAAAAGAAGAGAAAAGAATTCAAATGAAGAAGATGATCACAAGGCTTGAGAATTTTGGCTATACACCACCTCACCCTCAGTGTTGGATATTCGGCCAACTCTCCCTATTCTGATAACTTTATCTCATCTTTTCCATACCCTATATCCTTCTCCCCTAATTATCCTTATTTATCACTTAAAAATAAAAGGTTTAAGCTCCTAAATTATAGCCTAAATGTCGTCCATCTCTCTTGCTCCTTGCAGCAAAATAAAATTCTTTTATTTGCTTCCCATGTGACTCGAACCCAAGCCCTTGCACCTTGCATATGGCGTCAATTACTAGGCCTTAAGTGGTGCCTCCAAGCCACTTAAACAAGCCCATTTTTGTGTCATAAATCCCCTACATATTTTCTTAAGGCCTATCAGGCTTAGCTCCCCTTAAAGACTTAAAATTAAACAATTTCTAAGGCATTCACCTACACACTAAGGTTCACAAAATTCATAATACACATTCACAACACACATAGGCATGCTATTTCATACTTTTAAGCAAAAATGCACAAGCCCTAAATCCCGGATATTACATGGTGCTGCTCACACAAGCTGTCAAGTAACCACAACATATGCCGGTATACTCAACCACCGGTAGGACATACAGGACTAGCACCTGGAATCACATAACATAAAACCCTAGTGACATGTCACTTGTATCCTAATCTATTCCTAAGGTTTGATTGGGACTTCTCACTTGCCAAATCATCATCAAATGTGTCCGTAAGGTCGATTACACAATTCATGCATAAACTTAGGCAAATAAAATACAGTTAAAGTAAAGCTTATTTAACATATGAACTTACCTTGGTTATAAAAAGGGCTAAACGAGTCTATTCGTCAATTACTTTGGTTTTCCCCCTATCTAGACCCGAACTTCATTTTTCTTGATCTATAATACCAAATTCATCTCATTTAATCATCATATTATTCAATTTAGCCCAAAAACACCTTACAAAATAATTACATTTTTGCCCCTAAAGTTTTAACATTTTACATTTTAGTCCCTAGGCTCGTAAAATAAATTTCATTAAATTTCTTAAAAACCCAAGCCTAGCCGAACCCTTTTCATGCTCATGACAGCTTATATTTTTCATTTATTCACATTTTTCTACTCATTTTACAGACTTTTACAAATAGGTCCCTTTTTGACATTTTCATAAAAAATCACTTTGTAAATGTTGTCTAACTAACAACAAACATGCATTTTCTACCATTAAACATCAAAATACAAACATGTTCAACATGGGTAAAATTTTAAACCTCACCTTTCTTTCAAATTAGTCCTTGAAATAGCTAAATCAAGTTACAACGATCTCAAAAATATAAAAATCGTTAAAAACAGGACAAGAACGGGCTTACAATCGAGCTTGAAAGTGGCCAAAACCCTAGCTATGTCTTATCCTTGTGAAAGTCAGCAATGGGGGACTAATTTGAAGAAGATGACATCTTTTATTTGTTAAATTTTATCTTTATTAACCAAATGACTAAAATGCCCTTAATGAAAAACTTCAAAATTTCACCTAACCATGTCCATTTTTGTCCACTCTAAAGTATAGTGGTCTAATTACCATTTAAGGACCTCTAATTTAAGAATCCATAAGTTTAATACTTTTAGCCATAGATCTCAAATTTTGAACCTATTGCAGTTTAGTCCTTCTAGTCAAATTGGACACTCAATCGATAAAATTTCTTAATGAAATTTTCACGCAATCATTCTATCATGCTATAGACCTTAAAGGAATAATAAAATAGTTATTTCTACTTCAGATTTGAGGTCCCAAAACCACTGTTTCGATTTGCCCCTAAAACGGGCTGTTACAACTCCCCCCTTTAGGGATTTTCATCCCCAAAAATCTTACCGAAAAAGAGGTTTGGGTATTGTTTTCTCATAGTTTCCTCAGGTTCCCACGTAGCCTCTTTGACCCCATGTCTTTGCTACAAAACTTTTCACTAGGGCTATACTTTTATTTATCAACTGTTTAACTTCCCGAGCCAAAATCTTTATCGGTTCTTCACCATAACTCATATCAGGTTGAATCTCAACCTCTGTCAGTGAAATTCTGTGTGAAGGATCTAATGGGTATCATTGCAACATGGACACAAGAAACACATTGTGGACACTTTCTAACTCTGTTGGTAAAGCTAACCGATATGTCACCGGCCTTATTCTTACAATAACCTCATACGGACCAATAAAACGCAGACTCAATTTACCCTTGCGACCAAATCTAAGGATTTTCTTCCAGGGAGACACTTTCAGAAATACCTTATCGTCGACTTGAAATTCAATTTCCTTTCGCTTTAGATTCGCATATGATTTATGTCTATTCGAATCTGTTTTCAAACAATCACGAATTATTTTCACTTTTTCTTCGGTTTCTTTAACCAAATCAACCTCGTGAATCTGTCTCTCACTGAGCTCAGTCCAGTACAACAGAGTTCGACACTTGCAGCCATACAGTGCCTTATACGGTGCCATCTTTATACTTGACTGAAAACTATTGTTGTAAGCAAATTCGACTAAAGGTAGATATTTTTCCCAACTACCTTCGAACTCTAGAACATAACAGCGAAGCATATCATCGAGAAGCTGAATCGTTCTATCAGATTGACCGTCGGTTTGTGGATGAAATGCGGTACTAAAGTTCAACTTGTACCCAAAGCTTCTTGCAACTTCTTCCAAAATCATGAAGTAAATCTCAGATCTCTATCCGAAATAATAGAAATAGGCACTCGTGCAATCTAACAATTTCAGCAATGTACAATTCAGCTAGCTTAACAAGTGAATAGTCGGTACGTACTGGGAGATAATGAGTTGATTTCGCCAATCTATCAACAACGACCCAAACGGCATCTTTCTTCTTCGGAGTCAGAGGTAATCCAGTTACGAAATCCATCGTAATTCTGTCCCATTTCCACTCAGGAATCATTACAGGCTGAAGTAAACCTGAAGGTACTTGATGTTCGGCCTTTACTTGTTCCATACCCGACCACCAATACAAATTTTTTCAAATCATTATACATCTTTGTACTTCCTGGATGAACAGACATACAACCACTGTTTCCCTCGTAAAGAATTTTAAGAATAAGCTTGGTATCTTTCGGTACATAAATCCTACCTCGAAACAACAAATAGTCATCGTTCCCAATCTGATAGTCTAAATCACTAATCGGTTCATATTGAATTATTTTAGCTTAGAATTCTTTGTCACATTTTTTAGCTTCACAAATTTGCTGAAGAAATACCGGTCTAGCTTTTAACTCAGCTAGAATTAAACCATCATCAGATAAAGTCAGTCGCGTATTCATTGCTCTCAAAGCAAACAAAGATTTCCTACTTAAAGCATCAGCGACTACATTCGCCTTTCTCAGATGATAATCGATTACCAATTCATAGTCTTTCAACAACTCGAGCCATCTCTATTTTCGTAAATTCAAATCCTTTTGATTCATCAAGTACTTTAAACTCTTGTGATCGGTATAGATGTTGTAACAACCCGGTTTTAGCTAAATCAGAACAGTGGTTTTGTAACCACAAATCTGAGGTCAAAAATTATTTTTAATATTATATTATGTTTTTATAGCATGATAGCATATATGTGTGAAAGTTTTGTGGTTTAATTTTATCGATTGGATGCTTAATTTGAGAAAATGACTAGATCGCGTAAAATGCAAAAGTTGCATTCTATTTGATAAAGGTGTATAATTGTTATGATTTATTAAATGAAAGGTCTTTATGTTGATATTAGACCATTTATAGTGGAATTTGACATAAATGGCCATTAAATGAATGCTTTTAAATGGTTTTAATTAAGGTTAAAATAGTAAAATGGTTATTAAAGTTAATATTAATAAAACGAAACAAAAATTAGCTCCATTATCATCATCCATAATCGAATATCAAGAGAAAAAGAAGAAGAAAATGTTTTTTTAGGGTTCAGCTAGCATATAGCTTGATTAAAGTATGTTTTGAGCTCGGTTTTTAATGATTTCTATTTTTTTGTAATCGTTGCTTCATGTTCTAGCTAGCCCATGCCCTAATTTTTGAAATTTTTGATGATTTCATGAAATGCCATTGATGAATGCTCGAGCTTTTGAATGTTTGATGATGAAAAATGAATATTTGTTGATAGATTTTCATGTTTGGTAAATGAATTTTTGATGAAAATGCCTAAATGGGACTAAATTGTAAAATTTGCAAATTGAGGGGTTAAAATGTGAAATAAATGACAGTTTTGTGCTGCTAGGGATTCAAGTATAAATCAGTTAAGCTTGGGTTTGATGAAATTTCATGAATTTTATGTATTTATGAATTAGGGACTAAATTGTAAAAATATGGAATTTTAGGGGCTAAAGTGTAAAAATGCCCAAATATGTATTTGTGGACTGATTTGAATGATTTGATGAATAAATGAGTTAAATTCAAATTCATATAGATCAAGAAAGAAAAAAATCAAATTTAGATCGAGTGAAATCGAAAGTTGTCGAGTAGTCGATCCGATTCGTTCATCGTATATACAAGGTAAGTTCATATGCAAATAAATGTCTTTAAATTGAATTATATATGTTTAATTATCATTGAACTGCTATGAATGTTGAATGATCGAATACGAGCAAGAATCGACAGGGTTATAATATCCGAAAGTCTCATACGAACCTTAGGAATAGTATAGGATACAAATGTCATGACATTAGGATTATCGAGATGTGATTACGTGTAAGACCATGTCTAGGACATTGGCATCATTATATGATTTCGTATAAGACATGTCTGGGACAGTGGCATTGATATGTGTGATAACATGTAAGACCATATCAGGGATATGCCATTGTACGAGTAATATGTGATTTCCGAGAATCCTTAACGATTCTAAATGGTTTAACAATCAAAGTCAAGTCGAGAAAGAATACGTGAATGAGTTAAGTGACTCAGGTATACGAGATTCATACGAGTATTGAAAAGGAAAGTATTTGATGAATTCTCTTATCAATTTGAATATGTGTTTAATGGGAAAGGTTTGTGAGTTTTTATATGCTTATTCATGATTTTCCTATTAATGAAAATGATATTGATTCATGTGGTAATTTTATTTGTATATGGCTTACTAAGCTTTTAAAGCTTACTTTGTGTGTTCTTTCCCTATTTTATAGATAATCAAAGCTAGCTCGGACTCAGGGATCATTAGGAACATCGTCACACTATCTATCAATTTGTTGGTACTTTTGATGTTATGAATATATGGTATATGGCATGTATAGGCTAGTGTTAAGATGATATGTTTTGAGTTGTGATTTTAGCCGTGACAGTTGGCTTGTAAATGATGTACATGTTGGTGTGTATTTGGCCATCTAAGTTGGCTTAATTTATGAATTTGGTAAGTGATATGTGATGTATATATGGCCTTGTGTTTTGGCATGTTTGGTATGGTTGTTGTGATGGCTAAGTGGTTAATTGTTTTGATTATTTACCAATGATATATCATGGTTGATTTGGTATGATATAGGGATGATGAATTGGTATATTTTTTTGCATGAATTAGTTGATAAAATGATGAGAAAATGCATAGGAAAGATAAGTGAAATGGTTGGTGACGATATATTGTTTTGGTATGTTTATGGTTATGATTTGAGTAGTGAAATAGTTGAAGATGAAATGACATGATATGTATATGAATTGGCTTGTTTTGGTAGCCTATAAATGTGTTGAAATGGTATTATTTTGTTTATTTAGTGAGCAAGAGAAAGGGTGGCAAATTGGCCTTGCAAATGGCCTATTCTTGTCCACACAGGCAGAGACAAAGGGCGTGTGTATCAGCCATGTGCGATACAAAGTCATGATACACGACTATGTTCCCCCTGGTGTTGGAATCAAATTGAAGTCAATATGCTCCACACGACCTCACCCAAGGGCGTGTGACCGGCCGTGTGGCACAAGCCAGTATACCCCCTAAATGGCACACGGCCTAGCACACGGGCGTGACTTGGCCGTGTTGCATAAGTCAGTATACCTTACAGGTTTGGCATGGCCTAACACACGGCCTGGAACACGGGCGTGTGTGGCCATTTCGAAGGGCACATGGGCTAGACACACGGGCGTGTGGTCAGTCGTCTGACCCAAGTCAGTATATATGCCCAATTTTCACACGGCCTGGGACACGAGTGTGTTTGGAGCCGTGTAAGGCACACGGCCTGTTCACACGGGCGTGTGACCCTTGTATGTTTGAAAGTTCCTAAGTTTTCAAGAATTTTCATAAGTTATCAATTTAGTCCCGAACCATTTCTAAAGTATGTTTAAGGCCTCGTAGGCCCTTAAAAAGGGAAATGTGATTATGATTGATTGGTGTTTGAGAATAGATGCATCAATGTATGTTGTATGTTGTGATTTGATCAGTAATGCCTCGTAATCCTATTCCGGCGACGGATACGGGTTAGGGGTGTTACAGATGTGGCACTTCTCACCTAATAGATGGTGTCTCCAAATCTTTAAAGCAAACACAATGGTAACCAATTCTAAGTCATGCGCCGAATAAGTCCTTTCGTACGGTTTCAACTGTCTCGAGGCATAAGCTATCACTTTTCCCTCTTGCATCAACACACATCCAAGACCGTTCAACGACGTGTCGCTGAAGATCACAAACTCTTTTCCTGATTCAAGTTGCACTAAAACTGGTGCCTCAGTCAACAATGCTTTCTACCGTTCAAAACTCTTTTAGCATTTCTCGAACCATTCAAACTTAACATCTTTTTGTAACAATCTTTTCATAGGTGTAGCAATCATCGAGAATCCCTTAACAAAATGTCGATAATACCCAGCTAAGCCTAAAACGCTTCTAACCTCGGATACATTCCTCGGTGTTTTCCAATCGATAATTGTCGAAACCTTACTCGGATCAACCCTTATACCTTCCGCTGAGACAATATGTCCCAAAAATCCGACTTCTCGGAGCCAAAACTCACTTTTGTTGAATTTAGCAAAAAACTATTTATCTCTCAAAGTCTACAACACAATTCTTAAATGTTCTGCATGCTCAGACTTATCCCAAGTATAAATTAAAATGTCATCAATAAATACAACCACAAACTTATCCAATTATGGTCGGAAGATCCGATTCATCAAGTCCATAAAAATAGCAGGAGCATTAGTTAATCCAAAAGGAAAAACAAGAAATTCATAATGCCCATACCTCGTTCTGAACGCGATTTTTGGCACATCCGAGTCTTTAACTCTCAGCTGATAGTAGCTGGATCTCAAATCTATCTTCGAAAACACTGTTGCTCCTTTCAACTGGTCAAAAACATCACCAATTCTCAATAAAGGATACTTGTTCTTTATCGTAACCTTGTTGAGTTGACGATAATCAACACAAAGTCTCATGGATCCCTCTTTCTTCTTGACAAATAACACTAGTGCACCCCAGGGTGAGAAACTCGGTCTCGGAAAACCCTTATCTATCAACTCTTGCAACTGAGACTTCAATTCTTTCAACTCAGTCGGAACCATTCTATACGAAGCTATCGATATCGGTGAAGTTCCCGGTACCAAATCAATAGTAAACTCAACTTCTCTAATTGGTGGTAATCCAAGCAACTCTTTTGGGAACACATTCGGATATTCACAGACTACCGGCACAGACTCGATTTTCAATTCGAACACTTTCGTATTCAATACATACGCAAGATAAGCTTCACAACCTTTTCTTACATACCTCTAAGCTGACATTGACGAAATCACCATAGACAACTCGTCCGATTCATCCGGTTCAATCCAAAGAATTTTATTATTTTGACATTTCAATTCAATGGTCTTCCATCTACAATTCACTACGACATCATGTAGAGTTAGCCAATCCATTCCAAGAATCACATCAAACTCATTGAATGGCAGAAGCATTAAGTCAGCCAGAAAACAGTGACCCCGAATCATTAAAGGACAACTCTTTCAAACTTTATCAACTAAACATACTTGCCTAAAGGGCTTGACACTTTAATCACAAATTCAGTAGACTAAACAGGTAAATTCTTACTAGATACCAAATTCATGCAAACATAAAAATGATTCAATCCAGGATCAATCAATGCAACACATTAGTATCATAGAGAGAAAATGTACCAGTGATCACATCAGGAGATGACGCATCTTCGCGAGCATGAATGGCATAAGCTCTTGCAGGTGCTCTAGCTTTCGATCTCACAGTTGAATCTTTGGTCGTACACAATGCTTTTGACTTTATTTTCTAACATGTAGGGAATCGGTAAACTACAACTCGCTTCTTTTTCAGTAGTCAGAACATTACTATTAACCTCACCAGTGTCGCATGTTCGGATTCTATCGACATCTTTAATATCTACAAGAAAAATAGGAGTTAGATCAGATCAATCAATATCACACTATCACAGATATATATATGACATGTAATTTCTAGACTCCAAATACACTATGTTCAATCCAAGAATCGAATAAATCATAGCTTTGATACCACTAAATGTAACACCCCTTACCTAGCCCAATCGCCGAACCCAAGTAAATAGATGCTACAGTAACCTTCAACGACTAATAACCACATTATTAAACAATACATGCTTAGAGATAATTTCTATTCTACTTAATCAAATATATTAAATATTTAAAATTTTAAAAGTACCAAATTGTCCAAGGTCGAAATAGGATTGATTTACAAAAAAAAATTAAGTTTAAAGCTAAAAGTGAAAATCCATAGTTGGTATCGATACAAAATCGAAACCTTTTTGAAAATTGGTACCAAAATTGAGTACTATTTTCTTTGTAAAATAATGGTATTGATACTTATTTTAGGGTATCGATATATTATGAAAAAATATCGATACTCAAATAAAACTTGATACCATTTTGACATTCTGTTTGTTTTAAAACTATTCATATAGTCAAGTATCGATACCAATTGCCAAAGTATGGATACCTAGGTTCAAACTGATAAAATCTCATCTTTAAAAGTTTATTTTATACCAAATTTCCTATCACACAAAATACAATATTAATGCCTATTCAAAGATAGAAAAGCTCTAACCAATGTGCCGTCATTGACACCACAATTCAATTATCAAATCAATATCATGTTCAAAACATAGTATAATGATACAATACACAACCATTAATAACAATTTATACCAAAACATTACTCTTTTTACTCATAAAGTACTTAGAAGTATTCACACACTTTATAAGGCTTATCTACATATACCAAACAAGTTCCATACACACATATGTTCCAAACCAAGCACATTATTCACAAGCCTCAAAATCCATCTCAAAACCAATATCATTCAAACTATAAACTTCACAACTTACTATCATAAATTAAATTCACCTATTACATGCCATTAACCCAAGTTAAAAACATTCAAAAACTACTAAAAGATTTTCGGATAGTGTGATTCTTCGAGTCGATCTGATCGGCCATATCTACAAGTATGTATCTGAAAGTACATATCTACAAGAAAACAACAAAAAAGACACAAGTAAGCTTACTTAAGCTTAGTAAGTTCAACAGATTAAACAATTAACTTACTGAAGAACTTCAATCAATATAGAATACAGAAAAGTTATAAATCATAATCCTTTCATTCATAATTAAATCACAAGCAAGTCATAAACTTGTATACGAATGAATCAAAATAATCAATTACGTTATAACACTAATTATACCCGATGAATGTTGTAATGGATTCAGATACAGTGTTAACCAATCACTCAAATGAGCTAACCATCCGAGAACACACATGTCCACCAAGTGTCAAGCTCGTAGCCTTTACATCTTCCCCTGAAACACACCTGAAGCACTGTAATATAAAGCGATAGGTCGCAACAAATGCTAAAATTCGGTATATTTAGTAAACATGAATAAGACCAGAATCATCATCTAAACATTAACCATTCTCGTACAGCGCACAATATAACCTATTGGCGTGCCAATCATATCCTATCCTACATTCATCGGCTTACATATTTATTTTAACAATATTTAATACAATTTCTTTCCCAAATCATTTCATTTACCATGATTCAATACTTCCAAGTCAATTAATAAATTTCAACTCGTAAGTAATTAAATATTTAAATTATACAATAATAATATTGTACGAACTTACCAGGGTCAAATTGCAGAAACAACAAAAGTTTAGGGACTAATCGAAAACCTTCCCTTTTCCATGGTTATCAACTTGCTCTTTCTCTATAATATAATTTAATTCAATTAATAACTTTAATTTCACATTCTTTTCAATTTGATACCTATAACTCTTTATTTACAACTTTACACATTTTCCCCAAATATTTACATTTTACTCAATTCAATCCTTAAGACTAAAACATGATTATTTTTCACAATTAAACTTAATATCCAATAAACCAAATTTATACCTATCCCAAAAAAGTCCTCACACTCTACAAATTCTACAAATAAATCATGTTTAATATTAATTTATTCAAATAGATCCCTAAACTTAAAAATGATGAAAAATCTTGTAACAAAATCTTTCTATTTAACATCAAAGCATAGTTATCCACCATTAAACTACAAATATCCACAATATTCATCAATGGCATCTTCTAAATCATTGACCAATTTAATAAATAAGTTCTCGAGTTAGCTAGATAGAGCTAAAACGATCCCAAAAACATAAAATTTATGAAAAATGAATGAAAATATACTTACATGCAAGACCATTAAAGACCGAAAATAAAAGCTCCCTCCAAACTATTCTTTTCTATAATTTTCGACAAGAACACTAAGAAGATGACAAAATTTAATTTTTTTTCTTTTATGTTTTCAATCCTTAATTAATAATTACATAATTACCCTTATATAATAACCTAGAAATGGACTAAACTTAGTCCATATTTTTCCACTAAAGTTTTATATGGTTTAATTACTACCTTGATCCACGAACTCACCTTATACCAACCATTTAATACTTTAACTATTAGAACAAATAAAATTAACTAACAATTGTAGACAAAATAAAAGCGAATAGCTAAAGTCTTTTCCATAAATCTTACTTTGGCTACTTATCTTTACCTAAAATGTACACTAAAATTTACTCAATCTTACACCATCTCCCCAGCAACAGTGCCAACAAGTTGACCGGCATCGCAGATGTGTGATAAAATAATGAATTTATATAACAATTTTTAAAGCCCGGTTTTACTACAAGCGTACAACTCAGTTGTAATATTTATAGTGTTACAATGAAACACTAGAGCATTCCAAAGATCGAACCCAAGGGACATGGCGGTTGAGTGATAGCTAGCATACACGATAAAGTCTAAGCGGCGACTAATAAGATTTTATAGTACAACAATTCATAATAAGAAAAGATCGCAAGAAAATTAAATATGCTACTCTAAAGACTAAATTGCAAAGAATTTAAACTAAGGGACTATCCAAGAAATAACTAATGGTGGTTGGTTGATTTTGATGTGGTTCACTGATCCTCGATCAATAGACTTAATTCGCGTAAATTACTATGTGGCTCCATTTTATCTTCCGACCTTAATTTTGCCAACTTAGACGAATTAGTTCTGATTTATCTTTCAATCTCATTGGTTAATCCGAGACTAATGAATGGGTGCACAACAAGATTACCTTCTGACCTCACTTGCCTCGATATTCCCTTAGAGGCATCACTTCCTAGTTTTTAGGTCTATTCGATTTAGTCCAATTTGTTATAATTTAGTTCTTTGTCCAAAGATTTTAGCTTACCCACATCTCCATCAACTAACCTCCTTTGAGGTTTAGCTACTTATGTTGAAAGTAAAAGAAATGAACATGAAAATGGAAAACAAAGCATCCATGAAAGTAAAGCTTAAGAAAAATATGAAATTTGGGATTTTTATGCAAGAAAACGCATCTAACAATAAAATCTAGAGTAATACACATAAAAGGAACAAGCTTTAATAGGTTTAAAGTAAAAGAAATTGAAATACATTAAACTCAAGCTTAAAGTCTCTTCAAACCAAGGTACAGGGAATAAAAGTGTAAATAAACCTTATCTATGGTAATAACTAACTTAACTAACACTAAGAACATCAAGAACAAGAAGTAAAAGTAGGAAAATAAACTCTAAACTAGGGTAGAGGAAGAGAAAATTAAAACCTTATAAAAAATGCAAAAAAAAATAAGACAAAACTAACCCTAAAACTAAGCTAATGTGTGTCTCTTTCCTCCTCAGCCCAGTCTTCTTTTCATTGCCAAAAATGCCCCTTCACGGGCCTTGAGTGATTGGTGGACCGGGTGGACAAATACTACCCTTTTTGTCCAAGTTTGTCCCCCTAAAGAAGGCAATGCCTTGATACCAAGAACTGGATATCGCTATACCTTGGGTACTGTCGAGCTTTAGGGTTCTTTTTGAAGGGTGGATATCGCGATACCCAAAGAGGATGTCGCGATACTACTAAAGAGAGTCTTCAATCTTTCATACTGTTGGAGATATCGTGATTCCTTTTCCTTTGGTGTCGTTCTCACTCTTTTTTATCTCCAACACGTCCCTACACCACTCATTCACACGTTAGGCCTCCCAATGATGCTATTGGCCAATCTGGGTCACAAAATGAGCAAAAATGAGACATTTTCACTCATTAACTAAAAAGTAAAAGTAACAAAAATACTACGCTAAAGATGCAATTTTACTAGAGGAAAAGCTCCTTAAGTGCGTTGGAAGACCCTAATTTACCATATCAATTTGTGGCAGATCATCGGACTACTTTGTAATCCACTCTATTTGTATTACATTACCTTGAAACGTAGCATGCCCTCCTGTTATGAGTCACTATGACCTATCCTACTTAGCCAACTGTCACAGGCTTTCTAGGTTCATTATTCCTCTTTCATACTGTATCCCCACATAACTAGCCCTTTGGCTAACACTTCCTTAATGGTTCCTCCTTAAAGAGGAATAGTCCTGTCACTAGTGTCATCCCTTATAGTACTTTTCTATCCTGGGTCCCCAGCCAACCCCTCCTATTCCAAGAACCTTTTTGCCAAGGTGCTTACAATCTTGACTCTAACTTACCAATTTCATTAAGCGTCTCTTAGCGGTTCTTATCGGTGGATCCTTATTTTGATCCCCTATTTACTTTATCTTCCACTTACTTATACACCAAGACTACTAGCGCGACAATTTACATATTTGATTCCCATCGGGTTACCCTTCTTTTGCCTTTCCAACTTCCATGATTAATGTTTTAGCAGATTATTTCTCTTTCTACATTTTTTCCTTATTCGACTTATTTCCCAATAGTCAGTTAGCTCACTATCATTTTTCATTACTAACCTTTTCTTCCAACCCTTTTATTTAGTGGTGGGATTTCCCACAATTACTGTCTTGACTTTCCACCCATGTTTATTTTCCTAGCAGACTTTCTATGCTGCCATTGTTGAGCCATGGTCTTACACAATATACTCCCATGTTTAATGTCCTGGTGGACTTCATTGGTTTCCATTGTTTAACTATAGTCCTCCACCTCGAGATCCTCTTGTTTAGTCTCCTGAAAGATTTTCTCGTGTTTATTGTCCCAGTAGACTATCTATGATGTCGTAGCGTCTTTCAACTATGGTCTTACACAATATAACCCTGTGTTTACCGTCCCGATGAACTATCAAAGGATGCCATATCATCTTTCAGCCGTGGTTTTAGTCCTATTTTTATGATGATGCTATAATGTCTTTCAACTATGGTCTTACTCGTCTTTATCATGATGTTATACATGGTCTTACTCATTTTAAGCGTATAGCTTCCGATCAGTCCCATGGCCTAGCCATAATCTTTCTTGTTTGCTCTTTCCATTGCATTCGTTCTATTCCTTCATTTCACCATTCCTAACCTTGATGCTCAAACATCATAGTGTCCCCTTCGCAAGGCCCGGAGCTTTGCTCATCACGGATGCACACAGCAACTATGTATGGTGGTATCTAAATGAATCACCTTTTTTCCCATTACTAACTTCATCTAACCCTTCAATGATTCTCATTCATGTGATGCTAGAACAATCATACAATATATGCATTTCTTAGATAAACTACCATGGTATCATACTTACTAAACTATCATGATGGATACTCATAGACCCATGCAGACTTTCAACATACTTAGCATTTCAGGGTTGAAGTGCAGAAACTCACCTGATGATTCTTTTCCTTGTTTGCTTAGCTTTTCCAACCACTGAAGCTTCCATTCTACTAGCAGCTAAGCAAGACAACCAATTCATGGGTTAAGCTCAGTAATCCCAGTTTAAAACTTAAGCTTCCTTTGGTTTGGAAATTAATACCAATGTGGTGCAATTGGTATAGATAACTGCTATCAACCTCACTGATGCTCTGTTTGGATGATCATCAACAATGCGTTGAAACTTATTTTAATCACACCGATAGCCTCAAAATTGACTGAAGGTTTTAGCACCAATTCAACATAATAAAGCAGTAGGTATTTTTAACAGAAAAAATTACCCATACTTTTATTTATTATTTTACTTTTTTGAAAGTTAAACTAATTTCTTTCCCAACCTTATTTGTTTTCAGATTTAGGAACGAAACAATCACTTGTTTTTTAGATATGGGAACTAAAATAGTGATTATTGTTGGTTTCTCCCCACTTTTTTGCTTTGTTCTTGGTTGTGGCTGCTACTTTTTACTTTGCCTAAAGGTTAGTTTTTTATATATTTTTTTTGTTGAGTATGGTATCATGTTCATGCTATGTTTTCACCTTGTTTCTAGATTTTCCTTGTTTAGATCGGATTATTGATCAATTGGGGGTATCTGTAAATACAAGTTGTAGTTTCCACTTCTACAATGAATACAAAAATTTAGCTTGTAATTGAGAAATTTTTAAAGTAGTGTAGTGCTCAGTTGTAGTTTTTTCTTCTTAATACAAGACTGAAATGATGAAACAAATGATAAAATCAAGTAAAATTCTTGAAAAACAAAAATTAGTAGGCTAAGAACAAAGGGTCTGTTTAAAAACTAATTTATTGCATTTGGATAGGCAATTGAGTTTTTCTCTAATGATATTAAAGATGTAATCTTTCTATATAGGTATATACGTTCTTATGCTTCTTCAGTTTTCCTTTCAGATGATGTAAGCTTTTGAGACCAACAAATCTTGAGAAACACAGCTTTGAAAGATCCCCCTTTTGAAAGAATTTTAGCCTTCTCAATCCCCTACAGATCTTTGTGTTTGAGAGGCCGAATTGTTATACATATTTTGAAAATCTAGATATATGAAACTTAGGTAGTGTGGAAAATCTATCTAACATGGTTATACAATTATCCAAGAAATAATGAAATGTTGTATGATTTGGTGCTAATGCTAGACTATGTCACACTGACTCTTAATTTTTTTGAAGTATTAATATTAGACACCCTTAGTTCTTTCATTCATATTTGGAAATCGGTGTGGACACATGATATACATGTATGCATGTCCCATATGAGTGAAAATTAAATACTTATATTCTATTATTTTGTTTAGTCTAATACATCAAATTGTTAAAGAGTTTTTGTGAGAAATATTGAAGGAGCTTTACAAATGCGTGGATGTATATACCATGATATCTTAAGATATATGTTTGCTTATATTTGTTATAATGGTGATCTTTAAATGATGCTTATTATGATATATATATGTATATATATGGTTTTATGTCGGTTGACATTTAAAATCAAAATAATAATAGATTGTAAAAACATGAAATTTTGTGGAGGGAGATAATACCTTAGCAATAAAAGTTGTTTGGGATGAGGAGCTGACGTTGATATTTTGTGAACTTTGTGTGAATGAAGTCAATGCCGATAATATACTGACAACTTATCTAAACTCAAAAGGATGGGAAAATGTCATTACTCTTTTCCAAGCAAAAACACAAAAAAGTTATGGAAAACCTCAATTGAAAAATAAGTGGGATACATTAAAAAAAGGAATGAAGGTTATGGAGGGAGTTGCTTAAAGAATCTATAGGTATAGGATGGTGTCCATATAAAAAGACTGTCGATGCTATTGAAGAATGGTGGTCTGAAAAAATACAGGTTCGTGTTAACTTTATCATTATTTTAATGCATAAAGCTTATTGAAATTAATAATTTACAAATATAAAAATCTTAATATAACATTTAACATATTATGTAGGAAAATTCTAATTTTAAAGGATTTAAGAAGAAAGGAATTGAACCACGATTGAATGAGTTAATGTGGCAAATGTTTGGTAGAATTGTAGCCACTGGAGAGAATGCATGGGCACCTTCGTCTGGTGTTCTTCCAAACAGGGTTCCTATGGGAGATGATACACCTAATGAGGGATTTGGTGATTCAGATGAACATAGCTATGAAAATGAAGGTATTCCTCCTAATGAGGCACCATCAAACCCTTCTCATGAAACTCCTAATCGAATAAAGCAAACACTTGGGGTTGTACACGGTAAAGGGAAAAAAATCAAGTTCAAGTAGAAAATCATCAAGAAATAAATTAACTTCTTAGATTGAGAAATTGTGTGAGAGTATGGCTAGTCTAGGGAAGTCAGTGAATGAAATTATTTTTCCTCACTCTCAATATACTATTTCAAATGCAATGGATGCTATGAACTGTACTATTTTGCCATCAAAATATTCCAAATACTGGTGAAACGAGAAGTGTTTTTAACTTAGATCCAGATGTTAGGGTTTGGTGGCTTCAATGTGAGTATGCTGAATAAAATCCAATTGCATCATTTTCATCCTTGGTAGCAACATCCTCATTTCCCTTCCAACCATGACATCAACCACCTCCACCATAAGCTCCTTAGGATTATTACTATAATATAACTATACTACTTTTTTATGTGTAAAACTAATGTATGATATTTTTTTTATGTTTGGTATTTTTATGCTATGCTTTTATTCAAGTTTCTTTGTGTTGTATAGAATGTCACAAGTTATTAATTTATTTTCATTTGATTACTTTTTCAGGTTATGGATGAATTTAACAATATGTATAATAGTTTTGGTCTGAATTATGATACCCTTGAATTAAGTGAAGAAGCTCAACAAAGAATAGCCACAATTGTTAAACAAGTTGAGCACAAGAATTATCATGAAGAGGAAGAATATGTGTTAGGCAGTGTAACACCCCAAATTTTGGGATTAGAAGTTTTAAGGTTTGTTGGTTAGTGTTAGTGTTCGGTTGGACTTCTAAGTCTATTTTCACATTTTAGGAGCAGTATGAGCCTGTTGGTTCAATGGCTAGCTCTGTAAGTAGCTTGCCTTTGGTCTTGGGTTCGAGTCCATGTGTGCAATGTGGGGAATGTTTTATTTTTGGCTTCAATTCTAAAAAATCTGATAGGATAAATTTTATTAAAATCTTGTTAATAAAATTTATTTTTTATTTTATTTTTGAAATGGAAATAATAATAATTAGAAAATTCCCTCACGTTCCTCTATTCTCTCCCTCTTTCGCCAGTTCTTTCTCCTTCTTCGATTATTCTTTATGTTTTCTTTCATTTTGTTCTTTTCGGTTGGAGTAAATTGTTGGGTGTTTTGCATCAACCTGGTTGGGCATTAAAGCTTTTGTTCCTACCACTTTGTTAGAGGATCAACATTCGTATTCGTCGGAAGTGTAGCCTATTGCTAGAATAAGAAGAGAATCGATCAATTTTAGTGCCTCGAAGTATTCATCATGTGTGTTTTTTAAAACTACTTAATTTAGGTTTTGAACTGCTGTTGGATTGAATGGAATTCTACAAATTCTGGTGTGTTTTTGAACTATTAGTGATTAGGGGTTGCTTTGCTATCAAAAAATCACGACTTGCAGGATGTTTCGGTGTGGTTTCGTGACCACATGGGTAGCCACATAGGTGTGTGCCACACACGAGCGGTCCACACGGCCATGTGATGCTATGAAATTAAGGATTTTGACATTTTATAATGCCACACAACTGTGTGGCTACTATTTGGGGATTTTTCGATTTTCACATGGGCGTTTGCCTTGGGCACACGACCGTGTTTCTAAGCCACAAGAACGTGTGAGTTTGCATCACGATTGTGTCTACTCTACTTATTAATTTTGCTTAATTTTTGCACAAAATGCACAGCGAGTTACATGGGCTTCTCACACTCTAACACACGGGTGTGTGTCTCCTCCACACGGCCATGTGCCACCACCACACAGACGTGTCCATCTTCCACACGGACGTGCGGCCTTATTTTATAGTTTTTACACCCCTTTTTGGAAAATCAATGTGTTTTAGACCTTGATTAATTCCATGCTAATTTAAGTTCGGTAGGAGTAAATGAGATCTTAATTTTGTTGAACCTGATTGTACATGTGCAACTATTAGATGTAATATGGAATCAAAAGTATGTATTATTAGAGGCTTCTAGCTCTATTATTCGTACAAGTTTAGGTGTGATTTTAAGGCTTTGTGATATAGGTGTTCTATTACGTTTGGTTGAAATCAGGTATGTTGATTTCTGGTTTCGTTGCTCTGAATATGAGTATGTCCATATGCATGATGGTCGTGCATTCATTTGCATTTTCATGAAAATTTGGGGTTTTAGTTGTGAAGAGAAAGAATACTGTTCTAGGCAGTATAACTGCAATATTTCTTTATAGTGGTTTACCACATTATATTGTAAATATGTCAGTTTAGCTGCTTATTGTTATTCAAGTGGCTTAGTTCCACATTTTTAGTGTGTAGGGTGGATGGTCCTATTAAGGTCCTATGTGGTCTGCAGGGTGGACGGGCTTACTGTTACCCTTATGTGGTGTGCAGGGTGGACGAAGTGGTGTTTAGTTGGTTGGGTGGGATTTTGATGTTCATTGATACTCATCTGAGCATGTTGCATTATGTTAAATTTGAATATGAATGCTAGATTATTTGAAAATGAGTGATTAAGTTATTTTGCTAGAGTATTATGCATGTTATGAATTTGCATAGTCGTGTGCTTCTGGTTTGCCTATCTTGTTTGAATGTTGGCATTGTGAGTAAGTTAATTCAGTAGAGGTTCCAACTTTACGAATGGTTCTGTTACTCTATTTACTCTCATTAAATTTTTTATCCAACATGACCTAACTGCTTAGTTTTAAGACTCACACTAAGCTCGCGTAGCTCACCTCCCTTTAGTTTTTTCCCTTTCTGGTAACTTGCATGGTTAAGCTCTGGATTCGACACTTTTGGGGTCTCAGGAAGTTTTGGTGTTGAACAGTTTTATTAAGTTTCTAATAATTTAATATGGTTGCTTTTAAAATTATTTGTAAGGCGATTATGCAAATTGTGGTGTGGGTTAAGGTTTGGACTTTTCATTTAATTACATGTTTTTGGTTTAGACAACATTTTGAAAGTTTTGCTCACGGTTTTTAATTAGGTTCTACTGTTGTTTCAATATTCATACACATTTGAGACAACGACATATCTTCTGTTGTTTTCCTTTCTTAAAATTTTGAGTTACAATTAGCAAAATTTTGAGGTATTTTGAAACTGCTCAAAAGCGTCAATTTGAATTATTTCTATTTCTTTTAAATGCTTATTAAATATTGTTTCAAAATATAACTAAGTTTTATCTAATTCACTAAAATTTAGCAAAGAATTTTCTATGTTTATAATAGATTTTTTATTTTCGCCACTTTGGGTGACCAATGTAACCTCTGGGATCCAGTCTAAACTTCTAGGCCGGGTTTTAAGGTGTTACAAGTAGTGTATTGGTACACCATGAAACTTGTTTCACTATGCAACCGTGTATGGATTCAAATTATACAGGTCAAATGAAGGTGGACGAAGTATTAAATAAGCATGATGATCGTTGCATGAATAGTTTTAGGATGCCAAAAAATATATTTCACATCTTGTTGCATGATTTGTAAACAAATTATGGCTTAAAGCATGGGAAAGTGTCGGCGATGGAGAAGTTAGCATTACCGTTGTACATTCTTGGAAATAGAGAATCAAATTCAAATGCAACAGAGCAATTTCAATGATCTAGGAAAATTGTTAGTCGAATTTTTACTAATATGTTGCATATAATTTGCTCGAATGGGAATAACACGATTAAACCCACTAAAGGTCAATTCGAGGAAGTACCGAATCATATTCGACATGATACAAGATATTGGCCTCACTTTAAGGTAAAATTTACATAATCTTTATATTTTTAAAATATAAATTATTTCTAACTTTTATCTCATTACTTGTATTTATTTTAAAGGATTGTATTGGGGCCATAGATGGAGCACACATAAAAGCATGCATTTCGCCTTCTTGTCAAATACCTTATACCGGATGGAAAGGTGAACCAACTCAAAATATTATGGCAGTTTGTGACTTCAACATGTGCTTTATTTTTGTATTTCCTAGTTGGGAAGGAACAACACATGACAGTAGAATTTTTTTGCAAGTACTTAAAAAACAAGAGTTAAAGTTTCCACACCCTCCACCAGGTTGATGTTTAATTTTTTTAATTAATCTTTACATAAAAAATAAAAAATTTTAATTTATTTTTAAACTTGATATTATGTTTTACTTTTTTTTAGGAAAATATTAACTTCTGGATTCAGGATATCCACAAATGGCAGGTTTTCTAAGTCTATATGGGGGGAAAGATATCATTTACCCAATTTTTGTCGATGTAATTGTCGAGTATCTGGAAAAAAAGAAAAAAGAAATCTTTAATCATGCCCATTCTTCGTTACGCTCTGTGATTGAATGAACATTTGGAGTGTGGAAAATAAAATGACCAATATTAAGAGATATTCCAAGTTATTCATTCAACAAGCAAGTTTTAAAAGTTATTGTAACAATGGTTTTGCATAATTACATTCGAAGACATGCTTGATCAAATGATGAGGATTTTCGACAATTTGAGAATATACCCGACATGCCAGTCTCTTCAAGCCATTTTGATTGAGGTGAATCGAATTCTTTTAACAGTGAAAGTGACCTTGAAATCACGATGTTAAGGGAAATCATTGTAACTAGTTTAGTGAATTCATATTTGTAAAGACATTTTGTATCATAACCTAATTTCTAATAATAATGAAACTTGTTATGTCTTATGTTTTTTTTTTTTTTGTATTAAAAATCATTCGATTAGATACTTCAAAATTTGATCCAAGTATAATGTTACTGTTTGTGAAAATAATATTTATCATTGTTATAAAAGAATATTTAACTATAAAAAATTAAAAATAACTATCATTTTATCTAATAAATAATTTAAATTGATTATAAAATTCATTAAAATATTTATAATAAAATATTGGAAGATACATTTTAATATTTTATTAAATGAATTTATAAATTCACATATTTTAATAATTTTATAAAAGTAAAATAATTTAAAAAACTTCTATTATATATCAATTCTAATCTGATGTCCTTAATATTCATTTTCTATTCTTATCTCACTACTACAGCTGCGTTTGAATCCAAACACACACTACACCGTTGTTTCTAATTTCACCGCTATAGTATTCAATCTCACCATTACAATAAATAATCTCACCGCCACCGCTGTTTTTAACCTCACCAGAGGTAAACATACTGCCCATCCAAACTAAGCCTTAGTTTTCCAGAAACATGCAGAATCCTTAAAATAGTTTTTAGAAGCCCTTAACTTTGGTTCCTAAATCTTAAGTATACTGAAGGATTCAGAACCTTACCAACTTATTGGATTCTCTATTTTTCCTACTCAAATCTCATAATTATCGTCCCATGTAGAGTTGTCATGGCTATCTTTCCTTCAAAACAACCAAGGAATGAGACGATAATGACACAGGTTGAAGAAGAAGTCCCTATCGAGAAGTCACTCTCCAACTATTTATAGCCCTTCCCGCACGGTCTTCAATCGTGTAAAATCCACCCACTTTCAATCATTTTGTCCCCCATTAAAAGACCGTATGGTTCTAATCCAATTGAACTAGAATCAGATTTCAACATTGTCCAATATCATTTCTAACTTTTCATGTTTTTCCAATAAAGATCGTCTGTAACACCCATTACCCGTATCTGACGCCGAAACAGGGTACGAGGCATTATCAGACTCACATCACAAGCAATCACACAATTTCGACTCATAAATTTGGCACCAAATTAAAACCATTCATATTCAATCATATAGTCCCTTTTACGAGCCTACGAGGCCCAAAACATGCTTTGGAGGTGGTTCGGAACTAAATCGAGAACTCAGGGAATTTTTATAAAACTTGGAAATTTTTTGCTAGAAGCAGCGCTTACACGCCTGTGTGGTCCAAGGGACACGCCCATGTGACCCTAGGACACGCCCATGCTTCAGACCGTGTTCAAATTAGGGTGCTCTCTGACTTGTGCCATATGGTCGTGCCACACGTCCGTGTGCTAGGCCATGTAGCACACACGGCTGAGACACACGCCCTTGTCTTTGCCCATGTGCTCAATTTTGGACATTCTATTTTGCAACAATTAAGGTGCAGGGGACACACGGCCGGATCACATGCCCGTGGGGCAGACTGTGTGTCACACACAGCCTAGATACACGCCCGTGTGTCTACCCGTGTGGACAAAAACAAGGCTATTTACCAAGTCATTTTGCCACCCTAACTTGCACACATTTACACAACATCTCATGGCAAAAAATCAAGCATGTAAGAGCAACCAAAGAACCACAAAGAAGACAATAACATGTCATACTTATACCATCATTTATGATGCTTAAAACATCATACTTAGCTCATTAAAAACATACTAATTTCACATTCAAAATAGGGCATTAACTATGAATAAACTTATGATCAACATAAGCCATCATTCATGGCTATATGTAAGATGAAGGATTAGCAATTACAATCTGACACATATGGCCAAATTAATAATGACACACATAACAAATTGGCCTAGTCCCTATACATGCCATAAACTTAAAATACTTGAATTCATCAATACCCAAAGTAATAGCTTGATAGTGTGATAGGATCTCCGACGATTTTTAACCCGAGCTAGCTCAATAACTGTATAAGACATGGGAAAGGAAGAGGGGTAAGCTATATATATATATATATATATAGCTTTGTAAGTCCGTACGAAAATAATAAGCAACTTTTATCAATCATTTACCAAGTCTCCTGATATAAACACAAGATAATATAAATTGCTATAAAACTCACAATTATAATTTATTCAGTCACATTGTTTGCTCTATCAATTTGCAAGCATATTTTAACATGTTTTGACATTATCCTAATAACTGTAATCTCTCCACTATAACAAATTACCACAATCAACCAATCATTTCATACCTCATAATAAACATGCACATTATTTACTAATATTCACCTCTCAAGCATATACTTTAACATCTTTCAATTGTTTAAAGCTCATATCTTTTCATACTTCCATAATCATTTTAATAGGCAATTATGCCAATCTTTCCTTTTTCTCATATCCGATAAATCACAATTTGCATGAATAAAACATGCTATATCATAACTTAATTTGGCCCGAAAGCCAATCATATAATCGTCAATCAAATTTATCATGAATTTCATACATCACAAGTATTAACCAATAATCACAAGGTTCTCACAAATCATTCTCGTGGGAATCATGAACTCATAATTTCATGAAGTTAATACTTACAAAATTTACGTACATACCTGTATCAATTCATAATACTTACATACTTTTTCTCTTCTTTGACATACCTGTCGAATTTCCCATTGAACCATTTGGAATACTAAGGATACTCGAGAATCTCGTACCCACAGTACTGTACCAATGCCATATCCCAAATATTGTCTTACATGTAATCTTATATTGATGCCAATTGTAACACCCCTTACCCGTATTCGACGCTGAAACCGGGTACGAGGTATTACCATACTTAACTTACTTAAACATACAACCTCGGCCATAATTTCTCATTTCAACTTAAAACTTTTCATTCGAAACCATAACGTCCCTCTTATAGGTCTATGAGACCTTAAACATACATATGAAATGGTTCGGGACTAAACCGAAAACTTTAGAACACTTAGAAAATTTTTACACAAAACAGTGCCACACGCCCGTGTGGAGAGGGACACGCCCGTATGGGCAGGCTGTGTAGTCATACACGCCCATGTCCCTAGTCCGTGTGGATTTTATTTCTCATTTCGAACCTATAGGGGTTTTCACATGGTCGGGCACACGCCCGTGTCCCTCACACGGCCTAGACACGCTTGTGTCTTAGCCCGTGTGCAAAAACCTTGACATTCTGTTTCTAACATCATCATCCCCATAGGGTCACACGGACCAGGCACGAGCCCGTGTCCTTAGACCGTGTGGCGAATTAAATTCCCCAAATTCAGGTGCAGACTTCACACGGCCTGGGCACACGTCCATGCTCTATAGTCGTACCTTCCATACGGTTGAGACACACGGTCGTGTCTTAACCCATGTGTTTACTACTAGGCATTCTGACTTGCCAACGAAGGATGTAAGGGGACACACGACCACGTCACACGCTCATGGAGCAGACTATGTGTCACACACAGTCTAGACACACGCCCGTGTGTCTATCCGTGTAGACAATTATAAGGCTATCTACTAAGCCAATTACCACTCTAAAAAGCAACAATACTTATACCATTTCAATACAACACACAACATGACAATAAGGCACTTTTAATATCTAAAATCAAAACATCCACACCTTATTAACAACCTACTTCATCATGCACATACTTCATTCATAACTCATTCAATTGCACAACTTGTACATCATGAATTTCATCATCATTAATTATATAAAAACTTAACAAGTATTGGCCAATTCCAATGACCATTTACAAGATGAATGAGTAGTATTAATAGCCAACACATTGGCTATCAAATAAGACATATCACAAAATAACCAAGTTCATATACATGCCATACTCAAAATAATTAAACTTCACTATACCAAAAGAATAGCTTGATAGTGTGAACCGAGCTCCGACGTTCTACAATCCCCTAGCTAGTTTGGTGATGCTATAAGGAAAGGGAAAAGAGAGGGAGTAAGCATAAAGCTTAGTAAGTTTGCATGAAATAAATTGTAACATCCGAGATTTAGGGGCTTTGCATTTGCCTTGTATCTGTGTGTTTGGTATGCTTTGTATATTGTTTGAGAGTGTTTGGGGTCACTGGGAAGGCCCGGGGTTAAGTCGGAACCTTGGCCAAAATTTTCTATTTGGGCACTTTAGAAGGGAAGCTGATTGAGGCAGGACTTAAGGTTTATTGTTTGTGCTTGTTGGCACAAGAACTAAGATGGCAAAGTGGCAAGATGGCGCCACTTGAGGAGCAGGTAAGTGACGCCTCAGGGGGAGCAGAGAGGGAGCAGGTTCGATTCGCGTTGTCAGCAATGTGGATTTTTATTTTTTTGCTTATGCGCCAAAGCGCTTGGATGATAGATTCGGTTGGGAGCCTTGAAGAGTGGAGGTGGACTTGGTCAAACTTTTTGAATGTTTGGACAAGAGTCAAAAGGAGGATTTGAAACTTTCAAACTATTTTGAATGGGAGGTTGTGAGTAGAGTTGGGAGGAAAATATGGGATTGAGGGTTGGTGAAGGTAGTGGCTGAATTTTTGGATGCTTGAGGAAGGGGGAAGAAATCGGTTTAGGCTTGTAATAGGTGTGCCGAAATTCAATGAGGGTCATAAGTCATTTTTGGTTCTCTTGAAGTGCATTTCGGTTTTGAGGTTGTAGGTGCCAAATTTTTGTTCCAAGTAGGTGCCTGAATTTTCTCCTTTTTGGTTGGTTTTAGATTTCTTTTCCATTTTCTTTAAGCCATTGCCGAATCATCTAGCTAAACATACTTCCCATATCGTTTCTCTTTTCTACCAATCAAGGTTTCTTCCACTTCTTCTTCTCTTGACCGAAATCAACTTTGGGACTCACCTTTTCGGCAATCACTCATTCTCTCATCCATTTTCTTTATTATTTCTTTTCACTAAAAGCTGAAACACCCATTAGCCTCTCTTCTCTCTTTTTCATACTTCATATTTCCCTTAATTGCTCTTCATAGCCGAAACCCATCTCTTAATGCTTCTCTTAGAGATTTGTTTTGCACATCAAATCTTTCTCTTCTAATTCTTTTTTCTCTAGGCCGAAACTATTGCCCATATCTCCTCTCTAGTTTTTCCTTATTCTTCTTGATTTGTCGAATCCCTTTTTTGTGTTCACATCTCTTGCTCGATTCTTGTTTCAGGGAAGTGCCACCACTCATCCTCCTATCTCCCTTTCAAATCGGTTCCTTCCTGTTAAGTGGTAAGCGCCAGCTTCTTTCTCTATTCTCTCTTAACCTCTGTTTGATTGGTAACCGATGGAGTTAACCATGTCCTGTATTTCTTTGGCCGAATGTAGGAAGGGCCTCCATTCACATTCTTTTTGCATCTAAGCGGTGTTGAAGGATCTTAGGAGGGGCAATCGGTCAACCAAGGTAAGGGGGTTTACACCATTTGTTAGGTCGAAAGGCCACTCTTTCTAACCATATCTAAGATGGTCGATTCTAATATGGAGTTGTGTAGGGATTCCAGTGGCTTACTAATCCAGGTGTAGTAGCCTCCAAGTTCGATCGACCTAGGTAAGAAATCATTATATTATTCAGCGTATATCCTTAATTTCTATGCTTCGATGTCTTAACTCGGTCTTCTGACCAAGATCTTTTGATGGAATCAAATACCAGTCAGGCAAAAGAGGGGGTTGGACCCGTATTCCCAGCCCCTAAGTTTAAAAAGCGTGCGGTGTCTGCCGTTCGGGATTGGCCACCGGGTTGTGGGCCTACTTCGGAAAGGGATAAGCAGATCGCTGTGATCCCTGCGAGTGAGGACGTTAGCGAGATCGATAGTGTAGTCTTGCGTGTTTACAGGTGTGTAATTACCACACTATTTTCTTTTATATAAATCGTGTATGTGTTACGTTTGAAAGTTGAAAATATTAGCAATGGTGATTAAGCTACCCGTGGTGGGTAAAACCAAAACTCCAGGTCAGTATTATATGATTTAACTTCATAATGATTGCTGATAGCATGACTATATGTGTACACTAAAAATTGCATGTATGACATCAAATAACCTGTTATTTATACTATGTTGCATGTGCATGGGATATAAGATATTAATGTAATGAAGGGGAAGTGTATATCGGTGACACTGTCACACTAAATGTTGGCTTGGTGCCTCATTATCGTATTGGTGATTTGATCACATGGCGATCGGTGGCTAGACCATGATATATTGTCTTTGAGCAGTGTGTCTGTCAGCATGACTGCCAAAGTGGAGTGTAGAGGATGGAGGGTTGATTGTAGAAATCCCTAGGTGTGTTGAGGTTGACAAACGGAGTGGAGTGTAGAGGATAGAAAATTAGGCCGGGTTGGGTTTTCATATGGATTATTTGGTTATGCTGTGTTAATTGGGCTTCGGCCAATGGTGCTTTGGGGCTAAGGCCCATTTGGGGAGTATGTGGACTAATTGCACGCTGAGTCTTGTGACTCACTCTTTTGTTTAAACAATTGCAGGTGATTCTTAGCTTTATGGACTGGGCTGGAGGGAACTCGAGGTGGCCACGCATGGGTTTTGCTAGTGAACTTTTTTTTATTTAACGTTTATCACTTTTTGGGATTTTCTTTGAGTTGTAATATGGCCACTTCAAAATTTGGTAATTTTCTTTTGGGTTTTAAACTTTGGACGTATTAATCACAAACTGCTCGATGGGATATTTTAAAAATTGAAATACAAACTGAAGTTTTCTTCTAACCTGCCAAACAACGTTTCTTATAAAAAGGGCAAATTTATTAAAAACCTGATAATCGAATAATTGGTAGGTGTTTTCAAATGTCATCTAATCGCAAGGCTCGAATAATTAAATTTCAAAGTTAACTGAACAACGGGTTTTCAACTGAACCACGAAATTTGTGATTTTCTAATGACTTAGAATTTTTTTCGAAACCAGTCAAACTTCCTAAACTTCTTCCTAGTGACATGCCGAATCCGGTCGTTTTGTTTGGGCCGGGTTTGGGGTGTTACAATTTGGTATCAGAGCCAGGTTTAAAAAACTCGGCCTTGGGTTTTGGGTTCAAATTGTTTTCCAGATTTCACTTTTAAGAAAAAATATATGGATTTGTTTTTGAAGTCTGGCACCCGAGTCTCCGGCGCAAGTCTGCCAGGTAAGTTTTTGATTATTAATTGATTTGCATATTTTATGTGAATATGTTATTATGGATTAAGAAACTTTACTGTAGAAATGAGAAACTCTAGGAATGCATGTGCTTGCGGAAAACTACTTATAACCCTATCTTCATAAAACTACTCGATTAATAAACAGTGGAAAGAAATACTGACGCATAAAAAAATTTGTAATCAGAGTAAGACGGAGTGATAGACATGAGTGGTAGAGGACGTGGACGTGTTACACGCGGGCGTGGGAGAGGCCGAGGTAATGAGGTTGAACTCTCGGAAGCGAGAAATGAGCCTGAAGGCGGAGCGCCAGCATCACCTGTGGCGGAAGCAGGGTCGTAAGATAGAACTGGTGGAGATGATGCCCTATCCCAAGCTATGTTATAGGTATTGGAACGAGTGGCTGGGGAAAGCATTGGAACAGCAACTCGGAAGTCCATCCCTGAGCGATTTCGAGCGAATGGAGCCGAAATGTTTAGAGGTATCTCTGGAGTAGCTCCAAACATGGCTGAGTATTGGCTAGAGGCAGTCGAGAGAATTATGGATGACTTGGACTGCACGGCAGAGGAGAAGCTGAAGGGCACGGTGTCTCCACTTCGGGATGAGGCCTATCAGTGGTGGCTCACCGTGAGAGAGGGTACTCCAGCTGATCGAGTTGATTGGGATTTCTTTAAGATGACGTTTCAAGGAAAGTACGTTGGGGCCAGTTACGTGGATGCTCAGAGGAAAGCATTCCTGAATTTAGTTCAAGGGGGTAAGTCGGTAGCTGAGTATGAGGCAGAATTTCTGCGATTGAGCCGGAACGCCCGAGGATAGTTGCGATCGACTATGAGCGATGCGTACAGTTTGAAGATGGGCTGCGTGATGAGCTGCGAGTGTTGATAGCCCCTCAGCGGGAGAGAGATTTTGCTATCCTAGTGGAAAAGACTAAAATAGCCGAGGAGGTGACACGGACTGAGAAGCAAAATAAGGACAAGGATAAAGGCAGAATTAAGAGGAGTTATGGACCGTTAGGGCCATCTGAGGGTTTTCAGAAGAGGCCTAGGGTTGATGGGTCGGGTCGTGTTGCAACGCCAGCTGCTGTTTTTCGACAGTGTGCTCAGTGTGGGAGGTCACATACAGGAGAATGCTGGGGAAGAGATAGGGTATGTTTCAGGTGTGGGTCAAAGGATCATCTGATCAGGAACTGTCTGCTAGAGATGACTAGGGCTCGGATGGTAGGTCAGGGGTATGTGCAGCCAGGAAGGGGTGGACAGCAGATGCTGAGAGGCCGTGGACCGAACAGAGGAGGGAATGGTTCCAGTCGGGGTCGTGGAGCACCGTACAGAGGTGTTAGGAATATAGAGGCAAGGAAGCCCAGGTTAGTTTATGCAGCCAAACGCCGAGAAGAGGGGGATGCACCAGACGTTATAATGGGTACGTTCCTCATTTTCGGTTTACCCTTTACTGCATTAATTGATATTGGCTCGACGCATTCCTATGTTGCTAGTGTGGTGCCTGGAACCTTGAACATGAACTCTAAAACTACTTCTAGGGAGATGACTGTACTTAGTCCCTTAAGATAGACTGTAGTGGTAAATAAACTTTTTAGAGAGGTGCCTCTAGAAGTATAAGGGTTGGCTTTCCCGGCTGATTTGATGGAACTACCATTTGGGGAATTTGATTTGATCTTAGGCATGGATTGGTTGGTAAAATATCGAGCAAACTTGGATTGTGCTGCTAAGCGCGTGGTGTTAAGGACTCCTGAGGATGATTAAGTTTTAGTGATAGGCGAAAGGAGAGACTACTTGTTCAATGTAGTGTCTGCTCTTAAGGAGGAAAGAATGGTGAGAAAAGGGTGCATGGCTTTCTTAACTTTTGTCAGTGCATTGGAAGCAAAGGAAGTGACCGCGAATGAGGTTAGAATAGTAAAGGAATTTGTGGATGTCTTTCCTGAAGAGCTTCTAGGGTTGCCTCCGGATCGCGAGGTGGAGTTCGAAATTGAGCTACTTCCAGGAACAGCTCCGGTGTCTATCGCCCCTTACAGGATGGCACCGAAGGATCTGGTTGAACTTAAAGCTCAGATCCAAGAGCTTTTGGACCGTGGTTTTATCCGACCCAGTGTATCTCCGTGGGGAGCGCCAGTGTTGTTTGTGAAGAAGAAAGACGGGTCCATGCGAATGTACATTGACTACCGCTAGTTGAACAAGTTGACCATCAAGAACAAGTACCCGCTGCCGAGGATAGATGACCTGTTTGATCAGCTTAAAGGGGCTTCGGTCTTTTCAAAGATAGATTTGAGGTCGGGATATCATCAGCTTAAGGTCAAGGAAGCAAATATTTGCAAGACGGCTTTTCGGACTCGCTATGGCCATTATGAGTTCCTTGTGAAGCCATTTGGGTTGACAAATGCACCAGCTGCGTTCATGGATATGATGAACCGGGTTTTTCAACCCTATATGGACCGGTTTGTTGTGGTGTTCATAGATGACATTCTAGTGTATTCCAAGACTGAAGAGGAACACGATTCGCACCTTCGAGTGGTTTTGAAAATTTTAAGGGAGAAGCAGCTGTACGCTAAATTTAGTAAGTGTGAGTTCTGGTTGAAGGAAGTTACATTTCTGGGTCATGTGGTATCTGCAGAAGGGATTAGGGTCGATCCCCGGAAGATTGAAGCTGTGTTGGATTGGAAACCACCTAAGACTGTGGCAGAGATTCGAAGTTTCCTTGGTCTGGCTAGGTATTATCGAAGATTCGTTGAGGGGTTCTCCTTGATTGCGGCACCATTAACCAAGCTGCTGCGGAAGGGGGTACCATTCGTTTGGTCTAGTAAGCAACAAGAAAGCTTTGAGAAGCTGAAAGGATTTTGACAGAGGCTCCAGTTCTAATTCAGCCTGAGGCCGGTAAGGAGTTCGTGGTTTACTGTAATGCTTCACACACGGGATTAGGATGTGTGTTAATGCAGGATGGGAAGGTTGTTACGTATGCATCTCGGTAGTTAAGACCACATGAGATTAACTATCCCACGCATGATTTGGAGTTAGCCACGGTAGTTTTCGCTTTAAAGATCTGGAGACATTATTTGTATGGAGAGAAGTCTGTTATCTACACCGACCACAAGAGTTTGAAGTATCTACACCGACCACAAGAGTTTGAAGTATCTCTTAACTCAGAAGGAGTTGAATTTAAGGCAGCGAAGGTGGGTTGAGCTGTTGAAAGATTATGACCGCTCGATCGAATATCATTCGGGTAAGGCTAATGTGGTGGCAGATGCGCTGAGCCGGAAGGTAATATCAGACTTGAGAGCGATGTTCGCCCATCTCAGTTTGTATGATGACAGAAGTCTATTGGCTGAACTTCAAGTGAAGCCTTCTTGGGTCAGACAGATTAAAGAGAAGCAGCTATTGGATGATGTCTTGAGTGCACGACTTCTGTAAGTACAGAATGGTGGGGTTGGTGATTATAATTTGAACGGTGATGGAGTTTTGTGTTTTCGTGAGAAGGTTTGCATGCCGAAGGATGTGGAGTTGAGGCAGTTGATTCTTCAGGAAGCGTATAGTAGCCCTTACGCTATGCATCCTGGAGGGAATAAGACGTATCAGGATCTACATGAACAGTTCTGGTGGCCTGGATTGAAGCGGGAGGTTACGGAATTTGTGGGAAAGTGTTTAACTTGTTAGCAGGTTAAAGCGGAGCATCAGTTGCCTTCAGGGTTATTGCAACCGGTGAAGATTCCACAGTGGAAATGGGAGAGGATCACTATGGACTTTGTTAGTGGGCTACCTCTTACGCCTACTAAGAAAGACTCGGTATGGGTAATTGTGGATCGGTTGACGAAGTCCACCCATTTCATACCTGTTCGTGTCGACTATTCCCTTCAGAGGTTGGCTAAGCTGTATGTGGCAGAGATTGTGAGGTTACATGGGGTACCAGTATCGATCATATCAGATAGAGACCCTAGGTTTACGTCGCGATTCTAGAGGGCACTGCATCAGGCGTTGGGAACAAGACTAGACTTCAGCACAGCTTTTCATCCGCAGACTGATGGTCAGTCTGAGAGAGTAATTTAGGTTTTGGAGGACATGTTGAGGGGTTGTGTCATTGACTTCAAGGGTAGTTGGGAGGAGTTCTTACCGTTGGCAGAATTCGCATACAACAACAGCTACCAATCTAGTATTCAGATGGCGCCCTATGAAGCGTTATATGGACGGAGGTGTCGTACTCCTACCTGTTGGACAGAATTGGGTGAACGCTAGATTTTGGGTCCAGAATTGGTTGTAGAGACAGAGGAGAAGGTTAAGCTAATTAGGGCTCGATTGAAGGAAGCGTCTGACAGACAGAAATCTTATGCAGATCTGAAGCGAAAGGAGATAGAGTTTGCAGTGGGTGATCAGGTTTTCTTGAAAGTTTTATCTTGGAAGAAGGTGATGAGATTTGGACGAAAGGGAAAGCTAAGTCCTAGGTTCATCGGGCCTTATCGGGTTTTGAAACGTGTGGGACCAGTGGCATATCAACTGGAATTACCTTCGGAATTGAAACAGATGCATGATGTGTTCCATGTTTCAATGTTAAGACGCTACCAATCGGATCCGTCTCACGTCGTGCCGGTGGAGGAAATTGAGGTAAGGCCAGACTTGTCTTATGAGGAGGAGCCAATCCAGATCTTGGAACGAGACGTCAAAGTTCTAAGAAGGAAATCGGTCCCGTTGGTTAAAGTCTTGCGGTGAAATCATGGAATGGAAGAGGCGATATGGGAGCCAGAGGATGCGATGCGTCAGCAGTACCCGCATCTCTTTTGACCAGGTAATTTTGAAGCTGAAATTTCTTTAAGGGGGTAGAACTGTAACATCTGGGATTTAGGGGCTTTGCATTTGCCTTGTATCTGTGTGTTTGGTATGCTTTGTATGTTGTTTGAGAGTGTTTGGGTTCACTGGGAAGGCCCGGGGTTAAGTCGGAACCTTGGCCAAAATTTTCTATTTGGGCACTTTAGGAGGGAAGCTGATTGGGGCAGGACTTAAGGTTTATTGTTTGTGCTTGTTGGCACAAGAACTAAGATGGTAAAGTGGCAAGGAGGCGCCACTTAAGGAGCAGGTAAGTGACGTCTCAGGGGGAGCAGAGAGGGAGCAGGTTCGATTCGCTTTGTCAGCAATGTGGGTTTTTATTTTTTTGCTTATGCGCCAAAGGGCTTAGATGATGGATTCGGTTGGGAGCCTTGAAGAGTGGAGTTGGACTTGGTCAAACTTTTTGAATGGTTGGACAAGAGTAAAAAAGGGGATTTGAAACTTTCAAACTATTTTGAGTGGGAGGTTGTGAGTGGAGTTGGGAGGAAAATATAGGATTGAGGGTTGGTGAAGGTAGTGGCCGAATTTTTGGATGCTTGAGGAAGGGGGAAGAAATCGGTTTAGGCTTGTAATAGGTGCTCTGAAATTCAATTAGGGTCATAAGTCATTTTTGGTTCTCTTGAAGTGCATTTCGATTTGGGGTTGTAGGTGCCGAATTTTTGTTCTAAATAGGTGCTTGAGTTTTCTCCTTTTAGCTTGGTTTTAGATTTCTTTTCCATTTTCTTTGAGCCGTTGCCGAATCATCTAGCTAAACCTACTTCCCATATCGTTTCTCTTTTCTACCAATCAAGGTTTCTTCCACTTCTTCTTCTCTTGACCGAAATCACCTTTGGGACTCGCCTTTTCGGCAATCACTCATTCTCTCATCCATTTTCTTTCTTATTTTTTTCACTAAAAGCCGAAACACCCATTAGCCTCTCTTCTCTCTTTTTCATACTTCATATTTCCCTTAATTGCTCTTTATAGCCGAAACCCATCTCTCAATGCTTCTCTTGGAGATTTGTTTTGCACATCAAATCTTTCTCTTCTAATTCTTTTTTCTCTAGGCCGAAACTATTGCCCATATCTTCTTTCTAGTTTTGCCTTATTCTTCTTGATTTGCCGAATCCCTTTTTGTGTTCACATCTCTTGCTCGATTCTTGTTTCAGGGAAGTGCCACCACTCATCCTCCTATCTCCCTTTCAAATCGGTTCCTTCCTGTTAAGTTGTAAGCACAAGCTTCTTTCTCTATTCTCTCTTAACCTCTGTTTGATTGGTAACCGATGGGGTTAACCATGTCCTGTATTTCTTTGGCCGAATGTAGGAGGGGCCTCCATTCACATTCTTTTTGCATCTAAGTGGTGTTGAAGGATCTTAGGAGGGGCAATCGGTCAACCAAGGTAAGGGGGCTTACACCAATTGTTAGGCCGAAAGGCCACTCTTTCTAACCATATCTAAGATGGCCGATTCTAGTATGGAGTTGTGTAGGGATTCTAGTGGCTTACTAATCCAGGTGTAGTAGCCTCCAGGTTCTATCGACTTAGGTAAAAAATCGTTATATTATTCAGCGTATATCCTTAATTTCTCTGCTTCGATGTCTTAACTCGATCTTCTGACCAAGATCTTTTGATGGAATCAAATACCAGTCAGGCAAAGGAGGGGGTTGGACCCGTAATCCCAGCCCCTAAGTTTAAAAAGCGTGCGGTGTCTGCCGTTCGGGATTGGCCACCGGGTTGTGGGCCTGCTTCGGAAAGGGATAAGTAGATCGCTGTGATCCCTGCGAGTGAGGACGTTAGCGAGATCGATAGTGTAGTCTTGCGTGTTTACAGGTGTGTAATTACCACACTATTTTCTTTTGTATAAATCGTGTATGTGTTACGTTTGAAAGTCAAAAATCTCGGCAATGGTGATTAAGCTACCCGTAGTGGGTAAAACCAAAACTCCAGGTCAGTATTATATGATTTAACTTCATAATGATTGGTGATAGCATGGCTATATGTGTACACTAAAAATTGCATGTATGACATCAAATAACCTGTTATTTATACTATGTTGTATGTGCATGGGATAAGGGATATTAATGTAATGAAGGAGAAGTGTATATCGGTGACACTGTCACACTAAATGATGGCTTGGTGCCTTATTATCGTATTGGTGATTTGACCACATGGTGATCGGTGGCTAGACCACGATATATTGTCTTTGAACAGTGTGTCTGTCAGCATGACTGCCAAAGTGGAGTGTAGAGGATGGAGGGTTGATTGTAGAAATCCACAGGTGTGTTGAGGTTGGACAAACGGAGTGGAGTGTAGAGGATGGAAAAGTAGGCTGAGTTAGGTTTCCATATGGATTATTTGGTTATGCTGTGTTAATTGGGCTTCGGCCAATGGTGCTTTGGGGCTAAGGCCCATTTGGGGAGTATGTGGACTAATTGCACACTGAATCTTGTGACTCACTCTTTTGTTTAAACAATTGCAAGTGATTCTTAGCTTTATGGACTGGGCTTGAGGGAACTCGAGGTGGCCACGCATGGGTTTTACTAGTAAACTTTATTTTATTTAACGTTTATCACTTTTGGGGATTTTCTTTGAGTTATAATAAGGCCACTTCAAAATTTGGTAATTTTCTTTCGGGTTTTAAACTTTGGACGTATTAATCACAAACTGCTCGATGGGATATTTTAAAAATTGAAATACAAACTGAAGTTTTCTTCTAACCTGCCAAACAACGTTTCTTATAAAAAGGGCAAATTTATTAAAAACCTGATAATCGAATAATTAGTAGGTTTTTTCAAATGTCACCTAATCGCAAGGCTCGACTAATTAAATTTCAAAGTTAACTAAACAACGGGTTTCCAACTGAACCACGAAATTTGAGATTTTCTAATGACTTTGAATTTTTTTCGAAACCAGTCAAACTTTCTAAACTTCTTCCTAGTGACATGCCGAATCCGGTCGTTTTGTTTGGGCCAGGTTTGGGGTGTTACATAAATAGCAACGTAAAGGCTTATAATAACATCCATACGTTTCATTGAGTAACAACACAAGTTCTCAAGCACATTGCTATACCTTACTCATGTTTACTCTTACCAATCACATATCACATATCGGACACATTTTTCATAAGATACTCACATGTACCTGTATCACTTCATCACATAACTTTAGCACTTTTACCATCTTGAACATAAATTTTAGCTCTTTACCCGGTTGAACCACTTGCAATAACGAATAATACCCAAACTCGTCATACACATAATAAGATGCCAATGCCATATCCTAGATATGGTCTTACATGGGATCACATGTCGATGTCGATGCCATATCCTAGATATGGTCTTATACGGGATCTCATATCGATGTCGATGCCATATCCCAGATATGGTCTCATACGAGATCGTATATTCGATGCCATGTCTTAGACATGGTCTTACACAAAATCTATCTTGGATGCCGATGCCATATCCCAAATATGGCCTTACACGAGATCTCAATTCAGTACCGCGGCCATGTCCCAGACATGGTCTTATACTGGACCTTATGAATCTCATGTCTTGACAATGGTATCCTTTCTATTCCGAAGGTCAACCGGGGCTTTCACATCAAAAACTTTTATCATACTTTCATTAAACATCATCGATCAATTTTCATAGAAATAATATACATTTCATGTAATCTCAAGCATTTCAATGCATAATAACCTAATGTTGAATTATTACACACAAACTTACCTCGATACCAAAATATGTATATTTGTTCAATTTAGTCCAACACCTTGTTCTTTTCTTGGTTTCGGGCTGGACTTCGTGTTTCTTGATCTAAAATGACAATTTCACTCATTTAATCACCACATAAATCAAGACATTCTAAAAAATTTTTACTTTGGCAAAATTACTATTTTGCCCTTATACTTTCATAAAAATTAAGATTTTACCCCTAGGCTCGTAAAATGAAATGTGTTCATTTTTCACACACCCGAGCCTAGCCGATTCATATTCCCTCTTGTAGAAACTCAAGATTTCAATTATTACACACATTTACCATTTATTTTACAACATTTACAAAAAGGTCATTTTTAGGTGTTTTCATGGAAACTCCTTTCACAAAAGTTGTTTATTTAACAACCAAGACTCATTTTCTTCCATAAAATTTCAGCAAACAACATTAATGCTTTCATGGAAAAACTCTAGACTTTCAACCATTTTGCATAATAGTCCCCTCATTAGTTAGCTCAACCTATAAAGGTCTCAAAAGTACAAAAATTATTAAGAAAGACCACCAAAATCACTTACTTACTAGGGTGAGAAGTTGCTGAAAATTGTTGGCTTCCAAAACCCCTCTTTGGCTGATATTTTCGATGAAGAGAAGAAGAAAAATGGGGAAGATGATAGCTTTTCTTTATTTTATGATTAAAAATCAATTTAGTCACCAAATGCTACCTAACCACCCTTTCTATGGGTCTAATTGCACTTTAAAGGCTTCCAATTTAAGGTTCTATGGCTATTTGGTACTTCTAGCTTGTAGAACAAGACTTTGCACTTTATGCGATTTAGTCCTTTTTCGCAATTAAACATGAAATCGCTAAAATTAATGCATCAAAATTTTCATTCACTCATATAATCATGCTATAATATATAAACTAATATTAAAATAATTTTCTTCAACCTCGGATTGGTGGTCCCAAAACCACTATCCGAACTAGCCCCAAAATCGGGTTGTTACACCAATAGCCCAGCTATGGTCATACATGAAGTCTCATATCGATGCCATATCCCAGATATGGTCTTACACGAAGTCTCATATTAATGTCATATCCTAGATATGGTCTTACAAGAAGTCCCATATCGATACCATATCCTAGATATGGTCTTACACGAAATCTCAGTAACCCTAATGTCATGACATTTGTATCCTATCTATTCTTAAGGTTCAACCGGGACTTTCGTTGTACCGAATCTTTGTCGGTCATTTTCGTAGTATCGTACTCAATAGCATTCACATTTCATTTCAATATTATAGCATTTACCACAATTATATCAATTAAGCATTTATACACATATAATTTAATGCTTATTAAACATACAAACTTACCACAGCATAAAAACGGAAAAAAGGACTAAATCGTCAAATACTCGTTTTTCCTCCGTTCTAACTCCGAACCTCGTTTTTCTTTATCTATAATATCACACTTGACTTATTTAATCATTATACTATTTAAATCAGCCAAAAATCACATTATGGAAAAAATTACATTTTTGCCCTAAACTTTTGACATTTTACATTTTAGTCCCTAGGCTCGTAAAATGATTTTCATTCAATTTCTTCAAAACCCAAGCCTAGCTAAACCTATATCATGCTCATAAAATCCCACATTTTTCATTTATTCACACTTTTACTACTCATTTTACAACTTTTACAAACAAGTCCTTTTAGCCATTTTTACTGAAAATCACTTAGTAAAAGTCGTTTAACAAACAATAAACATGCATTTTCTACCATCAAACATCAAAATACATACATGTTCAACATGGGTTAAATTTTAGACTTTGACATCTCTTCAAATTGGTGGTAGGAATAGATAGATCATGTTATAAGGATTTCAAAAACATAAAAATCATTAAAAACGAGGCTAGAACGGACTTACAATCGAGCTTGAAAGCTTGAAAAACCTTAAGCATGTCTTTTCCATGTAAAATTCGGCCAAGGAAGAAGAAGATGAGCAAAAATTGGCTTTTAATTTGATTATTAATTCATTTTAATAACCAAATTACTAAAATGCCCTTAATGAAAAACTTTATAAACATACCAAACCATGTCCATTTTTGTCCAAAAACTCAACCAATGGTCTAATTACCATTTAAGGACCTCTAATTTAAAATTTCATAGCAATTGGGCACCTTTAGCATATAGAATTCAAGTTTTGCACTTTTTGCAATTTAGTCCATTTAACTAAATTGAGTGCCCAAACATCAAAATTTTCGAACGGGATTTTCATGAAATCGTTCCATAAAATTTTAGACCATAAAAATATAATAAAAATAATTTTTTCTTCATCGGATTTGTGGTCCCGAAACCACTGTTCCGACTAGACCCAAAATCGAGCTATTACACCGTCAGCTTACAGTCTTTTTCAATTTAACTCCTAATGTTCCTAATTTTCGGGTTTCAAGGGAAACCGGGTGTGACATTTTCGATGCCTATATGATAATGCAAGTTATGTTTATCTACTTGAGCAACAAATTTACTCTAAAGTATTTTTACCAAAAAGAAAAAATATACTCTTTTAAGTATTAGTTTTTGTTCTAAATTATGTTACTTTGATTGCAACTCAACAACTTTTATTTGTAGATAGAATTATTAGTATTAGTTGTGCGTTTTAGATGTAATATCAATTGCAACTTACTTTGTAAATAAGCTATTGTGTAATTAATCATATTTGTTAGCATATTTTTATCTAAAATTTTTATATTTTTTTACATCACTTTTAAAGATTTTAAGCAACAATTTATCAGATTGGATCACGTTGAATATCAATCTAGTAAGGATTATTTTGAGGACTTTTGGTATAATTGAATGTCCTTGGAGATCATGTTTCTTAAAGTTTATTTCTAGAAGATCTCTAATATTCAAATTTTTATTGATAACATACTCGAGCAGAATTTAAGGACATTTTTGAAAGCCAACAACTGTCTATTTAAAAGAATGCTTGTTTATTTTATTGCGCATGTGAGATTGAGAGCACTTATTTTGTTTATTGTAAGAAACTAATTTTAGTGCAAAATTGTTGTAAACAAATTATTCTTTTTGTTCAGTTTGTAATTAAGTTTTTAATAGGAAAGTGTTAGTGGCGAGAGTCATCTAGTTGATATATAGGACTGATATTGTAATTTGGTGAGTAAGCTGAACTTAAATCACATCTTGTACTATAAACTTATAGCAGAATTACTTTCCTCACATGCGTAAAAAGTTTTTCCAACTACCTAACCAACTTCCATATCCATCTTTAATTTTGCTCTTTCAATTGTTAAAGTCAATTTCAACAATATTCATTTTTATTTTTTATTTTTTTACTCCATGAGGTTTGAGTTGAAAGTGAGTATTCAAGTAAAGCCTTTTCAACAATATCGACTCTAGGATTGGAACTTACTCCAAATATTTGAAAAGAAAAAGTATACTTCCCATCCTTCCAACCACTTATTGGTAAGTAGAGAACTACTTTTTTATGAAATGAAGTATTGGATTCCTTGGATAAATGGACACGTTTTGGTAAAAGTACTATAAAGGCCATTTATATATAATTTAAAAGTAGATTTTAAATTTGAATAGTAAAATGATGAAAATTTTAAAAGTAAAAGTGAAAGATTAAATCCCAAATGTATAAGGCCAAATGACTCAAATATACCAAAAAAAAATATTATTTACGGAAAAGGGCCGGTTTCATTAAAATTTACGAAAAAGGGTCGTTTCCCCACAAAACACGTCCACATCATCGCGTTTTGTGGAGATGCAGCAGGAAAGCGCGCCCCTGGGGGAGCGCTTTCGCCACATTAGCACAAAGCGCGCTGACGGGGACGCGTTTTGCTGATGTGGCGAAAGCGCTCCCCCAGGGGCGCGCTTTAGCCCATTTTTTTTTTTAAAAAACTATTCTCAAATTTTTTAAAAATTTAAGGAAATATAAGGTATCATCAATTTTTTTAAAAAAATTTTAAGGCTCAAAGTGACAACACCATTTTTTTTTAAGGTATCATCAATTAATAAGGAAATATAACTTACAAAGGAAATCTTTATATAGACCCAATGTCTCATTTCCCTTATTTTCTTGAGCAAAGTGGGATATGAGATATGTGTATATATAGACTCATGAATAGTTTTGCAGCTTGTTCCTAAACAATGTGGGATTCTTTCCTCTTTTAACTAACAACATGAGATGACATGCTACACTATATTTGATTTTTTTTTACAAAAAAATTTCTCTTTTTTTATATTTTGTTAACATTTTCTTATATTATAAAATTATGTTTTGAGATCTTTAATTTTGTTGCATTTTAGAATTGTTAACATATACAAAAGAACTATGAAAAAAAGAGAACAAATTGCACATATAAACTTGTACATGCAATAATCTTCTATTCAATTTTAAATGTTTGAAGTTAATATCAATGCAATTCTAATTTTTAAAATAATTTTCCATTATCAATGCAATGTTCACAAAAACTTTTCTTTGTTTTTTTTTTTTTTGTGCTATTCCGATCCTGCAAAAAGATAAGTTTTTCATTCTTCATCCTCTTAAAGCAATTTTATTTGTCTTAGCCTGATGCATTTTTTTTCCCAAAAGTATGTAGTTTCTGTTTGATGCCATTTACCAAAATTAACCACTTGGCACAGTTTCTGTTCCTTTGAAATTTACTTTTTCTCCTCACTTTCTGCAAGTGTATTTAGAGTATTTGTCCTACTTTTAGTTTGACTTAGTAGCTCTTTTCCTATTGGAATTCCGTGTATGCTTTTTGATTTTCATTAATTTCCAAGTTATTCAAAATTATTGTCAATTTGATGTATGGTTCTTTGCTGCATCATCACTTTTATGATGTTTGCCATGATAATATCCACCTCAAAGTTAAATTAAGTTGTTTGCAGTCGAAAAATCAGTAAATGAATGTTTATCGCTGTTCAAAAATTATTATTGTGAACTTTTTGCAGTCATTTTTTAAGATTTTTTTCCTCTTAGTATTGCATGAAGGGATCTTTACTTCTACTCAACTTTTGTGACAGTATAGAGAAAGGAAATGGACTTAGAGGTGTAATCAAGCTAAGTTGAGCCGAACACAAATAGTGCCAAGCTTGACTCAAAATTCGGGGCTCAATACTTGACTTAACCCCAGCTCGAGACATAATTGAGCTACTAGAGCTCAAGCTCGATTAAGCTTGCTTATTAGTTTTTGTACTCATAAAAATGTAATTTCATAAATAAACATATATTAAAATAAAAAGCTAAATTAGGCTCAGAAGCAATTCGAATCGAGTATTACGCTGCTCGAATTCGACTTGAGCGGGTCAATAATTACCAAAATAAATATTCTTTTACTACAAAATATAAATTTAAATAATGGAAAATTAATTTAAAAATTAGAATTGCATTGATATTAACTTCAAACATTTAAAATTGAATAGAAGATTATTGCATGTACATGTTTCATATGTGCAATTTTTTCTCTTTTTTTCATAGTTCTTTTGTATATGTTAAAAATTTTAAAAAGCAACAAGATTAAAGATCTCAAAACATAATTTTATAATATAAGAAAATGTTAACAAAATATATAAAAAAAGAGAAATTGTTTTGTAAAAAAAATCAAATATAGCGTAGCATGTCATCTCATGTTGTTAGTTAAAAGAGGAAGGAATCCCACATTGTTTAGGAACAAGCTGCAAAACTATTCATGAGTCTATATATACACATATCTCATATTCTACTTTGCTCAAGAAAACAAGGGAAATGAGACTTTGGGTCTATATAAAGATTTCCTTTGTAAGTTATATTTCCTTATTAATTGATGACACTTTAAAAAAATGGTGTTGTCACTTTGAGCCTTTATAAAGGTTTATTCGCGTAAAGTTTTAAAAAATTCGAGAATAGTTTTTTTTAAAAAAAACACGGGCTAAAGCGCTTTCCTACTGCATCTCCACAAAACGCTCCACGTCAGCGCGTTTTGTGGGGAAACGGCCCTTTTCCGTAAATTTTAATGAAACCGGCCCTTTTCCGTAAATATTTTTTTTTGTATATTTGGGTCATTTGGCCAATGTATAAGTATATAAAAACTTTAAAAGTATATTTTAATTTTAAAATTTTTTACTTTATAATTTAAGAATTTAAGATAAAAAAAAATCAATTTAGCGCGAATTCTAAGTGAACATTGAACAGTGGGAAAAATACCCAAATATACAAAAAAAATAAAAATTTACGAAATTGGGCCGAAATCTAGAAAATTTATGGAAAAGGGCCATTTTCCCTCAAAACGCGTCCACGTCAGCGCGTTTTGAGGGGAAATGCCAGGAAAGCGCTCCCCTGGGGACGCGCTTTTCCTTTCCAACGGTCAAAATTTTACCCTATAAAAACCCCCCAACCCTTTTATTTTTTTCACACTTTAATCCTTCTCTCAATTTTCTCTCAATTTTCTCTTAAAGTCCTTGAAATTTACTCTCAAATTTCAAAATAGTCCTTTACTATTTACAAAAAAGCCCTTTTTAATTTTTTTAATATATATTTTTTTGGAAAATTTTAAAATTTTCGATCGTATTACAATGGCCGGGGAATTACTTCGTCTAGACAACAAGCACATCTCCGTCGAGCAAATGCAAATGGTAAGTTTTAATTTTAATTTTTCAATATTATTTAATATTTTTTAGGTTTATGCAATTTTAATTCATTTTTATTTTATAATTTTTTAAACAGTCTGTAGATCGAGTGTTGCAATGTTATATTCGCAATATGCATGGTCCCCCATCGCCGTTGATCGAGAATTACCTGCGGGAAGCGGGTTTTTGGCACGTGGCCACGATAGGCCGGGGGTTCAAGTTGGAGCCGCCTTTGATCAGTGCGTTGATAGAGAGGTGGAGACCCGAGACGCACACTTTCCATCTTCCATGCGGAGAGTGTACCATCACTCTGGAAGATGTGCAGTTGCAGTTGGGATTGCCAGTGGACAGGTCGGTAGTCATCGGGTTCGCAACTTCTACCGATTGGATGGCCGTATGCTACGAGCTTCTGGGTGCCATTTCGGATAATATTCAAGGAGGTCGGATCGAGATGGCCTGGTTATGAGACACATTCCCGGAGCCGAATAAGGGTTCGACCGAAATAGAGCGAATACGACATGCTCGGGCATACATTTTCAGATAATTGGAGGCTATCTGATGTCGGACCTTTCTAGAAACCCCGTACACTTGAGATGGCTGCTGAAACTTGTTGATTTTAGAGCAGCCGGTGAATTGAGTTGAGGGTCTGCCGTGCTATCGAGGTTGTATCGGGAGATGTGCTGGGCGACGCGGCCGAGTAAAGCAAAAATCAGAGGTTGCCTATCACTACTGCAGTCATGGGCATGGTTTCGATTTCCATTTTTACGTCCTTGACTCGACCACCCATATTCATTCCCACTCATAACGAGGTAAATTTAATGTTATATTTTACAATTATTACGTAGATTTATAGTATAATTGTATGTTAAAAATTTATTTAATTAGGTGGAACCATTCGGCGAGTCATGTTGGAATACCTACCTCGCTTGAAGATATACGGCTTCTATTGGACCAACGGTCAGAATCACAAGTAAGTTTCGAATTTCGTATTTATAATTTAGTATTTCGTATTTAGTGTTTAGTATTATGTATATAACTAATATTTTGGTAATGTTAATATAGTTTCAATGGACACCGTACGAGGATCCGGAAATTCGGGCAGTAATTCCGGAGGAGTTCTTGCAAAATCCGAACAGTTGGCACGTGAAGGTCCCATTGATCACCTATGCGACCGTGGAGATGCACCAGTCAGATCAGGTTCTGCGACAATTTGGATTCCGACAACCGATTCCCGTGCCACCTAAGGTGCTCAATGATGAGCACAAAGTGGACTTACGGCAGTTACACATGGATTGGCCAAGATTTTGGTCAGCATATATCGAGACGTGGGAGAACCGGTATGACTATTTACCTGACCGGGAACCGATCGTCTTTCCTGAGTTAGCGTGCGTGCCGGAATACATGACATGGTTTAGGATCCATGGTAAGCCATATTTGTTGTCGAAAGAAGAGAGGCGACGATAACTTCGTCAACAAAGGGAACGTCGGGGCCCCTTAAATCCAAGGAGAATGAGTGATGAGACGGGGCCATCAACAGCGCCCACACAGTCACCGGGCCCATCAGTTCAGCCGACGACACCGACATCACAGCCTTTACCCTTTATGCCAGGTGCGTACCCTACCCGTCATATGTATCGTAACCCATATATGTTTTCTTTTCCCAGTCCCAGCCCAGGTTGGAATGCATGGCCGAGTTCGAGTCCGTTCCCGACTACTCCGGCTGGCCAGTCGATCTTGAGGTCGTCGTCGCGTGAGGGATCACAGGAGGCGCCGTCGGGGAGCACTTCTTTCTACCAGTCTCCTTCGCCATACGGGATTCAGACACCCCCGCCCTGGTTTATGCAAGCACCTCCGGGGCCGTTATTTTATCAAGGTGGGTCATCCTCGCAACACCCACAACCAGACCCACTGTCGGAGGAACCGGAATCCCCGCCTGAGGTTCCACGACCCCCGTCGGAAGCTAGAAGAAGGAGGAATCCAGCGCGTAACCGCCAACCGCCCCCGTGTGGCACTGATTCCGACCGAAATCAACATTGATTCGGATCGGCTTTTTTTATTTTTTAAATTGTAATAATTTTTTTTATTTTTTTAATAAAAAAGTTGTTTTTTATTTGTGTTTGTAATTTAATTTTAATATCTTCACTAAAATATAAGTTGTTTATTTTTTTGTATATAATTTAATTTGAATTTTTTTAATAAATAAAAATTTATTTTTTATTTTTGTAATTTAGTTTTAATATATTTAATAAAATAATAGTTGTTTAATTTTTAATTGTAATTTAATTTTAATATATTTAATAAAATAGAAATTGTTTAATTTTTTTATTGTAATTTAATTTTAATATATATATAAAATAAGAAGTTGTTTTTTATTTTTTATTTTATTATAGTCTAGTTTTAATATATTAAATAAATAAGAAGTTTTCTTTATTTTTTTTGTAATTTAGTTTTAATATATTAAATAAATAAGAAGTTTTCTTTATTTTTATTTTATTGTAATTTAATTTTAATATATGTAATAAAATAAGAAGTTGTTTTTATCTTTTATTTTATTGTAATTTAATTTTAATATATGCAATAAAATAAGAAGTTGTTTTTTATTTTTATTTTATTATAATTTAGTTTTAATATATTAAATAAATAAGAAGTTTTCTTTATTTTTTATTTTTTAATTTAGTTTTAATATATTAAATAAAATAAGAAGTTATTTTTTATTTTTTATTTTTATGCAATTTAGTTTTAATATATTTAATAAAATAAGAAGTTTTTTATTTTTATTTTTTTAATTTAGTTTTAATCTATTTAATAAATAAGAATTTTTTTTTTTTAATAAAATAATAGTTGCTTATATGTTTTTGTAATTTAATTTTAATATCTTTTATAAAATAGAATTTGTTTAATTTTTTTAAATTTAATTTTAAAAATAAATATCCAATATTTGAGGAAAGAAAAAAGTGCGTCCCCAGGGGCGCGCTTTCCTGACATTTCCCCTCAAACGCGCTGACGTGGTCGCGTTTTGAGGGGAAATGACCCTTTTTCCGTAAATTTTCTAGAAATCGGCCCAATTCCATAAATTTTTATTTTTTTATATATTTAGGTATTTTACCCCTGAACAGTACTATTTTACCTTAATTCATACGCTTGTTAGTGTTGGTGAAGGAACGATTCGGCAGGTTCATGTTGTTGAAGAGTCTTTTGAAAATCCATCCAGTCAGACAATGCTAAAAACTTTGGGTGATTGGTTAAATTTTTTTTCCTTCGTATAATTTCTTACTTTAAATTAGATTTACTATTATTTGTGTAGATTTGAAGGCTCGTTCAAAATTTGAGAGAGTTTGGAAAAAAAAAATAGACTTCAAATATGGATTTAGACAAAAAAAAAAAAAACTGGTTTAAAATATAGGTCAGCCTTAGGCTTGAACATTTAAGACCTGAGCTTGACTCGGCTTAATCCGTTTTTAAGTTTATAATACTTTATGTTATATTTTTTTATATTATATAATTTATAGCACATTAAAAAAATAAATCTATACTAAATATATAATATTATTCTAAAGTAAATATTAAAATAATATTAAGATAACTATATAAAAAATTTCAATAAAAAATTATTAATATTAAAGTAATAAAATATAATTATTTTTTAAAAAATAATATCGGCGGCCCTAAAATGAGTTTGGGTTAATATTTTGTAAATATAAACATTTAAAAAAAAAATTAAACTCATATTTCGAATCAGATAAATTTGAGAAAACATAAAATATTAATATTATAGTTAAACTTGACTCAAACTTAACCCAATCTGACTCAACCTATCAACAGCTATTATTTAAACTTAAAATACTAAAAGGTCAGCTTTCTCGTAACCTTACCAATTATGTATTATGGGCAGGTTATATATATATATGCGCAATAACAAGCGTTATGAATATTGATGATATTATTAAAATTTATAATATAGTAAATTAATGTAATAAAAATTTTTTTTTTGAAAGGCTCAACTGATGTTTTTATTAGATGGGATTTTGGTTAATACCAGACGCAACAATAAATCCTTCCTACAGCTGTCCTATTTTAATTGGCATCCAAAACGGTGCCTTGGGGAATATGAAAGCACAAGATAAATTAAAGAGTTTAGAAATCGAAAAAGCAAATGAAAAGGCTTTAAACTAAAACGGAAAAATGAAAAGCTAATACTAGAATCCCATTTTCTTCTCTCTATACCCATGATTTCTTTGTGCATCAGTTGCTGTGGAGACTCTTCGTCTGTGAAACTATCAGCATTTGACTTTTCAATCACCAGCCTCCGTTGTTTTCACGAATTCATCAAATCAATCTGTCATTTCCAGACCCGGACTCGTCATTATCATCTCTTCTGCTATTGTTGCACTTCCTGTCACGACTCACCAGTTCATCGCGCGTGGTGCCTTTTCCATCCGATATTGTATTAATGTAATAATTTTTAAAGTATAATTAAAATAACTTTTATTCTATTATATTAATATAAATTTTAAATTATACTAATAATATAAATAAATACAAGAAGATAATTTAAAGCATTTACACTTCAATTATTTGAAATATGAATATTATAATTTTATAATAAAGTTTTATGAATTAATTTGATATAATGATTCTAAAAACATATAATTGACAAATTAATTGCAACTTAATTTTTAAAAGGATACTTAAACTTGACACATTATCCGTACTTGATACTTAAATTAATTTTTAGACATAATTAGTACATAACAGTTGAAAACTTTAAGCTAAAGTGATATTTTTTAAGTACCTCAATAATATTTTTACTTTTTATCAAATCTCTCGAACAATATACACCACGTGTTCAATTTCTAATTATCTCTTGAAATCCCAACGTACATATTCAAGCAATTGAACAAATAAAAAAGAATAGTTAATATTTAACTTTTTAATTAAAAAAATGCTTCGGAATTTGCAAAATTATTAAGATGAGCTGTATTTCATTAATTACAATTTTTAATCTTCATAAAAATTTGATCGAAACAGCTTTGCCAAGAACCAACTTTTTCATTTCCCGATTATGTTAGGAAAAATAAAACCATTCTTTCACCCAAAACCTTTCTTTTTCATAAGAGTAGAATAGATTGTATTGAAATCCATTATCCATGCCTTCCATTTTTATAAGAAATGTTTTAGAGGTTAGGGCTTTTTGGAAAAATTTTCAGATGTTGAGTGGGTTTAGTTGTAATTTTTTCAGATGAAATTTCTTTGGAAAAAATTATAGGTTTTGTGGGTTTGAAGAATAACTAGCATTCAAGAGAGTGACCAAAAAAAAAAAAAAACCTATGGGTCTAGTGTAAGGACCGAAGAGGAAGTGATATGAAATGAGGAGATAATATGAAAAGTACCATTTATTTTGTGGTGTTTTGCAGAGATCATGGAAGTGATATGAGTAGAGGATGAAGACAGAGCAAACAGAAGAGAGTATCAAGGGTTTAGAGTTAAAAAGTTTTAAAGTTAAATTACACTAAGGTGGCTCTAAATAAAATAATCATTCAAACTAGTCAATTATATTAAATTTTTTTATTTTTTATTAAGGAATTGCTGACATGATATAATAACCAATTGAATGATGAAATGTGATTTTTTTACATTTGATTAAAGCTTAGGGACTTTTTTGTAATTATCTCAAAAATACTTTTCTATTTCAAAAGCTGGCTACTTCCGCGTTCCAAACCTTGCAACAAGTTCAAACCCCAAGCATGGTAAAGTTGTAGAGTTGAAATTTTCTGCTGCAAACACATTGCCTTGATTTTCTTGGTGGAAAGCACTTTCTGGTTGAGAAACCTATAGCTTTGGTGGAAAGACAAATGAAGATAATTCCCGAGCACGCTAAAGAGCTGATATTCGGGAAACTGGACTTTATTATTATTATTATTTCTACATCCAAGGTCACCTCTCAACATTCAATTAGCTGATATGAAAGATTTTAATGGAAGTGATTAGTTTAGTTTGAAAAATTATTTTATTTGGAGTCATTAGTTTGAAAAAAAAAATAGAATGACCAAAATAGGATAAACACTATTTTAGAGTGACTTAAAATGTAATTTACTACATTTTAAATCTATTCTTTAATTATACATATTTATTTAGTAAAAATAAATTAATAATCTTACACCCAAAAATGACACATGACTTAAGGCGATTTGATAAAAAGTAACAATGTTAAAAGAAAGTACTATTTGACTTATAATTTTTAATTTTAGGTAAAAAAAATATCTATAATGTGTCTTAGGTATCTCTGTATATATTAATCTTTTTTAAAATTATAGTTTTTGGTGTTTATATATATACACATTGAATTAGATATTAATAATTTTATTTATTAATATATATTTTACTTAATAAGCTATATAATTTTATAATTGTAATTATAAAAAACACTATTTTACTCTATTATCAATTATTTATTTTTATGTTATATATATATTATTTATTCATAATATTTTTTTATTCTTGCATTATAAACTATTTTTTACTACATTTATATATGTTATTAATTTGTTAAAAAATATTATTATGGATAAACTACTTCAATAGTCACTCAATTATTATGAGGGTTTTTTATTTTGGTCACTCAAGCATAAAATCTTTAAAACTGGTCACTAATATTTGTGACATCACTTATGTCGGTCCCTTCATTGTTATGTCGCTAATATTCAATTGATATAGCTATTTTGAAAGAACATCTGACTATGTTGTGGTGGAAGTTGTGGCCATAACAGTTGAAACAATAAGAAGAAAATTTTGCACAAAAAGATTGTTAACGTGGTTTGGACTTAACTTATGCCTGTGGAGTCTTATTGTAACACCCTTTACCCGGTTTCGGCATTGAACTCGGGTATACGCCCATGTCCTTAGCCCGTGTGAAATTTATTTTTCATTTCTAACTTACAGGGGTTTTCACACGGCTAGATACACGCCCGTGTCTAGCCCGTGTCCCTCAAACGGCCTAGACACGCCCGTGTTCTCACTCGTGTGTGAAAACCTTAGCATTCTGCTTATGACGTCAGCAAACTCTTAAGGGGCACACGACTTAGGCACATGGGCGTGTCCCATTTCACACTGGCGTGTGGCCCTGTTTAGGCAAAAATTTTCTAAGAGCGCAAAAGTTTTCGGATTAATTCTGAAACCTCCCGTATGTATGTTTAGGGCCTCGTAGGCCCATAATAAAGATGTTATGTATATGACTGAATAGTTTTAAGTTAGAACAAAATTTTATGGCCCATTGTTGTATGTTTAACAAGTTAAGTCCGGTAATACCTCGTACCTGATTCCGGCGTTAAACTTGGATAAGGGGTGTTACACTTATTGAGAGAATCAATTCACTAAGATCAACACAGTACAAAAACATATTAATGATTTAAGCTCAACCTCTTTAATTCTCAACTTGCAACCTCACTTTTGCACATCTAAATGTAATTCCCGCTACCTACTCTCTTAACCACTTAGTATGTAACCTCCCAAATCCGACCTAGGCGTTAAGTCTGAATTCGGGAGATTACATTAGCCACCAAAATGGCCCAGTAAGCTATTGGGGTTTATAAAAAAATCATTTTAAAACATTTGTTTGTTTTTTTTTTGAAGAAAATGTAGCTTATTTTCAGAAAAACTTACGAGTTATCAAAACCGTTTTTAGATTAATTAACCTATGTAACAGTGATTCCTTTTGAAAACTTAGTTAATTACCACTCTATTTATTACTCAAAATTTTAATTATAATTTAGCAGCGAAAAAGTGATATTCGACTTAGTTTTAAATAAGTAAAATCAGTATAAGTTAAAGCTAAATTAATTCTAAATCCTTGTTTCATTATCCTAAGTCCAAATTGAATATTATGCATGCTTAACCAAACCCAAAATAGAAGTCTCATGCCACAATTCAAATTACATAATACAGTTATCAAAATAACTAAAATTTTAAATAAAAATCTAAAATACTTCTTAATAAAAATTGATCCGAGCCAAACCCTCCATATGTCGGGTCCGTGTCCTAATCTAGTGTGTTATCTATAAAGATGAAAAATAAAAAGAGAGTGAGCTATGAAGCTCAATGTGAGTTCAGCCACAAGAAAACCAAAGCAAATAATAAATCAATCAAGCATAATAATCAATCCATAGAATAAATCACAATTCATTAGTGATACAGAATAATGGTAATTCAGTTCATCTTATCGTCACAAAATTTCAATGCCCACTACTATGCATATGCATATATTTATGAATGCAACTCAATTTCAATTATCCGACAAGAGTCTTCTCCTACCGCTATATCCATAATAGGAGTTCCCTAAAACTCCTCCACCTTACACCACATTATGGATAAACCACTCATCGTTGTGCATAAACCACTAGTAATAAAAAAAGTGGATGAACTACCAGGGTTTTTGATAAAAAGTTTTGCAGACAAGCTGCCAGAAAGTTGTGGATGCATGACATGTTTGTAGATTAGAGCTACTAGAACAGTGTGGTTAAACCACACATTGTTGCATATAAAAGCCGCTAATACGGTGTGGATAGACCAATCAAACGGTGAAGATAAAGTTGTTCAAACGGTAACATAAGGTAGGTTGTATGTACCATTACAAATACAGATACAATATACATATATATCATTCACAATTCGTGCAAATATATATGACATTAATTAAGGCAATCAGGTCATGTATTCTAACATTATTCATATTATCAAGGACTTAATTGAATAAAAATAAAGCACCAAAATAACAGGGACTAAATTGAACAAATCATTTAGGGATTAAAATAAAACACTAAAAATTGTAAAACACTAACATAAAACACTAAAACGAGTCCTTCAAACGACATTTATACATGGATTAATGGTTGATTTCAAGATTTATCAAGATTACTAGGAATTTTGGCAAAATTTGTAAAAGATTTGTTAATTGATCGCAAGATTAGCGTGGATAGAAATTCTATAGAAATTTGAGATTAAACACCAGAATTGAGATGTACTTACTGATTCGTTGGCAAAGACTAAAGATGTTATTTGACGATACCGCTAAGAAATCAAGAACGAGGTTGATCCGATATGAGAAAAAAATATTCAATAGTAAAAGATGAAAAATATGATGTAAAGGAAGGGAAAGAAAAGAAAAAAAGAATAAGTAGAAAGATGAAAAGAAAATTCTATTTAGGATTTGAAAAGGGGAAAAATGAAATTCTAATTAGGAAAAGAAGATAAAAGGATGGTGGAATTCTAGTTCTATTGGAATTTTAGGGAAGAAGCAAGTTGTGAATTCTAACTAGGAAATAATTGGGTAAATTCCTAAGGTTTGTAAACCATAGAGGCATCACTTGCAACTTCCCCAAATTTTTGTCAAATTTGAAATTAAAATGAAAGGGGGGAAGAGGAGGAGGAGGAGGCTCGAACTCGAGTTCTCGAAAGGGGAACTAACACCTTAATCGTTGGGCTACTATCCATTTCTTGTTTATTTTTTACGCTTAATCATATAGATGCGTTTTGAGGCGTTTTTGGCGAAATTATGAAATAAAAAGAGAAGGAAGGGGATCAAACTTGGGTGCACAAGGTAGGATACTATTGTGTTAACCATTAGGCCTAAGGCCTATTTATTGGATATTTTTGACACTTAATTGTACATATTGTTTATTTTCAAGAGACTTGTCGAATTTCCAAAATAAAAGGGGAATGAGAGACTCGAAGGGTTCTAGCGTGCTAACCATTAGGCCTAAGCCTATTTCTTGTTCAGTTTTTACTCCCAACAACATTTATTTTAGTGTGGCTTTTATCCTAGGTTACTAAAAAAAAGAGAGAGAGAAATGGGAGGAAGAGACTCAACTTACATATTATTTATTAGCTTACAAATTATCATATATAACATCATAACTTTAACATTTCTTCACTTAAGCCCTCTTTCCGCTTTATACAATGTCATGACATACTTTATTAATTTTACGATTTAGTCATTTTTCAACTTATTATTGTAAATGACCATAATTTCATAACTTCAACTAAAATTTGTATCATCAATACTACTTTCCTTTGAGAATACTATACATAGCATTATTAAAATAAGAAATAAGTTACTTAATTGACATAATTTCTAATTAACTTAACTTAAACATAATTAAATTCTTGGAGTACTTACTTTTGGAGCTTAGGTTGGGTGTTTAGGTTAGGAGAGGGAAGAAGAAGACGGTGGAAATTTTTCTAGTAGAAGACTAATTTCTCAAAAATTGGGCAATTTGCCCTTTTGATCACTTATTGTTTCTCCTTTTTTTCAGTTAGGTTGTAACACCTCTTACCCGTATCCGACATCGGTACAGGGTACGAGGCGTTACCTTACTTAAAAACATGTAAACAAACAATTCCGAGTTATGAAATTTCATTCAAATTTAAAACTTTTCAAACTTTATCTTAAAATCCCTAATATGAGCCTACGAGGCCCAAAACGCACTTTAGAAACGATTCGGGACCAAGCCGAGTTCTTAAAAAAAACTTTAGAAAAAGTCACTAAAAACAAGGGCATACGCCCGTGTGGAAGGGCGACACGCCCGTGTGATCTAATAACATAGCCATGTTGAAAGACCATGTAACTCACATAGCCTAAGCATATAGGGACACGCCCATGTTCCTTGCCCGTGTGGATTAATTTCTCAATTCAAACCTACAGGGGTTTTCACACGGCCTGGTACACGCCCGTGTCCATGGCCAGTGTCCTCAACACTATAACAGCCTAGTTTAGACCCTAGTCGGAATAGTGGTTTCGAGACAAAAAATCCGAGGTCAAAAAAATATTTTAATATTATTTTTGTTGTTTACAATATGTGATTGAGTATGTGTGAAAATTCTGTGTGAAAATTTTAACGTTTGTCCGCTTAATTTGCAAAAATGACTTAATTGCATAAAATGCAAAAGCTGTGTGCTGATTGTTAAAGTACTTATTTAGTATGGTTTCCAAAATGAGAAGTCCTTATGTTGTGATTAAACCATTTGATAGTAAATGGATGATAATGGCATGGCTTTTGGTGTTATTATTAATATTCATTAAGCTTAAAATGGGTATTTAGCTATTAAATGTTATATTATAATAAAACAAATAAGAAATTCATGTTATCATCTTTCTTTTAGCCGAATATAGAGGAAGAAGAAATCCATTGATGAACTTTTAGGTTTCGGCACTTGTGAGCTTACTTGGTAAGTGTTTTGAGCTCGGTTTTTAGTGATTTTTATGTTTTTGTGATCGTTGCTTAGAGTACTATCAAGCTCATGCTTTAATTTAAGAATCTGATGAAGATTTTGAGAAATGCCATTGATGAATATGTGAACTTTGTGTTGTTAGCTGGTGGAATATGAAAGTTTAGTGTTGGGTTAACATATTTTATATTTGAATTTTTGGTAAAATTGAGTAATTTGGGCTAAATTGTGAAAATGAGAAATTGGAGGACTAAAATGTAAAATAAATGAAATATGTGGGCTTGTATGAACATAAGGAAAATTCAGCTAGGCATGTGCGAAAAGAACTTATGTGAATTTGATGATTTTATGAAATAGGGACTTAAGTGTCGAAATGTGAGAATGTGAGGGCTATTTTGTAAAATGCCCTAAATATATGTGTTTGGACTAAATTGAATGATTTGGTGATTTAATGAGTTAAATTTGAATATGTATAGATCAAGAAAAGATAGATTTGGATCGAGATCGAGGCAAAGATAAAGTGCTTGATTAGTCGACTTGTTTTGTTATTTCGACGTCCGAGGTAAGTTCATGTATAATACGAATCATTTAGATTATATTCACATGTTATGAAATGAATGATTATGTGGTTGATAAATTAGAAATGTTATATATGTGGATTAGAGATATGTGGCACTAAGTGTACGTAATTAGAATTGAGGCAGGGGTGAATAGCACTGTGTGTGCGAAATAAAAGAAGCCTCGGCTATATTGGTTGGCACTATGTGTGTGATACCGAGTTAAATTTGGTTTAATATAAAGGCACTAAATGTGCGATGATATTAAAGCTACGGCTAAGAATTTGGCACTAAGTGTGTGAGTAAATCGAATGATTACTGAAGATTGATCGAAGTTGTGGTATTGAGTATTGAGTAGCAAAAGTGTTCGTTAACTAAGTGTTGGCAAAGGTATGTATGAAACCTATGTGGTTGATGATTTTGGTATTAGATGAATGGATGGTTATGTGAGAGTTGAATATGGATAAGATTGTGCATTCTTGTGAAATATTCTATGTGATGGTTTATTTTGTATATTGATTTTGAATCATTGAGTTAAATGAATTATATAACGAACTTACTAAGCTTTAATGCTTACTGTTCGAAGTGTTTATCTATTTTACAGTGTATTTAAAGCTAGCTCAGATCCGGGGATCGTCAGCGACTCAATCACACTATCGGCTATCTATTTTGGTACTTTTGGAAGATGTATATATCTGGTATATGGCATGTATAGGCCAGTGATTAAGGCATGTTTTGAAGTGTATAAGTCTTGCCATGTGATTTGGCTTGGTAGTTTGATGGTTGGTATATGTTTTGAACATGTGAAAAGGAATGACTTATATGTGTATGTTTGAACATGTGAAAAGGAATGACTTATATGTGTATATGTATGTTCTATGTGAGTGATCATTATGGTATATATTAGCAAGAAGGAAATGGTATGTTTTATGATAGAATTGGTAAGGAATGAATGATGAATAGATTAATGATTTAGGATGTGAAATTGGTATTTTAGATGAACTTAATTGAGTTGAAATGGAGTATGGAAATAAATGGTGTGGTTGATGATTATATGGTGCATATATTGGTATGTTTTGGTTGCCATTTGAGATATAAATGCATACACTTTGATGTTTGTAGGTGTGACCCTAAGTGTGGGTGGCAAATTGGCCTTGCTAATGGCCTATAATTGCCCACACGGTTGAGCACACGGGCGTATAGCTCGACCGTGTCATTTAAGTTTACAAATTGAAACAAGTCAGGCTTGCACACGGACTAGACACACGGGCGTGTGACTGGCCTTGTGGTGCAAGTCAGTGTCGACCACGGGTGAGGCACATGGGCGTGTCTCAGGCCGTGTGGACAAGTCAGTATGTATGCCCTGTTTTGCCACGACTTGGACACAAGGGCGTGTCCGAGGCCGTGTGCCTCACTGGCGTGTGACATAACACCCCTATCCCGAACTCGTCGCCGGATTAAGGTTAATAGCGTTACCGGACATATCGGAAACGTTCACAGACAAAATCATACATTCAATCAACATTCTCAGACATGATGTCCCTTAAACGGGTCATCGAGACCTTAAGCATGCTTACAATTTGAGTCGGGACTAAATCAAAACACATAGAGAATTTTCAGAAAATTTAAAACTTTACTAAACTACAGGGGAGGCACGCCCGTGGGAGGAGACCGTGTGCCCTCCACGGCTTCTAGAAACCTCCGTGTATCCATCCATGTCTATATAATGACTATACCAACACGGTCATTAGGCACGCCCATGTGCCATGGCCATGTACTACAAGGTCATATACTGACTTCCCACCACGGCCACCAAGCACACCCGTGTATTTTGGCCGTGTACTTTTTAGTTAGCTATTGACTTGCACACCACGGCCATATGACACGCCGGTGTCGAGACCGTGTGATACTAAACTACATCCTATAATTCACCCACGGTCGTTAGGCACGCCCGTGTGCCACAACCATGTGACATTATAGGCCATTTACAAGGCCAAGATGCCACCCATAAGGGTCAAACCTACAAGCCATTTTTAACAAGATATCTCATGCACATATAACCATCAAAACATACCAAAATGATCAATCAAACATGCCTTCAATACTCATTCAATCTATACAATCAAATCAATTCCAACCATATCAATTTGCATGACCAAAACTCAGTTATGCCCAAGCACCATTTATCTATATACTACCATCTCATAACCATTTCCTATATCAACTAATCATGCCAAAACAACTTCACATATCACATTCATTAAGGCATATTATCAAAACATATTTGGCCAAATCACATGACTAAGTTCATTACACAACTCATACCAAAACTAGCTTATACATGCCATATTGAGCTATATACATTTTCAAAGTGTACCAAAATAAGTTTTAGTAGTGTGATGACGATCCGTGACGGTCCCGAGCCTTCAGTAGCTTTAACGATCTATAAAACAAATTAAACACACATACAGAGTAAGCTTTCCAAAAGCTTAGTAAGTCATATACAAATAATCTTGGTATAAAAATGCATATGTGCAAACAAATACATTAGCACATCTCAATCACTTAGCCATTTTCACCATTTCTGAATCATATCACAAATTCCATATACATATCATCATAGTAGGTTCACTTAAATGCTTACCTTGAATACGCCATTAGTGTATAATCACGTACCTGAATAGAACATTCATTTACTCAATCTATTAAAGCTCGGATTTGCCATTTGCATTTCAGACTCATTTATGGAACCATAAAGAAATCCAGTAATATATTCAAAAACTTGGAAAGATTGTACAATGCCATCGTCCTAGACGAGGTCTTACGTGTACTCAGATATTGATGCCACTATCCCAGACAGGGTCTTACACGAATCAGTACGATGCCAATGTCCCAGACATGGTCTTACACGTAAGGATTATAACAATGCCAACGTCCCAGATGTGGTCTTACACATAATCAGATATGAAGCCATTGTCCCAGGCAGGGTCTTACACAAATCTCAAATCAACGCCAACGTTCCAGACGCGGTCTTACATGATATCAACAGAACAGATGTCTATGTCGTGACTTAGTCAACTCTATCTATTCATATGCTCATACGAGACTTCTTGAACTTAATCACTATATCGAACTTATTTCGGCATTCATATGCATAACATCATATAGATATTCATTATTCACAATAAACATGAGAACATTTACAATTTCATATAATTGTGTTTATTTGCATAATGACTTACCTCGGATTCGGTTTATCGGAATAGAAATAGCTACTCGTTTACTTTCGTTTTCCCGCGATCTAAATCCGTTTTCCTCAGTTCTTGATCTAAACATATTCAGAATTAACCCTTTTATTCATTAGTTCATTCAATTCAATCCAAAGACATACATTTAGGGCTATTTGCAATTTAGCCCTCATATTTGCACATTTTATCAATCTAGTCCATTTTTTCACAAAACACCAAATTCACAAAATCTATGCATACACATGCTTGGCCGAACCTCTCTAGGGACTATATAAGTCCAAATATTTCATCTAATTTGCAATTTAGTCCCTCAATTTACCATTTTCTCAATTTAGCCCTAATTTGCTAAATTCATCCAAAATTCAAGAACAAAATATGTTCATCTATCACCAACCTATCATTTAACACCTTTAAACATCACAAAGCTCAACATATCATCAATGGAATAACTCACAAACATCATCAATACACAAAATTGAGACATGGGTTTGATAGTAGACGAAGCAACGATTGCAAAAACGTAAAAATTATCAAAAATGGATCAAAACTAACCTTGAATTTTTGGCTTGCAAGTGCCGAATGTCTAACCAAAGTTTCTTTCTTTTTCTTTTACTAGTTTCGGTCAAAACAAAATAATAAAGATGAACACTTTCATCTTTTGTTTCATAAATTTTATGATAATAAAACAATTACCTTTTTAGTCATTTAAAAGATATTTGGCATAATTAGACAACAAGGGTATAATAGGCCATTTACCATCCACTATCTAAATAGTGGTCTATTTGCCACATAAGGCCACAACTTTACAAAACCACAACACATTGGTACTTTCACAAATAGCGAGCAACTTTCACATTCAATGCAATTTCATCCTTTTGTCAATTTAAACACACAGACGGGCAAATTAGCTTACGAAAATTTAGCACATGCTTAATCACATATTAACGACACAGAAAATAATATTAAAATATTATTCAGACTCGAATTTGTGGTCCCGATACCACTGTTCCGACTACGGTATAAACCGGACTATTACATGTGACCTCTGTAGTTTTAAAAATTGTTTAATTTTCAAAAATTTTTGTATGTATTCGGTTTAGTCCCGACCCTTTTCTAACTTGTGTTTAAGGTCTCGTAGACCTAATTAAGAGACTATATGCATGTGAATTGCTATAATTAGATGTGAAATGAATTTAAATGTTCTGAAATGATCGGTAATACCTCTTAATCCTCAGTGACGGTTACGGGTTAAGGGTGTTACATTTTATTGGTATCAGAGTTAGGGTTTAGTCGATTCTAGGACTAACGTAGCGTGTGTGAGTCTAGCTATACATGCCATATACATAATTGCGATAGTGTGATGAATCCTGACAGTTAAAAATGTGTTTTCATATAGTAATGGATCCCGATCGAGTAGTTGCTGATGATGTTGAGAGCAATGCGCCTGCTCCCGCTCAAGGGACAGTGCTGGCGGAATCTAGGCCAATTGCTAGTAGCCACGAGGGAGAGGCTAAGCAAGCCTTCTTCCAAATGATGAGTGAGTGGTTTTCAGAGTTCGTTTGAATGAATCCGGCTGCTCAACAACCTCCACACCCACAAGTGCCTGTAGTGCCACAAGTTTCAGATCCGTTTCGATTGAGTAAGCCTCCTGTGGATAAAATCTGAAAGTATGGGGCCGAAGAGTTTAGAGCCAATGTTGATGATGATGCCGAGCGAGCTGCGTTTTGGCTCGAGAATACAATCCGAGTGTTTGATGAGATGTCATTGACTCTTGATGAATGCTCAAAATGTGCTATTTTATTGTTGAGAGATACGACATATTATTGGTGGAAAATGTTAATATCTGTGGTTCTGAGAGAGAGAATCACCTGGGATTTCTTTCAAGTTGAATTCTGGAAGAAATATATCAGTCAACGGTTCATAGATCAGAAACGTAAAGAGTTCCTAGAGCTGAAACAGGGCTACATGTCTGTTACTAAGTATGAACGAGAGTTTTTGAGATTCAGCCAGTACGCGCGAGAATGTGTTTCAACAGAAACTACTATGTGCAAACGATTTGTTGAAGGTTTGCATGAAGACATTAAATTGTTGGCTGGAATACTTGATTTGAATGAATTTGTAGTGTTAGTTGAAAGAGCCTGCAAAGACGAAGAACTTAGCAAAGAAAAGAAGAAAGCAGATTTCGAAGATAGAGATGAAAGAAAAAGATCGATGAGTAAGTCGTATCAACCTTCGTCAAAGAGATTCAGATATGCAAGCAATCACTCAAATGTTTCGTTTGGACATTCGAGTAAAGATCGTGTGAAATAAAGTGTTGGTCCAATAACTCAAATTCTGATTGAATCGAGTATTGGAAGTGTCAGAAGCAACAAGCCTAAGTGTAGACAGTGTGGGAGGTGACATGTTGGAGAATGTTGGGGCAAGTATAATAATAGAGTCTGCTATAAATGTGGATCACGAGATCACTTCATTCGAGATTTCCCAGAGTTAGCTGAAAAAGACAATGTTCAGAGTGCAAGGCCGAGTAATACGTCGGCTAGGGGTATACCACCCAGTAACACCAAAAATATGAGTGGAAGTCAGAGAGGGACAATCGATACAGTTGTGAGATACGAGGCGAGAGCACCTACTCGAGCTTATGCTATTCGTACTCGTGAAGAAGTGTCATCTCCAGACGTCATAACTGGTACTTTTACTCTATTTGATACTGATGTGATTGCATTGATAGATCCAGGATCTGTTGGAACGCCGAAACCCCATGGCGCAGTAGAATAAAATTAGATCCGGCGATCCAAATCATGGATCCATGTGTGAGGAACGAATCGGGGTGAAATAAAGGTTTCGAAATTACCAAAACTTCAATCTGAGTAGACAGCGACGCCTTGGTAACAAGAGTTTTGATCTACTGTCGAATCAAGCCTCAACCTTTTCCGATGTCGGCCTCTACGTAATCCACCCGGTTTGACTATGAACGAAAGAAATCTCCAAAACTGTTTTGGAGGCTTATTTGCTTGACGGCTGCTAGACCTAACAAGCAATCACTTAGGGTTTTCATGTTGAGTTTTGTCTCCTTTTAATACCTTTTATAATGGGTGCCTTTCTCATTGGGCCTTTTATAATAGTATCCTCTTAATTGGGCCTTTTATAATTGGTATCTCTTGAATATATTACAAGATTAAATAAATACAATAAAGTTTTTAACCGAAAATTATAATTACATTAATTATATCTGAAAATTATAATTACATTAATTATAATAAGGATTCCGGTAAACTATATTTATTTAAATTTATATATGAATCAAATTCATATATTAATAAAATTATGTTATCATTATGTGTACAACATCCTTGTACATATAATATGTTCAATATTTGATTGCCCAATTAAATTAATTCTTTAATTAATTTAATTTATATGACAACCAAGCACAATACCAACTATATTTTATTCCGTTCATTTCAACCATAGGGTGTGACCCTGTAGGTTCTTGCAACGTTAGCAGTAATACTAGAACGATTCTATTGTCACAGACAATGAGTGGCATCTAGCAATGCATCATTGCTACCTAAGTTACAAGAAGTCATGATTCGACATAACCTTTCGTGATTAACCTTTCATGCATTAATCCTTAAGTCCTTTATCTCTGGAACGGATACAAGTCATGGGATAGTCACACTTGCATAGTCCATCCCATGTTTCTTGATATCTTGAGTAGACTATGATATACAAATTAGTATGACATCTCATATCAACTTATTTGAGCATGGCCATGCATTTCTAGTCTCACTCAATCAAGTGGCCTAAGATATTACTCCTATTATGTAGGAGTGACTTATCCTTTATTGATCAACCATATCCCTCTACATAGATTATGGTATATCCAACATCAGCCTTTATAGAACAACCTGTTACGGTGTACATTTGACTGTATCAAAATATACAACTCACGATGTTGGGATAATAATGATCTCAAGTCTGAGGATCATATACATATTAATCACTATGAGTAATGTTGTGACAATTACATAATAATCCAAGAAACATACTCATAGCGGGTCAATCCAATATGTTGTTCTCTAACACACATATTCATGCATTGATTTTGACACTCCATATCAATGACAACTCTTTATCATCAATCAACTACATGTTAGTCTTAATGCATTATTATTGTCCTAGTCAACAATAATACACGACTAAGGATCTTTTAAGAATAATCATATTATTCTCAGGACATTATTATAAAACAGTTTATCTATACACGCAGAAAGAAAAACTGAAATAATAATGACAACGCTTTATATTAATAAACATGGTAAATTAAGTATGTTATTACAACCATCTCATGATTGATCTTTGGGCATACTCTTACAGGATCTACTCATTCATATGTGTGTGTGAATCTAGTATTTAGTAAGACTCTGCCTGTTGAGTCTACTGAATTTGTAATTAGAGTATCGAACCCTTTAGGCAAGTGTGGTCTGGTTGATAAAGTGTACAAGAACTGTCCGTTGATGTTTCGAGATATTTGTTTTCCGGCTAATCTGATGCTGCTACCCTTTGATGAATTTGATATAATTCTGGGTATGGATTGGCTCACTTTGCATAATGCTATTGTGAGTTGTAAATGGAAGAGTATTGATTTGAGAAGTCAGAATGGTGAGATAGTTCGAATTGAATCCAGTGATTTGAATGATTTACCGGCTGTTATATCATCGATGAAAGCTTTGAATTATGTGAAAAAGGGTTGCGAAGCCTATCTTGCGTATGTGATAGATATAAAAGTGACAGAAAAGAAAGTTGAATTTATGCCTGTGGTATGTGAGTTCCCAGATGTGTTTCCTAAAGAACTACCGGGATTACCTCCGATACGAGAAGTCGAGTTTGGTATTGATTTAGTGCCGGGAATGACTCCTATCTCAATAGCTCCGTATAGAATGGCACCGACATAATTGAAAGAGTTGAATACTCAATTGCAAGAGTTGACTGATAGAGGATTTACACGACTGAGTTTCTCTCCCTGAGGGGCTCCTGTGTTGTTTGTGAAAAAGAAAGATGGCACTATGAGGATGTGTATTGATTATCGACAGTTGAACAAAGTGATAATAAAGAATAAATATCCTTTTCCTTGTATTGATGATTTGTTTGATCAGCTGAAAGGAGATACAATGTTTCCTAAGATAGATTTCAGATCAGGCTACAATCAGCTACGAGTTAAAGAATCAGATGTGCCGAAAACTACTTTCAGAGCGAGGTATGGACATTATGAATTCTTAGTTATGCCTTTTGGACTAACGAATGCTCCTGTAGTGTTTATGGATTTGATGAATTGGATATTCAGATCGTATTTGAATCGATTTTTCGTGGTATTTATTGATGATATTCTGATTTATTCTTGTGATGAGATGCAACATGCCGAGCATTTGGGAATCGTGTTACAGACTCTGCGTGAGAAGCAATTGTATGCAAAGTTCAGCAAATGTGAGTTTTTGTTGCGTAAGGTTGGTTTTCTTGGACATATTGTATCAGCTGCAGGAATACGAGTTGATCCGAGCAAGATTTCAACAATTTTAGAATGGAAGCCTCCGAGAAATGTGTCTGAAGTCCGTAGTTTTCTGGGATTAGCAAGATATTACAGGAGATTTGTGAAAGGTTTCTCGATGATTGCGACTCCGTTGACGAGATTACTATAGAAAGATGTTAAATTCGAGTGGTCAGAAAAGTACCAGCAGAGTTTTAAACAGTTGAAAGCATTGTTGACAGAGGCACTAGTGTTAGTCCAACCTAAATCGGGTAATGAATTCATAGTTTATAGTGATACATCATTGAATGGTTTGGGCTGTGTGTTGATACAAGAGTGTAAAGTTATAGCTTATGCTTCGAGACAGTTAAAACCGCATGAAAAGAACTATCCGACTTATGATCTTGAATTAGCAGCTATTGTATTTGCATTGAAGATTTGGCGTCACTACTTATTTGGTTTGAAATGTCATATTTATACTGATCACAAGAGTTTGAAGTATTTGATGACTCAAAAAGAATTGAATTTGTGGCAACGGAGATGGTTAGAATTGCTAAAAGAATACGAATTAGTGATTGATTATCATCCGGGTAAAGCTAATGTTGTTGCTGATGCTTTGAGCCGAAAATCTTTATTTGCTTTACAAATAATGAGTACTCAGATAGATCTGTGTGATGATGGTTTGGTTTTGCCTAAATTGAAAGTAAGGCCAATGTTTATACGTCAGATTTGTGATGCTCAGAAAAATGATGTTGAAATGATGGCAAAACGAGATTAGTGTAGTTTGAGTTCTGATTCAGAATTTCGAGTGGATTATGATGATTATTTGAGATTTAGAGATCAGATTTGCATTCCGAGAAATTCAGAGTTGATTCAATTGATTTTGAACGAAGCTCACAATAGTCGTTTGGTTGTTCATCTGGGGAGTACAAAAATGTATAATGATCTGAAACAGTTTTATTGGTGGCATGGTATGAAACGGGATATCTCAGAGTTTGTTTCGAGATGTTTAGTTTTCTAGCAAGTTAAAGCTGAACATCAGGTTCCATCCGGTTTGCTACAACCGATAATGATTCTTGAGTGGAAATGGGAAAGAATCACGATGAACTTTGTGTCGGGATTACCTTTATCTACGAGAAAGAAAGATGCAATCTGGATGATAGTTGACAGATTAACAAAATCAGCTCATTTTGTTCTGGCGAGAATAGATTATTCACTTGATAAATTAGCCTAATTGTATATTTCTGAGATTGTGAGACTGTACGGGTACCATTATCCATTGTATCTGATAGAGATCTGAGGTTTATGATAAACCATAATTTGCACATATTTTAACCCCATGCTTGGCTTAATTTTGGATGATTTTCCATTGGATTTGTTGAATTCGATACTCCTAATCTCTTAATTTCATGTTTTATACTCAGGAGAGCTTAGGAAGTCAAAAAGAACGAGAAACGGGCCAAAAAGCAGCAAAATGGGCCTACTTAGGAAAGCACACGGCCTGGACTATCGTCTACAGGTAGACCACATGGCTGTGTGTGGCGAGCAGATTTGACCACGGCCAAAGGAGTTCACCACGGGCGTGTCCCTGCCGAAATGATGATGAATTCTATTCGGAATAGGATACTTGTGGGCCAAGTAAGGCATCTCAAAGCCTATATAAACAACCTAGGGGGCAACCTAAAAAGGGGAGGTTCGATAGGGCGTCGAATAGACGCCGAGTAGAAGGAGAAAATACTCCAAGACAGTCGTCGGGAATAGCTTAAGAGAAGGATCTCCATCAAGACTGAGGATCTCCCATCAAGTTCTTTAGAAGTTTTTAGGTTTTCTTATGTTTTGTTGTTTTCCCTATTCTGATATGTTTCCCTCTATTAGTATGAACTAAATCCCTTAAATACCTAAGGGGATGAAACCTAAGATAGATCTTATTATTATTTGATTTATGAGATAAATACTTGTGCTAATTCTTAATTGTGAGTTTTTATTCTTGTTTGATAATTCATGTTATTGATTCAAGTCGAATGTGCTTATTCAGTGGAGCAAAAGTCTCTGTCTAAGAGTAGATCAACATAATTAAGCGGAGTTGATTGCAACCCTAGAAATAGGGTGACGAAAATCTGCCGGATTAGGGTCAAACCTAATAAGGGTATCCATAGATCGAGTTAGTACGACAATAGGGGTTTTAATTAGAAAGAGATTTCAATTAATCAACCTAGAGTCAATTGTTAGTAGCCTCGAAAGAGGTATTAATATAAATCAGGGATTTCTACAGATTAAGTCAAGTGAATAAATAGCATGAATCAAAAGTAATAAGTGAAGTCTAGGTTGATTCTTCCTTAGGTATTGCCTATCTCATATAAGTTTTCCAAAAATATTTTCCCAATTTACTCTCTGTCGTGTTCATAGTTAGTTAAATTAGTTAGTTAATTTTAGATTAAAAGTAAATCCCCTTTATTATTAGGCTAGATAATAAAAAGATAGTTAATACTAGTACTCTTGGTCCTTGAGGATACGATATTCCGGACTCACCACAGCTATACTACTGTTCGATAGGTGCGCTTTCCTTTGTCGAAATAATAGTTAGTTTCGAGCTCCATTAAGTTTTGGCGCCATTGCCGGGGACTAAGATATTAGGAACACTAAATTTTTATTACTTTAGCCATTTTATTTATTTGAAATTTATTTTACTTTGACTTTGCTAATTTTTCTTTATTTGCTTCTGGCAAGTAATTCTAGTATATGACTAGAAGGAACCCATCATGACCCTTAATTTTTGACAGTGATATAGAAGGTACCGTTCGCAGAAACCGAAGAGAAATAAGGCGAAGCCTACAATACATAGAAGAAGAGTAAGAAGACGAACCAACTACTACTGAAGAGATGGCTGATAATAATCCGCTACCTCCCGTGGTTGCCACAAATCCGGTGAATCAAAACCCTGCTCCTCGTACTATGTATGATTATTCTAAACCTAATTTAACATGAACTGAATCAAGTATTGTTAGACCTGCTATTGCTGCAAATAATTTTGAACTGAAACCTAATACTATTCAGATGATTCGACAATTTGTTCAGTTTGATGGTTTGCAGGATGAGGATCCAAACAATCACTTGGCTAATTTTCTTGAGTTTTGTGACACTTTCAAGGTTAATGGCGTTTCTGATGATGCCATTCGCCTTTGGTTGTTTCCCTTTTCGTTGAGAAACAAAGATAAATAGTGGTTGAACTCGTTACCACGAGGGTCAATCACTACATGGGAACAAATGACCAAAAAATTTTTGTTAAAATATTTTTCGCCCGCTAAAACGGCTAAGTTGAGGAATGATATCTCTTCTTTTGTGCAGATGGATCTAGAGACACTTTACAATGCATGTGAGAGATACAAGGATTTACTAAAAAGGTGCCCTCACCATGGTTACCCTTGTGGCTACAAGTTCAAACCTTTTACAACAGTGTGAACCCCTCAACTAGGCAGTTGATTGATTCAACCGCTGGTGGAACCTATATAACAAAACCCCTGAAGCGGCTTATGAGTTTATAAAGGAGATGTCACTGAATAACTGTTAGTGGCAAGTTACGAGGACAAAGCCAACAAAAGCCGCCAGTGTTTTCAACCTCGATGCAATAACCATGCTATCGAATCAGGTAGAACTTTTAAGTAAGAAAATTGATGGTTTGTGTGGTTCTTCGCAGGTACATCCAGTGATGCAGTGCGATACAAATGGAGGAGGGACGAACAACATAGAATATCTGCCCTACAACTCTGGCATAGAAAGCGAACAGATGAACTATATGGGTAATAATTTTAGACCTCAAAATAACCCTTATAGTAACACTTATAATCCAGGTTGGAGGAAACACCCCAACTTCTCATGGGGCGACCAAGGAAATCAGAGACAACAACCCATCCCAGGCTTTCAACAGCAACCCTACCCACAAGAAAAGAAGCCGAACCTTGAGGAGATGCTAACAAAATTCATCGCAGTGTCAGAAACTCGTTTCCAAAACACCGAAACAACACTTAAAAATCAACAAGCATCAACTCAAGGACTCGAGAACCAACTAGGACAGCTTGCTAAACTGATCTCAGAACGACCACAAGGTAGCTTGCCAAGCAACACTGAAACTAACCCAAAGGAGCAACTTCAAGCCATAACCACTCATGATAGTGAAGGGTTAGATGAGCCAAAATTGAGGCAAGAGAATATGATAGAGGAAGGTAAGGTTGAGGTAAGCCATGTTAAACCAAAACCGGTAATTACAGAGTACCGGCCTCGTGTGCCATACCCTAATGCGATGAAGAAAGACAACACAGATGAACAATTCGATAAATTTCTTAAACTTCTAAAGAAATTACATATTAACTTACCGTTTCTTTAAGCTCTTTCGTAGATGCCAGATTCAAGGAAATTTTTAAAAGAGCTTTTGACAAACAAACGGAGGTTAGACAATACGTCGCATGTGGAGCTAAATGCAGTGTGCTCATCAATTTTACAAAATAAACTACCATGAAAGTTAAAAGACCTAGGGAGTTTTACAATTCTGTACTTAATTGGTAGTTTATCTGTTGATAATGCTTTAGCTTATTTAGGGGCAAACATAAATGTTATGCCTTATAAAATGTTTAAACAGCTAGGTCTAGGGAAACCCAAACAAACTAGGATGAGTATTCAATTAGTTGATTAAACTATTAGAATTCCTAGGGGTATAATTGAAGATGTACTAGTGAAAATTGATAAATTTATATTCCAAGTATATAATTGAAGATGTACTAGTGAAAATTGATAAATTTATATTCCAAGTAGACTTCATTGTTTTAGACATGGATGAGGATAATAATGTTCCTTTAATTTTAGGAAGACCCTTTCTAGCAACTGCTAGAACTAAAATTGATGTTGGTACAGGTGAACTCACGCTTCGTGTAGGTGACGAAATGATCACTCTTTAGGCTCTTGACTTGGCTAGGACATCGAGTAATAAAGGTGAAAACATAAATTCTATTATTGACCATTTGGTTCAACCTTCTTTTCAGGAAGCACCACAAAATTACACATCTGAGCCACATCCTAGACCTCGTGCCAATAAGGAAATAACTCATGAGGAACGAAGGCTTCAGATTGATGAACTAGACGAGTGGAAAACACATTTCAAGGAGAAATTAAAAACACATAAAGCAAAAACGAGGCAACTCCATGTCAAACTTAAAGATGGGATATACCAATTTCAGATCAGGGATCAGGTATTGTTGGATATGACAGACCCTCAAATTGCCACTTCAAACCTTAATACAAACGAAGAAACCCCTTTTAAGGTCCTCAATGTCTTCCCATACGGAACAATCGAGGTAACTAATCCTACATTCGGCACTTTTAAGGTAAACGCCACTTGAGAATGATAAATGAATGTATGAAATTCTGTAAATGTTTTTTTTTGATCTGTTCGGTAACGCTCCTAACCCTAATCCGACGATAGACACGGGATGGGGTGTTACATTTGGTTGGTATCAGAGCTACGGTTTAGTCGATTCTTGGACTAACATAACGTGTCAGAGTCTAGCTATACATGCCATATATCTTAATTGTGATAGTGTGATGAATCCTAACGTATAAAATGTGATTTTTGTATAGCAATGGATCCCGAAAGAGCCGTTGCTGATGACGTAGAAAGTAGTGCGCCTGCTCCCGCGCAAAGGGCAGCGCCCTCTGATCCGAAACCGACTACGAGCGGTCAAGAGGGAGAAGCTAAACAAGCTTTCTTCCATATGATGAGTGAATGGTTCACTCAATTCGTAAGAAATAACCCGACTATTTTGCAACCTCCGCCCCTGATTGTTCCTCCTCAAACTACGGTTGTGCCACCGGTTATGTATCCGAATCTGTTGAATAAGCCTCCGATTGATAAAATCCATAAGTTTGGGGCAAAAGAGTTCAGGGCTACCAGTGGTGACGATGCCGAGAAAGCCGAATACTGGTTAGAAAACATTATCCGACTATTTGATGAAATATCGTTGAGCCCTGAAGAATGTATTAAATGTGTTGTATCTTTATTACGAGACACGGCATATCAGTGGTGGAAAACTTTGATTTCGATTGTTCCTAAAGAACGGGTCACATAGGATTTTTTTTAGTCTGAGTTCAGAAAGAAATACATTATTCAGAGATTCTTGATCAGAAACGAAAAGAATTTTTGGAATTGAAACAATGTCACATGTCTGTCACTGAATACAAATGAGAGTTTGTGAGATTAAGTCAGTATGCTCGGGAATACGTTTCGACTGAAGCGATAATGTGTAAAAGATTCGAAGATGGCTTAAATGAAGATATCCGATTGCTAGTTAATACTCTAAAGATAAAAGAGTTCGAACTGTTAGTTGATCGATCGTGCAAAGCTGAGTCTGAAGTCAGAGATATGAAAAAGAGATTTTTTGGGCAAATCATTTCAGTCTGCCTCAAAGAAATTCCGAGATGAACATAGCCGTTTAATGGTTAATGTGAGGCATTCGCGTAGAGATCGAGCTAGATCACAGTTGAGCTCTAAAGCTCTAGCAACTTCATTGGCTAGTGCTGGAAATGTCAGATTCAATCGACCTGAATGTAAACATTATGGAAAAAGGCATTCGGGAATTTACAGATTAAATGACCGAGCTTGTTTTAGATGTGGATCATTAGACCATTTCATCCGAGACTGCCCAGAGTCTGTTGAACAAGAGATTGTTCAGAATCCGAGATCTGGGAATGTTTCAGCGAGAGGTAGACCTTCTCAAGATGCAAGAAATGTTAGTGGTAGTCTGAGAACTATGATAATCACCATAGCGAGATCTGAAGCTAAGGTGCCTGCCAGAGTGTATGCCAACCGAGCTCGTAAGGAAGCTTCATCCCTGGATGCTATTACGGGTACATTTATTCTTATTTATATTTCTGTGATTGCATGGATAGACCCTGGTTTTACTCATTCGTATAAATGTATGAATTTAGTATCCAGTAAGACTTTGCCTGTAGAGTCTACTGAGTTTGTTATAAAAGTATCGAACCCCTTAGGTAAAAGTGTCCTGGTTAACAAAGTATGCAAGAACTGCCCGCTAATGTTTCGAGATATCTGTTTCCCTACTGATCTGATGCTTTTGCCATTTGATGAGTTTGATATCATTCTGGGTATGGACTGGTTGACATTGCATGATGCTGTTGTGAACTGTAAAAGAAAGACTATTGATTTGAGATGTTCGAATAATGAAATTGTACGGATTGAGTCTAATGATTTAAATGGATTGCCTACCGTGAGATTTGTGTTGAAAACTCAAAGATATGTGAAAAAGGGATATGAGGCATATTTTGCTTATGTGATGGATTCAAAAGAGTCTGAAAAGAAAGTTGAATCAGTGCCTATTGTCTGTAAGTTTTCTAATGTATTCCCTGAAGAATTGTCGGGTTTGCCTCCGATACATCAAGTTGAACTTGGTATTGATCTGTTGCCTGGTTCAACACCTATTTCGATGGCTCCGTATAGAATGGCACCAACAGAATTGAAAGAGTTAAAGTCACAGTTGCAAGAATTGACTGATAGAGGGTTTACTAGACCAAGTTTTTCGCCTTGGGGTGCTCTTGTCCTATTAATGAAAAAGAAAGATGGCACGATGAGAATGTGCATCGATTACCGTCAGTTGAATAAGGTGACAATAAAGAATAAATATACATTGCCCAGAATTGATGACTTATTTGATCAGTTAAAAAGGGGCTACTGTATTTTCCAAGGTTGATCTGAGATCAGGATACTACCAATTGAGAGTGAAAGATTCAGATATACTGAAAACTACTTTCAGAATAAGAATTTTTAGACCGTACCTAGATCGATTTGTTGTGGTATTCATAGATGACATTTTGATTTATTCACGTGATGAAAATGAGCATGCTTAACATCTGAAGATTGTGTTTGCACTATGTGCTTTGAATGCTCAGTTAGATTTGTCTGATGATAGTTCTGTGATAGCTGAATTAAAAGTGAAAATGTTGTTTATGCGGCATATATGTGATGCTCAGAAATCTGATAATGAGTTGTTAGCGAAACGAACTCAGTGTGATTCGAATCCTGATTCTGAATTTAGAGTTGTTGATAATTGCTTAAGATTTTGAAATCGTATCTGTATTACGAGAAATCCAGAGTTGATTCAATTGATTTTAAATGAAGCACATAACAGTCGTTTATCTATTCATCCGGGAAGTACAAAGATGTACCATGATTTGAAACAACGTTATTGGTGGTCTGGTATGAAACAAGACATATCTGACTTTGTGTCAAAATGTTTAGTTGGTCAGCAAGTTAAAGCTGAACATCAGGTTCTGTCTGGGTTGCTACAACCAATTCTAATTCTCGAGTGGAAATGGGATAGAGTAACGATGGACTTTGTTTCGGGATTTCCCTGACTCCGAGAAAGAAAGATGCAATTTGGGTTGTGGTTGATAGCTTGACGAAATTCACCCATTTTATTCCGGTACGAGCTGATTATTCACTCGATAAGCTAGCTGAACTTTACATTTATGATATTGTAAGATTGCACGGGGTGTCACTATCCATGGTGTCAAATAGAGATCTAAGATTTACATCGAGATTCTAGAAGAAGTTGCAAGAAACTTTAGGCACGAAACTGCATTTCAGTACAGCTTTTCATCGGCAAACAAATGGTCAATCCGAGCGAATCATTCAGATTCTTGAAGATATGTTGAAATGCTGCATTCTTGAATTTGATGGTACGTGGGAACAGTATCTGTCATTGGTTGAGTTTGCTTATAATTGTTATCAGTCAAGCATCAAAATGGCACCTTATGAAGCTTTGTAAGGACATAAATGTCGTACACCTCTGTATTGGACCGGGTTTAGTAAAAATAAGTTACACGGGGTTGGTTCGATATAAGATACTGAACAGAAAGTGAAAGTAACCTGTGATAGTCTGAAATTAGCATCTAAACGTCAGAAGTCTTATGTAGACTTGAAACGAAAAGAGATAGAATTTGAAATCGGTGAAAAAGTGTTCTTGAAGGTATCTCCGTGGAAGAAAGTACTCCGATTCGGGCATAAAGGCAAGTTAAGTCCGAGGTTTATCAGGCCGTATGAAATTATTGAAAGTGTTGGGCCTGTTGCATATAGATTATTATTGCCCTCTGAGTTAGCAAAGATACATAATGTATTTCACGTATCGATGCTTAAACGATACCGATCCAATCCATCACATGTAATTACTTCGTCTGAAATTGAAATCCGATCTGATATGACCCTTGAAGAAGAACTGATTTGTATATTAGTTTGTGAAGTGAAAGAGTTGAGAAACCAGAAAATTTTGTTAGTGAAAGTGTTGTGGTATCGACACGGAATAGAAGAGGCTAGGTGGGAGCCTGAAGATTCAATGAGACAACAATATTCGAATCTGTTTAACGGTAAGATTTTCGGGGACGAAAATCCCTAAGGGGGAGAATTGTAACAGTTCAGTTTATACCCTAGTTGAAATAGTGGTTTCGGGACCACAAATCCGAGCCCGTATAATATTTTAATATTATACTCTGTGCCGTTGATATATGACTAAACATGTGTGGAAGCCTCGTATAAAAATTTGATCATTTGTGTGTTTAATTTGAGAAAAGGATTAAATTGTATTATGTGCAAAACTAGCATGACATTTGTAAAATACCTATTTGATGTGGCTTTTTAAAGTAGTGGCCTTATAAAGCAAATAAACCATTTTAAAAGGATAGTGGTTGGTAAAGGACAAAAATAGCCATATATTATATGAATTATAATGGTTTTCATTAATGGTAATTTAGTAAAATGTTTATTAATGTTATTATAACTTAATAATAAATAAAATGGTGGCCATTTTCAATGGTGTTCATCCACCGGATGTAGAAAAGAAAAGAAAAGATAAAATTTTGTTTCATTCGGCCAAGGTTCAAGCTCAAATCAGGTATGTGTTTCTGATCGGTTTTTGATAATTTCTACGTTTTCGTAATCGTTACTTTGTAAACTTTATAACCCATGTTTTAATTTTGGGAATTGATGATGTTTGTGAAATGAGACATTGATGAACTCATATGATTTATGATGATTTATGGTGTTAAATGTTAGATATGTGTTTAATGAACATATATTGTTCTTGAATTTTTGATGAATTTAGCTAATTAGGGCTAAATTGTGAAAATAGCATTTTGAGGGACTAATTTGTGAAATAAATGAAATGTGGGGTCTTGTATAAGCATAAATGATATTCGACTAAGCATAAGTATTATAAAATTTGGTATATTTTGTGTTTTTGTGAAATAGGGACTAAAGTGTCCAAATGTGAAAAGGTGAGGGTTAATTTGCAATTAGCCCTAAATGTGTGTTCTTGGGTTAAATTGATTGAGTTAGTGAATAAAAGGGTTAAATTTGAATATTTTTAGATCAAGAACCAAAGAAATCGGACTTAGATCGCGGGAAAGCTAAAGTAATCGAGTAGCTGTTTCCGTTTCAGTTAAATCGATTGTGAGGTAAGTCATTATGCAAATAAATGTATTTGTATTGAAATATGTATGTTCATGTGATTATTGATAACGATGAATGTTTACGAGATGATGTGTACATGAATTTCGAGATAAGATCGACATAGTGACAATGTCTGAGAAGTCCCGTACGAACCTAGGGATAGATAGGATTAACTATGTTATGACATAGGTATCTGTTTTGTTTTATCATATAAGACCACGTCTGGGACGTCGGCGTTGATTTGAGATTACGTGTAAGACCCTGTCTGGGACAGTGGCATCAATATCTGGTTACGTGTAAGACCCTGTCTGGGACAGTGGCATCAATATCTGATTACGTGTAAGACCCTATCTCGGACAGTGGCATCGATATTTGACTATGTGTAAGACCCTGTCTGGGACAGTGGCATCGATATCTGATTGTGTAATACCCTGTCTGGGACAGTGGCATCGACATCCGGTTACATGTAAGACCACGTCTGGGACGTTGGCATTGTACGACTATTTTGAGCGTTCTGAGTATCCTATTAGATTCCGAATAGTTCAACAGGTAAGTCCGAGAAACAAACGACTATGTGAAATGTATATTTGTTTCAGCTGCGTTTAACAAAAATGCACTATGTGTGAATGAAAGGTAAGTGTCTATATGAACTTACTATGATAAATATGTGCATTGAAATGATGAGATAATATGTGAAGATATGCTTGAATGAGCCATATGTAAATGTGATACAAGAATGGATAAGCTATGAGCTAACAAGTATATGATGATAGGCATGTTTGAATGATGAATGGCTAAATAAAAGTGCCAAGAAGAATTATGGCTATGCAATCGAGCTATTAGTGATTTCATATTGATTATATGTCTTGAATGCTTAAATATTAAGTTCATTTGTATATAACTTACTAAGCTTTTGGAAAGCTTACTCTGTGTGTGTGTGTTTTCTCTGTTTTATAGGTCGTCAAAACTACTGAAGGCTCGGGACCGTCAAGGATCGTCATCACACTACTAAACTCATTTTGGTACATTTTGGAAATGTATATATATATATATATATATAGATATGGTATGTATAGGCTTGTTTTGATATAAGTTGATGTATAGACTTGGTCATGAGATGTGACTAATTATTGGTTTATATTTTGTCTTGATAAATGTGGTATGTGTAGTTGTTTTGGTATGGTTTGATGCTCATGAAATGGTTAAGTTTTTGGGTAAGTAAATGAATGAAATATGCTTTAGTTTTATATATGTTTTGTCTTGAAAGTTGACATGAATGAAATGGATATCGAATGTATAGATTGAATGGTCAATTTAGTATGTTTTTGGTTTCCATACATGCTTGATATGTGTTGGTAAATGTTGCTTGTAGGTGAGACCCAAATGGGTGGCATTTTGGCCTTGAAAATGGCCTATAATGTCACACGGTCGTGGCACACGGGCGTGCCTAGTGACCGTGGGCTAGGTAATAGCTAGCACAATAGTACACGGTCTTGGCACACGGGCGTGCCTGCTGCCTAGTAGCCGTGTGATTTTTAACAGGATCGACCACGGCCTCAGTGCACGGGCGTGATTGGTGGCCGTGGAGGATAAGTTAGTTTCGACCACGGGGAGGACACACAGGTGTGTCTAGCTGCCGTGTGAGTCACACGGCCTACCCCCACGGGCGTGTAACCCCTGAAAATTAGAAGAAGTTTTAAATTTCTGAAATTTCTATATGTGTTTCGATTTAGTCCTGACTCAGTTTATAAGCATATTTAAGGTCTCGTAGACCGTATTAAGGGACACTAAGCTTGAGAATGATAAATGAATGTATGAAATTCTGTAAATGTTTTTTTTTCGATCTGTTCGGTAACGCTCCTAACCCTAATCCGGCGACGGACACGGGATAGGGGTGTTACACGTACCAAATACCAAGCATTCATCATATGAAGGAAGGCTTCCCTAGCCCCTCCATCCTGACTTAGTGTCACGGGCCCACTTTCGAATTGGTGCGGCCCCTTCTGCAGGAGCCGGCGAATTACTTTTGACATCATCCGCCACTACTCTGTCGGGATCCATTTACTCTATAAAAAAACAAAATTTAAATTGCCAAGAGTCGTCACACTATCATAATTCATATATGGCATGTATAGCTAGACTCGAACACACGCTAGGTCAGTCTGACAATCGACTAAACCATAGCTCTGATACCACTAAATGTAACACCCCTTACCCATATTCTACGCCAGAACAAGGTACGGGGCATTACCTAACTTAAATACATGCATACAAACACTTCCTGGTGATGAAATTTCGTTCAAATTTAAAACTTGTCAAAGTTTGTCTTAAAATCCTTAATATGAGCCTACGAGCCCCAAAACACACTTTAGAAACGGTTTGAGACCAAACCGAGTTCTTTAGAAAAACTTTAGAAAATGTCACTAAAAATAGGGGCACACGCCCGTGTAGAAGGGCAACATGCCCGTGTGACCTAATAACATGGCCATGTTGAAGGACTGTGCAACTCACACTGCCTTAGCATATAAGGACTCACCCGTGTCCCTTGCCCGTGTGGATTTATTATTCAATTCGAACCTACAAAAGTTTTCACACGGCCTGGCACACTCCCGTATCCATGGCCCGTGTCCCCCAAACAGCCATGACACGCTCGTGTCTCAACCCGTGTGCAAAAACCTTGACATTCTGTTTCTGAAGTCATCAATCATTTAGTGGCACACGGCCAAGGCACACGCCCGTGTGCAAGGCCATGTGGAAATTCTAAATTTCACATTCAAGGTGCAGACTTCACACGGCCTGGGTACATGCCCATGTCCTATGGCCGTGTCTTCCACACGGTTGAGACACGCGGCCGTGCCTCAGCCCGTGTGGTTACTACTGGGCATTTTGTTTTACCAAACTAAGGTGCAGGGGATACACGGCCGGACTAAACACCCATGGGGCAGACTGTGTATCACACATAGCCTAGACACACGCTCGTGTGTCTACCCGTGTGGACAAAAACAAGGCTATTTACCAATCCCTTTTGCCACCCTTACTTGCATCAACACAAGGCACATCAAGTAACACCATATAATTCACCAAGCAAATTGCACATTCATGAAAAACATCATCATTTACATATATCAATAACAAGTATTAGCCATCATCCATGAACTTATACAAAATGAATCAATGTTCAAGACAAGCCAACACATTTGGCCAAAACAATATGACACTTAACAAGAGACCAAGTCCCTATACATGCCATACTCAAAATGATAAATCTAACTATACCAAATTATCAGATTGATAGTGTGATTGAGCCTCCGATGTCCTTTGATCCTTGAGCTAGCCTAGTGATACTATAAGAAAATGGAAACGAAAGGGAGTAAGCATAAAACTTAGTAAGTTGCATGTAAATAAGTAACAACATCAACCATGCATCTTTAAACGCATAGCATATTACAAACCAGTATAACATTCTTGATTTAGCAATGGTAGATTTACTACATAATTACACATCACAAGTATAAGCCAAAAATTACAAGATCATCCCGAAATCATTCTCATGGATAGAACTTACTCAATTTTATCCTTACCATTAAAGCATCATAACTAAGCTCATATCCCATGAGATTCGAATAAGAACCTGTACCACTCACAACATGATTATATCATTTCATATCTTTATCATAAGCTTTAAATAACCCGTGGAACCATTTGCAATACTAAAGGATATTCGATAAGCCTCACACAAGAGGGTAAAATGCTGATGCCATGTCCCAGACATGGTCTTACACTAGCTCTCGTCTCAATGCCGATGCCATGTCCCAGACATGGTGTTACACTGACTCTCATAATGTGGCCGATGTCATGTCCCAAACATGGTTTTACACTAGCACACATATCACCCAAATGTCATGGGATGGATATCCAATCTATTCTTAAGGTTCAACCGGGAGTTTTTACGACATCAATTCTCATCATGCATATTCACAACAATAATCAAACACTTTATGCCATATTAATTGTTCAATACATAATAACAATAAAGTTATATTATTTACGTGTAACTTACCTCGGTATACGAAATATGGGCGACTAGTGCGATTTAGTCCAATAGCTTGGTTTTCCCCCAGTCTAGGTCCGAATTCCGTTTTTCTTGATCTATAATGACAAAATTTACTTATTTAATCACCACATTAATTAAGACATTCCAAAATTCCTACTTTGGAAAAAATTACCGTTTTGCCTTTAGACTTTCACATAATTACGATTTTACCCCTAGACTCGTAAAATAATTTTAATCAAATTTCCTCCTTTAACAAGCCTAGCCGAACCTTTATTACTCTTATAGCAACTCAAAATTTTCAATTATTTCTAACATTTACAACCTATTTTATAAACTTCACAAAATGGTCCTTTTAGGTATTTTCATGAAAAATCCTTTCACAAAAGTTGTTTATTAAACAACCAAGATTCATCTTCTTTCATAAAATTTTAGCAAACCATATAAATAATCTCATGGCAATACCCTAGACTCTCAATTATTTTGTAAAATAGTCCCCTCATTAGCTAGATTAAGCTATAGTTGTTTGAAAAACACAAAAATTAACAAAAACAACCACCAAAATCACTTACTTGCAAGAGAAAAGCTTGGTTGAAATTTGAGCTCTCAAAACCCTTTAGTTTGCTAAAAATTTCGGTGGAAGAGGAAGAAGATGGGAAAAGATGATGACTTTTTCTTTGTTTCATTTCATTTTATTCATTTAGTCACCTAATGCCACCAAACTTTGACCAATTTCATGAATTAAAAATTCATGTCCAGCCACCATAATTTCATTGGTCTATTTACTCAATAAGAACCTCTAATTTAGTGTTCCATAGCTATTTAACACCTTTAGCTTGTAGAACAAAACTTTTGCACTTTTTGCGATTTAGTCCTTTTTCAAAATTAAGCATGAAATCGCTAAAATTAATTTACCAAAATTTTTCAAACACTCATATATCATGCCATGGCACATAAAATAATATTAAAATAATTTCTCTAGCCTCGGATTAGTGGTTCCAAAACCATTGTTCTGACTAGCCCCAAAATCGAGCTGTTACATAATTGTTTTGATTAATTACCAATGATATATCATGGTTGATTTGGTATGATATAAGGATGATGAACTGGTATATTTTGTGGCATGAATTAGTTGATAAAATGATGAGAAAATGCATAGGGAAGATAGGTGAAATTGTTGGTAATGACATATTGTTTCGGTATGTTTATGGTTATGATTTGAGTAGTAAAATGGTTGAAGATGAAATGGAATGATTTGTATATGAATTGGCATGTTTTGGTTGCCTATAAATATGTTGAAATGGTATTATTTTTCTTGTTTAGGTGAGCATGAGAAAGGGTGGCAAATTGGCCTTGTAATTGGCCTATTTTTGTCCACACGGGCAGAGACACGGGTGTGTGTCTTAGCCGTGTGCGACACAAGGTCATGCTACACAGCCATGTGCCCCCTGGTGTTGGAATTAAATTGAAGTCAGTATGCTCCACATGGCCTCACACACGGGCGTGTGACCGACTGTGTGGCACAAGTCAGTCTACCCCTCTAAATGGCACACGGCCTAGCACACGAGCGTGTGACTTAGCCGTGTTGCATAAGTCAGTATACCCTATAGGATTGGCATGGCCTAACACACGGCTTGGCACACAGGCGTGTGTGGCCATTTCAAAGGGCACACAGTTTAGACACACAGGCATGTGGTCAGCCGTGTGACCCAAGTCAGTATGTATGCCTGTTTTCACACGGTCTGCGACAAGGGCGTGTCTGGAGCAGTGTGAGTCACACGGCTTGTTCACACGGGCGTCTGACCCTAGTATGTTTGAAAATTTTTAAGTTTTAGAGAATTTTTGTAAGTTATTAGTTTAGTCCCGAACCACTTCTAAAGCATGTTTAAGGCCTCGTAGGCCCTTATAAGGGACAATGTGATTATGATTGAATGGTGTTTGAGAATAAATGCATAAATGTATGTTGTATGTTGTGATTTGATTGGTAATGCCTCGCAGCCCAATTCCGGCGATGGATACGAGTTAGGGGTGTTACACTATAGGCTCAAGATCTCATAAAAAATTATGGTTTTTTGTATGTCAAACTTGTAAATTTAAAACTTCAAGATAATACATCAATTCAAGGAAACAACCTAAAATTTTTAATTCTGAAAATAAACTTATCATGCTTGATTCTTTCACGTCTTAAAGTTTAAAAAAACCAATGCACAAATATTTATGAATTTAATCCAAAACACATCAATAAAAATCACAAATCGATAAAAATTCATTCTAATAGTAGTATGAGAAAATTACTTAAACACAAGACATAATTCATGGATTTTCTAATAATTACATGGATAACCTCCCCACACTTAAGATGTACATTGTCCTCAATGTACAAACATATATAATCACAGTATAAACAAAATATCATAAGAGAAAGAGAAAACTGAAACTACCCTGAATATTGAATGAAATCCTCAGAATAGTAAAAAAAAGTGGAATTGTAGTCAAATCTAAATGTAACGCATGATTCCGAGCAAACTAGTAAGAAAATAAACACAAATAATAAAGAAGATTAAGGGGTTATAACTCAATTAGAAGCAACCATATATATTGCAAAAGATAATAATGAAATAAGTTGAAGAAAATAATAATAATAAAAATAATAAAGAAACTAAAAGGAAAATTAAAAAGAAAGATAAAAAATAAAAGGAAAAATATTAATAATAATAATAAACCCAATGATGCCAATAAACTTAAAGGTAATTGTAATAATAATAGTAAAAAAATATTAAAAAATATCAAAAAAATTAAATATAAGTATAAGAATAATAAATAAAAAAATTTAGTAAAATAAAAATAAATAATATAATAAATAAAAATGGGGTGATTAACCCAGTTTTCACATGGCCATGGACACGCCCGTGTGTCCAGGCCGTGTGGGTCACACGGCCATGTGCCAGACCATGTGTGTTTTCCTTCGCTTCTCCCATGCCCATGTGAGATCCCACATGCCCGTGTAGCCCGGCCGTGTCTCCCACACGGTTGTGTGCCTTGCCCGTGTAACTCTCTGACTTTAAAAAAAATTAGTTCCAGGTTTCACATGGCCTAGGACACGCCCATGTGGGTCACATGGCCATGTCACCAGGTCGTGTGTGTTTTCCTTCTCTTCTCCCACGCCCATGTGAGATCCCATATGCCCGTGTGGCCAAGCTGTGTGGGTCACACTGCCATATCGCCTAGCCATGCAACTCTCTGTTGATTACCTCATTTCACACACGGCCTACAACACGCCCATGTGTCCAGGTCGTGTAGGTAAAAAACACACCTTTTTTTTAAGATTTTGAAATTTAATTAATTTTAAAAAATATCATGAAATAAAGTTAAGAAAATTAGCAATGTTAACACTCAGGTTGCCTCCCAAGAAGCGCTTATTTAAAGTCTAAGCTCGACTTACCTCGTATTCATACGGTCACGGTGGTTTGCAGAGTCGAAACTCCTCTTTCTCACTGTTAATTCTTTTATTTAAATAAGGTCTAAGTCAAGTAATGTTTACCTTACAAGTGTCGAAATGAGAATGAGTTACCTTGACTGTACCGAATGGGAAGACATTGAGTACTGTAAAAGGAGTCGCTCTGTTTTTAAGCTCTGAAGTGGTTATTCAAGGGTCGGTTTCATCTAATAACACCTGATCTCCAACCTTAAATTGGTTCGTCCCATCCTTAATCTTGTCATGGAGTCGCTTTGGTTCATCGTGTATTCTTGGTTTCTCCCTGACGTGTGTCCGCCATTCATCTAGTTCATCAGTTTGTAGTCTTCTTTCTTCATGATTTGTTCTGTTTTTGTCATATAAACTGGACCGTGGCTCTATCACGTTTTTTTATAGGTGTTTCCTGCAAAAAATGTTGAGCCACAAGGTTATTAACATTAACAGAACTCGTAATATCATCTCGATCACTAGATATCCTAACAGAATCACGAGCTTAGATTTTAATCGTGTCATCACCTACACGAAGTATTAACTCACCTGTACCAACATCTATGATAGTTCTAGCAGTTACTAAAAAGGGTCGTCCTAAAATTAAAGGTACGTCACTATCCTCATCCATGTCTAGAACAACAAAGTCAGCTAGGAATATAAATTTATCAATTTTAACAAGTACATCTTCAACAATGCCCCTAGGAAATCTAATAGTTTTATCTGCCAATTGAATACTCATCCTACTTTGTTTGGGTTTCCCAAGACCTAGTTGTTTAAACATTTTATAGAGCATGACGTTAATACTCGCCCCTAAATCAGCTAAAGCATTATTAAGATTTAAACTACCAATTAAATAGGGAATAGTAAAACTCCCTGGATCTTTCAATTTATGGGGTAGTTTATTCTGTAAGATAGCTGAGTAAACTGCATTTAGCTCCACGTGTGACGAATCATCCAACTTTCGTTTGTTTTCCAAAAGCTCCTTTAAAAATTTTGCTTAATTGGGCATCTGTGAAAGAGCTTCAATACACGGTAAGTTAATATGTAACTTTTTCAAAAGTTTAAGGAGTTTACTGAATTGTTCGTTTGTGTGGTCTTTCCTTGTCGCATGTGGATATGGTGCACGAGGTTTGTACTCCTCTCTTACCAGTTTTTGTTCGTTGTGGCTTACCTCAACCTTATCATTGCTTACCACAGTTTCTCGCCTCGATTCAGATTCAAATTCAGCTAACCCTTCTTCATCTCAAATAGTAATGGCATGAAGTTTCTCCCTTGAGTTAGTTTTGGTGTTGCTTGGCAAGCTACCTTGTGGTCTTTTTGAAATCATCTTTGCCAATTGACCGATTTGATTCTCAAGCCCTTGAATCGACGCTTATTGATTTTTGAGTGCTGTTCCATTGTTTTGGAAGTGAGTTTCTAACACCGAAATAAACTTTGTCAACATCTCCTCAAGGTTCAGCTTTTTCTCTTGGTAAGGTTGTTGCTGAAAGCCTAGGGGGTTATGGTCTTTGATTTCCTTGACCACCCCAAGAGAAGTTGGGATGGTTCCTCCAACCTGTTTAGAACTATTACCCATATAGTTAACTTGTTCATCTTCTGTGCTAAGGTTGTAAGATCGACTTTCTAGATGGTTCCCTCCTCTATTTGTGTCGCATTGCATCACCGGATGTACTTGCGCAGAACTATTTAAACTATCAATCTTTTTATTCAAAATTTCTACCTGATTTGACAACATGGTGACTCCATCAATGTTAAAAACATCTGCTGCTTTCATCGGTTTTGTCCTCATGACTTGCCACTGATAATTATTTAGTGACATTTCTTCTATAAACTCATAAGCCTCTTCAGGTGTTTTATTATTTAGAGTCCCACCAACAGATGCATCTATCAATTGAATAGTTGAGGGGTTCAAACCGTTGTAGAAAGTTTGAACCTATAGCCATAGAGGTAACCCATGGTGAGGGCACTTTCTCAATAAATCCTTATACCTCTCCCATGCATCATAAAGGTTCTCTAAGTCCATTTGCACGAAAGAAGAGATATCATTCCTCAGCTTGGCTATCTTAGCCGATGGAAAATACTTCAATAATAAATTTTTGGTCATTTGCTCCGATGTAGTGGTAGAACCTCGTGGTAGGGAGTTCAACCACTGTTTAGCCTTATTTCTTAATGAGAAAGGAAACAATCAAAGACGAATGGCATCATCAGAAACTCCATTTATCTTGAAAGTGTCGCATAATTCTAGGAAATTGGCCAAATGAGTATTTGGGTCTTCGTCCTGCAAACCATCAAACTGAACAAACTGTTGAATCATTTGAATAGTGTTAGGTTTCAGTTCAAAATTATTTACAGCAACAACAGGTCTAACAATACTCGATTCAGCCCCAATTAAATTGGGCTTGGCATAATCGTACATAGTACGAGTAGGATTTGCAGCAACCACAGGAGGTAGCTGATTATTCTGATTTTCAGCCATCTCCTCAGTAATAACAATAACTTTCTCTTGTTCTTCGGTTGTACTCTGTCGACTCTGCCTCGCTTCTCTACGGTTTCTACAAGCTGTGCTTTCAATTTCACTGTCAAACACTAGAGGCCCTGACAAGTTTCTTCTAGTCATAAACTAAAGGAACCTGCCAGAAGAAAATAAAAGAAAAGTTAGTAAAAAAAGATTAAAATTAAAACAAAATAAAATGCAATGAAAATAAAAATGGCTAAAGTAATAAAAATTAAGTGTTCCTAATATTTTAGTCCCCAACAATGGCGCCAAAACTTGATGACGTTATGAACTAACTAAAATTATGACAAAGGCAAGCACACCAATCGAATGGTAGTATAGCTATGGTGAGTCGGGAATATCGTATCCACGAGGACTAAAAGTACTAGTAGTTACTATCTTTTTATTATCTAGCAGAATAAATTGAAGGGATTTATTTTAACCTAATCTTAACTAACCTAATTACTAAGACGAAACAAAGAATAAAGTAGGAAAATATTTGAAGAAAATCAATGAGAGACAATACCAGGAAAGAATCCACCTAGACTTCACTTGTTATTCTAAATCTGAATTAAACGATTTATTCGCTTGTCTTGATCTGTAGAAATCCCTAACTTATGTTAATATCTCTTTCGAGAATAAAAACAACTGACTCTAGGCTGATTAATTGAAATCTCTTTCTAATTAAAACCACTATTGTCGCATTAACTCGATCTATGGATTCCCCTATTAGATTTGACTCTAATCCGGTAGATTTATGTCGTCTTATTTCTAGGATTGCATTCAACTCCACTCAATTATGTCAGATCTACTCTTAGATAGAGACTTTTGCTCCACTGAATAAGCACATCAATCATGAATTAATATCCTGAAAACATTAAAAAATGAAATAAGAACACATAATTAGGATCAAGAACAGATATTTATTGTGTAATTCAGAAAAATAAATAATAATATCCGTCTTAGATTTCACCCTCCCTAGGTATCTAGGGAGTTTAGTTCATACTTTGGAAGGAAAACATCTCAAAATTAGGAAAACAACAAAACATAAAGAAACCCAAAAACTTCGAGAGAAATTGAATGGAGCTCTTCAGTCTTGAAGGAGATCCTGCTTCTGAGTTGAATCCGTTGGCTTTCTTCGAGTCATTTCTTCGTTCAGCTCTACGTCCTCCCTTATTCTTCTTCTAATATGTATTTGTAAACTTTAGAATGCTCAGAAACCCTAAAAATTAGGTTTTTCCACGTAACAGGGAAGCAGGGTGCGAAATCGACACGGGCTGGCACATGGGCGTGTGGTAAACCTGTGTGGCTCACATGGGCGTGTGGCCAGCCCGTGTGGAAATGCCCAGGCCGTGTGGATCCTGGAAACAGCTCATTTTTCGCTCTATTATGCTCACCTAAGTATAGAAACATGAATTTAAAGGATTAGGAGTATCAAATTCACTAATTCACATAATAAATCTTCCAAAAACACATTAAGAATGGGATTAAAAACATGTTACTTTTATGGCTTATCACTTGGATTGGAGCTCACCGGAGATCCTATCACACTATCAAGTTATCATTTTGGGTATAAATGAATTCAAGCATTTTAAGTCTATGGAACGTATAGGGACTTAGTCAATTTGTTATGTGTGTCATTATTAATTTGGCCATATGTGTTAGATTGTAATTATTAATGCTTCATCTTATATATAGCCATGAATGATGGCTTATGTTGTTCATAAGTTTATTCATATGTTAATGCCCTCTTGTGAATGTGAAATTAGTATGTTTTTCACGGGCTAAGTATGATGTTTTAAGCATGATAAATGATGGTATAAGAATGACATGTTATTTTCTTGTTTGTAAGTGTTTGGTTTCATTTAAATGCTTGAATTTGTGTCATGTGATGTTGTGTAGATGAGTGCAAGTGAGGGTGTCAAAATGGCTTGGTAAATAGCCTTATTTTTGTCCACACGGGTAAACACAAGGGCGTGTGTCTAGACCGTGTGTGACACACAGTCTGCCTCCACGGGTATGTGATCCGGCCGTGTGTCCCCTATACCTTAATTGTTGCAAAACAGAATGCCCAAAATTGAGCACACGGCCAGAGACACGGGCGTGTGCCTCAGCTATGTGTGCTACAGAGCCTAGCACACAGGCGTGTGGCACAGCCGTGTGGCACTAGTCAGAGAGCACCCTAATTTGAACACGGTCTAAAGCACGAGCGTGTCCCTTGAACCACACGGTCGTTTGAGCCCTGCATCTAGCAAAAAATTTTCTAAGTTTTGTAAAAATTTCTAAAGTTCTCAATTTAGTCCCTAACCACTTCCAATACATATTTTGGGTCTCGTAGGCTCGCAATAGGGACTTCATGATCAAATATGAATGATTTTAATTTGGACGCAAATGTTATGACTCGAAAATATATGTTTGCTTGTGTTTATGTCCGGTAATGCCTCGTACCCTGTTCCGACATTGAATATGGGTAAGGGGTATTACATAAGCTTTAAAGTATGAAGTCTGCTAATATTTTTGTATGAATTGGATGTAAATAATGCCTAAATGCATGTAATGTAATGCGATAGGTTTGATATGTTATGTATAAGCATGTTCAATATCTGTTATACGAGCATGCATGATATATATATTCTGGCATCTGTTATTCTATTATATCTAGTATTTTGTTTGTATCTGGCTATGGGACAGGGTATGTATCATGTGGAGAAAGTGTTCTGTGTGAGGTGTTAACTCGCTATTTTACTGGCAACACTACTGCATTTTTATGAAAAGTGTCATAAGGACACTAAGTGGTGTGTAGAGCTGGGTGAGTGTTCTGTACCCAGCATGGTGTGTTGGGATGGTCAGAGATGATGTGTAGTGGATGGGAGTAGGATTGTAATTTGCATGTGACTCTGATTCTGCATGAGACATTCATCAATAGTTGTTCTGTTCTGTATTCAATCTATGATTCTATTTTTGTTAGTTTCACACTGAGTTATAAAACTCACTCTCTATTTGTTTGTTACTTTTAGGTAACCCTCAGACTTAGGCGGGTCGGTGCGATGGGAGCTCGGATATGTCCACAATTCTGTAAAACTCTATTTACATAAATTTGACTTATTTAAAATTCTATTTTGAGAGTTTTGTAATTTTTGGACTCTCTGGACATTTGGGTTTAATTTTTGGATTTGGATTTTAATTTGGGATTTCTATCATGACGTTTGGTAAAAGGACTTCACGAAAATAATTATTTTATGCAAGCAATCATTTTCAAGAAAACAAACTCGATTTTTCAAAATAAAACGTCTTAAGAACTTCCGCTGCAAATTATTTGATTTTTTTAAAATGTAAACAAATTATAGTTTTAATTAATAAGTATAACAACACGTTTTTCAAATAAAATGGACTATTTTAATAACAAAGATATACTATGTTTTCATAAAGAAAAAGTCGGATTTATAACTTTTCTTTGCAACATTTCCATATTCGGCCATAACGTCTAGGCAGGGTTTGGGGTGTTACACCACCTGTAACACCCCTTACCCGTATTCAACGTCGGAACCGAGTATGAGGCATTACCGGACTTATCTCACTTAAACATACAACTTTGGGCTATCAAATTTCATTCCAATATAAAATCTTTCATTCACATTCATAAAATTCTTATTATGGGCCTACGAGGCCTTACACATGCAAACGGAGGGCCTCAGAATCAAATCAGAATCTTTTGTGAACTTAGGAAAATTTTGCCATAACAGGGCCACACGCCCGTGTGGGCAGGCCTTGTGGTCAAACATACCCATGTTCCTAGCCTGTGTGGAATTTATTTTCTTTTTGAACCTATAGGGGTTTCCACACGGTCGAACACACGCTCGTGTCCTTGGCCCGTGTCCTCTACACGGCCTAAACACGCCCGTGTCATCACCCGTGTGTAAAAACCTGGGTATTCTGTTTGTGACGTCAGCAAAAAAATAAAAGGCATACGACCTAGGGACACGCCCGTGTCATCACCCGTGTGTAAAAACCTGGGTATTCTGTTTGTGACGTCAGCAAAAAAATAAAGGGCATACGACCTAGGGACACGCCCGTGTGTCTAACCCATGGTCGACACTGACTTGCAACACTAACATGCAAAGGACACACGGCCTGGTCACACACCCACAGGACTGACCGTGCGTCACACACGACCTAGACACACGCCCGTGTGCCTACCCGTGTGGACAAGAACAAGGCTATTTGCCAAGCTCTTTTTATCACCCTAACTCATACAACATTAATCACATTCAACCATTTACCAAGCAACTCAATCATGTATCATACACATTCATGAATAACCTCATCTTTTCATATATATATAATGATAATGAGCCATTAAATATGGCCATTTACAAAAGTGTTTATCTTTAAAGGAGCCAGCCCACTTGGCCAAAACAACAAAACATTCACTAAGTCTAGACCCTATACATACCATACTCAAAACGTTAAAACTAATAAACCGAGACGAGCTGATAGTGTGGATGATCTTCAAATTATCATCGTATCCCGAACCAGCTCTTTGACAGTATAAAACAAGGGAAAAGAAAGGGAATAAGCTTTAAGATTAGTAAGTTTACATGTAAACTATAAGCATCATAACATATGCTAATCAATCTATAACATTTCATACTAAGCAAGAACAATTCACATTTCCATGATCATGCTTACTCATCTCATCTCTTACCACATTCCAACCACATAACAATTATATTGCTCACAATTACTCGTACACATTCCCTGTACTCATCACCACAAAACAACATGAAATATTGACTTATATAATTTCTCAATGAACCCCTCGGAATAATACTAATTACCCGGTGGCTTCGCACACAGCCCACCATTAATCAATAATAGAGTGGTATTGCACATAACCCACCAAATGATAATATAAATGATGGTATCGCACACAACCCATCGTGAATAAGTAATAAGGTGGTATCACAAACAGCCTACCAAAAAGGATGATTACGGTGGTATCGCACACAGCCCACCAATTAATCATTACAGATATTTTTCCACACTTACGTATCTATTCCGAGGTTCATACGGGAATTACTCACTATCTATCAATATCAATCAATCTCAAACATAATAGATCTCATTCATACAATGCACCAATAAGTAACAACAGATGTATTAAACATGTATAGTTTACACATAAACTTACCTCGGTGCAAAATGTATTAGTCGACGTTTTAGTCAGTAACCTTGCCTTTTCCTCGGTCAAGGTTGTTTCCGCGCTCTTCTTGATTTATAATAATAAAATTCACTCATTCAATCACTTTCTAATTCATGATATTTCAAAATTTCTACTTAGGCAAAAATGACCATTTTGCCCTTCTACTTTGGCAAAATTACGATTTTACCCCTAGGCTCGTAAATTGTTTTTCATCATATTTTCTCATCAAACAAGCCTAGTTGAACATTTATTTCTCTTACAACAACTCACAAAACCAATTATTTCATGCATTTATTACACAAATTCAACCTTTACTAATAGGTCCCATTTAGGTGTTTTCATGGTAACACCTTTCACAAAAGTTATTCCTTAACTCACTAACATTCATTTTCTTCCATAAAAACTCAGCAAACAACATGAATACTCTCACGGCAAGTCCCTAAACTCAACCATTTTGCAAAATAGTCCCCTCATTAGCTAGCTTAAGCTTTGGGGGTTCCAAAAGTACAAAAATAATCAAGAAAGACCTTTAAAATCACTTACTTGCAAGAGATTTATTTTGCTAAAATTTTGAACCCTAAGAACTCTAATTTCCCTTCAATTTTTGGTGGTAGAAGAAGCATCAATAGTAAAAGATGATATCTTCTTTCTTTGCCTTATTTTATTCATTTTTATCACATAATTCCACCAAATTTTGACCAAAATTTAATGCTTTGTCTCCCTTGTTTACTATGGCTGGCCAACACACCTTTAATGGCCTAATTGCACTTTAAGGACCTCCAATTTAATATTCTATGGCTATTAGGCACCTCTACCTTGTATAATAGAACTTTTGCACTTTATGCGATTTAGTCCTTTTTCACAATTAAGGATACAATTGCTAAAATTAAAGCACCAAACTTTTCATGCATCCTTATAAACATGCTATAACACATAAAATAATATCAAAATAATTTTCTTCAACCTCAAATTAGTGGTCCCGAAACCACTATTCTGACTAGCTCCAAAATCGGGTTGTTACACCACCATAGCTAAATCATAAAGAAAACTTCAAAAAAATTTCAAGACATTTGACCATCAATTAGTAAGTGAAATCTAATCTTTTTCTTGTAATTTGTAACAGCCCAATTTCAGTGAAATCAGAACAGTGGTTTCGGGACCACAAATTCGAGTCAAAAATAAAATTTATTTTAATTTTATTACATGGTCTGTATTATGTTAGAAATGTCTTGTGAAAATTTTGATAAGAAAATTTATCGATTAAGTGTTTAATTACAAGATGGACTAAATCGCATAAAATGCAAAAGTTGAATTCTAGTACCTAGAAGGATTAAATAGCTATGGAATTCAAAACTTGAGGTCCTTATATGGTAATTAGACCATTAAAGAAAGGTATGTAGATACTTTGGTGACTTATCCTTGGAAATTTAGAAAAAGGGCAGGGACTAAATTGGAAATTAAAATAATTTAATTAATTAAAAGATGATAAAAGAATTATCATCTTATTTTATATCATCGTCAACCCAAAAATACATGGAAACCCTAGGAGAGAGAGAAGAAACTTTCTTGGCTTAATTAGACCCAGACAACACAAATTTGAGGTTAGACTAAAGAAAAGAAAAAGTTTCGGATTAGCAATTGTGGTAGGCGACATTTTGGTGAATGTTGGGGCAAGTTCAACAACCGAGTTTGCTACAAGTGTGGTTCGCAGGATCATTTCATTCGGGACTGCCCTGAAGTAGCTGAGAAGGACAATGCTCAGAGTGTGAGATCGAGTGGTGCTGCAATTAGAGGTAGGCCACCCCAAAATGCAGGAGGTAGAAGCGGTACTCAGAGAGGGACTTCGGATATAGCTGTTCAATCCGAGGCTCGTGCACCTGCCAGAGCCTATGCCATTCGTGCCTGAGAGGAAGCTTCATCTCCAGATGTTATCACTAGTATATTTACTCTCTTTAATACTAGTGTAATTGCTCTAATTGATCCTGGTTCAACTTATTCCTATGTGTGTGAAGCATTAGTATCCAGTAAGACTTTACCTATTGAGTCTACTGAGTTTGTGATTTGGGTTTCGAACCCCCTGGGCCGGTGTGTGTTAGTTGACAAGGTGTGCAAGAATTGCCCTTTGATGATTCGAGATTCATGTTTTCTGGCTGATTTGATGTTACTACCATTTGATGAGTTCGATATCATCCTCGGCATGGATTGGTTAACCGTGCACGATGCTATGGTAAATTGCAGACGAAAGGCTATTGATCTGCGGTGCCAGAATAATGAGATAATTCAGATTGAGTCTGCTGATTTAAATGGGCTACCAGTAGTGATATCTTCGATGTTGGCTTGGAAGCATATGAGAAAGGGTTGCGAAGCTTACTTTGCTTATGTGATTGATAGTAAAGTGACTGAAAAGAAGATTGAATCTGTACCTGTTGTATGTGAGTATCCAGATGTGTTTCCGGAAGAATTGCCGGGATTGCCACCTGTTCGGGAGATAGAGTTTGGTATTGAGTTAGTACCAGGGACGACTCCGATCTCGATAGCTCCGTATAGAATGGCACTGACTGAATTAAAAGAGTTAAAAGCCCAGTTGCAAGAGTTGACAGATAGAGGTTTTGCTCGACCGAGTTTTTCTCCCTGGGGTGCGCCAGTGTTATTTGGGAAGAAGAAAGACGGAATATTGAGGATGTACATAGACTATCGGCCGCTTAATAAAGTGACCATAAAGAATAAATACCCGTTGCCGCGCATTGATGATCTATTCGATCAGTTAAAGGGAGCCTCAGTAATTTCGAAGATTGATTTAAGATTGGGTTATTATCAGTTGCGAGTTAGAGACTCTGATGTGCCTAAGACTACTTTCCGAACGAGATACGACCATTACGAGTTTTTGGTGATGCCATTCGGACTCATTAACGTCCCTTCTATTTTCATGGATTTGATGAATTGAGTATTCAGACAGTATCTGGATTGGTTTGTAGTTGTGTTTATAGATGACATTCTGATCTATTCGCGCAACGAAACCGAGCATGCCGAACACTTCAGACCTGTGTTACAGATTTTGCGTGATAAGCAGTTGTACGTGAAATTCAGTAAATGTGAGTTCTGGTTACGCGAAGTTAGCTTCCTGGGGCATGTTGTTTCAGCATCAGGTATTCGGGTTGATCCGAGTAAGATTTCGACTATACTTGATTGGAGACCCCCGAGGAATATTTCTGAAATTCAGAGTTTTCTGAGACTTGCTGGTTATTACAGACGCTTTGTGACAGGTTTCTCGATGATTGCAACTCCGATGACAAAGCTACTTCAAAAAGATGTTAAATTCGAGTGGACAGAGAAGTGCCAGAAGAGTTTCGATCAGTTGAAAACTTTATTGACTGAAGCTCCAGTGCTTGTTTAGCCAGAGTCTGATAAAGAGTTCGTTATCTTCAGTGATGCATCCTTAAATGGTCTAGGCTATGTTTTGATGCAGGAGGGTAAGGTTGTAGCCTACGCCTCGAGACAGTTAAAGCCACATGAAAAGAACTATCTGATGCACGATCTCGAATTAGCCGGTATAGTTTTTACTCTGAAGATATGGCGCCACTATCTGTTCGGTGAAAAATGCCATGTTTATTCTGATCATAAAAGCCTAAAGTATTTAATGACTTAGAAGGATCTGAATCTGAGACAATGACGATGGTTGGAATTATTAAAAGAATACGAACTTGTGATTGATTATCACACGGGAAAAGTTAACGTGGTTGCGGATGCCTTAAGCCGAAAATCACTGTTTACTTTGCGTGTTATGAATACATGTATGGTTATGTCTGATGATGGTGCGATTATAGCAGAGTTAAAAGCGGGACCGTTATTTGTTCAGCAGATTTATGAAACTCAGAAAGTGGATAATGACTTGATAGCGAAAATGAATCAATGTGAGTCGAATGTTAGCTCGGAATTTTAAGTTGATGCTTATGGATGTTTGCGGTTTAGAAACCGAATATGTGTACCAAAGAATCCTGAACTAATTCGGATGATTTGTAACGAGGCTCATAATAGTAGATTGTCTCTTCACCCGGGTAGTACAAAGATGTATAATGATATGAAACAGTACTATTTGCACGATATGAAAAGGGATATTTTAGATTTTGTGTCGAAATGCTTGGTATGTCAGCAAGTAAAAGCTGAGCATCAGGTACCGTCGGGATTACTTCAACCAATTATGATACCCAAATGGAAATGGGATCGAGTCACGATGGATTTTGTATCTGGGTTACCGTTGACACCGAGCGAGAGAGATGCAATCTGGGTTATTGTTGATAGATTGATGAAGTCGGCTCACTTTATCCCAGTCCGTACAGTTTACTCGCTCAGAAAGCTAGCTGAATTGTACATTTCTCAGATTGTACGATTACACGGAGTACCTATTTCTATTGTTTTGGATAGAGATTCGAGGTTTAAATCGCGGTTTTGGAAGAGACTGTAAGATGCATTAGGTACTAAATTGCATTTTAGCACAGCTTTTCACCCTCAGACAGATGGCCAATTCGAGAGAATTATTCAAATACTTGAGGATATGTTGAGATGTTGTGTTCTCGAGTTCGAGGGTACGTGGGAACGATACTTGCCTTTGATTGAGTTTGCATACAATAATAGCTTTCAATCGAGTATCAAAATGGCACCTTACGAGGCTTTGTACAGTCGTAAATGTCGTACACCTTTGTATTGGACTGAGCTAAGTGAAAGCAAGATACACGGGGTTGATCTAATCCAAGAGACTGAAAAGAAAGTAAAAGTGATCCGCGAAAGTTTGAAAGCAGCGTCAGACCGTCAGAAATCTTATGCGGATTTGAAACGTAAAGATATAGATTTTCAGATTGGTGACCAAGTATTTTTGAAAGTCTCGCCGTGGAATAAAATACTTAGATTTGGTCGCAAGGGCAAGCTGAGTCCGAGGTTTATTGGGTCGTACGAGATTATTGAGCGTATCGGGCCGGTTGCATACATGTTGATGTTGCCACCTGAGTTAGAAAAGATCCACAATGTTTTTCATGTTCCGATGCTTCGACGATATAGATCCGATCCTACTCATGTGATTAGTCCGTCAGAGATTGAGATTCAATCTGATTTGACCTATGAGGAAGAACCGATTCGTATTTTGGCTCGTGAAGTGAAAGAGCTGCGTAATAAGAAAATCTCGTTGGTGAAAGTATTGTGGCATAAGCACGGGGTCGAGGAAGTAACTTAGGAGCTTGAAGATTCAATTAAAGAACGTTATCCTAACCTATTCACCGGTAAGATTTTCGGGGACAAAAATCCCTAAGGGGGAGAGTTGTAACAGCCCGATTTTTTACCCTAATCAGAATAGTGGTTTCGAAACCACAAATCCGAGTAAGTAAAATATTTTAATATTATATTCGGTGCCTATGATATATGATTGAGCATGTGTTAAAATTTCGTGAGTTAATTTGTTCGTTTGTGTGTTTAATTTAAGAAAAAGGACTAAATCGCATAAGTGGTAAAAGTAGCCTTTTACTTGATTGAGTGATTAAATTGATGTGTCTTTATAAAGAGGAGGACTTGTGTTGTAAGTTACCCTTTTTGCAAGAGTAGTAGACGGCAACATGCATATATATTATGCATTTATATGTTTATTATATATGTTAAGTTAATAATAATAATAAAATCATTTTTATAAGTTATATTATAATAAAACATAAAAGAAAATAAAAACATGCATGTGTTCATCCATACTTACCGAAAACAAAAGAAAAGAGAAAGAAAAAGACTTAGCTCCATTCGGCCTTGATTAAGCTTGATTAAGGTAAGTTTTAGCTCGATTTTTGATAATTTTTACGTTTTTGAGATCGTTGCTATGTGATTTAGCTAGTCCATTCTTGAATTTTTGAATTGGTTATGTATTTCGTGAATTGCCATTGAAGAAAGCTTGTTGTTTTTGTGGTTTGATGATGAAATATGGATTGTATGTGTTAGATTAACAAGTTTTGTTTTTGAATTTTTGATGAAATTGAGTAATTTGGGTTAAATTGCAAAAATAAATTTTTGAGGGACTAAAATGCAAAATAAATGAAATTTATGAGTGTGTATTAGGACTATGAATATTCGGCCCTAAAGAAGTGTGGTCAAATTTTGAATATTTTCTGTTTTGTGCAATATGGACTAAATTGTGAAAATGTGAAATATTAAGGGTAAAAATGTAATTTGCCCATTTATGCGTTTTTGGACTAAATTGAATGAAAAATGTTACAATGAGCTTAATTTGAAATTATTTAGATCAAGAACAAAAAGGATCGGGATTGGATCGGGGAAAGGAGAAGTTAATCGAATAGTTGGAAAACGTAGTCCGTCTATACTCGAGGTAAGTTTTTAAGCAATTGGGTTGAATTGAATTTTTATCTATATTGATGTACATGTATTTAATAGAGGTAAGTATGTGTAATGTCTTAATGCCGAATGTGATATTGATTGAGAGATGTATTTAGCCGAATGTAAGGTAGACATACAAACCTTTGATTCATCTGAATAAAATATGTATATTTATCAATAATATAGCTAAATGTGGTATTGAATTGAGAGATGGTTGTATCCGAATAGGGTGTGTATATATACGTATTGAATGTTGCCAAATGTGATAATGTTTTATGAGATGAATGAGTTGATTTGGAAATGTATATATATATATGATTGTAAACAAGATTATATGTGTTTGTATGAATGCAGAGGAAATCAGATAATGAGCACTAAGTGTGCGAAATCGGATAATGAGCACTAAGTGTGCGAATTAAATTTCTGAGCACTAAGTGTGCGAATTAAATTTCCGAGCACTAAGTGTGCGAAATCAGATAATGAGCACTAAGTGTGTGAATTAAATTTCTGAGCACTAAGTGTGCGAAATCGAATAATGAGCACTAAAAGTGCGAATTCAACTTCCGAGCACTAAGTGTGCGAAATTGGATAAAGATATTTAAGTGTATGAATTGAACTTCAGGACATTTTGGGTGCAAAAATTCGGTTAGTGAGCATTAAAGGGAAGGGTAAATATGAATTTAAAGATTGAACTTGGTAAGTCCCGATGCTATGAGAGATTATCATTTGAATGGTAAGTATAAATTTGATAAGTAATATATGTATAGGAAATTAATTGCTAAGTGTATGTATAATCGGTTTTTGGAACTATGAAAGGTGATAGTTAAATATGCATTTGTTTAAAAGTGAGGAATGGATTATAAATCTATGTGAAACTTATCATTGAATGTTGGGATATTCGGTCTAAGGATCATGAAATGTGTAAATTTTCTAATTTAATGGTTTAAGGCATGGTTATGTATTTGCTTATAACTTACTAAGCTAAGATAGCTTACTTTATGTGGTTGTTGTGTTGCTTATTAGGTTTTGAAGTCCAGACTCGAGCTCGGGGATCATCGTCAAGTCTATCACACTATCAACTAACCTTGGTACTTTATAAGTAGTACTTCTTTTGAAACTATGGCATGTATAGGCTATGTCACTTTTGAGTTGATTTTGAATGATGTGTATTTGTATAAATGCCACGCGAAAATGGCTAAATCATGGTATTATGGTTTTATATAGATTTGGCTATGGTATTAACTTAATTTGGAGTATAAACCTTAATGTGTTTATGTTTGGTATTTGGTTATGAGGATTGAATGAATTGAGTTAATCATAGTTGTGAATATTCGGTCATGGTATTTGTATGATATAGTAGATATACTTTCATGATTGGTATGAATAACATTATAGGTTATGTCTTTGGGTTGTGCATATTCGGCTAATGGAATTTAAATGACCAAATGAATAGTGACCTTTGTTAATTGTTGAAAAATGCTTGTGTATATATATGTATTAGTTGAATAGATTTAAGCTAAGTGCATAAATGTTTAAGTATTCTCTGAAAGCATATCATTAATTACTATGTATTCGGTTATGACTATTTAAATAGTAATTATTTTGCTATGATCTGTGCTAAGTCTATTAATGCCCTGTAATCCTAATCCGGCGACGGATACGGGTTAAGGGTGTTACATCATTGGTAAAAATTTTGGGTAAGAAATGAAGCTAGAAATGGATTTATTTTGTCCACATGGGTAGACACACGGGCGTGTGTCTTAGCCATGTGTGACACACGGTCTGGTACACGGACGTGTGGTTAGGCCGTGGTTCCCCTGCACCTTAATTTGAGAAACAGAATGTTCAAAATTGAGAGCACGGGCAGACACAAGTGTGTGTCTCAGCCGTGTGTGCTACAGGCCTAGAACACAGGTGTGTGTCTTGGCAATGTGAAACCTGTACCTAATGTTGAAAAAATTAATTAACCACACGGCCTAGCATACGGGTGTGTAGTTGGCCGTGTGGCACAAGTCAGAGAGTTACATGAGGTCAAACACGGCCTGTAGCACGGGCGTGTCCCTTGGACCACGCGGGCGTGTGAGCCCTGTAACTTAGAACATTTTTGAAATTTCGCAAAAAAATTTTAGAGTTTCTGATTAAGTACCGACTCGATTCTAAAGCTCATATTGGGCCTCGAGGGTCCATTTAAGGGACGTTATGAATAATTTCGGTAAATGAATAGTATTTAATGTGAAATTTTCGTAAACGTTCTAAAAACTTCGGTAATGCTCCGTAACTCTGTTCTGGCGACGGATATAGGTTAGGGGTGTTACATAATTTTTATAGATTTAAGGTTACGCGACGCGAGCTTGATTTAGCTAGCCCACGTACCAATTTGATAAACTATTAAAGTTTTATAAATTTTTTATTGTTGATTTCTTGAATAATTAGGCTTGAAATTGATAGATTTTAAGGTTAGAATATAAAAAGGACTAGATTGTAAAGTTAATTTAACTTGTTTGTCAACTTTGTTACATTAGAGACCAAATTGAATAGATGTAAAATTAGTCATGAAACTTTGTTAGAAGTAGGAAATATTGAGTTCCTAATGATAAAGTAGGGAATCGGATGCTAAACCGAAGCTAGGAATTGAAAGTTATGCTTATCTTGAGTTTAGGGACTAAATTGAACAAAATGTAGAATTTGGGGGAAACCAAAAATTAAATTTCTATAGGATCATGCATATCACAGAATAGTATGGAAATATTTGGTATTTATTGGTGATATAAAATAATTTTATAGATTAAGAATTAGATCGAAGTGAAGTTCAAGGAAAAGCTAAAATTAGGGATTAGTCCCTGAAGTATCCTCTCTTTTCACATTTTGAACAGATAAGTTCATATGGAACTTACTAGTTTATTTTACGCTGTGTTTGATTTCTTATATATGTGAATGTTTAGATATAATTAGAATTTTAGTAAATATGACATGTTTGGCTAATTGTGGACTAAATTGAAATGTCATGTGTTTATTGGTTAATATGTAACAGTACAGGGTAAAAATATGAAAATTGATTGATTACAAGACATGTAAATGAATTATGCAATCAGATACAGGGATTTGCAATGATGTATATATAGAAATGATGCCCGTGTGAACTTAGTAAAAGATTAGGATACGGTTGGCATGCTAATAGGGTTATACACGCAATTGAATGGGGATTTTACATGTTATAACAAGGTCTAAAATTTGTTGCAAACTCTCGGATTATATGTATCGTCGGTTTATCCCGGATAGGTAACCTTGATATATTGTCAGCTTGTGTGAGTAAACCTTTTATAATGTCAACTTGTGTGAGTAAACCTTTTATAATGTCAGCTTGTGTGAGCAACTTATTCACATGTGTATCCGAGTCCAATTTTACTATAGTTCCATCGAGTGATATTCAATTGAATGGAAATGGAAACTTAAATTTTAATTGGAAATGAGATAGTATATGTTTGATAATTGATATGTGATAAGTATGTGATTTTATTAATGTAGTGACATTGCTCATAATATAAATACATGACTAACATACTTGATTGGTAATGTTGATATGTGACTAGTTATGCCATTATGTTCCAAGCATAGCCATGTTGAATGCCAAAATGATTAGTTTAATTATGCTTAAAATGATCAAGGTATGTATAGTGATTTCAATTGAACTTAATAAGCATTCTTAATGCTTACTCTAGTTGTTTTCCTTCCCTATAGATTGCCCCTTTGCGGAACTCACGAGCCGAATCAATGAAGGAGCTCACACTATCAAAAGACGGTAGATATATGTTCATTTTGAGTCAAGACATTGTGGCATATATATAAAGGTCTTTGATATGCAAATTTCATTATGGGTTAGCTGTTTTATGTTAAATGTGCAGTAGTTGAATTTGAAAGCTTAACATGGCATGTAACTTATAGTTGCATGTTTTGGTCAAGGTTGATGCCTTGGTGAATGAACATCACAAGCTCTGTGTGGTTTAATATGTTAATGGTTGCAAGTGAATTAATTGAAATGGCTAGGTTGATGAATGTTTAGAAATGGTAAGTTTGAATTATAAGCATGATACATAGCTTAGTTAATGTATTGGTTAATTCATGTCAAGTGAGTTCCTTAAATGGCTTAATTCTTAGTTTTCCTATTGAAACATATTGGGATTGGTAAATGTAGTATTTAGAAATAATTGATTGAATTGGAAATTTAGTATCCTTAGATGAAAATTATGTTTGGTGTGTTATGTTCAATGGTTAGTTCCAAGTGATATAGACTTGTGTTAGCTTGAACAGTATTGTTTTAGCATAGGAGGAATTGGTGTATGCATGAATATGATGATATGTTGTAATAAGGTCACTTGAATTAGATACCAAATGTGTATTTTGCCAAAAATAGGGGTAACGTCGTGATCATGAGTCCCCGATGTCACAACCTCGTCCAACAGAGAATGTTTCTGTAACACCGATACACATGTCATTGCAATGTAACTCACTAAGTTGACGACATCATGACAAGGGAAACATGAAGTCACGGCATCGCTCTGAGATTTTTAAAACTTTACATTTTGGTCCTAATCCATACTTGAGTTAGCAAAAGAGCTTTTGTAAGCTCGTATGAGACCCATAAATGATTGTTTAACATATTATGAACGTGACTAATGGTTATTTACATGTTTGAATGATTGAATGATGTAAAATTGTCTGTAATTACTCCGACAACGATTGTAGCATATTGTAGCTCGGACTAGATGATCAGATTGGGCAAGGGGTGTTACAAGTTTCTTATTTCCTGAAACATTTTGGAGTGGAAAAAGTAAGAGTATTCAAGGTACTTACCTTTTGGATGCAATTTTACTCAAAACCAAGCTTCCAAACACTTGATTTCATCCTCACACTAGCTTGAAAATTCATTTTCCATCATTTCCTCATCTTCTTATGCACAAAAATATAACTAAATATTAGCATATAAGCTTTGCAAGCTTTCTCATACAACAAATCTCAAATATCAAGCTAGGAAAGGTGAAAAAAAACTATTACTTACCTTAGTGAATCTTTATCTCTCAAGACCTATATAAACCCTAGTTGAAATAGAGGATTTGAATGTGGATTCAAGCTTGGAGATGGGTTTTCCAGTTTATTTTAGCAAAAACTCAAGGTTCGGGTGTTAGATTTTTGAGAAACTTGAAGAAAATATAAAAAATGGGAGGAGAGGAATTTTCTCCTCCCTTAAGGAGACCCATGGCTTATTGGGGGAAGAAGAGAAAGAATTCCTCTCCACATTCCATCTCTTCATTTAATTCATATCCAATTGATACGGTCCATCTCGGGTTAGGAGGCTAATCGTAAATGTTGCCCGATCGTAAATTAGGTAGTTTCTCTTTTAATTAACAAAGGGATAATTTTATTGGAAATAAAATCTCTGAAAGGTAAAGATAGGTGATAGGTTGAAATGGATACGTATTTGAAACAAGAAAGAACCTTTAATAAAAATTAAAGACCCGAATCTTATAAGTTTCAAATTGATGGAATGAGTTTTGAAATAAAAACCGAGACCCACTATCTAGCGAGATAGGAACCAACGGTATAGGTAAATGAACGCCATACCCGAAAGGATGATAAGTTCGAAACAAGGAAAGAACGACGCCACTAGAAAACTAGATAAGTCAATTCAAACGTTGAGAATTAGGAGAGTGAATACTCACCAAAAGAAAATTCTTCTTCATAAAAATTCAAAGTTGTTTACAAAATGAAATGTGCAAAATATTTATAGGCCTTTCCAATGATAGCCGAATAGGGAGGAATAAACTTGAGGGCTTCAATCTCTATTTGTGCACACGAGTAGTTGACTTGGTGGGGCATTTGTGAATATTCGGCCAAGGGAAATCATGGAGCATGAAGGTTTGGCCACTTGAAAATAAAGCATTTGAATGCTATGGCCGTTCTACCTAATCTCCACCAAATATTGCTGCCATATGTCACTTGAAATTGCCATATGTTTGGCTAAATTACCCTAATTTAAAAGTGCTATGCCCTTCATGGCCGCACATAGGCTTCAAATTGCTCCAAATATTTTAATCAATTTCATTGAAATAATGGAGCATGTCGTCCCATTTTAAGCACAATAAACAAATGATTCCATTTATTCCTCCACATGCTTCATGCCTTGCCGTCCATGCCTTTGTTTACAAAAGACAAAATTCTTATTTTATGCTCCATTCTTCAATTGTTTATCCCATGGTGGTTTTGCACTTCAATTTATTTATTCCAAGCATTGCCGTCAAAAACACTAGCCATACATGTTTCATTTCTTTAATATTTCACTAGCACATGCCTAATTATTCTACTATAGCTGTCCATGCCTTCATATCCACCCATTTGCACATCTTCAATTTTCACATTTGTTTATTCAACCAACAAACATATTTTTCCATCATGTGCTTTTCACGCATGGTCTATCTTATGCACCCACACGCACATTATCTTCAAATCCCATTATCATGTAATTGCTTCAATTGTTTATTTCATTAATTCCACCATGTTGATTCAAATTCAGGGCTTGCATTTTCACCATCTTCCATGACATCAAAAACGTGGAGCACTGCATAAAATCACATTAATTAAAATTCGACTAGACAGAATTTTAATTACCTTATTTAAACACTAGATAAGAGCATACTAATATTCAACTTCGACAAAGACTAACTAAAAAAAATAAATAAGAAATAAGAAAATGAAGCTATTACTAAAAATAAAAATTAAAACATGCGTAAATTAAAGTGTTAAATAAACTAGCAGTCGGACTAGCTAGTATATTCAACTTCAAATAAATTGTATGAGTTCAGCATGTTTTTGGGCTCTCTTTTATGGTCATCCCAAATTTGTGCCACCAACACCATTGCGGCATCTTTGAATTGTTTGGTTCGGGAACGTGTAATTGGCCCATTAGGTAGCCTCATCGGGTCATGGTCATCGTCCGTCACAGGCGGTGAGCTCATATCATCCCCTCCCTCTTTAAGTTGATTCGTCCTCGAATCATCACCTACATCGAAAGGAGAAAGATCAGAAACATTAAAACTCGCGCTCACATTATAGTCACCTGGTAAGTCCAATTTGTAGGAGTTGTCATTTATGCGTTCAATGACTTGAAATGGACCGTCCCCCCTTGGGAGCAGTTTGGATCGCCTTTGCTTGGGAAACCTTTCTTTTCGCATATGAACCCAAACCCAGTCCCCTGGTTCAAAGAGAATGCGTCTACGACCTTTGTTAGCTCGTTGGACGTATTGCTTGGTTCTTGCTTCAATATTCTCGCGCACCTTTCGATGCAGCTCCTTTATGTATTCCGCCTTTTTCCTAGCATCAGAATGGATAAATTTTTCTGAAGGCAATGGCAATAAATCAAGAGGGGTGAGAGGGTTAAACCCATAAACAATCTCGAAAGGTGAAAATTTAGTTGCAGAATGAACAGTTCGGTTGTAAGCAAATTCGATGTGGGGCAGACAGTCTTCCCATGTTTTGAGATTTTTTTGCACCAATGCTCGCAACAAGGTTGATAGGACTCGGTTCACTACTTCGGTTTGTCCGTCCGTTTGAGGATGACACGTGGTCGAGAATAGTAGTTTCGTCCCTAACTTTCCCCACAGAGTTCGCCAAAAATGACTTAAAAATTTTATGTCCCGATCAGATACGATCGTCTTTGGAACTCCATGCAATCGTATGATTTCCCTAAAAAACAAGTTTGCAATATGTACAGCATTGTCAGTCTTAGAATAAGGGATAAAATGGGACATTTTAGAAAAACGATCAACTACAACAAAAATCGAGTCCTTCCCGGTTTTTGATCTTGGTATTCCAAGGATGAAATCCATGGAAATGTCGACCCACGGAGTGTCTGGAATAGGAAGGGGCGTATATAAACCGTGAGGCTGGACCCGTGATTTGGCTTGTTTGCAAGCAATGCAACGTTCACAAATTCGTTCGACATCCTTTCTCATTCCTGGCCAAAAAAATGTTCTTGAAGAGTGGACAATGTTTTGTCTCTTCCAAAGTGACCCATAAGGCCACCACTATGTGCCTCTATCACAAGCATGTCTCGCATAGAACCTTGCGGTATACATATCTTGTTTTCCTTGAAAAGGAATCACTCATGCCTGTAAAACTTATCGAAAGCACCACTCTCACAAGCATTATAGACATTGCCAAAATCAGCATCATTAGCATACAATTCCTTAATGTGATGGAAACCAAGTACTTTAGAATCAAGAAAGGTTAATAAAGAGTACCTCCGTGATAACGCATCCGCTACTACATTTTCCTTACCTTTCTTATACTTAATTACGTACGGAAACGATTCTAAATACTCGATCCATTTTGCATGTCGTTTGTTGAGCTTGTGCTGACCTTTAATATACTTGAGTGCTTCATGATCTGAATGAATAACAAACTCTTTTGGCCTCAAGTAATGTTGCCACGTTTCAAGCGATCTTATTAGAGCGTACATTTCCTTGTCATACTCGGGGTAATTAAGTGCATCTCCGTTCAATTTCTCGCTGAAGTATGCCACCGGTCTTCCATTCTGAGTTAGTACGGCTCCGATCCCTACACCTGATGCATCACACTCAATTTCAAAAGTTTTAGTAAAGTCAGGAAGGGATAACAATGGAGCTTTGACAAAACATTCTTTAATGGCATTAAATGACCGTTCTTGCTCATCGGACCAATGGAAAGCTGAATTCTTCTTGATCACGCTTGTTAAAGGAGCGGCTATCGTGCTGAAGTTGGGCACGAATCGGCGGTAAAAATTAGCCAACCCATGGAAACTTCGTACTTGGCTAACCGTTGTAGGACGGGGCCATTCTTGGATTGCTCTAACCTTCTCTTGGTCCATCTCTAATCCATTTGCACTTACGACGTATCCTAAGAAAATAACCTTGTCAGTACAAAAAGGACATTTCTCGAGATTAGCGTACAATACCTCTTTCCGCAGTGTTTCTAAGATCGCACGTAAATGTTGGAGGTGATCCTCCAAAGATTTGCTGTACACTAATATGTCATCAAAATAAACAACACATGATTTGCCAATGAAAGCTCGTAAAACATGATTCATAAGTCGCATAAAAGTACTTGGAGCGTTTGTAAGTCCGAATGGCATTACCAACCATTCATACAAACCTAACTTTGTTTTGAAAGCCATTTTCCACTCATCGCCTTCCCGCATCCTAATTTGGTGATAGCCACTTTTGAGATCAATCTTTGTGAAGATTCGAGCTCCACTCAACTCGTCGAGCATATCATCGAGTCGGGGTATTGGGTGTCGGTATTTGACGGTAATCTTGTTGATGGCGCGACAGTCGACACACATTCGCCACGAACCATCTTTCTTTGGCACTAGTAGCACCGATACCGCGCATGGACTAAGGCTTTCTCGGATATATCCCTTTTCTAGCAATTCAGTGATTTGCTTTTGGAGCTCTTTTGTTTCTTCGGGATTACTCCGGTACGCAGGTCGATTGGGCAGGGAAGCTCCCGGCACCAAGTCAATTTGATGTTCTATGCCTCGAATGGGCGGTAAACCACTTGGTATCTCATCTGGAAAGATGTCCTTGAATTCCTGAATCAGAGACAACACAGAAGAAGGAAGATTCTCGGGTAAGTCGTTAGTGTTCAAAAACGATTCCTTGTATAGTAAGACATACATCGGTTGTCTCACACACAAAGCTTTTCGAATATCTCTTGCTTTTGCAAAAACACTCATTTTTCCATTTTCTTTTTCTTCCTTCGTTTCCTCTTCTTTTTGTTCACACTCTCTTGTTTTATCACTTAATTTCTTGCCCCTCTTTTTTTTAAATTCTTCTCTTTTTCTTTCTCATTTTTCCGCTCACTTTCTTTTGATTTTTCCATTGATGCCTTCATCTTCAACTGATCTTCGTAAACTTGCTTGGGTGTTAGCGGAGTTAGCGTCACGTTCCGGCCCAAGTATTTAAAGGTGTACCGATTAGTGTAGCCGTCATGGATTGCTCGCTTGTCAAATTGCCAAGGTCGCCCAAGCAGGAGATGTCCCACTAGCATCGGAACCACATCGCACAAGACCTCATCTTGATACTTCCCTATTGCAAAGGAAACCAAAACTTGTTTTGTGACCTTGAGTTCTCCCGCGTCGTTAAGCCATTGTAGCTTATACGGATGGGGATGTTTGGTGGTAGTCAATCCAAGTTTCTCCACTAATATGGTGCTAGCCACATTAGTACAGCTTCCTCCGTCAATAATGACGCAACAAACCTTCCCTTGTACTTGGCAACGCGTATGGAAGATGTTTTCGCGTTGTTGTTCGTTTTTGACACCTTGTAAGCTAAGGCTCCTTTTTACCACCAAGATCTCTCCACTTTCGGCTTGTTCTACCTCTTCCTCATCTTGGGATGTTTCACTGGCATCATCTTCCTCTTCACTTCCGGATTCAATCTCGCCATTATCTCGAATAAATATAGTGTTTCGGTTTGGACATTGATTTGCCATATGTCCTCGTCCCAAACATTTGAAACACTTAATGTCTCGGGACCGATTCGGAAGAGCTTCCATTTTTCCCTTGCTCGTTTCACCGATAGGCTTGTTAAACTTGGGTGCGCCACTTGTTTCTTTGGCTCGATTCGGTATGTCCCGTTTGTTGGTCACTTGCCCCCACTTCGATGTTGTAGCATGATTGGGGTTTGCTCTAGGCGTAGCTTTTCGTTTTAGCTATTTTTCGACCTTTATGGCCATGTGAACCATTTCAATGATATCGATGTAATGATGTAATTCTACAATATTTGTGATATCTCGATTGAGGCCAGCGCTAAAACGTGCCATGGTGGCTTCTCGTTCTTCTTCTACATTGGCTCGGATCATGGCCACTTCCATTTCCTTGTAGTAATCCTCTACGCTTCGGTGACCCTGAGTTAGGCTTTGCAACTTTTGATGCAACTCGCGGTGATAGTAGGTTGGGATGAATCTTTTCCGCATTAGTGCCTTCATTTCTGCCCATGTGGATATTGGGCGTTCACCATCCCGTCTTCGACTCGTCGTTAATTGATCCCACCAAATAAGGGCGTAATCAGAAAATTCGATGGCAGCAAGTTTTACCTTCTTATTTTCTGAATAATTATGACATTTGAAGATTAATTCCACCTTCTTTTCCCACTCAAGGTAGGCTTCCGGATCGGACCGCCCTTGATAAGCAGGAATCGCCATTTTAATGTTCTTCAAGTCGTCATCGGCCCATTCTCGATCCCTTCGCTCACGGACTCGTGGACCTTCTCTCCGTTCATCGTGTTCGAAAGCCGGGTTGCTGTCGGCTTCACTTGGTTCGTAGACGTCGTTGTCACGTAACCAAGGTTGTTCTCGTCCCCTTCTCGGAATTGGAGGGGTGTTTGCTCGTGGTCTTCGTTCATCTCTTCGATCTAATCGTTCGTTGATTGATCTGAACATACGTGTGATTTCTTGTATTACTGTTTCCAAATCCTGATCTCTCCCTTCAGGATCATTCCTTCGGGGTTGCAATCTTCTTCCACCTCCGGCGGCGTCGGATGCTTCGTCACTTATTATTCGATGTTCGGGGCTCCTAGACATGTTAAATAAAATTAATGAATCCTCACTTCAATCCTCACTTGTTCACTCACAAGGAAATTATCAACACTCAAACTCGTGTTTTTACTCAATTTCTGGCTTTTTACTTAATGTAATCACTCTTGCCTTTTACCGCTCAAATTCACTCTTCTAGATTCAGAAAGGTTGTCTTCGACTTACTAGCAAACTCGTAGGTCGTTTCAAGAGTTAAAAGGTTAAAATTTGGTTTTCGGAAATAAGTAGGTCTTGAAAGGGTAGGAAGGTTGATAGGTGGTGGGTCAGAAAAAAAATTAAGGCTCTATATGATGAGTTTAAAAATCAAGATACTACGATACTTTTTTTTTAAACTTACTCGGAAAAACTCGAGATGATCAAAAACGTGCCTAATTTAATTGGCTCTGATACCAGATGATACGGTCCGTCTCGGGTTAGGAGGCGAATCGTAAATGTTGCCCGATCGTAAATTAGGTAGTTTCTCTTTTAATTAACAAAGGGATAATTTTATTGGAAATAAAATCTCTGAAAGGTAAAGATAGGTGATAGGTTGAAATGGATACGTATTTGAAACAAGAAAGAACCTTTAATAAAAATATAAGACCCGAATCTTATAAGTTTCAAATTGATGGAATGAGTTTTGAAATAAAAACCGAGACCCACTATCTAGCGAGATATGAACCAACGGTATAGGTAAATGAACGCCACACCCGAAAGGATGATAAGTTCGAAACAAGGAAAGAACTACGCCACTAGAAAACTAGATAAGTCAATTCAAACCTTGAGAATTAGGAGAGTGAATACTCACCAAAAGAAAATTCTTCTTCATAAAAATTCAAAGTTGTTTACAAAATGAAATGTGCAAAATATTTATAGGCCTTTCCAATGATAGCCGAATAGGGAGGAATAAACTTGAGGGCTTCAATCTCTATTTGTGCACACGAGTAGTTGACTTGGTGGGGCATTTGTGAATATTCGGCCAAGGGAAATCATGGAGCCTGAAGGTTTGGCCACTTGAAAACAAAGCATTTGAATGCTATGGCCGTTCTACCTAATCTCCACCAAAGATTGCTACCGTATGTCACTTGAAATTGCCATATGTTTGGCTAAATTACCCTAATTTAAAAGTGCTATGCCCTTCATGGCCGCACATAGGCTTCAAATTGCTCCAAATATTTTGATCAATTTCATTGAAATAATGGAGCATGCCGTCCCATTTTAAGCACAATAAACAAATGATTCCATTTATTCCTCCACATGCTTCATGCCTTGCCGTCCATGCCTTTGTTTACAAAAGACAAAATTCTTATTTTATGCTCCATTCTTCAATTGTTTATCCCATGGTGGTTTTGCACTTCAATTTATTTATTCCAAGCATTGCCGTCAAAAACACTAGCCATACATGTTTCATTTCTTTAATATTTCACTAGCACATGCCTAATTATTCTACTATAGCCGTCCATGCCTTCATATCCACCCATTTGCACATCTTCAATTTTCACATTTGTTTATTCAACCAACAAACATATTTTTCCATCATGTGCTTTTCACGCATGGTCTATCTTATGCACCCACACGCACATTATCTTCAAATCCCATTATCATGTAATTGCTTCAATTGTTTATTTCATTAATTCCACCATGTTGATTCAAATTCAGGGCTTGCATTTTCACCATCTTCCATGACATCAAAAACGTGGAGCACTGCATAAAATCACATTAATTAAAATTCGACTAGACAGAATTTTAATTACCTTATTTAAACACTAGATAAGAGCATACTAATATTCAACTTCGACAAAGACTAACTAAAAAAAATAAATAAGAAATAAGAAAATGAAGCTATTACTAAAAATAAAAATTAAAACATGCGTAAATTAAAGTGTTAAATAAACTAGCAGTCGGACTAGCTAGTATATTCAACTTCAAATAAATTGTATGAGTTCAGCATGTTTTTGGGCTCTCTTTTATGATCATCCCAAATTTGTGCCACCAACACCATTGTGGCATCTTTGAATTGTTTGGTTCGGGAACGTGTAATTGGCCCATTAGGTAGCCTCATCGGGTCATGGTCGTCGTCCGTCACAGGCGGTGAGCTCATATCACCAATGCTCCAAAATCTATTCCACATTCAAATTTCTCATCAAAATGATATCTCCAAAATAAAATACTTAAGAAATTACCAAAATGCCCATAAGTGGCAAAATTATCATTTTGTCCCTTTTTACTTTAAAATTCACTTTTTTCATAACAATTATTTATTTGTCAAATTCAAATCTTATAATCACATTTGACTCTTAGTAATAGTCATTGGATGGTGAAAAGTAAACTTTTACCTTTTCCTCCGTAAAAATGTGAAATTTACAATTTAATCCTTACACTCTCTAATATTTTCCATTTTTTGTCCAAAATGGATTCTTGTCACACCAATACACATTCCAGTTTATTATAATGGGAAAATATCAATAATAGCTCACATTTTCCTTCTTTGGTAAAATTGCATTTTAGCCCTCCAACTTTTTAAAATTTATAATGTAGTCCTTTTATCGTATTTTCACATCCAAAATATTCTATCTGACTTATTTTATAAATTTTCTTGGAATTTCATCGAGTCCGATCCAAGAACAATTCAAGATGTCATACGAAAACACCCCTCTACCATTTCAACAACATAACATTAAGTTTCAATTCATTTTAGAACAATATCAAAACACATTCGAGCTTAAAATCATCTTGAAAACATGATCAAATCATATTGACACTCAAGCTTACTTTAATAAAGTTAAAATCACTCATACATTTCCTGGAACTTACAAATTTAGAAAAAAATACACCTAGTCTAAGTACATGTCATTTCAAACTCTTCTAACACAAATGATACAAAACTAATTTCTCTATCTCTTCAAGCATCACAAAGGAATACGATCCTTCATTCACATGGTCTCTAGCTTCTAAGAAAGGTCTTCCAACTATGCATCTAAACCACTAACGCATTAAGTTCAAAGAGCTTATAAAGTGCACTAGGATATCCTACTTTACTCTCTTACACTTAGTGTTGAGTGTTATATAAATTAATATCTTCACTTTGTAAAAGTCACTCATTACTGATAGTATGGTTCTCTTCACTTATTGGTTCATTCATTAAAACTCAAGGGTGTGTTTGTTCTCTTACTCACTTTACACTCTTAAGGTAATTACGATTTAATAACTCATTTTCCCACTTATTAAGCGTTCTAATAGAACCACTAAATCATTAGTCCTTTTAGTCGAATTAGGCATATTATTCACCAACGTTTATCAAATTTATCTTATTACAAAACTTATAAAATTTTCATTCAACTTTACTTCACTTGTTAATCATAAAGAACTTCAATTTTAATTTCTTATTTCACTAATTTCACCTATTAGTAACATCACTTTCACACTTAATTCCATTCTTAGTTAACTATACATTTCATCACTTTATTCATGTTCATTTGACACACATATTGTAATTTATAAGTCCAATTATTATTAATTTAAGCACTTAAACCTTAGAAAATGCTAGCACAATAAGACTCAGATACTCCAAATTTAGACCGAGCACCATAAACTTGTTGCCTAAAAATGTAATCCGACCATCACACCAAACACTAGGTCCCTCACTTTGACCATAAGTGCTATGCCATAGGGCATATATCACTATCTTCAAACAAAATGTTGTCTTCTAACACAATGCATGCATGCTAATCCCTATTTTCATGCCCATTGTACCCTAACTATTTCACTATGTTTACAAGGGAATTCACGTTTCAAGGACTCTTCACTTTTCAAGGGCTCTTAGAGCCTTCCAATAGTCACTTCATGCACTTTATATTAATTCACTTATCACTTAGGTGATTTATTGTTAAAACATATTCAAACAATTATGCACATTTATAATTTCATTAATTTTTTTCACAACAGGGCTTTCTATGCATCTCTTGAAAATATTACTAGTAACACTTATTATGTACATCTTCATTTTTATTACTTACTTATAAACATTGTACATTATACACTTTAGGATGTTACAAAACATGGTTTGCCACTTTATTGAATAATTTCCACTTTTACCACTATTTTGCTTTATTGTATCATATTTAAAAATAATGCTCAATTATGACATTTAAACATTTTTCATCTTATGTCAACAATTTTTCACACTTTTACCATGGCCTTGAAGATTCTCAAAGCACTTTTTTTAAAATTCATTTCTACTTAATTAAGAAAAATTTTGTTAATAACAACCAAATAAGTTTAACAATCCAATTTGACATTTTGAGCCATGGTCACAAGCCTTCAACACAAATATTTAATTTCAACTTTTTATAGGCTTAATTAAACAAAACCATAATCACCATGTTAATGAAAAAGCTAAGAAATCCAAGGGTACTTACCTCTTAGATACACTACAGCACAAAATCAATCTTAGCTACTCTTTCTCAACACTTGAATCCATTCATTCATCTACTCCAAGGTTTTTCTCCACCCAATCAACATTTCTTATCTCATAAATATAAACAAAATTATTAATATACACTGCCTAACAACTTTCTCATACTAATTACCTCAAATAAACATGGTGGAAATGAAGAAAACATACTTTATTACCTTGATTTGAAATTTTCTCTCATTAACCAATCTTTCCCTCTCTAATGAAAATCCTAGGTCTTAAATGAAGATGGTGTTGGTGGAAAACAAGGAAAAAAAAGGTGTTTTCTAACAATATTCAACAAAAGAAACTTGGGTTTTAGGTGAGGTTTCACTTAGAAATGAAAGAGAAGATTGGCCATTGCGGTTGAAATTTAGAATAGATGAGAAAATCTCCTTCTTCTTCTTCTTTTCATTTATCCTCCATTTAAAATTGGTCAAAGTCGAAAAGTCAAATTCAACACTAATGTGCGGCCCACATTTAATCACCATGCTTTAATCACACCTAATGGCTAAAAATCAATCTCAAAATTATAATGTCTTTTCAAATAATGTTTCTAATAATAAATTCTTGAGAAATGACCAAAATGTTCTTATGTAGTAAAATTATTATTTTGCCTAATTTTATCTCTTCGCACAATTTCTTCACAACTATAGGTATTTTGTCAAATTCAAATTTAACGGTTAATAATTATCCTTGGATGGTAAAAATGACACTTTTACCCTTCTCTCGATAAAAAAATAATCCTTGTAATTTCAATTTTTTTTCCAATTTAATCTCTTTCCCCACATTTTCACATCCAAAAATTTCTACGTTGATTTCCATCTCCACCATCTATTTGATTCCTTATGAATACTTTTTATCTAAATCATTTCTAAATTTCTTGAAATTCATTGAACACAATTCTTGAAATACTATAAGTTTTGGAGTGTTATAAAGTACCCTAATATTTGGGTCACTCACCCATGTTATTATTTATCAATATGTTATACTTATTGATTTATAATTACTTATGTTAAAGTTATTAGATTTATTATTATATTATCAATCATTTACTAAATATCTAATTTTTTATTAGTAATTATATTTAATAAAAATTTTAACCTCTAAAAACAAAAAAGTTAGTTATAAGTTAACATATTAATAATTTTTTAATCTAAACACGCAACATGATGAATTAACCTATTATATATTATATTACAAATCTTAAATTCTAATTACAGTTGATGTTATAAAAAATTATGATATGTAATGAAAATTTTATTTCTATACTATCAATTATGACTATTATGTGATTAATCATTTACTACTATTTATCAATAATTTATTATTATATTATTTACCATAAATTAATGTTATAGGTCTAACTCAATCATCCAACAATTAAAATTATTAATTTGGGCTGCCATAAAAATTTTGTTCACATAGATTAGATGATATTGCAAATAGGGATTAGGATTCGATCGAATCGAATTAAATAAAAAAATTTCGAGTTAATCAACTTGAGGAACCTATTTTATCATCCTAACTCGATTTGAAATTGTCTCAAATCGAGTCGAGTGAGATGAAAATCGAATCGAAAATATTTGTTCCAGTTAAATTTTTAAAAAAATAACTTTGGGTTATTGTAACATCTATTAACTACCGTAATCAAATTTATTATTAACTTTCATCCCCTCAAAATTTTTTTATTAATATTTTATATACAGATTAGCATTTTTGCTTGCTTAGCTCCAATTATCTTTTGATTCTTATCGTTATATATTTTGAAATTAAAAAATATATTAAATGTAAAAAATATTATTTTTAATAAAAGTTATTTTAAAGATAAAATATAAAATTGATACCAGTATAAAATTTTAACATGAATAATTTGTCATCATCAATAATTCAATTTTAACATAAATTTATAAAGATTCAATATTATTAAATAATTCAATAATATAAATAGTACAAAATGTGAATTTAATTTAATAATATAAATAGTAGAACATAAATAAAATTATTACTATTTAGGTTAAGAGATTTTTTTGATGATTTTGATTTTGGGGTAAAAGGTGAGAAGTAAAAGTTTAGGAAAAAAATAAAAAGTTTTGGGGAGTAAAAGTTTGGAGGGAAAATATTCAAAGAAAATCTTAGGGGGAAATAGATTTGGATTAGACGCAGGGGGTGGGATGGTAGGGAAGTAAAAAGTTTGGGAGTTTAGGGTAAAAATGTAAAATATTATAATTTGGTATTTGGTTTATTCAAATTATTCGGGTTATTCGAATTTGAAAACTTAACTCGATTCGAACTCGAAATTTGAAAAAAATTCGAATTGACTCGAATAACTCGATTCTTTTAACTCGAAATTTAAATTTTTTTTTCAAGTCGAATCGAGTTTTGCTCACCCCTATGTTTAACACATGTTAAATTTATCCCATGTTTTAACATATCAAATAGTATTGTCCATGTACTACTATAATTTCAAAATTTTCAAAAATAAAATATAGTTTTAACCATTAACTTTTAAGAATATTTAAGTTAGTTATTGTCGATTGAATCTTAGCTCGATTAACATAGGTATTGTTGACAATGTAGAAGGACGTGGGTTTGAGTGTGTTGAAATGTATTATCCTCCTATTTATTAGTTGGAGAGAAGCTATGGATAATTCTAGGCATTGTATCAAAAAGAGTAGATATGGTCAAAACTTATAATGAAATGTTAAAAAAAAAAAATTTAATTACCAAACTTTGAAAATGCATAATTTATTCACTAATTTTTATATTTGTCAAAATTTATTTTATTAATATTTTATCTTTGTTAGCAACTGTTTATTACCCATGTCTTTTATAATAATTTAACTGCTAATATTTTTTTTAATTTGCTACAATAAATAAATTTATTATTATTATTTTTATTAAAATATATTGAGATAATACTCAAATAAGCATTCAAATTTTATAAAATTTAGAAATAAATCTTCAACCTTTTATTTTTTTGAAATTAAAATTATTTTGTAATTTTTAATTTAGTTAATCATGCATTTTAATTTTGAAATTTTGGTGAATAAATCCATTAAAATTCAATACTTGAACTGTTTGATATCCATTTCACCCAAATAAATTTAAGTACTTACTGTCAATCAAACGCTTTTCTAATCAAAATATGAAAAAAAAAAAATTTAATTTCAAAACAAAATATTAATTATTTTGCAAATTTAATAACTAAATTGTAAAGTTTCAAAAATTAAATAACCAGAGAAGAAAATTTCAAAAAAATTGACACTAAGCTTAATTTACTTTTAGAAAATCATATAAATATTACCACATAGCCTATTAAATATTTTGGCAATGACCTATAATATCCGATAGATGTTATATTATCATGTCATTCAAATATTGTGACTAACAACTAAGTGATTGAAATTTTCGATATTTTTAACTTTAGTTCTTAAATTCATCATTTAATAGTTAGATAATGAAATAAAACTTTATGAATAAATGAGTGATTATATGTGTAATTTTATAATTATTAATTAATGAGTGACTTACTACTGCTATAATTAATGAGATAAATTACCATTTTATAATTATTAATCCTTATAATAATGGAATTTGTTATCTATATTTACTACTATTATTATTCATTTTATAATCTTCGTAATAATGAAATTTACTATAAATATTTACTATTACTATTAATATCATTTGAATGCTATTTTCTAAATATTTATTAATTTAAGTTTAAATAAAATAAAAAATAAATATTTACATAATATATTTTAATTTTTTTTAATATTTAGGTTGTTATTCTTAATTTTAGAACTTCCACTTATATATACAAACTAGATAAACAATATATATATGGGGTAATATGAGACATGATAAACAATAACATAAAAAAATAATATAAATATTAGTATAAACTAGATTATATCACACTTACAATTCAGATGAAAAAAATATCATATAACAATTTTATAATAAAATTATATAAAAATTAAATGTTAGAATGATAAATTTGGAATATTAAAGATTAAAATGTTGTAGGGTTCGAATCACTTGATTCTCATCATGCATATGTATTTTTCTAGATTTATCAAACTATAAAAAGATACAAATACCCTTAAAATAGTATTTGTTACTTTGTAAAAGAAATATGATTTTAGTAATTTTAACTGAGTTGAGATTTGTTTAATGAGTGAAATCTACTTAGCCAAACACATTATAATAGTATACATAAATTCTAGATTATACACACCTACTATGTGTGTGAAAACATTTTTCTAATAAATTTATAAGCAATTGACATACATATTAAATGTCTTTTGTTAAGATGATAAGATTAGTAAAGTAGAGTTGATCATGTATGTTATTATTATTATTATTAAATTTATCAGACTGGGCTTTTATTTTTTTCAAAACAGAACTTAAAGTGGCCTAGGCAAACAGACAAGCCCAGGTCTCAGAAAATCAAAACAGAAGAAAAATCTAAAAAAGAAGACCTTAAAACGGCCCAGGACAACAGCCAGCCCAAGACCTAAAAAGCAGAATCGGAAGAAAAATCTAGAAACAATAAAGAAAACAAAAAGAAAAACGCCCAGTCAGATCATCAAAAAATCGGCACCCATTTCCCCATTAACCACAATTTCCTCCACTAGTTCCAGTTCACCGAGAAGACCAGTGCACACTCCTCATTATTGAGACCGTTCTTCTCCCCCCCAGATCGCTCCTCCACTAGACGCGGTTCAATCGGGTTCCCTAGCCCACTCCATCTCCATCCCCATCCGCTGGAGAGCATAAACCGAAACACTTCCTACCAAGTTAGCCTGTTCTCTGTTCTTTAAAGTCTCCATTGCCAGTATATGAGCTAACTGGTTCGCTGATCTATGTGTATGTTTGAAAATGATACTCCAAAATCGATTTTTTTTCGTCTGAATATCTCTGATATATGCTCCAATTTCGGACTTATCTACTAGATCTGTCTGGCATTTTTTTAATTACTGACATTGAATCTCATTCTATTGTCACCACTCTCAATCCCATTTCCACCCCTGCTTGTATTGCCATCAAACATGTGAGAGCCTCTGCTGCAAAAGCAGACCTAACCTCCGTGTGCGCTGTCTTCGAGATCAAGACCTTCCCCGTAGCATCTCTCGCTACAATCCCCGAAGCAAACTTATTTTGCTATCATTTATACGCAGCGTCAAAATTTACCTTAATGCCCACCCCAATCGAGGGTTTCCATCCCTCCTGTACTCGAAAAAAGGTATGGGTCTTTGCCTCAATCCCGTCAAACTCCTATATGTACCTTAAGATGAAAGTTGCTATCTCATTGTCTGATTGACCCTCCCTTCGTAAACTCTCTTATTTTTTTTTTTTTAATCCAAAAGGCTTATAGAGCACAAAAAAAAAACAAACTCCTTTAGGGTATTGAGCTTCTTTCAAAAACCCAAGTAACACATTCAGAGCAATCTAAATCCAATCTAGACAGAACGTATTCGAAATTTAAAATCTTCAACACCTCTATTGTTACAGGACATTCACGAAGAGTATGGCATAGAGTCTCAACCGCATACCGCATCTGGGACATGCTCTACTATTCACCAGTCTCTTATAATACAAGTTAGCAAACTTAGGGATAAAATTCCACGATATCCTCCATATGGTGATCTTGATTTTCATAGGCAATTTAAGATTCAACAAATGTCTATAAAAGTTCCTTGTATAATGTAAGGCATTAGCATTAGGGGAAAAAAATACCTTTTGTAGCCCTCCTCACCGAGAAAACCCCAGATGGCTCACCTCTCCATACCAGCAGATCCGCGTCTCTCCTTCGCCAAAGGGATTTGTAATATCCTGGTCGCATAAGCTTCTACAAAGGTATTAAGAATAACATCCCTTTTCCATTTTCTGCTATCGTTATCTATCAAATCCACAACTAAAGAGATATCACTGTTATGAATATGATTGCTTAATCGGTAATTAGCTGCCCTAGGTAGCCATGCATCATCATTAACTGAAATATTTTCACCCGTACCAACCCTCTAACATAACCCATCCTTAAGAAGACCACTCGCTGCCCAAATACTTTTCCAAATATAGGTTTCCAAATATAGGAGGGTAAATTCCCTAACCTGACGCGTAAAAAATCGGAAGATGAATAATACTTAGCTTTTAATACGCACGCTAGCAAAGAGTTAGGATGGTCAATAAGACACCATCCATGTTTAGCTAAAAGAGCAATATTAAATTTCTCTAAACTACGAAAACCCATGCCTCCATATACTTTTAATGCGCAAAGGTGACTCCATTCACACCAATGAATCCCCCACCTTCCATACCCTTTTTGCCACCAAAACTTCGCTATAATACTATCCAACTCCCCACGCAAAGTGATGTGATCTCGTACTCGTTGGACGAATTGAGTCGCTTGTGTTCTCAATCGTAAAATTAAGTAGTATTTGGACTAGTATGTCGAAAGGCTGATTATGAAAGTAGTTGGTTTAAAATAACAAAATGGGTGTTTCGTAAATGGGATATGGATGGAATAGGTTTGTCTTAAGGTTGAAGAGTGAACCAATATTATAAATAAATATTGACCCGAATCTTACGTCAACACTTAAGGTGGAAAAGATAGATAAATCGTGACCCACTATCTATGTTAAGATAGTAACCAATCGGTATAAAGCTGAATGCCACACTTTGAGAAGTGATAAGTTCACAAGAATCAGATTGACGCCACTAGACTAGCTAGATAAGTCAATTTGAGTCACAAAATAACAAAGAGAGTTGAACAACTCACAAATATATTAAAATTCATCAAAGGTTCAAAAGTCTGAAATACAAGATGTAAGCTTAGTATTTATAGTTTCTACAAAGGTCCAGCCGAATGGACAAATTTAATTCAGCTTAATTGAGCTGAATAATCATTGAGCTATCCCACAAGACTCTTGAAGATTCCCATGCATAGGTGACACCAACAGCCATGTCATTTATACTCCTTAAGCAGCCAAAACGTGTAGCCTTTAATTTGAGCTGATGGTTCAAGTAGACGATCGGTTTTGGATGGTGTGAACATGGATGATGCCTTCTTGGGAAGCTGAATGTGATCTCCCTTTTAATGTTGCATAGGGCACACGAACAACCTTCAAGGTGTGAAAACCCAAAATTGGATGGTCACTTGGTTTGAACATAGCATCCAACTGATTGGATAAGTGTGAAAACACTTGATGCTTTGCTGAGCACGAAATGGCTCTTGGGAGGTTGTGTTCAGCTCCTTAATTGTGCCATATGAACAGCCCGAAGGAAGCTTCCTAGCAACAACCAATGTGAACAATCTGTTACACCTTAAAGAAATGGTTAAATGCCACGTTAAACAAAGTTTGACACACTTTTAATTTGTAGGAAATTAAACAAACATAAAAGATGTCAGAATTTAAACACACTTAAAAACATGTATTAAAGATGTCCAAACTATGACATAATTAACAACTCTTATTAATGATGTTCAGATTATGACATAATTAAAAACTCTTATTAATGATGTTCAGATTATGACATAATTAAAACTCATATTAATGATGTTCAAATTATGACATAATTAAAGACTCAAACTAAATCAACTAAAATAACTAAAATTGAATTCAAATCTTTATTTCAGCAACTGAATTCAACAAGCTGAAAAATTAAAGTTTAGCTTGGAGCAAATTGCATGGCACGCGTGGAATGCATGTCCATGACTGATCAATGAGCCCCGCAACGGCTTCACCCCAAATTCGATCAATAAGGCCCGCAACAGCTTCTTTGAACCTCTTAGCTCAAGCTCGAGTAATCGACCCTGTTGGTAACTCCATGGGTTCTTTGGCAGATTTGGAAGGGTCTTGGATCATGATCGCATCATCCTCTCCCCCTTCGAAGCGATTTGTCCCCAAATTGTCGCCTACATCATAAGGAGAAAGGTCAGATACATTAAAACTTACACTTACGTTGTACCCACCTGGAAGGTCGAGTTTGTATGAATTGTCGTTGGTCCTTTCCAATACTTGGAAAGGACCATCGCCTCTCGATAGCAATTTAGACCTTCGTTGGGCTGGAAACCTTTTCTTTCTCATATGCACCCAAACCCAATCTCCGGGTTCAAAAACTACACGTTTTCTTCCCTTATTGGCTTTATGCATTCGGTTCTCGCTTCTATATTCTTCCTCACCTTTTGATGTAGTTGCTTCACGTACTCAACCCTCCATTTGGCATCTACATTCACAAGTTGATCATTAAGTAAAGGAATCAAATCAAGAGGTATTAAAGGATTAAAACCATAAACGACTTCAAATGGAGAATGCTTAGTTGCCGAATGAACAGATCGATTGTAGGCAAACTCAATGTGCGGCAAGCACTCTTCACAAGTCTTTAGGTTCTTCTTAATAATTGCCATCAATAATGTTGACAAGAATCGTTCACCACTTCGATTTGACTGTCCGTTTGTGGGTGGCATGTCATAGAAAATAGCAGTTTTGTGCCCAGCTTCCCCTACAATGTTCTCCAAAAATGGTTGAGGAACTTCGCATCTCGATTGGACACTATAGTCCTCGGAACTCTATGCAATCGCATGACTTCTCTGAAAAACAAATTTGCAACATGTAAAGCATCGTCAGTTTTATTACAAGCAATAAAATGTGCCATTTTGGAAAACCGGTCAACAACTACAAATATCAAGTCTTTTCCACTTTTAGTTCTAGGAAGGCCTACGACAAAATCCATTGAAATGTCAACCCAAGGCCTTTCGGGAATAGGCAAGGGCGTGTACAATCTATGTGATTTGATTCGCGATTTGGCCCTTTTACAAGCTATGCATTAACTGCACACTCTCTCCATGTCACATTTCATCCTTGGCCAAAAGAAATGCTCGTGGAGCATGGCCAATGTCTTTTTGACTCTAAAATATCCATGAGGCCTCCGCTATGCGCCTTGTTCACCAACACATCCCGAACAGATCCTTGAGGAATGTAAAAGCTTACCTTCTCGAAAAAGGTAATCATCATGTCTATAAAACTTTTCAAAGGTTCCGTGTTCACAAGCCTTATACAATTCATCAAAATTAAAATCATTCTCGTAAAGTTCTTTCAAATGCACAAAACCAAGTAATTTTGAATCTAAATGGTTAAGAAGTGCATACCTCCTCGACAACATATCTGCTACAACATTTTCTTTACCTTTTTTATATTTGATCACATAGGGAAAGGATTCAAGAAACTCTACCCACTTGGCATGTCTTTTGTTTAACTTGTTTTGTCTCTTGAGATGTTTCAACGCCTCGTGATTATTATGGATCACAATTTTCTTGGGCCACAAATAGTGTTACCATGTTTCTAAGGCTCGAATTAGTGCATACATTTCCTTATGGATAATTGAGGTTGGCACCATTTAAATTCTCACTAAAATAGGCAATGGGACGCCCATCTTGAGTCATCACAGCCCCAATCCCTATACTTGAGGCATCACACTCAATCTCGAATGTTTTGTTAAAATCAGGCAAGGAAAGTAAAGGAGCATTTGTCAAACAATCTTTAATTAAATTGAAAGACTTTTCGTGTTCCTTACTCTAATGAAAATTAGAATTTTTCTTAATAATACCTGTCAATGGAGCAGCCAAAGTGCTAAAGTTAGGAACAAACCGTCGATAGAAGCTTGCCAAGCCATGAAAACTTCTTACTTGGCTTATACTCGTAGGTCGTGGCCATTCCCAAATCTCATTCACTTTCTTTTGATCAACTTCGAGTCCTTCCAAGCTAACCACGAATCCTAAGAAAACAACTTTGTTAGTACAAAATAAACATTTCTTAAGGTTAGCATACAAAGTTTCCTTACGCAATACTTCCAAAATAGATTTCAAATGAAGCAAATGATCTTCTAAAGACTTACTATAAATTAATATGTCATCAAAATAAACTACGCAGAATTTACAAATGAAACCCGTAGCACATAATTCATCAAACGCATAAAAGTGCTCGGTGTGTTAGTTAAGCCAAAAGGCATAACCAACCACTCGTACAAATCGTGCTTTGTCTTAAACACAGTTTTCCACTCATCTCCTTCTCGCATTCGGATCTGGTGATAACCACTTTTGATATCTACTTTGGAGAAGAGTTGGGCTCCACTTAGTTTATCCAACATGTCGTCAATGTGCGGAATTGGGTGTCTACACTTGATAGTGATCTTGTTGATTGCTCGCAGTCCACGCACATGCGCCAAGCTCCATCCTTTTTGGGCACCAAGAGCACGAGCACAACGCAATGACTTAGGCTCTCTCGAATGTACCCCTTTTCCATCAACTCGACTACTTGCCTTTGAGTTCCTTGGTTTCTTCGGGGTTACTTCGGTAGGCTGGGCGGTTTGGAATTGTAACTCCAGGTATGAAGTCAATTTGATGTTCAATCCCTCGAATAGGTGGTAAACCACTAGGGACGTCTTCTAGAAATATATCTTCAAAATCCACAATAAAGACACAATCGAAGAAGGAAGGTTGTCATCTAAGTCGTTAGTATTAAGTAAATTTTCCTTGTACATAAGTACAAGCATTGGCTGTTTCAACAACAATGACTTCCGAATTTCCCTCTCTTTTGCATTCACACTCAAATTTTTGATCTCTTTTTCTTCTTTTCTTTCTTTTTCCTCTCTCACTTTTATCTTTATTCTTTTCCCTCATTTTTACCTCATGCTTTCCTTTCTTTCTTTTTCCAATTTCTTTTCTTTTTCACACTTTCCCTCTTGTTCTTTTGTTCTCAACTTTTCAACAGAATCTTTCAATTTTAACTGATCCTCATACACTTGCTTAGGGGTTAATGGCGCCAAGGTCACATTCTTTCCAAGCTGCTTGAACGTATATCTATTAGTGTAACTGTCATGGATCACTCATCGATTGAATTGCCATGGTCTTCCCAAAAGCAAATGGCCAGCATGCATTGTCATTAGAGTTGATCATGGGTCGAGCCGGGATAGGTTCGGGCAGGGCTCAAGCAAAATTTTAGGCCCGGGTTCGGCCTGGCCCGAAATATGTGCCTAAAAAATTGTCCAAGCCAAGCCCAAAATAAAATTGCTAAGCCCGAGCCCGACTCGGCTCGGCCCATATTAAATTTTTTAATTTATTTTATTAAATAAAAAAATTTAAAATATAATAAATCAAATACATTTAAAAACATAAAAACAAATATTAAAACAAGAAACAAATAAAAAATGATACTAAAACAATTCTTAAAACAATACACAAATTGAAAGTGAGTGAAATTCGAAAAGTAAAGTTAAAAATTTAAAATGATTAAAAATAAAATAAAATATTTATTATATAATTCGGGCCGGGCAGGGCCGACCCCGAGCCAAAAAAATCTTACCCGAAGCCTGACCCATTTTCTAAACGGGCCTCATTTTTGTCCAAGTCCATTTTTTGGGCTTATATTTTTACCTGAACCCTACCATTTTTTGGGCGGGTCTTCAGGCCGGCCTATGATCAGGTCTAATTGGCACCATGTCGCACACGATTTCATCACTATATTTGCCAATGGAAAAGGCTACAACGGCTTGCTTGGTAACTTTAAGCTCTCCCCTATCAGTAAGCCATTGCAATTTGTACGGATGCGAATGCTTAATCATTGGTAGTCCAAGCTTCTCCATCAACATGCTGCTAGCAACGTTTGTGCAGCTTCCTCCGTCGATGATCACGCTACATACTTTGCCTTGAACATGGCATCGTGTCTGGAAAATATTTTTGCGTTACTGTTCATTCTCTGTACTTTGGAGGCTTAAACTCCGCTTGATAACGAGTATTTCACCTTCAACAGCAAATTCAAGATCTTTCTCTTCTTCAGTGTGCTTCGGGTTCATCTTCTTTCTCTTCTTCAGACTCGATCTCACCGTTAGGTCTCACAACCATCACACTTCTATTTGGGCATTGACTCGCGATGTGACCCCTCCCAAGGCACTTGAAGCATTTGATATCACGGGTGCGGTTAGGCATGGCTTCATTTTTTCCTTTGCTAGTTTCTCCACCCGACTTGTTGGGATTTGTGGATACCATGAATTCCTTCACTCAAAAGGGGGTGTCTTTCTTGCTGGTTCCTTGTCCCCACTTGGATGAAGAAATGGAGTTGGGTTATGTTCGAACAGAACCTTTTCGTTTGAGTTGTTTCTCCACTTTAATCGCCATGTGCACCATGTCTACAATTTCGACGTAGTGTTGTAATTCCACCACGTTGACAATATCTCGATTCAACCCAGCAAGGAATCTCGCCATAGTAGCCTCCCGATCCTTTTCGACGTCAACTCAAATCATGGCTATCTCTATTTCTTTTAATAGTCCTCCACACTCCGATTGCCTTGAGTAAGGTTTTGTAGCTTTTGATACAGCTCTTGGTGATAGTAAGCTGGAATGAACCTTTTCCTCATGATGGCTTTCATCTCGGCCCATGTAGACACGAGTCGTTCTCCGTTTCTCCTCCAGCTCGTGGTAAGTTAGTCCCACCAAATGATGGCATAGTCAAAGAACTCGATGGCAACAAGTTTAACTTTCTTGCTCTCCGAGTAATTGTGGCACTCGAAGATAAGTTCTATCTTTTTCTCTCATTCCAAATATGCCTCAGGATCAGTCTTTCCTTGAAATGGTGGAATCACCATTTTAATATTCTTGATATCATCATCTACTCGTTCACGCTCCCTAGGCCATCGATTTCTGTGACATCGTCGTCTCTCACTTCGGTTAGAGGCTTGATCACTCTCCACATCACTAGGATCATAGAGATCATCTTGGTTTAGTCTTGGTCAGCCTCGCTCCCTCGAATTTTGTGGAGTTCTTTCTCGCTGGGCATGTTCATCCAATTGTTCTAGTTGTTCTTGCATGGGTTCTAAACACCTTTGGAGCATCCGATCCATCTCGTAGATAAAGCTTGATAAGTTAGGTCGGGTACACTACCACCACCGGCTACATTTCGTACGAGCCGCAAACCACCACCATCAGCAATGTTTTGCACACCACCACCACCAGCATTCCTTTCGGGACTACGTGACATGATGTAGTAACCTCACCACAAACCCCACCTATTTACTCAAAAGAAAGAAAATGGATGTGCTCTCCACTTGTGTTTCACTCAAATTTTTGACTTTTATATCTCTCTAATGCTCTTATTGCTCTCTTGGCTTTTTCCACTCTTGCTCACCTCTCTAAGTTCGTAAGTGACTACTTTAGACTTAGCAACAAATCTTTGTGGAGTCGGCTTCAAAAGTGATGTACGGGTGGGACTTTATGTCAGGTTTATGGTAGGCTAAAAAAACGAAAAGTACTTGAAGTGTGGCTAAAACGTTTGGTAAAGAAAATTTTGAGCTTGGGAAAACAAACACTTTCAAGCTAGCTTTTCTCATCTCTTTTTTTTTATATCTATATAATTTCGAATTCTTTTTTTTTTCGTGCTTGTATTATAAATATGATATTTTCTCTCTTTTTTTTTTAAATTTTTATTTAAAAAACTCAACCCCGAGAATGCTAAAATGTCAATACTTCTCAATTTTAACCAGTTCTGATACCAAATGATGCGATTTTGTACTCGTTGGACGAATCGAGCCGCTTGTGTTTTCGATCGTAAAATTAAGTAGTATTCGGGTTAGTACGTCGAAAGGCTGATTATGAAAGTAGTTGGTTTAAAATAACAAAATGGGTGTTTTGTGGATGGGATATGGATGGAATGGGTTTGGCTTAAGGTTGAAGAGTGAACCAATATTATAAATAAATATTGACTCGAATCTTATGTCAACACTTAATGTGGAAAAGATAGATAAATCGTAACCCACTATATATGTTGAGATAGTAACTAATCGGTATAAAGCTGAACGCCACACTTTAACAAGTGATAAGTTCACAATAATCAGATTGACGCCATTAGACTAGCTAAATAAGCCAATTTGAGTCAAAAAAGAAAAAAGAGAGTTGAACAGTTCACAAATAGATTAAAATTCATCAAAGGTTCAAAAGTTTGAAATACAAGATGTAAGCTTAGTATTTATAGTTTCTACAAAGGTTCAGTCGAATGGACTAATTTAATTCAGCATAATTGAGTTGAATAATCATTGAGCTATCCCACAAGACTCTTGAAGATTCCCATGCATAGGTGACACCAACAGCCATGTCATTTACACTCCCCAAGTAGCCAAAACGTGTAGCCTTTATTTTGAGCTGATGGTTCAAGTAGATGATTGGTTTTGGATGGTGTGAACATGGATGATGCCTTCTTGGGAAGATGAATGTGTAATCTCCCGTTTAATGTTGCATAGGGCACACGAACAGCCTTCAAGGTGTGAAAACCCAAAATTGGATGGTCGCTTGGTCTGGACATAGCATCTAGCTGATTGGACAAGTGTGAAAACACTTGATGCTTTGCTGAACACGAAATGGCTCTTGGGAGGTTATGTTCAGCTCCTTAATTGTGCCATACGAACAGCCTGAAGGAAGCTTCCTAGCAGCAGCCAATGTGAGCAACCTGTTACAGCTTAAAGAAACGGTTAAATGCCATATTAAACAAAGTTTGACACACTTTTAATTTGTAGAAAATTAAACAAACATTAAAGATGTCAGAATTTAAACACACTTAAAAACATGTATTAAGGATGTCCAAACTATGAAATAATTAAAAACTCTTATTAATGATGTTCAGATTATGACATAATTAAAACTCATATTAATGATGTTCAAATTATGACATAATTAAAGACTCAAACTAAATTAACTAAAATAACTAAAATTGAATTTAAATCTTTATTCTAGAAATCGAATTCAACAAGCTGAAAAATTAAAGTTTAGCTTGGAGCAAATTGCATGGCACGCATGGAATGTATGTCCATAATTGATCAATGAGCACCGCAACGACTTCACCCTAAATTCGATCAATAAGGCCCGCAACAGCTTCCTTGAACCTCTTAGCTCGAGCTCGAGTAATCGGCCCCGTTGGTAACTCCATGGGTTCTTCGGCAACTTTGGAAGGGTCTTTGATCATGATCGCATCACAAAGTTTTTGGTAACAGAAAACAAGCCATTGAATACGTCGGAATGGCTTGTAAAACTGATTTTATGAAAATTTCTTTTCCTCCTTGCGATGGAAACCTCGTGCTCCACCCATCAATTCGTTTATTAACCCGATCTTTCAAGCCTAAGAAAGACGTCTTTCTCTTCCTGCCCACCATAGTAAGTAATCCTAAATACTTTTCTGGGTCATTCGAGTATTGAACACCCAACAATCTTGAAATCAGAACCCTATTATCATTAGAAGTATTAGAACTATAGAAAACCGTGGAATTCTCAAAATTTACGCACTGACCCAAACACGTCTCATACTCCTTTAAGATCCCCTTTAGTATCTGAGCACCATTACTAGTAGCCTCTCCAAATAAAATGTAGTCATCTGCGAATAGCAAGTGTGATACCTGAGGATCTCGCCTTGTAACGGCCCGATTTAGGGTCTAGTTGGAATAGTGGTTGCGAGACCATAAATCTGAAGTAGAAATATGTGTTTTATGACTTTTATGAGGACTATGATATGCTTGCATGATTGTGTGATAAATTTCATGAAGAAATTTTATAAATTAGTGATAAATTTATTCATTAGGACTAAATTGCAAAGATTGAAAAATATGAGATTATAGAAGTTTCAAGTATGAGATAGCATTAGAAAACTTATTAGAGGTCCTTATTTAGTAGCTAGACCTTTATATCTTATGATGGACAAAAATGGACATGGAAAAGAAAAATCTCAAGGAAGGGCATTAAGGGCATTTTGGTCATATGGTTAATAAATTACTAAAAAGGGAAAAAGAAGTCAAAAATGGATGTCCATCTTCTTGCTAAGTGCCAAAAATTGGAAGAGAAACCATAGCTAGGGTTTTATTCATTTTCAAGCTCAAAATAAGTGCATTCTAGCCCTATTTTTAATGTTCTTCGTATTTTTGAGATCCTCGTAGCTCGATTTAGCTATTTCTAGCTATATTTTAAGTTAGAGGTCATGTTCAAAAATTTACCCATGTGTGACATGCATGTATTTTGATGTTTAATGAAGGAAAATGAAAGTTTGATGTGTGATAAACATTGATAAACCGTAATATGTACATATTTTAATCCCACATTTGACATACTTTTGGATGATTTAACCCTTGAATTATGGAATTTGATGCTCCTAATCCTTTAATTTCATGTTTTATACTTAGGAGAGCACTGAAGGATGAAAAGAACGAGAAACGGGCCAAAAACAGAGAAAATAGGCCAAAGTAAGAAATCCACACAGCCTGGAGTTCGCCACACGGCCGTGCCACTTTAGCAGACTTGAACACGGCCTGGGCTCGATTTCCACGGGTGTGTCCCTGACGTGACCTGTCTAAATTCTACTCAGAAAAGGATACTTAGAGGCAAAGAAAAACATTCCAAAAGTCTATATAAACACCCTAGAGGGCAACCTAAAGGGGGGTGTTTAAGAAGGCCTCTGTCAGGGCCTTTGACAGGAGCAAAGCCAGAGAGGGCCGAATTGTAGGATTCACTTAAAGACAGCCAGTTGATTCATCTCAAGAAGCCGGAATCATACTCAAGACGGAAGATCTTCCCTTCAATTTCCTTCAAGGGGTTTTAGGGTTTTTCTTATGTATTGTTTTATACTTTCTTCTAAGATGTATTCTTTTCTAAACATGAACTAAACCCCTCAAATACCTGAGGGGGATGAAACCTAAGACGGATCTGGTTATTGTTTTCTGAACTATATGATAAATACTTGATTTGTTCTTAATTATGTGTTCTTAATTCTTGCTTTGATATTTTAGGATATTGATTCAAGTATTGATGTGCTTAGGCAGTGGAGGAAAATTCCCTATTTAAAAGTAGATCTAACATAGTTAAGCGAAGTTGATCGCACTCCTAGAGATAGGACGACGAAAATCTGCCGGATTAGGGTCAAACCTAATATGGGAGTCCATAGACGAGTTAATGCAACTCTAGGGGTTTTAATTAGAAAGAGATTTCAATTAATCAACCTAAGGTTAGACGTTAGTAGCCTCGAGAGAGGTATTAATATAAATTAGGGAATCCTACGGATCAAGTCAAGTGAATAAATCGTCTAGTTCAGAGTTAAATAACAAGTGAAGTCTAGGTGGATTCTTCCTCGGGTATTGTCTTAATCAACTGGTTTTCCCAAAAGTATTTTCCCCAATTCATTCTCTGTGACTTAGCATCTTTAGCTTAGTTATTAGTTAGTTTTAGATTAAACAACAATTCCCTTAATTCTTAGGCTAAATAATAGAAAGATAGTAATTACTAGTACTCTTGGTCCTTGAGGATACGATATTACCGGTCTTGCCACTAAGCTATACTACTGTTCGATAGGTGCGCTTGCCTCAATCGTGGTGATAGTTAGTTTCTAGGCTCGATCATTCATTATATAAATAGTAAGGCTTTTAGACACAATCAAACATCTTTTTCTAAGTGGTTTTTCATGGAAATACATAAAAATGACCAATTTGTAAAAGTGATAAAATGTGTAGTAAAAATCAGTTTTGAAGGAAAATATGAGCTATTGTAAGTTTAAGATAGGTTCGATTAGGCTTCGGTAACCAAAGAAATGAGTATATTTCATCATACGATCCTAGAGACAATTTTACAAATATGGAAAAATTTAGGGGCAAAATTATAATTTTTCCGAAGTATAGTTCATGGACTATTTTAGTCAATGTGATGATTAAATAAGCAAAATTTGTTATTATAGATCAAGAAACACGAAGTTCGAACTGAAACTGAGGAAAGAATAAGGTGGTGGACTAAATTGAATAACTACACATATTTTGGTACCGAGATAAGTTTCTGTGTAATAATTTAACATCACGTTATTATGTTTTAAAATGTTTGACATTTCGTGAAGATGTATATTATTTTTATGAAATTGACCAATGATGTTTCGATAAGAAAATGATGAAGATTTATGATGTTGAAATCTCGGTTGAACCTCAGGAAATGAGAGGATACCCTTGTCAAGACATGAGATTTATAAGGTCCCGTATAAGACCATATCTGGGATATGGCCTCGGCACCGAATTGAGATCCCGTATAAGACCATATCTGGGATATGGCATCAGCATCGAATAAGAAAATCGTGTTTGACCATGTCTGGGACATGGCATCGATATACGATCTCGTATAAGACCATATTTGGGATATGGCGTCGACATCGATATGAGATCCCGTATAAGACCATATCTGGGATATGGCATCAACATCGACATGTGATCCCATGTAAGACCATATCTGGGATATGGCATTGGCATCTTACTGCGTGTGTGACAAATTTCGGGTATCCTTCGATATTCCAAGTGGTTCAACGGGTAAAGAGCTAAAATTTATGTTAAAGATGGTAAAGAGCTAAGTTTATGTTAAAGATAGTAAAAAGCTAAGATTATGATGAAGATGGAAAAAGTGCTAAAGTTATGTGATGAAGTGATACAGGTATACATGAGAAACTCATGAGAATTGAGTCTAGTATGAGATGTGTGTTTGGTAAGAGTAACCATGAGTAAGCCATGTCAATGTTACTTGAGAATCTTGTGTTAATTCATGATGAATGTGTGGATATTATCATAAGACTTTATGTTTCTATTTATTTCATGCAAACATACTAAGATTTATGCTTACCCCCTCTCTTTTCCATTTCCTTGTAGTATTGCCAAGCTAGCTCGGGGATCGTAGGACGTCGAAGCTCGGTTCACACTATGAAGCTATTCTTTTGGTATAGTAAAGTTTGATTATTTTAGGTATGGCATGTATAGGAACTTGGTCATTTTGTTATATGTCATATTGGTTAGCCAATGTGTTGGCTATTAATGTCACTTAATTCATTTTGTAAATGGCCATTGAAATCGGCCAAAACCAGTTAAGTTATATCTATTCAATGATGATGAAATTCATGAAGTGCAAGTTTATGTAATTGAGTGAATGATGCATGAAGTATGTGCATGGTGAAGTAGAGTGGAAATTTAGGGTGTGGATGTCTCGATAGTAGATATTTGAAGTATATTATTATCTTGCTATGTGGTACTTGAATTGGAATAAGTGTGGTTGCTTTTCAGGGTGGCAAATGGCTTGGTAGATAGCCTTGTATTTGTCAACACGGATAGACACACGGGCGTGTGTTTAGGCCATGTGTGAGACACGGTCAGCCCTATGGGCACGTGTGTCCCCTGCATCCAAAATTTGTAAAACAGAATGCCCAGTAGTAAACAACGGGCCGAGACATGGCCTTGTGCCTCAGCTGTGTGAAGGCCATAGCCTCAAGACATGGGCGTGTGCCAGACTGTGTGAAGTTTGCCCATAAATTTGCAAAAAATTCAATTCGTTACATGGGCTAGCACACGGGCGTGTGACCTGGCCGTGTGGCCCTAAAGATTTGCTGACGTCATAAACAGAATGTCAAGGTATTCACACACGGGTTAAGACACAGGCGTGTCATGGTCGTGTGAGGGACAAGGGCCATAGGCACAGGCGTGTGCCAAGCCGTATGAAAACCCTTGTAGGCTCGAAATGAAAAATAAAATCTGCACGAGCTAGGAACATAGGCATGTGTGACCACACGGCTTGCCTACACGGGCGTGTTCCTTTCTACACGGGTTTGTGGCCCTGTTTTGAGTAAAAATTTCCTAAGTGTTCATAAGCTTCTGGTTCAATCCCGATTCGCTCTAGTTGTATGTTTTGAGTCTCGTAGACCTATAATAGGGACGTTATGATTTCGAATGAAAGGTTTTAAGTTTGAATGAAAATTTATGGCCTGATATTGCATGATTAAGTATGTTAAGTTCGGTTATGCCTCGTACCCGGTTCCGGCGTTGAATACGGGTAAGGGGTGTTACACTCCTACTTGCTTTTGCCCATTTTATCAAACCATCATGTAATGAAATCTTCATAAGAGCAGATAAACCCTCACTACAAATTAAAAAGAGAAAAAGGCTTAGTAGGTCGCCTTGTCGAAGGCCCTTAGTCGGTTTAAAAGTCTCCCCCCTCTTCCCATTGACAATAACAAAATATGAAACTGATGTAATGCACTGCATTATAATAGCCACCGACTCTTTTTGAAATCCCATACACTCCATCATTACCCTTAAGAACTCTCGTTCAACCCAATCATAAGCTTTACTCATATATAATTTTAATGCCAAAAAACCTTTCTTCCATATTCTCTTCTGCCGACAAGTGTGCAAATTTTCATATGTTAGCATCACATTATCTGATATCAAATGACCTGGCACAAAAGTACTCTGGGCACTATCAATACAAACATTTAACACATGCTGAAAACAATTAGTTACCATATTCGCTACTACCTTATTTAAAACATTACACATACTAATTGGTCTTAAGTGCACTAAATTCGATGGGTGAGGAATCTTCAGGATTAACACTATGCTAGTAACATTCATGGAATCAAGATCCTTACCATCATTCAAGATACCCAGACAATATGAGATAACATCGTTTCCCACAATATGTCAGCATTGCTGATAGAACAAAGCTAGGAAACCATCATCTCCAAGAGCTTTTGTAGGACCCATACTCTTCAAAGCTACGCAAACCTCTTCTTTTTTACACTTTGCTGAAAGCCTTAGATTGTCTTCCCTCGATAAACACCGCTCTACTCCCGGTAAAATATGCTCTATATCACCTATCCCATTTGTTGAGAACAATTTTCAAAAGAATCCTCTCGCAATCTCCTATATTTCCCCTCCTCCATAGTTTCCCTCTCATTCTCATACCTTAAACTTTTAATCGTATTCATTCTTCTTCATTGGAAAGAAAAACTATGAAAGAAAGTCATATTTTATCTCCCAATCGTAACCAATTAGCATGCGCTCTCTGCTCTAAAAAACCTTCATCTTTGTCTATCTCTAAGTTGAGTTGTACTTTTGTATCAATAAGTTTAGCCAGATCCCTTTTTAAGCCTTATTTTCCTTGCTTGAATGAACCCGCCCACTTCCCCAAGTCCTATCTTAATCATTCCAATTTATCATAGATATTGCCTAAGGTAGAATTCCAAAGGTGCTTTACCTTTCCCTCGATTGATTCATCCAAAGTCCATAATGCTTCAAACCATAACCTTGCCCTCCTCCCCTCCCTTTTCTCCTGTTCTATATGTATAAGGAGTGGGCAATGATCTGAATAAAAATACAGTAGGTGTTGTATTCTCACATTAGGAAATAAAGTCATCCAATCTGCATTCGTCACCCCCTATCAAGACTTTCTATTATATTAGTCTCAGGCAAATTCCCCCTCTCTCACATGAACCATGTCCTAGAACACCCAACATCAATTAGTCTACATTCCTTCAAAACTCTGTGAAATACCTCCATTAGACATTCCTCTTGTGGCACTCCCCATTCTTTCTCAAAAGAATACAAAGTTCCATTAAAGTCGCCATACACAAGTTAAGGTGACTCTTGTGTACATCTTAAATTCCTCAACACATCCCATGTATCACTCCTACCACTCGCAAATGGAGCACCATAAAACCCTGTGAACCTCCACTCCAGTTCCACCTTAGTCTTTTTAATACCACATCATTATAATTCGTGGAGAAGCTCAGTAAATCAATAACAACCAACTCCTTCCAAGCTAGACAAAGACCCCTTCTTGAACCATTAGTCGAAACCTCAATGCCATCTAAGAAACGACATCTCCTACAAACACCATCCATCCTTCTTTTATTCAGTTTAGTCTCCATAAAGAAGACTGATTGAGACTTATACATTTTCAGCTTACGCTGAAGTCTTCTTATTGCCCGTGGAGTTTCCAAACCACAAATATTTCAGCACATGATTTTTGTTACGACCGATCAGCTTGCTTCTTAGCAGCTGCCGATAATAGATGATCCCGATCCATCAATCTTCTAGCTATGTTTCCCAATGACTCATTCACCAGTGATTCACTGAGACTCCGACATTCCTTTTGCGGTCTTTTCTTCCTTTTACCATTCTCTATAGGGCAATCCTCTAAATCGTGCTCTGTATCCATTTGCCCACTCCTATGTTGCAAATCTTCTTCTAAGTTTAACCCTAAAACAGGGTCTATATGCCCTCCTGAGCCCCGTCTCCCCAAGATCCCCATCCAAATCTATACCAATCATAGTTATCCAATTTCGCCCCCTACACCTTCCCCCTTAGCCAAATGCTATTCATTGCTAATGCTCTCCTTAACTGAGCTCTCAGCGATAGATCCCATCCCATATCAACAACCTCTTCCCCCTTTACCATCCGAATCTTACAGAATGAGTTATTATGCCCCAAACGCCCACAATAAAAACAAAACATTGTCAGTCTTTCATATTTAAAATGAACATAAGAGCATTTTCCTTTGGTGAACATAACCTGCTTCTTTCACTTCAAAGATTGCCTAACATCTACTTCAACTCGCACTCACACATAACTTTGTAAGCTCATTTCTAAACTCTTAGTGCCATACTGTAAGAATTTACCAATAAAATCCCTCGATTGCCATGCTATACCTTCAAAATAAAAACATGTATGAACATCATGCACTTGTACCCGAAACCATGTATAGATCAATGGTACCTTGGGTGGATCCTCACCCTCGTCCATCCGATGGAAGACCAACAAATGATTGTTAAAAGTCCATGGAGCCCCATTTTGCACACGTTCGAGATCTATTTTTTTTAAAAAAAAAACAAAAGAGAAAGCTCTTCTCCCCCAGATTTGATATCTGAACCCCTTTTATCGGATGCCAAAGATTCGCCATCATGCGTCTCATAGCTGGGAAATGGATTACACTCGCTATGAGGAAACACCCTACAAGACATAGATCAATGGCTTCCTTCGGTAAATCAGACTCCTCTTGTACTTGTAGAATCTCTTCCTCTGCTTCATCCAAAGATAGCTCTGCTAATTCATTTTCCATCGCCAATAAACCCCAATACTAACTAATTACAACCAAACACCTATCACACCACTGTCGATTCCATAATCACTCACTAAAAACAAAAAAGAATCCTAAAAAACTTTGCTAGAGAAGCAAAAGAGAAACGTGCTAGTGTAGCAGACTATTTTTCAGTGTCATGTATGTATTTTTTAGATTTTATATAAAAACATAAAAAGATAGAAATACCTTCAAAACAATATTTACCACTTTGTAAAAATAAGGGGTTTTAGTAAATTTAGACTTGAGTTAGGACCCGATTGAAGGCGACACCAGCTCAATCGAAACTTTAAATATTAGTATAGATAAGGAGAGAAAACCACTTACACCAGTGTAAAGTGTAAAACTAAAGTGGTTTAACACACTTCCGTAATTTTTTATACTACATATTATTTTAACATTCCAACTGTTATATTTCATACTCTATTCATGTAGATCATGCAAGTCAAGTTTCACATAAATTAAAATTTTTAAACTATTTGTTGTATGTAAAAAGAAACTTTAAAACATTAAATATATATTAATATAGACAATATTTTAAATCGATATGATAGAGATATCAGATCAATTGAAAATTTTATATATATGACTAGTACAAATATCTTGATAAATTAAAAGATTAGATTATTTAAGTGGGAGGGATCCACTTACATGGTGTAAAATCCAAAGTAGTTTTACGTACTTCCGTAACTGTTTATATTATTAATATTTTAGCAATTCAACCGTTGAATTTATCAATATAATTGTACTTGTCATGCATATAAATTTTCGAAATGATCCAATATTTCTATCATATCGATCTAAAATACTTAATATATTAATATATATATATATATATATATATATATATATATATTCAATGGTTGAATTTTTTTACATAAAAAAAGTTAGAAGTTTTAAATTTACATCAAATTTGACATGCATGATCTATATGAATAGACCATAAAATATAATGGTTGAATCATTAAAATATTATTCATATAAATAATTAAGAAAGTGTGTAAAAGAATTTTATTTTTTTACATTGTGTAAGTAGATCCATCCTATTGTTTAAATATTAATTGTATAAAAATTAGGAAATGGTGGACAACCATTGAATCCCTCCATCATGTACAAATATGGTATATTCTCAATATTTATATGATATAAATGTAAGAAAATATAATAGATATACCGATCTAACGCCCTTTTATTTGTTTAATTAAATTCATTGCTTAAGCCGCCTGTTGCCTATAACGATATGTATTATTTTAAGTAAAAACAATTAGAAGATTGTATTTCTATGTTCTGTCAAATTGAAGTTAATAATATAATGAACATTGTAAAATCATGGTTTTAAGTTGGTTAGCTTGCGTCCCTTAAGGTAGGAGTGAGCAAAATTCGATTCGACTCGAAAAAATTGAAAAAAATTCAAATTTCGAGTTAAACGAATCGAGTTATTCGAGTCAACTCGATTTTTTTTTCGAATTTCGAGTTCGAATCGAGTTGAGTTTTTGAATTCGAATAACTCGTATAATTCGAATAATTCGAATATCAAACTATAATATTTTACATTTTTACCTCAAATTCCCAAACCTTTTTACTTTTCCCTCAAAACTTTTACTCCTTCCCACTTTCCCCCCAAAACTTTTACCCCCCTCCCATCCCAACCTCCCAATCTAACTAAAATCCATTTCCCACTAGAATTTTACTCTCCCATTTACTTTTTTCAAAATTTTACTCCCAAAACCCTCAAAACTTTTTATTTTTCCCCAAAATATTTACTCCCTCCCACTTTTCCCCTAAAACTTTTACTCCCTTCCCATCTCACCTCCCATCTACCACATACCCATCCCCCTCCGATTTTTTTTTAATATTTTCTCTTCAAATTTTTACTCCCCCTATTTACTTTCCCTCAAACTTTTATTCTCCAAAACTTTTTATTTTCCCCCTAAACTTTTACTTCTCACCCTTTACTCTCAAATAAAAAATCAAAATTATCCCCAAAAAATCACTAAACATAAATAGTAATAATTTTATTTATATTTACTATTTATATTATTAAATTAAATTTCACATTTTATATTATTTATATTATTGAATTGTTTAGTCATATTGAATATTTATATTAAAATTGAATTATTAATTATGCCATAAAATATTCGTGTTAAAATTTTATATTGGTATCAATTTCACATTTTATCTTTATAGCTTTTATTAAAAAATCATATTTTTACATTTAATATATTTTTAATTCCAAAATATATAGTGACAAGAATCTGAAGATAATTGAAACAACTAAACAAGCAAAGAAGCTAACCCGTATATAAAAGATTAATAAATAAATTATTTGGTGATGAAAATTAATAAAAATTTTGGTTAAGGTGGACAAATTTTATTACGATGGGTGACAATGGTTACAAGGACCCAAATTTATTTTTTAAAATTTAACTCGAACAAATATATTCGATTCGATTCGATTCGAATTCCATCTCACTCGACTCGATTCGAGAAAATTTCAAATCAAATTAGGATGATAAAATATGATTCGTCAACTCGATTAACTCGAAATTTTTTCATTCGATTCGATCGAACGTTCACCCCTAGCTCAAGGCATATTCCAAGCATTAAACTTCATCCATAGCTCACACATACCGCCAAATTTAGAAATGACTTGCTGCTTTGCTTTTTGGTTCCCCCATTTTTAAATTGGGTTTTTAATCAACTTCACTTTGGTTTAAATATTTATTTTTTACCAATTTGGTATTTCAAGTTTTTCTTTTATCTCATTTAAGTACTTGAGTTTGATTTCAATGTTTAATTTGATACCTAATTTTTTTATCCCAATTAAATACTTATATATTTTTTTTTACTAGAGAACATGTATCAAATATTCATTGGGTCACATATTATCATTTGGCCTAACTACCAAATTGAATATTAAAGTCAAATTCACGTACCAAGTTGAACCATGAATCCTAACTCAGCTTCAAAATGATATTTTAACCCTTTACTAAATTATTTAATAATACTTGACCAAATGAAAAGTACTATTATATATCAATGTTGTTGAAATAAGATTGGATCGATCGATTGAACCGGTTAATATACCGGTTCAAACAAAAGGATTGAACTGATTTTAGAGCAAATTGCTCAAAACTAATAAAAAAACTAAAATTCGGGGGGAAAATAATGTTTGAACCTGTTTATAAAATTTTAATTATTATTATTTTGGCTTTTATGAAAAATAGATATCTAAACTATGCAGCTTTTCCCATTTAGGAACTTAAAGCTTTTTTTTTGGGTCAAAGTAGGTACCTAAAGTTTTATTTTGTTACACTTTAGGTACCGACCATTAATGCTTGTTAAAAAAAACCTCTGGATCAATCAAATTATGACGCGTGATATTTTTAATTGAATAAAAATATTTGATATTAATATTCAATAAAATTTAAATTTAAAAAATATATAAAAAATTCATCTCCCCTCCCTCCCTTTCTTCATCTTCTTAGCTATGTGTGGAATAAAAATCCCTATAAAAACATGTCATGGTCTTAAAATGTAGAAAATGAAGGTTTTCTTTTCTACAATTTTTGTTTTAATGAAGAGAAATTTGGAGCAAAGTTTATTTCAAAATTTTGTTAAATCTCTTTATAAGGAAGATGGAGATGGAAGGAGAGAGATAGAGATGATAATTTTTTATTATTTATTTATTTTTTATTGGATCTTAATTTTAGATATTTTTTAAATTTAAAATGTCACGTGATAATTTGATTGGTTCTGTAACACCCTTAACCCGTATCTGTCGCCGGACTAAGGTTAAAAGGCGTTACCAGACACATCGAATCAAAACATAAACATTTCATTAACACCAAACATTCACAACATTCCATACTGAAATATACACATAGGGTCCCTTTAGAAGGTCTACGAGACCTTAAACATGCATTGGGAAGGAGTCGGGACTAAACCGAACACATACAATTTTTTTCAAAAATTAAACATTTTTCAAAGTTACAGAGGTCACACACCCGTGTGGGCAGGCCGTGTGCCTCACACGGCATTAGACACATCCGTGTGTCCTGGCCATGGCAAAATAGGGCATACATTCTGACTTGTCCACACGGCCACAAGACACGCCCGTGTGCTAGGCCGTGTGAAAATTTGGAGGTTACTGACTTGCTCACACGGCCTGTCACATGCCCGTGTGGCTTCCTGACTTATTTCGAAATGCAAATTTGAGAGACAAGGTCGAGACACACGCCCGTGTGCTCAACCGTGTGGGCAAATATAGGCCATTTGCAAGACCAATTTTTCACCCAAAATTTGGGTCAAACCTTCAAGCATCAAACAAGTCTCAATTCATGTCCCAAAGGCATCCAAAAACATACCAAAACTTGCACAATTTGACCCTTAACAACATCATTCATTTCCATATACAAATCCAATTCAAACATACCAATTCAAAGTATCAACTACACATCAAAAACATGTAATTCAAATATCATTTAATCCATTTCAATTCATAGCATTTCTCATCATATCAATTTCTCAAATCAATCATGAAACTTACCAAAATTTACCATTTCATGTGGCCATTCATGAGCACATCAAAACATATAACTTTTGCATCACATAGCATAAACTAAACTTATCCATAAACACATCATTATCAAGCCATATCACGTGGCTATATTTACACATTTCAAAACATAATCAAATTTCTCTAGCCTATACATGCCATACTTTAATATATACATTTTCAAAAGGTACCAAAATATAGTTCGATAGTGTGGTGATGATCCTCGATGATCCCCGAGCTTCCCGTAGCTTAGATAATCTATAAAACAATGTACAAACACACACACAAAGTAAGCTTTCATACTTAGTAAGTCATAAGCAAATAATTATCAAATAAACATTAACATTAAATCAACTAGCCAAATCAAACAAACCTTAACCAAATATACATTTATTATGCTTGCAAATTCAAACATTATCACATATACAATAGTATTATAACATCAATGGCCAAATGCACATATATTCTTAAGCACATATAAATTTCTTTTTTACCATGTCTAATTCATATATTCATCTTAAACATATAATTACCTTACTTTCATATTCATATAACATAGCACGCACCTAAACCTTTTAGTTCGTTTTCACATTCGATCTGATCTCAATAATGCCCGTTGAACCATTTAGAATCAATGAGGATATTCGGATAGTCAGAAATCTCGTACAATGCCAACGTCCCAGACGTGGTCTTACATGTAATCACATATCGATGCCACTGTCCCAGACAGGGTCTTGCATGAATCAAATACGATGCCAATGTCCCAGACATGGTCTTACACGTAAACACAAGTCGATGCCAACGTCCCAAACGTGGTCTTACACAAAATCACATATCGAAATCCTGTGTCATAACATATGTATCCTAACTATTCATAAGGCTCATACGGGGCTTTCGGACATCATAACTCAATCGATTCAAGCTCGTAGACAATTCTTCTACACTTTTACCAATTCAACATTCACATATATTTACAAGTAATAATTCAATTCGGTATAAAAAATATATATACAATCGAATTTAATGACATTATTTACTTATGAACTTACCTCAGACAAAGATGAACGAACCGAGACAACTATTCGAAAACTTTAGATTTTCCCCGATCCAATTCCGATTTCTTCTTTTCTTGATCTAATTTAGTACAAATTTAACTTATTTAATCACATATTCAATCAAATTCATCCAAAAACACATAAATGAGAAATTTACACTTTTCCCCTAACATTTCACATTTTTCACAATTTAGTCCCTATTTCACAAAACACAAAATATTCAAAATTTGACTACACTATAGCTTGGCCAAATGTTCATTAAGCTCATATAAGTCCACACATTTCATTTATGTCACAATTTAGTCCCTCAAAATAACATTTTCACAAATAAGTCCAATTTACTCAAATTCATAAAAAAATCCAAAGACAAAACATATTAATCTATCACATATATTTTATTTTCCATCATCAAACAACAAAAACCACAAAATATCATCAATGGCAATTCATGAATACATCATCAAATTCAAAAATTCAAGCATGAGTTAGCTAGTATTCAAAGCAACGATATCAAAAACGTAAAAATTATCAAAAACCTAATTGAACACATACATTAATCAAAGAAAATCAAAACCGAACATAGTTTACACTTGTTCTTTCTTTTTCCTTTATGTTTCGGCCAAAGATGAATAAATTTGCATGTCTTTTTGTTTTATTTTATTAATAATAACTTTAATTCACATTTTACTAAAATAACCTTTATAAATTAATAAGAAAACATTATAATATATGCCCCCAAAACCGTCCATGCTATCACACATTGGTCAATTTACCACATAAGGACCCCATATAATAAAAATCATAGCAATATAGCACTTTAACAAATAGCAAGTCACTTTCGCAATTTATGCGATTAAGTCCTTTTTGCAAATTAAGCACACAAACGATCAAATTTGATCACGGAAATTTCACACATGTCAATTCACATACCATAAACACAGAAAATAATATTAAAATATTTTTCTTGACTCGGATTTGTGGTCCCAAAACTACTATTCCGACTAGGGCCTAAACCGGACTGTTACAGGTTCGGAGCAGAATAAAATTTTAGGTACTTACTTTAATAAAAAAAACTTAAGGTACCTAAATGGGAAAAATGCATAGTTTGGGTACCTATTTTCTATATAAGCCTATTTTTTTATGAATTTTTTAAAATTTTTTCTTTAGTATTATTGGCCAACAGCTAAATTGGTTGAACTAAAAATTAATGATTTAATCGATTCAACTACGAGTCTAATTTTTAAAGGATTACTATATCTTAAGCCATGATTTATTTCCCAAGAATCTAGGCTAATATATAAGTAGGAGAATAGGGAGATGGTGAAGAAAAAGAAGATAACTAAGTTTAGTGATTCTTTGCATTATGTAAACCTCATTTGGGGTTTATTAACATCAACACGGGAAGAATACAAAGAATGTTTGAAGCATTTTGTTGTATTTGAAGGCAAATTCATTTGTGCCAAACTTATCAAAGTGTAAAAGAGCAATTTGATTGGACGTATATATGTATATATATCTATGTGTATGTATAATGTATATAAGTGAATGACGGAGGATTCTTGGTTGTCCAATGCAATTTGTAGTCAACCAAGCCTTGGTGCAGCAACAAAAAAAAAAAAAAAACTTGGGTTGCTTTGGAGTCTTGATTGATGCTAAATCAAGAATTCGAATATTGACACTTTCGATGCCTATAAGAAAAGGTGGCTTATTCGAAGCATGAAACCTTGTCCATTTATGACACATAGTGTCCCAACTAGAACTTATATACGTGCTTCTGGTTTTGCATTTTGATTGGAGGGTTTAATATAATTATCAAGCATGGGTTATTTCCAGGAATTCTTGTCAAGTTGAAGCCATCGTCTAGTAACCCAATTTCCCTTTCGTTTCGTTATCATGTCCTTGTTATATGTAGTAGCAAATTGAGAGCGAGTTTTAATATTGAGCTCTGTCATCATGGAGCAAAGCCATGCCAAGATCATCTCCCGCAAGGCCCATATTATAAACAGCAAAGCCGAAGTAGGGTCTAAAGGCACTGGTAGACCGTGTCAGGCCGATCCAAATCCTACATTTTGCCACCTCTGTCTGTCTCCAATGGAATAAGGACGTAGGATTTTTATAAATTTATTACTTATTTTCATGTCATGCTAGTAAAGTTAGTAAAGTTAATAAGATTATTTTCTATTTATTTTGGGTGATTTGATAAATAATGTAAAAAATTTAAAAAATAAATGATTAAACGCATTATACATTTTTAAAGTTAGAAATAGAAGTGAGGCTTTATTCAATTTCCTTTTCACCCTTTGTTGCCAATTGCATAATGTTTGATATACATATATGGTAAAAGTGAAAACTAAAAAGGTAAAATCTCTAAAATAAAATATTAATTATAAGCAATTTAGGTCAGATTCATGAATCTAACATGTAAACATTCAACGTGATTTGGGTAAAATTAAAGGGTGGGTTTGGATGGGCGGTGTGTTTACTTGCGGTTAGTGTAAAAACAACGGTGGCGGTAAGATTAGATACTGTAGCGTGAGATAAAAAGTAAACTAAACGCACCGCACCGCACTCAATCGCCCATCCAAACCCATCCTAATGTTTGGCTTTTCGTAACCAAGATAGTATCATTTAACACAAATTTATTGCTTAAATAATAAAAGATTTATTCAAGTTTAATTATAAAAATGCATAAATAATAATATAAAAGTTCTTCCTTTAACAAAAAGCTCATCTTTGGTACATTAGTAATTTACTTTATTTAGTTATAAGCGCGTAACTTTTTTCAACTTTAAAAATTGGATACAAATAGCATATACTTATTTATTTTTTTAATGCTTAATATTTTTTTAAAATATAAATATTTACTATTTTACGTTTGGGCTCGGGACCAACGCTGTGGTTGGCTCGGCCTTGCTTAAATATAATTTTGGGTTAAAAACATTTTTCAAAATCTATTATTCTTATTAGATTATATGGTATACTTACAATCTGGGTGAATAAAATTTATGTATTAAATATATTTATAAAAATTTGATATAAAAATTTAATGAGGTTTTAGTTCAAACAGTAAAGTTAAATATTTAAAATTGATTTATTGCGAGTTTAAATCTCATTAAATTGAGTTTCTATTGATTTTACATAAAAATTCTATAAAAAGATAAAAATATCCTCAAAATAACATAACTTACTTTGTATATAGATGGGTATTTTAGTACTTTTTTAATTGAATTAATTGATTTTAGTATCGATATATAAAGTTTTTTACTAATTTTCCAATTAAGTTGGTACGTGATGAACTTGTGACACCAACTTAATAAAAAGCTTAAATATAAGTATAATTTATTATTTATTTAAAAAATATTATTATAAAACTTTTGATTGAATATGTTATAACTTAATCACACTAACTTGATTGAGAATGTACAAAAAAGTCCAAACAATATTACTTTAAAACTTTAGAATCAGCTTAGTTTATATTTGTGGTTGAAAAATAATTTTTAAAAGTGGTGTAATTTTTTTAAAAGTGCTTTTAAAAGAAATTCATAATTTTTATTAGTGTTGTCAAAAAGTATTTTTCAAAAATAAAATGACAATTTTAGATATGATATTGTAAGGTAGAAAATTTAATGAGGGATAAAAAAAATAATTTTATTAAAAAAACTTTTTTAAAAGTTAAAAGCTAAAATTTTTTATTTGAGTTAAAATCTTAATTTAAAATCAAGGTTCGATTTGAAAAAGTATTTGTTTACCAAACTTTTTATTTAAAATTAAAATTTAGGTTGAAAATTACTTTTCAACCTCAATTATAAATAAAGCCTTAATGCAATAAAAACTACTCACTTAAAGCAAAAACTAGAATTGATGACATGTAGATGAAAAATTATTTTTTAAAATAATTATATTTTAAAGGGAAAGTAAGATAAATTATAAAATTAATGTTTAAAAATGTGGTTATATAACGTTAAATGACTTTAATATCTTTTATTTTGTTTTATTAAGAAGTTTTAATGTTGAATTGACTTGTAATATTAATTCAGTCAAGAATTTAATATTAGTATAGATTACTATATAATTATGTCACATCTAAGATATAGGTAAAAAAATTTATAGGAATTTTTTAAAGTAAAATTGATATAAAATTAAATATGACTTTGGTTGAAATAGTTGTGGCCATGATGTGTTTAAAGTTCAAAACTCATTATGTGGATTTTTTTAGATCTTTTATAAAATATTAAAAAGAAAAAATAACCTCAAAATAATATTTATTGCTTTGTAAGAATATTAGTATTTTTACTAATTTCATAACAGAATTGGGATCCAATTGATGAGTGACACAAACCCAGTCAAACTCTTAAATGATGGTATATATTATAATATGACATGTGCTTACGGAGATAGTTATATTTAATGGCACGTGGATAAATTTTATTTTGACACATTAGATAAGAGTTTTTAAATTTAAAATGAATTTTTATGTATATTTTTAAATATTAAATAAAATTTTATTTAGGTTAAACTAAATAAATAAATCGTTTTTTAATTTCTATTTATCTACTTAATTATTTATCTAATTTTTTTAAAACTTTTATAAACTAATAATCTAATTAATATAAAATAATAAAATTTATATTTATTTATTCAATTAAGTTTAATTTTTTTTGAAAATATATAACATCCAGTAATTTTTATGTTTAAAAATCTCATGTACTTAATCTCATCCACTTACTAACATTTAAATTAAAATGGATTACAAATTTTATAAAAGTTTTAAGAAAATTAAATAGCATTTTTAAAAAATCAATTACTACTTATTTTTAAAGAAGTAGTTAAAAAATTATATACTTATGTTATTTTAAATAATATAATTCAAAAAAAATTGAATAATCATTATTATGGTTTCTGAAGGGTCAATATAAATATTTTTTTATCCAATAATGAAATATTTAAAATCATTAATTTATATAATTAAAATTTAAAATTTAAAACCAAACTTCATTACCGTTATTCAATAATTAACTAATTAAACATATGTTAAAATTTGTTTAAAAATAAAATTTTATGGTTTAACTATAAATAGTTTGATTATGTACATGGATTATTAGATTGTTTTCCTATTATTTAGTCTTGTTTTAATCATCTAGATTGGTTTACCATTTTTATTTTTATTTTTCAAGCACTAGATGACACGTAACCTCTCTTCAAAAAATGAAATCGGTGCTGATTCACCTACGTCATATAAAAGACTGGCCTTTCGCTTGCTTCCTCTTAGCATTTAAAACGAATCATTTCTCAAATGCAATTTACACATTAGCATAATTCACCAATAAATATAGTAGGATTAGAATTTTAGTCGCAATTCATGTAATCTTAAGTGATTTTTCCGCTTCAAATGCACCTAAATCAGGCTAACTCTTGTAAAGTGAGAATTTTTAATAGTAATTCTCTAAGGCACCGAAAATAAGTGAAAGCAACTCAATGACAAAAGAAAGCTCAAAAGAACAAATGGACACAAAAAAGCAACGCCCATAAGGTGTTTGATTAAATACTCTCAATATATTCTTCAACTCAAAGAAAGCTCAAGGAGGAGGCCCTCTATTTATAGTTGAGCTCCCCTACAACCCAACGGTACAACTAACTTTATATCAACGGACGAGATCGAAGCCTAACTAAAATTAAGGGATTTACATAATCCCTAAAGATTGTACAATCAAATCTTATCAGATTACTTTTTATATTTACCAAGGTAGTCCTAATTTACTATAAGTGCTTCACTGGGCCACAAAGGCTTCAAGTAGATCAACTTTGTCACTTGTTCTTCGAATCAGGTTAGTTTAAGTGGGTTAAATGAGCCCCCATTTAACAGATTGACCTCCATTGGATGCTCTTTGTGCCATAGTGACGGGCTTTGAACTGTGGCCCGTGACACAAACACCTTTATAATAATTAGCTTGTTCAAACTTTGCGAAGCCATTTCAAATTTATCCCCTAACGAGTATACTCAAATTAATCCTTCAAGGGATATAACTCAATCCCCTAGAGGATACAAATTAATCCCTCGTGGTATATAACACAATCCCTCAAAGTATACGAATTAATCCCTCAAGGGATATAAATTAATCTGCAAGGGATATAAATAAATGTTTCATCACACTTCACCAACTTTTCCATGGTTTTGTGGTTTCATCTCATATTCAATGGATAAAGCTTAATCCCTCAAGGGATGCAGATAAAAACCATAGAGGATGGAAATCAGCCCAAGGGATATGAATCTAACACCTCACTTCCTTTAGAGGATAGGAAATCAATTTTTCATAAAAATACAAATTCAAAGGAAAATTTCCTATAATTACATAAGTACCAAAAGAATATAGCCCTCTCCGAGAACAATACATTTTGCATCTTAGAATCATTCAAAAGCCCTCACAAGGTCACTTTATAACTTGTCTCGGACCTTATGAGGGACATATTGTTATATCAAGTAGCCAAGAGGACAAGGGCCCAAGATAGCCATCGAGATACATGATATAAGACAAAAAAAGGCAATTCAGCTATTACATAGGATAGACAGTAGGCCTCCTTCGTACAATCATGCATCATGTCACGAAAAAGGGCTATCATGGCACATTGATAAGTTGCACCAGAGTTCTTCACCCTAAACGACATGACAATGTAATAAAAGTTACTAGATGGAGTTCAAAAAGTTGTCTTCTTTTCATCATCTGAAACCATATTGATTTCATTATAACCGTTGAATCCATCCATGAATGTAAACATCTCATGACCAAAAATAACATCAACCAAAGTATAAATTTTATGAAAAGAGAAATCATCTTTAGATTATATTTTATTCAAATCCCTAAAATCCATGCAAACTTTAATTGTCACATTCTTCTTCTTCAATAAAATTATATTGGCTAACCAAGTTGGATGATGTATTGGTTTTATAAAAGTAACCTTGAGAACCTTATCAACATCTTCTTTTATGCCTTTCAATCTTATGTCAAAACACTCGGACATGTTGTTTTACAGGTTTACTTCCTAGAGTAATATATTGATCATGAGTGAAAAGATTTTCTTCCAGTCCAAGCATTTGTACATATGCTTAAGCAATACACCTCGAAACTTTTTCAAAAGATTAATAAGGCTAGATCTTTCTCATTTAAGAGATTCTTACTAATGAAGAGCAGTTTAATGTATCTCATTCAGTCATGTTTATCTTTTCTGACTTATCTATTTGTAGCTTTTGTTGGTCTTGTAGTTCTAGAGCAAGTACAACCTTTTGTATCTTTTTTTCTTTTTTACTTTTCTCTTCTTGGAAACAAAATTGTTATACATCTAAAGGTTCCTGAGGAATTCAGCCAAAAAAGGTGTCTCTTTGGACCTCACATCCCATAATAAATAGTAAACAGTTTCTTATCTTCACAAGTATAAGAACCCACTTCAATATTTTGTCTGACCTCACATTTTACTTCATTCCTAGAAGCATTGTCATGTCTTCTTTTCCACCATCGACAATTCTTCTTCTTCTCATTGTTTTCATCCTTCTTCATAGAGATTTCTTCCCATTTGGGTAGTAGAACACTTAATAATAGTCTTTTATCCATGCTTTGTTGGATCCTTAAAGAAAGGTGCTTCTGTATAATTTAGTTCATTTAATTCAAATGGTGCTTTATAGCTAGAATGAGTCCCTTTCCCCTTCCAATAGCCTCAGATACATTGCTGATGGAAAGATGGATGATATTGTGAATATGTAATAATTTTATTCCCATAGGAAAATGATGAGTCACATCAACATAAATCACATGGAAGCAAGTTTGGTCTTGAACTAACACCATTTTGAAGTTCACTGTCACTTCATTCATTTTGAAGTTCACATCATATTTACTGCCTTTAAAGTAGAATAAGAAATAAGATTCAAAGAGGATCCATCATCAATGAAAGTTCTTTTGATAGGAAAACCATTAATAGAATTCTCTACATAAAACAACTTATTGTGGTAAGGATAAGAAATCCAGATATCCACCTTTGTGAAAATAATGAAATTCTCATACCCAACTACAATCTTTCCTATAGGCATCCCAACCATATTATAGTCTTTATATTGTTCCCTTGTTATTTGAACAAGGGCAATAGCAACTTCTTACCTTTGATTCTTCCATAACTCCAAATTGATCAAAGAAGTGTAAAGTTTGGATTCTTCATGAGTGAATTTAATATGGGGGAAGTAGCCATGGAATTTTCTTATACATATTCAAATTGAGTGGTAAAATGATAAGGATCATCTTAGTGAGAGCATAAGTGAGTAAATACACATGCCCTTGATGATTCTAGTGAACTGAAAGAGAATTGTTTTGTACCCTATTATTCATAATAACAACTTCTCTTACTTACGCTCTTCGATGGAATATCCTACGAAGATTTATTCATTTAGAAAGTGGATGGTCGATCTTTTGGTGATAATCACAATAACTTAGGTTGGATTTCTCTTCTGCTGTTGGTGGATTTCAAATGTAAGGCAAATTAATATTTCCATCTCTAGTCTGTTCTCCGAGAAATCTTAACTTTATCCAATTAAACTAGGAATGGTGAAGAATCAACATCATTATTCTACCTCTTCTCACATTATCTCTTCTAGGATGCAGATTAAGTAGAGGTAGGCCTTTTATTTCTCTTCCTCTTTCTTGAATTGCATTGACTGTAGAAGTATTTATCCTAGCAAAACGGTTAACTCTTCTTTGTCTTTGGACTATATCGTTGGTTCTTCTAAAAGCTTCAACTAATATAACAAAGGTTGGAAGAGGTGAGTTCTCCAACTATACACATTAAACATTCCTTAGATGCATACTTCTACCAATTCCTTCTCATCATGGGAATCTTGAATATTCATCACCGTTTCCCTGAAGTACTGAATATACTCCATCAAATCTTCTCTTGATTTTTAGATCTCTCTTCCCAAATTAATCAAAATAACATTCTCTTGGATGGAAAGAACTTTCACCGAACATCATTCATATCTGGCTTCATAACTCAATAGTTCATCATCCAACCCAAATACTACATATGTTTCCACAAACTTCATTACATGCTCACGAGCATCACTAGTCTTCTCGTTGAATTGCTTGAACTTTGGACTATTTTAGTCCTAAGGATATGGCTATATGGCTACCATAATTAGGTATCGTAGCTTGATATTAAACTTAAAGAAGTTCAAGATTTTGTTCTTGTCCTTAAATAACATTTGGTGTTCTTCTTTAGTGACATAACCTTAAAAAGTAGTCTGAAAAGTAGCCATATTAGAAGAACTAACAACACCAAAAGAAACACCAAGAACAGTGAGAGTAGCTCCAATAATAGTGACAGAAGATTATCAATGTTGGTGTTTTCAAATGATAAAAAGGTTAATGGGTGTGTTGTCTCTATTGCTATTGTTATTGTCTAGTGTAATACCCCAAACCCGACCCATGCGTTATGACCGGATCTGACATGTCACATGAGAAAACGTGTTAAATCCTTTTGATTCGTACTAAATAGGTATTATTTTTTTATAATCAAGAAAACAAGTTTGACTTGAAATATTTGTTAAAATACTACTAACCTTGAAGGTTGATTAATAAATCGATAATTTGAACTAGTGATCTTATAAAACATTGACTATTGAAAATATCATTGATAAATCGAGAGAAAATTTCTGAGTTAAAATATTTGTAAAAGTTTGTTATGAAATCCATTTGTTAATCTATTTTGGAAAACCTTTATTTAAGTTTTTAGAAAAATCCCCATTTAAAATAGTTCAAGCAATATAATAATTACGTCAAACATAAAGCAAAAATAAAATATTCCAGAGGCCTTATTACAACATAAAAACCCAAAATAGTAAAAAGTAATTAAGTAAACGAAAATAGAAATCTAAAGTTCATAAACACCATTTCCGAAGTATGGCCTCCATCGAGTCATCCATGGCCCAAGTCCACATCACTGAGCATTACCTGCAAGGGTTAAGGAAAATGGGTGAGTTACTAGAACTCAGTGTATAATCCCCTTACCGTTGTTCACTGAGCCTGAACCCGTTTAGCATCATCTTGGGCCTAAGCCCATTTACATAACAAAATATATATATGTGCAATGTATGCAACCCAACCCATCCATCCAACACACCCTCGTACCAACCAATCACACTTGTGGGGATCAAGTCAACCCACCCCGCCAATCACACCAATTCGCAGGCAAGTTGCCATTTATAAATTATTCGCAGGCATGTTGCCATTTATAATATTTTTATTGTGGCCAAGCCACTGAAATCATAAGTAAACATAATAATAAACATTTTTGTGGCAATGCCACCAGGCTACACTTCTCTTCAACATTTTCCCAACCCATGCAATATGTAACATGCAACATACAATATTAAACACAATATTCACATATATGTACAATACTCATTAATCTAATATTTTATTACGGTGAATCTACCCATTATAGCACTTTGTAATTTGGCCCACTAAGGAAATCTAGTAAATCGGCCCATAGGGACATTTTGGTAATTCGGGCCATAGGGGCATTTTCGTAATTTGGCCCATAAGGGCATTTTAGTAAATCAGCCCATAGGGGCATTTTGGTAAATCGGCCCATAGGGGCATTTTCGTAATTCTAACAATTTAATACCGATTTCGTCAAATCTATAGAAATAATATACTTTAAGCGAATTTCTCATTTTATGCCGATTTTACGATTTTTCGTCGTATAATAATAACAATCTACCATCAAACACGTTACCGAATTATAAATCTACGGGATTACGGTGTGAGATTACACACCTGATTACGGTAAGTATTAAACCGTCTTGATCGTCGGCACCTAAGACAACATAATACTCGATTAACTAACGTAAGGTATTTTTCTTAATCCAAATCTAAATCAACGATCTAAAATACTTACTCTCAAAATCGTGAACGACCATGATTTGTCGATTCTCACCGGATGATGGTCCACAACCCGGTGGAAAATCTCGAATCACCGATACCGCCCTTCGTTTGAACTTAGGAGTAGGAATCGCAAATCCACTCCTTTTGAGTTCTCCAATCGCTTTTCCTTTTGATTCGGTACCGCTTGCCTCCATTGAAAAAGTCTTAATCAAAACGATATTACGATGATATAAATCAATTGTCTTAAGGAAGAAGGGTTTGACTTACCACTAAATAAGGAGAGAATATCGAGTGATTTCGTCCCTAACAACATAATCGATTAGCCAAACTTTCAATCCGATTAACACAATAATCGAGTAGCGATATCGAATGGACTATGAAAAGACTCCTTACCTTAATCGATGATAATCCCGATTCCCATTGATTGGCTTATGACTCGAGATGAATAGGCAAAGATGTGATATTTGGCCACCCACTATAACACTACGATAGCCGTATAGTGAGGGGCATACATAATCGGCTTAGAAAGAAAAGAAAATGAAAATGAAAAGAATAAGACCACTTACCTATTTGATCAAAGAAGTGAATGCCAACACGAACGAGAAAGAAATAACGAAGAAGAGATGAATAATTAAAAAGTTTGGCTATGGAGGGAAATTAAGCAAGAAGATTCGGCTATGAGAATATGAATTAAAGAGGAAGAAAGAAGGGTTGAAGATTTTGTGAAAAAGAACAGAAAGGAGGGAGAAAGGGTGCTAACTAGTTTCGGCTATCAAAGGGAAAATGAGCAAAAATATGGGACAAAATGGCTAGATGGTTTCGGCAAAACAAAGAAAAGAAAATGCTCACTTTAGGCTTTGGAGTTTTCGGCAAAGAGGGAAGAAATTGGAAAAAGAAAAAGTCACCAAAATGCTAAGGAGAAAAATAACCTCTCATGCACCAAAATTTTGCAAAAAGACCAAAGAGAAAAGAGAAATTTGGCTCTCCCTTCCCCCTAACAAAACCGTGTGTACTCTTGCCAAAAGGATGGATGTTGACCAAAAAAAATCTTTCCAAAACATCACCCACGTAAAAGGCCAACATGTTCCCTTCTCTTGCCTTTTTCTTTTGATTCTTTCTTGCATTATCCCTTATCTTCCTCCTTACCATAATCCTTAGCCACCTTTCCATAATTTAAAAAGTCTTCCTTGCGTTAAATTCCACCATGGCCTACACTATGGATGAATAGCATAAAAATTAATCAAAATTTGTACTAGATGGGATTTGAACCCCTTCCCTCCATGCTCTCCACTTGATGCCATAACCTCCTTGCCATATGCTCATATTTTGCTAACAAAATATGCATTTATTTCCTTAAGCCTTGATTCCATTTACCTTCTCTCCTTAAAGTGCTTAAACACAAAAATTTTGCTAAGGTCCAATTCAACCCGAGCCTTCTTAGAACCCCTAAACATACACAATTAATATTTTCAACTAGCTTAACGCAAGAAATAATGCAACACATAAAATTCTAAATTTTAGGATGTTACATCTAGAAGGGTTGCTTCACTAGAAGTATTCCCACCTCTATTCATAAGTTAAACTTGTGGAGCTAGAGAAGAAGATTGTAGCACCTTTAACCCGTATCCGTGGCTGAAACATGGTTACAGAGCATTACCGAAACTTTTCAAAACATTTTTAGATAAATCATGTAAATTACTACTCATTAAACAAGATCATTTGTAACATCCCTTAGATGGACTCTCGAGGCCCAATACGAGCATTAGAATCGAGTTAGGACTTAATCTGTAACATCCTGATTTTGGGCCTAGTTAGAACAGTGGTTGCGGGACCACAAATCTGACATCAAAAAAATTATTTTATTATTATTTTGATGTCTATAGTATTATACTAAAGTTGTATGAAATTTTCATAAGGAAATTTCCTCGTTTGAGTGCTCAATTTGATAAAAAGGACTAAATCGCGTAAGGTGCAAAACTTGAGGTCTAATTGATAAAGGCACTAAATAGCTTTAGAATTGAAAAGTATGAGCACTTGCATGGTAATTATACCAATAGAAAAGTTAGGAGATAAAGATGGACATGTAGTAGGTGAATTTGGTGAAGATATTAAAAGGTTAAATTGGTAAATATGTTAATATGTGTAATAAGACAAAATAGCAAAAAAGCTACCATCTTTGTTATTTCTCTTTCTTCTCCACCAATTCTTACCCAAGGAAATGGCCATGGAACCTTGAAAATTTCAGCAACTTCTAACTCTCACAAGTAAGTGATTTTGATGGTCATTTTTTATGATTTTTGTATTTTTGGAACCCTTGTAGCTTAATCTAGCTAATGAGGGGACTATTTTACAAAATGGTTGAAAGTCTAGGGTTTCCTATGAGAATATTCATGTTATTTGCTGCATTTTTATGGAAGAAAATGAATCTTGGTTGTTAAATAAAAAGTTTTTGTTAAGTGATTTTCATGAAAACACCTAAAATGGATCATTTTGTAAAAGTTGTAAAATAGGTAGTAAAGGTCTAAAATAATGGAAAATGTGTGTAACACCCCTTACCCGAGACCTTCGCCGGAGTCGGGTATGTGGCATTGCTAGACTTGCCTACAAGTTCGGGACATAAAAATTTAAAGCTGTCAAACTGCGTCATGCTGACTAAATTGACCATAACTCGAGTTACAAAACTCGAAATTTAGATCCGTAAATTTTCCTTGAAACTAGACTCATATATGAATTTACCACAATTTTTCCAGAATTTTTCATGTGACCAATTAGTACAGTTTATTCATCAAAGTTTCCCCTATTTCACTGTTGACAATTCTGACCTGTCATTACAAAAACTCATTTATCTCATAGCACGAATTTCCAATAATGTTCTTATTTATTCCAATAAAAAATAGACTCATCAAGGATTTTAAGCATATAAACCCTGCTCCATAATTAGTTTTGTACAATTTTTAACAATTTTTCCAAAACAGGACAGGGACTCACGAACTCATTCAGGACAAGTCTCACTAAATCTTAAATATCTCATAACATAAAACTCCTTTGCCTACTCTGTTTCTTTCATATCAAAATAGACACAATAAACTTTGATTCTATACCTCATTCACCTTCTAATTCAAATTATCCTATTTTTGGTGATTTTTCAAAATCACTTCACTGCTGCTAACTAAAACTGTTTCTTTACAAAATATGACTAATTAGATTATAACCTCCTTACTCAAATTATTTAAACTCTATACCTTAACCAAACATACATATATATATACCAAAAACAAATCCCATAAGTAATTTAGGTTATGATCAAATTTTAAAACATACATATACATACGAGCAAGTTATAAAATTCAAACATATAAACGATACATAACCAAAGGAAATAGCCATATTCGCATGGCTATATTCATGTACAAGATCAAACATCGTATTTTTCTAAAACTTCATCTAGCTTATACATGCCTTCAAAATCGTAGCCAAAATTTAAAATACCAGAAGATGGCGATAGTGTGGTTGACTTTCTTGAAGATCCTTCACGAGCCCGTAACGTGACCAAAATCTATAAAACAAAAGAGAGCATTTCACACAAATAAGCTTACTAGCTTAGTAAGTCCTAAACTCATGATAATAAAACGTTCAAATAATTGAGCAATTAAAACATTCAACTTATAGCATTTCACAGAAGCACATAAGTAAATTACTTATACAAGGCCGTATACTAGTAATTCATTAACCCAAGTAAAGTAGAAATCATTTCCATAATAGCGCATTTTAATTCGAATTCCATCATATCACACCCCTCAATATTAACTTCAAACACATATAACACAATTCTCATAATATTAATTCGATTCAAGTAATATTAAACATAACATACCTTACATACTTACCTGAAACATTTACTCAATAAATTAGCTTTAAGTTGCCTTAAACAAGATTCGATTTCTCTTTTGTAAACTACATCACCGGCATTAAGCCTGCTAGGCGTAAAAGCCCGATAAGTAACACCGGCACAAGGCCTGCTAGGCGTAAAAGCCCGATAAGTAACACCGGCACAAGGCCTGCTAGGCGTAAAAGCCCGAAACGTATCAATGTGATCAAACATTCAAGATACCTCATATACTATTTATATAAATATGAATAAATCTAATTTCATTGAACAACTCACGTTAAATCAATAAAATCATCATATCCTTATACACTCTAGCAATTAACATAGGAACATTTGTTCACCTTACATAGCAATTTTAATCATCAACCTAGTGTTCCTTTATACATTCGGCCATAACCATAACAAGTACTAAAATTTATCCATTTTTAGTATTTGATACATTCATAATTAGTTCTTTAATATAACTTAGCTATAGGACTTACCTTGGTTGTCGATAGGCCGTGTAAATCGGCTATTCGAGAACCTTTGTTTTTCCTCGATCTTGTTCTTTCTCTTTTTGTTCCCGATCTAAAAAAAATGTCAAGTAAATTTTATTCATATACATCCTATCCATTTGCTCAACTCAAAACAAAACGCACATAACTTAATTTGAGAAAACTAAGAACCGAATTTCTTACTTCCTTCGTTTAAATTTAAGGTAATATTCACTCAAAATTTAAGCATTTAACTTATTCAATTTAACTCATAATACACCACAATATAAATTTCAACCAATTGGGATTTCTCCTCAATGGCCGAATGGTCACTAGGTCCTTAGGATTTTCTATAATTCTTCCTTCTATCAACTTATCCCTTCTACTAATTTACTTCAAGAAATTTACTCTTATTTAGCTCACCCAATAACTATATCTAGGTATGACCATTCATCCATGCCTAATTTCACTATACATGCACAACCGAATATCAAAACAAAAGAAAAGAATTTATGGAGGACTACCTCACATTCAGCCGAATAGTAGGGCATTTTCTTGTATGAATTCAAACAATTTTCTTACAACTCATACTACTTCTTCTCCTTTTATCATTTTAGTCCTTCTTCTATTTAATTTAGGCAATTGACTTCTCATACCATTTCACCCAACAATCCTATCTAAATATAGTCATTCATCCTTGATCAATTTCACAATATACACACATATATATATATATATATATATATATATATATATCCTAGCATCAAATTAATAGGAAAATTTCATGAATGGCCATCCTAACATTCGGCCAAATATAAGGGTATCTTCATGCAAAAATTAATACAATTCTTCTTACAAGTTCAAGGTACCCCTTCTCATTTCATCTAACTTATTAACACAACAAGCTACAAATTTAGCACCCATGGCCGAATCTCATCATACCAATATTAACAAACTTTACTTGTTTTAAAAGAAAAATGATCAAGAAATCAAGCCAAATCAAAGATAGGTTATTAAATTAAAGTTCAAATTCTTACCTATCCTAGTACATGCAATGGCCGAATGGAGAAGATGAATGTTCTCCTCTTTTCTTGAAGGTAAAAATCGGGCAAGAAGATGGATGAGGGAAGAGAGAATATTTTCCTTTTGTTTTATCTTTTAATACAAAATATAGCATGCTTACCTTATAATATTACTTTAATTAATATATACTTAGAAAATATAATATCCTTGGCATGCTTTTAATATAATAATGCCTAAAAAGAAATCATATAAAATAAAAATGGAATTTATAATGCATGCTTACCGTCCACCATATTAAATATGGGGAATTTGACATGCAAGTCCTTAAGTTTAACAAACAAGTCACTTTGCCCTTTTTGTTTCATACTCACAACATTGGTCACCTTAGCAATTTAACCCTTTTTGCCAATCTAACACTCAAACGGTTAAATTTTCTACAAAACATTCACATACATCAATTCACCCATGATAGACACAAGATATAACGTTAAAATATTTATTGGGCTTGGATTCGTGGTCCCGAAACCACCGTTCCGATTAGGGTCCAAATTGGTCTGTCACAACTCTCCCCCCTTAAGAATTTTCGTCCTCGAAAATTTTACCGTTAAACAAGGTCGGATGTTGTTGCCTCATTGACTCCTCAGGCTCCCACGTAGCCTCTTCAACTCCGTGTTTATTCCATAATACTTTCACTAATGGAATCCTCTTATTTCTCAACTCTTTCATTTCCCGGGCTAAGATACGGATCGGTTCTTCATCATATGACAAATCGGATCGAATTTCAATCTCTGACGGTGTGATCACATGTGACGGATCCGATCTGTATTTGCGAAGCATCGAAACGTGAAATACATTGTGTATCTTTTCTAAATCAGAGGGCAATTTCAATCTATAAGCAACAGGTCCAATACGTTCGATGATTTCATACGGTCCGATGAATCTTGGACTCAACTTGCCTTTCCGACCAAATCGGAGTATTTTCTTCCACGGGGAAACTTTTAAGAACACCCGATCTCCGACCTGAAATTCAATGTCCTTACGTTTCAAATCGGCATAGGACTTTTGACGATCCGAAGTAGCTTTCAAATTACTCCTAATAACAACCACCTTCTGTTCTGTTTCTTTAATCCAATCAACCCCGTGTATCTTATTTTCACTGAGCTCAGTCCAATACAACGACGTGCGACATTTTCGCCCGTACAAGGCTTCATAAGGCGCCATTTTTATGCTAGATTGAAAGCTATTATTGTAAGCAAATTCAATCAAAGGTAGGTATCGTTCCCACGTACCTTCAAACTCGAGAACGCAACACCTCAACATGTCCTCAAGTATCAAAATAGTTCGCTCAGACTGACCGTCTGTTTGCGGATGGAAGGCTGTACTAAAATGAAGTTTAGTACCTAAAGCATCTTGAAATTTCATCCAGAACCGCGATGTGAATCTCGGGTCCCTATCTGAAATAATAGAACTCGGTACACCGTTCAACCTTACAATCTGCGACACATACAATTCGGCAAGCTTATCAAGTGAATAGTCGGTACGTACCGGCACAAAATGAGCTGATTTAGTCAGTCTATCAATGATAACCCATATGGCATCTTTCTTGCTCGGTGTCATAGGAAGACCGGATACAAAATCTATTGTAATTCTATCCCATTTCCATTCAGGTATCATGATTGGTTGAAGTAATCCGGACGGTACCTGATGCTCAGCTTTCACTTGTTGACAGATTAAACACTTGGAAATAAATTCAGATATATCCCGTTTCATGCCAGGCCACCAATAGAGCTGTTTCAAATCGTTATACATTTTCGTGCTACCCGGGTGTATCGACATTCGACCATTATGGGCCTCACTCAGAATCATCTGTATCAAATCTGAGTTCTTAGGAACACATACTCGACTTTTATAATTCAAACAATCATTTGCATCAATCTGAAAATCTGATTCTGTACCGTTTTCACACTGAATCCGAATAGCAATCAAATTTTTGTCAACTTTCTGTGCATCACAAATTTGTTGAATAAACATCGGTCTTGCTTGTAACTCGGCTATGATCGAGCCATCATCAGACATAGCCATCTGTGCATTCAATGCACGAAGAGCAAATAATGTTTTTCGACTTAACGCGTCCGCGACAACATTAGCTTTTCCCGGATGGTAGTCAATCACTAATTCATAGTCTTTCAGAAATTCTAACCATCGGCGTTGTCTCAAATTTAGATCTTTCTGAGTCATTAAATACTTTAGACTTTTATGATCCGAATAAATATGACATTTTTCGCCGAATAAATAGTGACGCCAAATTTTCAAAGCGAACACAATGGCTGCTAACTCCAGATCGTGAGTTGGATAATTTTTTTCTCGTGCGGCTTCAATTGTCTCGAAGCATAGGCTATCACCTTGCCCTCTTGCATTAAAACGCAACCCAACCCATTCAAGGAAGCATCACTAAAAATAATAAATTCTTTACCCGTTTCAGGCTGAGTTAACACTGGAGCTTCGGTCAAAAGGGCTTTCAACTGCTCGAAACTTTTTTGACACTTTTCTGACCACTCAAACTTAACATCTTTCTGGAGTAGTTTCGTCAAAGGTGTAGCTATTACAGAAAAATCTTTTACAAATCGTCTATAATATCCGGCAAGGCCTAGGAAACTTCGGATCTCAGAAACATTCTTTGGTGGCCTCCAATCGAGTATAGCTGCTATTTTGTTGGGATCCACCCGAATACCTGACACTGAAACAACATGACCCAAGAAGCCGACCTCATTCATCCAGAACTCGCACTTACTGAACTTTGCATACAAACGTTGATCTCTCAAAGTTTGTAGTACTAATCTCAAATGCTCAGCATGTTCCGTTTCATTTTTGGAGTAGATCAATATGTCATCAATAAACACTACTACAAACTGATCCAAAAACTGTCGGAAGACTCGGTTCATTAGATCCATAAAAACAGCAGGTGCATTAGTGAGTCCAAAAGGCATAACCAAAAACTCATAATGTCCGTACCTCGATCGGAACGCAGTCTTTGGCACATCTGAATCTCTGACTCGCAACTGATAATAGCCCGATCTCAAATCTATCTTCGAAAATACTGAAGCCCCTTTCAACTGATCAAATAAATCATCAATCCGAGGTAACGGGTACTTATTCTTTATAGTTACCTTATTTAGTTGCCGGTAGTCGATACACATTCGCATAGTCCCATCTTTCTTTTTCACAAATAAAACCGGTGCACCCCACGAAGAGAAACTCGGTCGCGCGAAGCCCTTATCTGTCAGCTCTTGCAACTGCGCTTTCAATTCTTTTAACTCAGTAGGTGCCATCCGATACGGAGCTATCGAAATTAGAGTCGTCCCCGGTACTAATTCAATACCGAACTTAACCTCTCGTACTGGGGGTAAACCCGGTAGTTCTTCAGGAAACACATCGGGGTATTCACATACAACTGATACAGATTCAATTTGTTTCTCGGACATTTTATTAATCAATACATAAGCCAAAAAAAACTTCACACCCTTTTCTCACATACTTCCGGGCTAACATTGAAGATATTACTGTAGGCAACCCATTTACATCACAAGATTTAATTCTGATGGTCTCACCATTTCGACACTTCAAATCAATAAGCTTTCTTTTACAATCTACTACTGCCTCATGTGAAGTTAACCAGTCCATACCCAAGATTATATCAAATTCGTCAAAGGGCAACAACATTAAATCAGCTGGGAAGCAATAATCCCGAATCATCAACGGGCAATCTCTACACACTTTATTAACAAGCACACATCTACCCAAAGGGTTGGACACACGAATCACAAACTCGGTAGACTCAACTAGTAGAGTCTTTCCGAATTCTAAAGTTTCACACACATATGAGTGAGTCGAACAAGGATCAATTAATGCAATTACAATAGTGTCATAAAGGGTGAAAGTACCGGTAATGACATCGGGGGAGGAAGCATCCTCTCTGGCTCGTGCAGCATAAGCTCTAGCTGGAGCTCTAGCCTCAGATCGAACTGTAGTGTTTTTCGTTCCTTTCTGACTACCACCTACATTGCCGGAATGTCTGGGTGGCCTACCTCGCATTGACATGTTGCTCGGCTTAGTATTCTGAACTGTATTCTGCTCAGCTAACCTCGGACATTCTCTAATAAAATGATCTGACGATCCACATTTATAGCAAGACCGATCATGAAATCTACATCTCCCTGAATGCCATTTCCCACAGTGCTCGCATTCAACTCTATTCTGAGGAACGTTACCAACACTGGCTATCGAGGTAGCTCGAGAGCTCATAGGAGGTCGATCCCGTCTAGGTGGATCTGTAGTAGCTTTATGTCGGCTGTAGTCATCTCTGGACTTCTTGGTTGTGGAATGAAAGACCTTACCCGAAGATCTCTTACGAATGTCTCTAGCTTCAGTCTCAGTCTTTCTTTTCTCTTTCCCGAGCTCTTCAGCTTTGCAAGCTCTCTCAACTAAAGTCACAAACTCTTGAATTTCAAGAATGCCAACAAACATCTTTATATCTTCATTCAGGCCATCTTCAAATCTTTTACACATAATAGCTTCAGTAGAAACACACTCTCTAGCATATCTGCTGAGCCTGACAAATTTCCGTTCATATTCCGTCACGGTCATTCGTCCTTGTTTCAGCTCAAGGAATTCTTTTCGTTTTTGATCAATGAATCTTTGGCTGATATATTTCTTGCGGAATTCATTCTGGAAGAAATCCCAGGTCACTTTTTCTTTCGGGACCACTGATACTAGTGTATTCCACCAGTGATATGCCGTGTCCTGCAGTAAGGATATAGCACACTTCAGGCATTCATCCGGAGTACAAGATAGCTCATCAAGTACCCGAATAGTGTTATCCAGCTACATTTCGGCTCTCTCTGCGTCATCATCATCATTGGCTTTAAATTCTTCGGCCCCAAATTTTCGAATTTTATCAACTGGGGGCCTACTAGATCTCATCGGATCTATCATCGGGGGTGCTAAAGGAATTGGAGTTGGATTATTCGGGGGTGGAGGTTGGTGTACAGCCGGGTTATTTTGAATAAATTGGGCAAACCACTCATTCATCATCTGATAAAAGGCTCGTTTAGTCTCTCCTTCGTGGCTACCCGAAACAGGTCGAGAGTCTACCGGCACTGATCCGTGTGCACGGTCAGGCGCTACACTCTCTACATCATCAGCTACGGCTCTTTCAGGATCGGTATCCATTTACTATATAAAACAAAGTTCGGGCCGTCAGAAGTCACCACACTATCAATATATGATAAAGGCATGTATAGCTAGACTCACACGCGCTACGGTAGTCCTAGAATCGACTAAACCGTAAGCTCTGATACCAATCAAATGTAACACCCCTTACCCGAGACCTTCGCCGGAGTCGGGTATGTGGCATTGCTAGACTTGCCTACAAGTTCGGGACATAAAAATTTAAAGCTGTCAAACTGCGTCATGCTGACTAAATTGACCATAACTCGAGTTACAAAACTCGAAATTTAGATCCGTAAATTTTCCTTGAAACTAGACTCATATATGAATTTACCAAAATTTTTCCAGAATTTTTCATGTGGCCAATTAGTACAGTTTATTCATCAAATTTTCCCCTATTTCACTGTTGACAATTCTGACCTGTCATTACAAAAACTCATTTATCTCATAGCACGAATTTCCAATAATGTTATTATTTATTCCAATCAAAAATAGACTCATCAAGGATTTTAAGCATATAAACCCTGCTCCATAATTAGTTTTGTACAATTTTTAACAATTTTTCCAAAACAGGACAGGGACTCACGAACTCATTCAGGACAAGTCTCACTAAATCTTAAATATCTCATAACATAAAACTCCTTTGCCTACTCTGTTTCTTTCATATCAAAATAGACACAATAAAATTTGATTCTATACCTCATTCACCTTCTAATTCAAATTATCCTATTTTTGGTGATTTTTCAAAATCACTTCACTGCTGCTAACTAAAACTGTTTCTTTACAAAATATGACTAATTAGATTATAACCTCCTTACTCAAATTATTTAAACTCTATACCTTAACCAAACATACATATATATATATATACCAAAAACAAATCCCATAAGTAATTTAGGCTATGATCAAATTTTAAAACATACATATACATACGAGCAAGTTATAAAATTCAAACATATAAACGATACATAACCAAAGGAAATAGCCATTTTCGCATGGCTATATTCATGTACAAGATCAAACATCGTATTTTTCTAAAACTTCATCTAGCTTATACATGCCTTCAAAATCGTAGCCAAAATTTAAAATACCAAAAGATGGCGATAGTGTGGTTGACTTTCTTGAAGATCCTTCACGAGCCCGTAACGTGACCAAAATCTATAAAACAAAAGAGAGCATTTCACACAAATAAGCTTACTAGCTTAGTAAGTCCTAAACTCATGATAATAAAACGTTCAAATAATTGAGCAATTAAAACATTCAACTTATAGCATTTCACATAAGCACATAAGTAAATTACTTATACAAGGCCGTATACTAGTAATTCATTAACCCAAGTAAAGTAGAAATCATTTCCATAATAGCGCATTCTAATTCGAATTCCATCATATCACACCCCTCAATATTAACTTCAAACACATATAACACAATTCTCATAATATTAATTCGATTCAAGTAATATTAAACATAACATACCTTACATACTTACCTGAAACATTTACTCAATAAATTAGCTTTAAGTTGCCTTAAACAAGATTCAATTTCTCTTTTGTAAAATACATCATCGGCATTAAGCCTGCTAGGCGTAAAAGCCCGATAAGTAACACCGGCACAAGGCCTGCTAGGCGTAAAAGCCCGAAACGTATCAATGTGATCAAACATTCAAGATACCTCATATACTATTTATATAAATATGAATAAATCTAATTTCATTGAACAACTCACGTTAAATCAATAAAATCATCATATCCTTATACACTCTAGCAATTAACATAGGAACATTTGTTCACCTTACATAGCAATTTTAATCATCAACCTAGTGTTCCTTTATACATTCGGCCATAACCATAACAAGTACTAAAATTTATCCATTTTTAGTATTTGATACATTCATAATTAGTTCTTTAATATAACTTAGCTATAGGACTTACCTTGGTTGTCGATAGGCCGTGTAAATCGGCTATTCGAGAACCTTTGTTTTTCCTCGATCTTGTTCTTTCTCTTTTTGTTCCCGATCTAAAAAAAATGTCAAGTAAATTTTATTCATATACATCCTATCCATTTGCTCAACTCAAAACAAAACGCACATAACTTAATTTGAGAAAACTAAGAACCGAATTTCTTACTTCCTTCGTTTAAATTTAAGGTAATATTCACTCAAAATTTAAGCATTTAACTTATTCAATTTAACTCATAATACACCACAATATAAATTTCAACCAATTGGGATTTCTCCTCAATGGTCGAATGGTCACTAGGTCCTTTGGATTTTCTATAATTCTTTCTTCTATCAACTTATCCCTTCTACTAATTTACTTCAAGAAATTTACTCTTACTTAGCTCACCCAATAACTATATCTAGGTATGACCATTCATCCATGCCTAATTTCACTATACATGCACAACCGAATATCAAAACAAAAGAAAAGAATTTATGGAGGACTACCTCACATTCAGCCGAATAGTAGGGCATTTTCTTGTATGAATTAAAACAATTTTCTTACAACTCATACTACTTCTTCTCCTTTTATCATTTTAGTCCTTCTTCTATTTAATTTAGGCAATTGACTTCTCATACCATTTCACCCAACAATCCTATCTAAATATAGTCATTCATCCTTGATCAATTTCACAATATACATATATATATATATATATATATATATATATATATATCCTAGCATCAAATTAATAGGAAAATTTCATGAATGGCCATCCTAACATTCGGCCAAATATAAGGGTATCTTCATGCAAAAATTAATACAATTCTTCTTACAAGTTCAAGGTACCCCTTCTCATTTCATCTAAATTATTAACACAACAAGCTACAAATTTAGCACCCATGGCCGAATCTCATCATACCAATATTAACAAACTTTACTTGTTTCAAAAGAAAAATGATCAAGAAATCAAGCCAAATCAAAGATAGGTTATTAAATTAAAGTTCAAATTCTTACCTATCCTAGTACATGCAATGGCCGAATGGAGAAGATGAATGTTCTCCTCTTTTCTTGAAGGTAAAAATCGGGCAAGAAGATGGATGAGGGAAGAGAGAAATATTTTCTTTTTGTTTTATCTTTTAATACAAAATATAGCATGCTTACCTTATAATATTACTTTAATTAATATATACTTAGAAAATATAATATCCTTGGCATGCTTTTAATATAATAATGCCTAAAAAGAAATCATATAAAATAGAAATGGAATTTATAATGCATGCTTACCGTCCACCATATTAAATATGGGGAATTTGACATGCAAGTCCTTAAGTTTAACAAACAAGTCACTTTGCCCTTTTTGTTTCATACTCACAACATTGGTCACCTTAGCAATTTAACCCTTTTTGCCAATCTAACACTCAAACGGTTAAATTTTCTAGAAAACATTCACATTCATCAATTCACCCATGATAGACACAAGATATAACGTTAAAATATTTATTGGGCTCGGATTCGTGGTCCCGAAACCACCGTTCCGATTAGGGTCCAAATTGGTCTGTCACAATGTGGGCTGCTATAAGCATGAAAAAGGTTCGGCTATGCATGGGTAGTAAAGAAATTGGACACATTTCATTTAATGAGCCTAGGGGTAAAAGTGTAAATATGATAAAGTTTAGGGGTAAAAATGTAATTTTACCAAAAATATGTAATTGGGCTAATTTGAATAGCATGATGAATAAATAAATTAAATGTTTTGTTATAGATCAAGGAAGATGGGATTTGGAATTAGATCGGGGGGAAAGTAAGATAATCGAGTAATTGACTTATTTCGTCGTTTCATACCGAGGTAAGTCCGTATGTTAATCATAAATATTTATTTGATAAATTGATGAATAATTTGTGAATTTAATTATATTAATTACTGTACAATGAAAATCCGATGTTCGAGACTAGCGAACGCAAAGTTGAACACTTTTGTTCGGTACCAAAAGATGAATTGACGGAAAAGACCATGAATGAGTCATGGCAAAGTGTGACTAAATGAAATCGTATAAGACCATAGTTAGACTATGGCATCAAGATATGGTTCTATGTGAGATTGTGGAATAAAATAGCGATGGTCACATGTGTAGTACTAAGTGTAGGCTACTATGTGCATCGGATAGCAATCTGTTATTATTGGTGGGCTGTGTGCGATACCACCATGAATCTGTTATTATTGGTGGGCTGTGTGCGATACCATCGTGAATCTGTTATTATTGGTGGGTTGTGTGCGATAGGGTTGTGTGCAATACCATGTATCTATTATTATGGGTGGGCTATGTGCGAAACCATCGTGTATCCGTAATTACTTCGAAGTGTTCATCGGGAAAATTTGACTAAGTGGAATTTCATGTGAGCAATGAATTCGATATGTGATAAATTTTGGTGAGGATTAAAATGAGTAAGTGAAGTGGTAAATTTTTGTATTGTTCATGCTAATCAAATTATGTTATTGAATGTGAGCATATTGTTATGATGTTTCATAAAAGAGTGAAATTTGAAATAAAACAGTTTTGGACAGCAGCAGTTGTGTAACTTTGAAAAATCACCAAAAATAGTTGAAATTGATTTTAAGGTTTAATGAGATATGCAATTAAATATTATTGACTCTATTTCTTCATAAAAGAAACAGAATAAGCAAAAGAACTTCATATGGTGAGATAATTGGATTTTAGTTAGACAGGGTCAGAATGATTCTGGAATCCCTTGTTTTGATTTGGGAAATTCATTAAAATTTGTACAAAAATAATATGGAATAAAATTTATATGCTTGAAATTCTAAAGAAGTCTATTTTCAATAGAAACAAACAGGAATGTTATTTGAATTCTGTACAATGAGATAACTAATTTTTAGTGAAGAGGGGTCAGAACTGTCAAACAGCGGAACATGGGAGACTTTAATGAATAAACTGTACTGATTGGCTAAACTAAAAATTTTGAAAATTTTATGGTAAGAAGATATGTGAGTCTAGTTTCAGAGAAAATTATAGTATATTAATTTGGAGTTCCGTAGCTCTGGATAAAAATAATTTAGTGACTGTAACTCAAGTAAACAGCTCAAGATGAACATAAATGAATTTTGAAATTTTATGCAATAATGATGGTATTATCTCGAGAGCTTATAATGAGGATTGTTAAAATCATGGTAATCAATTGTTTATTATTTACATGCGTACTTACTAAGCTTTATATCTTACTCTATTATTTTCCGTGTTTATAATGTACTCAGGTTAACTCGAGTTGGAAGTCGCCAGAGAACCTATCACACTATTGAGCTTACAATTTAGGTATAAATGATTTTATACTTAAGTTTATGGCATGTATAGGGAACTTGATCATGTGTATATGTTACTATTAGTTGTCCTAGAATAATGACCCACGATATTCGGAGTTCATTGTTGTATAAAGCCATTTAATGTGGCCAATAAATTGGTTATGCTATAAACTCATGATGATGCATTCTATGGTTGAGTAAATTGTATGCTATAACTTGTTATGTGTGTGGTGGATGTTTTGGTAGCTTTAATATGTCATGAAATGTGTCATTCAAGTTATACTTAAGTATGGGCAGGATACAGTAGAAATTGGCTTGGAAAATAACCAACTTCTTCACCACACAGGCAGAGACACGGCCGTTGTCTTAGCCGTGTGGAGGACACGGTCTAGGACACGGGTGTGTGACCTGGTCGTGTGATCCAAAAAGAATGATGACATCATAAACAGAGAGTTACACGGGTGGAGGGCACGGGCGTGTCCTGGGCCACACGGGCGGGTGTAACCACATGGCCTGCCCACACATGCGTGTGACTCTCCAAAATAAGGAAATTTTCTAAATGTTCCAATAGTTTTAAAAGTTCTCGATTTAGTCTCGAATCACTCCTAAAGCATGTCTTGGGCCTCGTAGGCCCATTTTAGGGACTTGATGATATAAGATAAAAGTTTTAAACTTTAAATGAAAATTTATGCCTTGAATTTGTTCAGTTGCAAGTGTTATTGTCCGGTAATGCCTCATACCCTGTTCCGGCGTTGAACATGGGTAAGGGGTGTTACATAATCGGAAACTCTAAGAAATTTTCGTGATATTTCAAAAATTTCCCAATGTGCAGGGCTCACACGCCCGTGTGGTCCAAGGGAGACGCCCGTGTGACCCTAGGACACGCCTGTACTACAGGCCGTGTTCGAAATTAGGTAGCTTACTGACTTATGCCACACGGCCATGCCACATGCCCGTGTGATAGGCCCTGTGGTTAATTAATTCAATTCGAATTAGGTGCAGGTTTCACATGGCCAAGACACACGTCCGTGTTTAAGGCCGTGTCTTCCATACGGTTGAGACACACGCCCGTGTCTCTGCTCGTGTGCTCAATTCTGAGCATTCTATTTTCTGAAAGTTAAGGTGCAGGGGACACACGACCGGGCCACATGCCCATGGGGTAGGTCGTGTGTCACACACGGTCTAGACACATGCCCGTATGGACAAAATAAAGCCATTTTTAGCTTCATTTCTAACCCTAAATCACACCTATGACCTGCATTTGCATCACATATCCAAATACTAACCATTTCAAGCATTCATATCAGGTAAATTCTATCATTCAACATGGTATACCATTATATGCATACATGTTTATTGTATTATCTTGGTTTAGTCTATATGTTAGACATAGTTTGATCAACTACTTAACACATATGTAATTACCATAGTATGACATTACAAATATATATAAAAACAAACCATTACTATCTATTCCAATGGCTAGATTACAAGCATCATTTATATTTGCATGCCAATATGGCCAATATAACCTATACATGCCATTACAACCATAATTGATTTACCATATTATACCGACATAGACCGATGGATAGTGTGAGTGATCTCCGCCAAGCTTCCAATCCAACGAGCTTTTGATTTACTCTAAAACAGGGGAAAATAAAACGAGGTAAGCATTTTATGCTTAGTAAGTTTGTATAACATAGTACTTAACTTACCATTCATTCTATTTTGAGGTAACTATGTAAGACATATTCAATCAATTTGACCTCAAACCCTACACACATCCTCTTGCCCTTGTTAGTCATATAATCCATAGTAATATCAAGACATATATGGGCTCAACAACAATCAAGTTTCCAAGTATATATGCTTTCCACAACATGTATCCATTCAACATGCATGATTCATCTCATTATTACAACTATAATTTCATAATAGCTCATTTCGAGTTTAGTTCATTTCATATCAGAACTTTACTCATATTACTCGGAATATTAAGGTCACGATTAGTACACTCAAGGTGTACAAGTCTATTGTAACAGCCCGATTTAGGGGCTAGTCGGAACAGTGGTCTCGAAATCACTAATTCGAGGTTAGAGAAAATTATTTTCATGTTATTCTATGTGTTATTCATGTTGCATAAGTTATATTCATTAATACATTGTGTGAATGCGAACGAGTATAATATAAAGATAAGTAAGAATAGTAGTGTGTGAGGATGTTCCCGGATGAACATTTAAAATAGAGAATTACATGTGGATAACTATCCATGAATGTATAATAACGGTGAGCTATGTGCGATATCACCTTTTTTATGGTTAGTGATGGACTGTGTGCGTTACCACCTGGTTAATTAGTAATCGATGGGCTGTGTGCGATACCATCGCTTATAAAATCATTTGGTGGGCTAAGTGCGATACCACAATAAGTATAAATTATTGGTGGGCTATGTGCGATACCACCCTACTAGAGATTGATGGTGGGCTAAGTGCGAAACCATCGAGAGATTAGTAGTACGAGTGGCTTATTGAAAATGCTTGACGTGTTATTTTATATGATCCTGTGATGATAAGTGCAGGAATGTATGCCAATTAACATGAGTATGTGGCTCGTGGCATGGTTAGATTATGGTAAGAAACAGAATGAGTAAGTTCAAGAATGATTGAGTAGGTAACCATGAGTTTACGAGAAAAAAAACTCATTATAATACCTTGTGATTGAATATCAGTAACTAATTCTTATTTGTATATGAACTTACTAAGCATTATTACTTACTCATTTCCTTTTTCCATCTCTTATAGGTTAATTTAGCTAGCTCAGGTTAGAGATCGCCGGAGATGTTTTCACACTATCAAGCAGACACTTAGTATGAGGTATCAAGTCCTTATGAGTCATGGCATGTATAGGGCTAGTACTTAAGGTTGATAAAGTTCTAATTGATGGGGCCAAATTCTGTTGGCCTAAGAGAACTTATAGTTTGTTTATGTGTAGCTATAGATGATGGCCTAAGTCGATTGTAATTGTGGTAGAAATAGTTCTCCCTCGTGTTTGGGATGAAGATTACATTGGATGAATTAAATGTCTTTAATTCAAGAGTTATATTGATGCTATGTGAAGTTTATGTGATGGCGTATGAATGTATGCAAGTGAGGGCAGCTAATTGGCTTGGTATATAGCCTGCTAAATGTCTGTATGGGTAGACACACGGGCGTGTGTCTAGACCGTGTGGGAGCCACGGCCAGCACATGGACGTGTGCCCAGTCTGTGTGAAATCTGCACCTTCCACCTGGAATTTAAATCACCACACGGCTGGGGTACACGGGAGTGTCAAGGCCGTGTGACTTTAGTTAGAATCGACCATGGTTGGAAGACAAGGGCGTGTCAAGGCCGTGTGAAATTAGTCAGTGTCGACCACGAGTGGAAGACACGGGCATGCCGTAGAGGTACACGGGCATGTCCCTAGGCCTACACGAGCGTGTGACCCCTGTTTTGTTAAAAAGTTTCTTGAACTCGTGAAAGTTCCCGGAAAGATTCCGATACTTCTCGAAAGTATTTTTAGGGCCTCTTGGGCCGAGCATTTGCAAGCTACGGGGTTAAATGAAATTTTATAACCGTATTCTAGATGTTTATGCAAGATTAGCTAGGTAATACCTCAAACCCTGTTCCGACTTGAACATGAGCAAGGGGTGTTACATTTAGTGTTATCAGAGCTATGGTTTAGTCAGTTCTCGGACTAACCTAGCGTGAGTAAGAGTCTAGCTATACATGCCATATGTGGACCATGATAGTGTGATATCTCTCGGCTCTAACAAAATTGTTTTGTTAAGACAAATGACTCCCAACCGAGCTAATTTCAGTAAGTTTGTATGATTTTCAAGCTTCATGAATATTTTCATTGAATTGCTTGTGATGTTGTTATATGCACATTATTTCCATGAAAATGTTTAATTGTTATATTAAACAAAGAAGTTGCTAAGATCAAGCATGAGAAAGTCCCGATTGAAATTGAATTACCTAGCATACTCGATCTACCACATGAAACGAGAAAGTCCGTATAAGACCAAGCCAAGGCATGGCATTGGCAATCAAGCAAAGTTATCATGTAAGTCCAAGACAAGTCTTGGCATTGAAAAGTTATCATGAGATAGAGATCTCATGTAAGACCATATCTAGGATATGGCATTGGCATCGAGACACATGTGTATTGAGATTCAATATCCTTTGTTATTCATAGTAATTCATCAGGAAAAAGAGTAAAGATTGAATGAGAAAGCAAGAAGTTAAGTAAAGCTATTATCAAGCTATGCTAGTTAAAGTTGACTAAGAGTATTATTCATGTTATGAATGATGATATTGAGATTATGCCTATCATAGCAAAGTATACTGATCTATGTGATCAAGTGTTACAAGTACCTTGTTCACCTTGAAAGCATGAGACTAGTAAGTACCATGAGGTATGTAAGAATCAATAAGAGTAAGTAAGCAATTGAGATTTGTGATGCCATTGTTTTTGATAAATATGTCCACATGGTTAAATCTCACGTGTGACTGTTAAAGTAGAGAATGTATAATGTTTTGTTTTATGACTCTGTTATGATGAAGTCACACATATTATAGTGTGGGAATTAAACTGAGAAACTTGACTAAGTAGAATGCAGGAGATGAGTACGGTCGTTTAATAATAAATTGATGAATAAGACCATGGTAGGACCATGGCAATACATGTGATCCCATATAAGACCATGTCTGGGACATGGCATTGGTAACGACACACGATCCCGTGTAAGACCATGTCTGGGACATGGCTTCGACACAAAAGAAAGATCTCGTATAAGATCATGTCCTGGACATGGCATCGACATCTAAGTACGATCTCGTATAAGACCATATCTGGGATATGGCATCGACATCGAGTTACAAGATCCCGTATAACACCATATCTGGGATATGGCATCAGCATCGACATGAGTTCCATGTAAGACCGTATCAGGGATATGGCATTGGTATTGATATGAGATTTCGTGTAAGTCCATGGAGAGACTATGGCATCGTGATGACATGTAAGAAAATAGCTGGGCTATGATGTGTGATACGAGTAAGACCATAGTTGGACTATGGCAATCAAGTAAACGACGTACTCAAACCCGTAAGACATTCTTTAAATTGATAAGCAACAATTAGAGAAAGTAGAGTTGAATGTTGAGTACTCGAGTAGTTATTAATGTGGAACTTGAGTAAGTGAAGTCATTGTTTGAAAGTATGAGTAATAGAAACAATTGTAGCACGATAAACGTGAACACTCACTTGGAGCGAGTTGTGTGACTATAATGATATTTCATTGATGATGAATATTAAATCATATGTATGTAGTCACGAGAGTAGGGCTAAGGGACTCTGCAACCTCACCCCCTTACCACTGTTGAATTATGATGAGATATTATGAGAGTTAAGTTGAGTGAGTTTGCATTTGATCAATGCAATATTTATGTTAGCATAATTGAGAATGCTTTGTATCATATTGATACATGATACTCTACTAAATAGAGTAATTGTTGTTGAACTTAAGGTTGAAGTCCTAGGGGACTATAATTAAGAGGCTAACATTGATATATGAAATAGAAAGGTCCCGTATAAGACCATGTCCGAGACATGGCCTTGGCACTGAGTTGAGATCCCGTATAAGACCATATCTGGGATATGGCTTCGGTAATGAATACGAGAATCGTGTAAGACCATATTCAGAATATGGCATCGATACTTGATGTGGAAGTCCATATAAGACCTTATCCGGGATATGGCATTGGCATTTAGAGGTGACTCCATATAAGACCACCTCGGGAATGTGGCATTGGTTTCGTACCTACATGAATGACGATGAATATGCGTCTTTGATTATCCCTAGTGATCAATGGGACAGATAGATGAGTCTAGAGTAGAAATGAGAATTGTACTAGAGCTATGTGAATGGGTGAATATAGGCACTCGTGAACTAGTCAAGAAGAAACTAGTACGATGTGTGGCACGATATGTGCTAAATAAATGGCAAGTGTGAGTAAGTTGGATTGAAGCTTGTGACCTGTGCATGGTCAGTTAATGCCATGGATGGGTTATAATGATCTCCTTGGGTATTATGTATAAATATTTGTTTCCTTTCAGGTCTGAGGTAGTTGTTCCTCTGATAAATTGTGATTGTGTGAGAACGTTAGCTGACGAAAAAAGTAGACTAAATGGTTGTCGATTTAGTTAATTGAAATCGACATTCCTTTATCTCCTCGTAACCTTATTTGGGTACCTTGAGGAGGAAGTTGGTGATGATTCGAGTATAAGAGGTGAAATCACAAGTTTCACGTTGTGTGATGGGTTTTCGGGTAAGCCGAATAGAGTTAATGAATTTGATCGAGATGTCCCTGCTATCGTGTGATATGACGATAATAAAGGTTTTAGATTAGCATAGCAAGAGAAATTCAGATAAGAGTGTGCTTGAAATATGTTCTCAGTATGGAGAAAAGAGTAGATACATTTGAAATATGATTCAAGTTTTGTGTATATGTACGCATGAATCAATAAGGAGAATAAAATTCTGTGTGTACGTGAGTAGGGAGAATGATACAAAGGTATGCTCATTGAAATGTTCAAACCATGATGGTTGAGTTGAAAGCTATAGAAGGGACTATTAATTGAAAGTCTTAGTACTGAGTTCAGTCTGAATCGAGAAAAAAGAGTTGCCAGAATGGTGATCCAGAGACAATAACTTTTGTGTCTATGTAGTGAGTTAGATGTTATGAAATGATCCATGGAAAAATTGATATGTACTTTCTGAATCTTGATAAGTTAGGGTATCTTATGCTACAGAAGATTTTGAAGATGAAATAGTGGAAACGACTTAAGCTATTACAATAGTGGGTATAGTTATTGTAATACTTCTCAGATAGTAGACATGGTACAGGTGACTGGATGAAAGATCCATGTTAAGCAATGTGAGTTAGTTACTCGGTTGACCTTAGTTGATAATATCCTAGTTTCAGCGAGGTTACTAACTATAGCGAGTCTTCCTTTCAAAACAAAGGAGTTCAGAAGTGATATAGTAAATGTTATTTTAATTAAGCTCTGAATGAGTTTATTTAAGGTGATAAAATCCAGGTTGGATAAGATTTCCGTTGTTGATGTTTCCTTGAGATAGAATTTGAATGTTGATGAATCCAGAACTTGTACAGAAGTTTTGGTATGAGATTTAGTAGTAGCATATCTACTAATGCAAGAATAAGGAAATGCAGTTATGTGCATAAATATTTTGACAATAGAGCACATTTCACGATATGATTGAGTTTATGATCAGAAGTAGTTGACCACTAAAAGCTGAGTTTTCAAAGTGTACAAGTCAAGACTATTACAGTCAGTGAATGCTTTAATGATAAAGTGAGATAAAACCTTATAGATTTCAAATTTGGTTTGACATAATTCCCAAGAGGGGGGATGTCATTCGAATATGTCATTCGAATTGTAGTGAATCAACCAGTAAAGACTCGAATGATCATTTGGACATGTGCAGAGTTCCAAATTGGTATCACAGCTTAAAGGTTGTTGACAAGTGAAACCTGAGGATAAGTGGATTTGTGATTTTGAAGAGTTGATGGAAAGATTTTAAGAATGTTGGTAGCAACTCCTCCTGATAAGATTTTCGGGGACGAAAATCCCTAAAGGGGGAGAACTGTAACAGCCTAATTTATGGGCTAGTCGGAATAGTGGTCTCAAAATGACTAATTCGAGGTTAGAGAAAATTATTTTCATGTTATTCTATGTGTTATAACATGTTTATAGGGATGTATAAAAATTTTGGTGCCTTAATTTTAGCAATTTCTAGCCAAATTGTGAAAAAGGACTAAATCGCATAAAGTGCGAAAGTTCTATTTTATTTGCTAAAGGTGCCAAATAGCTATGGAATATAAATTGGAGGTCCCAAATGTGCAAGTTGGCCTTGTTAACTGAGTTGGCCGGCCATAGGGTGCTAAGGGGACAAAGGCATTAAATGATGGTCAAAATTTGGTGATGTTAGGTGGTAGAGGTGTGCATGGGCTGAGCCGGGTTCGAGTCGGGCCCAACTAAAAATTTAGACCCGTTCATTGGGTTCGGTCCGGGCCGGGCCCAAAAAATGGGCCTAAAATTTTGCCCAAGCCCGGCCCATATAAAAATACTAAAACCCGGGCCCGGCCCGGCCTGCCCGTATTAATTTTTTATATTATTTTATATAATTTTTAAATATATATAATACATCAAAAATATTTAAAAAATCAAAATAAATATTTTTCAACAAATTGAAAATAAATTTTAAAAAATATGTAGACTTAAATAACACTAAAATAGATGCAACTTAACAAGCAAATGCCTCTAAAATAATAACAAAATTAACAAATGTCTTTAAAATAATAACAAAATTAACAATAGAATAAGTTTTATATAATATCTAAACAATAACAACAAAATAATAGAAACATAATAGTAAAATGGTAGTAAAATAAAGAGAAAAACAATAAGAAAATAATATTTAAAAAATATTTTTTTTTGCTTTTAATGAATTCGAGTCGGGCCCGGGCCAAAAATGCCTTACCCGAGCCCGGCCCATTTTTTAAACAGGCCTTATTTTTTTGTCCAAGCCCATTTTTCGGGCCTATATTTTTGCTCAAACCCTCCCACATGTCGGGCGGGCCTTCGGGCCGGGTCGGGCCGCCCAGCCCATGCACACCTCTATTAGGTGGTTTAAATGAATAAAATAAGATGATTAAAGATGTTATCATCTTTTCACTATTCCTTCACCTTCATCCACTGAAAATTGAAGCGAAATAAGCGTTATGGAGCTCAAAAATTTCAGCAAATATTTCTCCTCACAAGTAAGTGATTTTGATGATTTTTCTTGATAATTTTTGTACTTTTGGAGTCCCTAAAGCTTAAGCTAGCTAATGAAGGGACAAATTTGCAACATGGTTGAGAGTCTAGGGATTTGTCATGAGAGAGTTTATGCTAGTTTCTGAGTTTTTATGGAAGAAAATGAATGTTAGGATGTTGATAAACAACTTTTGTGAAATGTGTTGTTATGAAAACACCTAATTAGGACTAAAATGCAAAAGTTGTAATTTGTTCATTAAGGCATGAAATAGTTGGAATTGTGAATAGTTGTAAGAGGATTAAATGTTTAGCTAGGCTTGTTTAATAAGAAAATATGATGAAAATTTATTTACGAGCCTAAGGGCAAAATCGTAATTTTGCTAAAGTATAGGGGCAAAATAGTCATTTTTGCCTAAAGTGTAAATTATGGTGTATTAATGATTTATAAGTGATTAAATCAGTAAATTTCATTGTACTAGATCAAAGAAAGCGAGTTTTGGACTTAGAACGGATGAAAAGAGAAATGTGGGCAAAAAGTCCCTTTTGACCCTTTCGACCCTTTCGACATCGAGATAAGTTCATGTGCAAATGTTGTAATTACGTATGAGTTATTTTAATATTCCAATGTTGTATGGAATGTATAATTATGCAATGAATGTATTAAATACTTGTCAATGAGTTGTTAAGAATATTGAATCTAAGAATAGTAAGAAACGTAAATAGTATAAAATGATGATAGTTAAGGTTCCGTGTAAGACCATATTGGAATACGGCCTCGGTGAGAGATATTAAATAAAACCATGTCAAGGACATGGCAGCGATGTGATTCGTATAAGACCTTGTCGGGGACATGGCATCGATATGTTAATTCAAGTATGACCCTGTCAAGGGTATAATGTCAATGTGACATTATGTGTATGAGACTCAAGGGAGTTACTTAACAATTTTAGTAACTCAACAAGTATTTTGGAAGTTGAGAATGAATGTGTTGTAACATGAGAGGTACAGGTATGTGTTATAACTGAATTGAGATGAATTCGGTATCTGATGAACCCATAGTGGGTTATGTGTAAATGGTGCACTTCGGTTGCATAAGTTATATTCATTAATACATTGTGTGAATGCGAACGCTTATAATATAAAGTTAAGTAAGAATAGTAGTATGTGAGGATGTTCCCGGATGAACATTTAAAATAGAGAATTACATGTGGATAACTATCCATGAATGTATAATAACGGTGAGCTATGTGCGATATCACCTTTTTGATGGTTAGTGATGGACTGTGTGCGATACCATCAACTATATTATTAACGGTGGGTTGTGTGCGTTACCACCTGGTTAATTAGTAATCGATGGGTTGTGTGCGATACCATCGCTTATAAAATCATTTGGTGGGCTAAGTGCGATACCACCATAAGTATAAATGATTGGTGGGCTATGTGCGATACCACCCTACTAGAGATTGATGGTGGGCTAAGTGTGAAACCACCGAGAGATTAGTAGTACGAGTGGCTTATTGAAAATGCTTGACGTGTTATTTTATGTGATCCTGTGATGATAAGTGCAGGAATGTATGCCAATTAACATGAGTATGTGGCTCGTGGCATGGTTAGATTATGGTAAGAGACAGAATGAGTAAGTTCAAGAATGATTGAGTAGGTAACCATGAGTTTACGAGAAAAAAAACTCATTATAATACCTTGTGATTGAATATCAGTAACTAATTCTTATTTGTATATGAACTTACTAAGCATTATTGCTTACTCATTTCCTTTTTCCATCTCTTATAGGTTAATTTAGCTAGCTCGGGTTAGAGATCGCTGGAGATGTTTTCAGACTATCAAGCAGATACTCAGTGTGAGGTATCAAGTCCTTATGAGTCATGGCATGTATAGGGCTAGTACTTAAGGTTGACTAAGTTCTAATTGATGTGGCCAAATTGTGTTGGCCTAAGAGAACTTATAGTTTGTTTATGTGTAGCTATAGATGATGGCCTAAGTCGATTGTAATTGTGGTAGAAATAGTTCTTCCTCGTGTTTGGGATGAAGATTACATTGGATGAATTAAATGTCTTTAATTCAAGAGTTATATTGATGCTATGTGAAGTTTATGTGATGGCGTATGAATGTATTCAAGTGAGGGTAGCTAATTGGCTTGGTATATAGCCTGCTAAATGTCTGTATGGGTAGATACACAGGCGTGTGTCTAGACCATGTGGGAGCCACGGCTAGCACATGGGCGTGTGCCCAGGCTGTGTGAAGTCTGCACCTTGCACCTGGAATTTAAATCACCACACGGCTGGGGTACACGGGCGTGTCAAGGCCTTGTGACTTTAGTCAGAATCGACCACGGTTGGAAGACACGGGCGTGTCAAAGCTGTGTGAAATTAGTCAGTGTCGACCACGAGTGGAAGACACGGGTATGCCGTAGAGGCACACGGGCATGTCCCTAGGCCTACACGGGCGTGTGGCCCCTGTTTTGTTAAAAAGTTTCTTGAACTCGTGAAATTTCCTGGGAAGATTTTGATACTTCTCGGAAGTATTTTTAGGGCCTCTTGGGTCGAGCATGTGCAAGCGACGGGGTTAAACGAAATTTTATAACCGTATTCTAGATGTTTATGCAAGATTAGTTGGGTAATACCTCAAACCCTATTCCGGCTTGAACACGGGCAAGGGGTGTTACATCTATAATCAAGAATGCACATATATTCATCAAATAAAGTCCATGCACAAATAACATCATCTCATGTTTTCTTATATCATTTGTCATGTATCATCCTTTTCTTGTATTTCAGACGGATACGTATAATAACACATTTCTTACACATATCTTCTCATATCAAGATTTCTACCCGTTGAATTTATCTGAAATATCAATGGTTACACAGGTAGTACACTCGAGGTGTAAAAACAAGGATCCATCAATTCATATTCAATGGTACCCATAAGGTACTATCTCATATAGTACACTCTCGAGCCACACATCTATACAACAGGATTACCAGTCCAGGCTAAATCCTTTTTATGACATAAGCTCAAGGAGCTTGATCTGGATTACCCATCTGAGCTAAATCCAATTCATAATATATACTCAGGAGGACTCACATCAGGATTACCCGTCTAGGCTAAATCCTTTCTGTAATGAAGTCATTAGGATTGCTCGTTCAAGCCTAATCCATTCTGCAACAAATGCAGGACCTCATTCATTTCGGCAATTACATTTATCCATTGATTTTCATTTATTCAAATGAGATTTAGACATTTTTCTAACAGTATCGGGCATGTGATTATTTCATGCATCCCAAACATTTACATAATTCAAATAAACACATTCCACATCCATTTCAAGCATATAAGTAACATTTTCATCGTTTGACCTTTATCATCTATCGGGCATTATCATTTAAATTAGACATTTTTAATTATCGGGCTTGATCGAATATGTAAGCATTTCACATATTTATGACATTTATTGTAACGCCCCGAATTTGGGCCTAGTAGAATTGGGCCCATTGGGGTTTGGGCACGGGAGCGTTTAAAAAATTTTGAGAACAAGAGAATGACTTTAATGCAAGTTGGACATATTAGGTGAGTGATTTTGGAAGGTTAGAGGGCTTCTATGAAGTCCCAAGTTCAAACTTTGGCTTTGGGGAAATTTTGGTTTTAGGTGAAAAAACCCACAAGGTGAAATTTTGGTTAGTAGGTAGGCTTTAAGAATAAAATATGGAGAAAAATGACACAAGTGGAGTGTGTGGTGTAGTGGCAAAGTGACGCCACATAAGAGACAAGGGGATGACGCCACGAGGAAGGAAGGAGGTCCAAGGTTCAAGTCTTGGCACTTGCATTTCTTTTTGTTTTATTTTTTTAGTGAATTTAGACTTTGGCCATAGGGTTATATTTAGTTGCGCATGATTTTAGTCACAAAGGGAGCTTGTGGCTTGGTGGCAAGTGGCGCGTTGAGCTATTGAAGGGAGCAAGGGTTCGAATCTCATGACAAGCAAGGGAGTATTTATTTTGCGGATTGGACGGCCAGAGTTTGAGTTGGATTTAAACTCTGCTAGCGGAGGGATCCCACATCGGAAAGATACAAAGAGGGAAGGTGAGAAGCTGGCTATATATAAAGCTATCTATAATTGGAGAGAAAACATACCTTGGTGGGCATTGGGCATAGGAGTGCTAGGAGCGTGGATTAGCAGCTTCCGTTTCCTATCAGGTGTGTATTCTCTCTACTCTAGATGGAGAGCGGCAAATGCCAAAATGCCGGTCACCCGGCGATGGTAGTCACACGAGCGTGCAAGCGCACGTGTGGGGGCTTCGACGCGATAGTTAAGGCCATCAGTAGTATTCTTGTGGGTTGAGGCTGCTTGGGCCACGATGGGCCAAAGTGGGCTCAATGGGCCTGTGGGCCCATATGAGTAGACTGTACGATTGTGTAGTATATATTAGACTGGACTAGGTGAATCTCATATCTGTGGCTAGATTTGGGCTAAATGGACCACACGAGCGTGTGGGCTCATTTGGGCCGAGAACGGGCCTTAGGCCCATTCATATCGTTATCTCTGTTTAGCAAACCTTTATTTACAAAATTATTGAAATACCCTCGATGGGTAAAATGACAGATATGCCCCTGAAGGGAAAAATTGACGAAAATGCCCCTATATGTTATATGGTTATTTTTGTATGCGATTTATAATTGTTATCATATGTTTCATTTTGAAGCGATGCATTCATGTGATATTATGTTGCATGGGGATGAGATTATTTGAAAGGGGAAGTGCAAATAGGATCGCATGGTCGCTTGACGACTGTGGATCCACCGAAGGCTTTTTAGCCACCGAGCAGCTATGCTGCACTGTTAAGGTAATGTCGCAACCGGTGTTACATAAGGAGTGTTCGAATGGGTAGGTCGATTAAATCCCCACAGGAGTGCACGGTTGGACAGGAGACGGAGTGTTTGGCTGGTATGGGCATTAATGCATTGCATATATAGATTATATTACTGAGATGGGCTTAGGTCGAGATTTATATATATGATATGTGACATTTGATATGGGTTAAGGCCCAATCGAGGCTATTTTGGGCTAAGGCCTAAGCACTGATATGTGACATATGATATGTGACATTTGATATGTGACATATGATATGTGACATATGATATGTGACATATGATATGTGACATTTGATATGTGACATATGATATGTGACATATGATATGTGACATTTGATATGTGACATATGATATGTGACATTTGATATAGGTTAAGGCCCGGATAGTTGTGATGCATGTTTATACTGACGAGGGTTGTACGCACTGAGCTTTTTCAAACTCAACCCCTCTTTTTAATTTTTCTCAAGTAATCCACAGTAAGCGGTTCGACGTTCTGGGGGACTCGGAGGTGGCCACACTAAGAGTAGCTTTGGATTTTAGTATTTTAGTTTTCTCTAATTTGGGTTAATATTATTGTAATAAGGCCTCTCTTAAATTCCGGTTTTTAGTTTTGGATTTTTAGTTTATTATGTTTTAAATCTGCTCAGCATTGAATCGCGATTTTCCAAAACAATATCTGCTTTCAAAACACTACCTTTTCGTAGCTAAGTTGTAAATATCACGTTTTCATAAGTCACTTGTTTTTAGTTAAGCTTTCGCAAATAAACAAGGTTTTAAAAATGATAATGTTTTTCCAAGAATGATTTCTAATAAACCACATTTTGAAAATAAGCACATGAAATCAGAGATTTTGAACAGTGGAAATTTTTTTGAAAAATAATAATAACAAACGCAAATTGGGACTTCTGTTTTTTAATGTCAAGAAGGGTTTTTATAGAAAACGCGATTTTCGAAAAACACCTTAATGTGACATGCCAGATTTGGGACTAACTTCTAGGTCGGGTTTGGCGTGTTACATTTATATAATTCACATAAACACAATCAATGCAAGTATGTAAATAAACACAATTTAGTTACACGAACTTACCTCGATAAAGGTTCGTGTATAAACATCTACTAATCCGAAATTTTCCTCTTTTCCTCATTCTAACTCTAAATTTGGGTTGTTCGGATCTATATAAATAACTTTAATCATCGATTTCATACATTTTATACTCATTGGGACTCAATTTACGTTCTAGGAAAAATTACCATTTTGCCCCTAACTTTTCCATAAATTCCATTTTCGTCCCTAGGCTAGGAAAATGAAACTTGTGCAAATTACTCCCTATTCCAAGCCTAAGAAAAGCCCCATTACAAATTTTACAGCACATGTATTCATAGAATTTCAAAAATTTTCATCAAATTTTACAACTTTTCATTTTAGTCCCTAAATCATGTTTTCACCAAAAATCACTTTGTAAAAGTTGTTTATCTATCAATAATATTTCATTTTCTACATAATTTTTTTAAATTCTAGCATATACATCCATGACCCATTTTCATACTTTGATAACTTTGCAAATTAATCCCCCAAATAGAGAGATTAAGCTATCCCGATTCCCAAAATATCAAAATTACTAAAAATGGGACAAGGAAACTTACCCAATTTGGCGATGAAAGTTTCTTCTCTCTCTCCTAGGGTTTTCATGTTTTATTTTTGGGGAAGAAGATGAGAAAATAAGGTGATATCTATTTATCATCTTTTAATTAATTAAAATTTTCACTTTTCAATTTAGTCCTTACCCTTTTTCTATATTTCCATGGATGAGTCACCAAGAAAAATCTACATACTTTAGTTAATGGTCTAATTACCACATAAGGACCTCAATTTTTGAATTCCATAGCTATTTGATCCTTCTAGCTACTAGAATCCAACTTTTGCATTTTATGCGATTTAGTCCTTCTCGTAATTAAGCACATAATCGGTAAAATTTTCTTATCAAAATTCTCACATGACATTTCTATCATATTACGGACCATAAAATAAAATAAAAATAAATTTTATTTTTGGCTCGAATTTGTAGTCCCGAAACCACTGTTCCGATTTCACCGAAATTGGGCTGTTACAAAGATGCAAGCTTGGAAATGGTTTTCATCATCTTAATGTTGTTCTTCTCCAATGTTTGCATAATCTCCTAAAAGGTTTGAATCATGTTAATCAATTCCTGGATGTATGTAGGAACAAGACCACATTGATTTCTAGTAGTTTGTCCATGTTTTTCGATAAAATATGTGTTTAAAATTTTTCACCTAATACAATCACTCTCCCCAATGAAGTCATCAAAATTTAGAGAGTTATTTGTTGGAGAAACGAACCATTGCAAGGAAGTGAATGAGATGTACTATAAGAAGACAGAGAGGAAGATTGGAGCAGATCTGACAACATTAAGTGTAGCGGCAAGTGGTGACTGGTAAGGTGGAGAAAGGCAAATGTGCCCGACAATAAAGCTGAACAAAGAAATAACTTGAGAGAGTGTTAGAGAGAACTTAAGGAGTCAAAATGCCAAAAGTACTAGTGAAGGGCTATTGTTTATAGATTTCAGAAAATAAGAGTAACAAAACTAAGTATTTAATAGGAGTAATACATGATATTTTAAGTTACAAAGGCTTTAATATTTATTTTATAAATAAAGGACTTTGTTGGTGAATAATGAATAAAAGTTCATTATGTTTATGAAAGAAAAAAAGAAGAAGAAGTATTCAATGTTATAGTAAAAGGTTAAGAGGAAGCCTCTTAACTACTACCAGTTTGCTCCTCCAAACCAAGCTCTCTAGGACATCCTAAGAGTGAAAACAACCAACAACCCTATAATACTTTGGGTGTAATGCCTTGAAAATTCTAATATGACACTTGGCACAATTTTAAGCTCAAATATCGACAAATTATGAGGAAACTTATAGAATGACACAAATAAGGAATTTTATGATAGAAATTTGATATTGGAGAAGGAAATATGTGAAAAGAGCTGCAACAGTGGAAATATGATAAAAATGACCAAATCGTAAATTTTAAAGAGTATGAGGACTAATTTGGAAAATTGAACAAAAATAGAAAACATGAATTGTGATGGAGTAATTGAAATGGAATGAGTTGGAAAGTGATGTGGTGAGATGGAAATTACTTTTGGAACTAAATTGGACAAATTGGATAGTATAAGGACTACATTGTAATTTCCCATTTTTATCTAAAAAAAAGCCAAATTGTAATTTTCATTACTCATAAAGTTATGATAAAGATATATGATAAATTATGAACTTGATTTGGTTTAAGTATCAATTTTGAGAAGAAATCACACAAAGGGCAAAATGATAATTTTACCATAAAAGGATAATTTGATCAATTCTCGAGGTGTTTAGGATGAAAATAAATTTTAAATATGACATTTGATATCAGGAATCATTTTGTATTGTTGGAACCTCGTGTTAAAGAATTAGGCCTTAATTTGATAAAAAAAAATGGACATAAGAATGTGGACTTGGGCCTTAGGCCTAATTGTTGATAGTTTTAGATGGGAAAGAACCCATCAGTCATTAACTTTTAGTTGTAGAAATCATGGTTGTCATTTTTTTATCTCTTTACTTTCCTTGATTATTTTTCCATTTTCTTTCAAGATTTCCATTACCCACCTTAAGATTTTGTTAATATTTTTTATGGAAATCACCTCCTAAACTCAATACCATTAACAATTTCACCAATTTTAGCTTAGGATTATGGAGCTTTAGTGAGAGAAGATGAAGCTAGAGTGAGAAAGCTTCAACAATAGTAAAAACGGTTTCTTACACCTCCATTAATTTGATTTATGCTAAGATTTGTCATAAGAATGCTTAGAATGATTTTATATTAATTTATTATGTATTTTTGGTTGTATAGAATTAGGAAAATGTTGATTCATGGAGTTCCAAACTTAACTGAATCTGAATTGGTGTTCATGGAAGCTTGATTAAGTGTTAGGAAGCATCCATCAATGTAAGTATCATGGATACTCATCTTTCTCCAAAGTCAGTAAGCTTAGTGTTTATGTAATTAATATTATAAATAAGTGTTTAATGGTGCTAATATTAGTGTGAAAGTCCATGGCATTAAGATATGAAATAACAAATTAAAATGTGAAGGTACTATTATATAGCCATGAAGTGCTTGTGAATTGAAATTATGACGTAAGAATTTTGGGGTGCCATGGAAGTATAGGTGGACATATATGAATCTTGTCGCTATTATGGAAAGATTGGAAAAGGCAATTTTGGCAAAAAAAACATGTCAAAGTGCAAACGTAACATCTTAAAAACCAAGTTAGAAGAAATTGAGTTTTGAGACTAAGAATGGAAATCTCTCGATTCTAAGTTTAGATTTTGGAAAATTTTGATAAGTAAACTAATTTGTTCCAGTGGTTAAGTGTTCTGGTTATGTATGTGAAGTTCTGGGTTCGAATCCCATCTATTGAAATTTTGCTACTTTTGACTAAATCCCTATCTTTAGACATATGGGTTATTAGTTAAATTCAGTCAACTAATATCAAGAATGAGCTTGCTAGTTCACTGGTTAAGCTTCTATATACCCTTGGTCCTGTTTTCAAATCTCTGCGTACGTAATGAGAATATTTTTATACTAATCTGTAAATCAGTTTAGTTTCATTTTTAATTTACTTAGTTAATTAAGAGGTTGGTAACTCCCTCATCTTTATTTCTGGGACAAAAAGAAAATGTTCTCCCTTCCTTTTGTTTCTTTTCTATTTGGTTTTGCTTTACTTCCGAATTACCCTCATTTTTACTATTGGGCGTGAATTAGATTACGTGCGGGGCTCGACCTTTTCTCGTGCTTTCGTTCTTAACGTCGGTAAGAGTCAATTGATTATGTTGCTAGTATGTGGTTTTTTTTTTGTTTTTGAGTTCCATAGCAAAGGACGATTCTTCCTTGGGAGTTTGTTAATTGGTTGTTTGAATCAGGAGAGGTTCGAGCGACGTCTAGCATTCCTTCAATGATGTAGGAATCATGTGTCCGCTGTTCGTTGTCGGTAAGTTTTGACATAGATTTGGTTTGGATGTTATTCAAGCAATTTGTTTTGATTTTATTGTCTTATTTGGTTACTGTAACGTTGCCATGTGGTAGGTCGTGTGAGCCACACAATTCTATGTTAGGCTGTGTAACTCACTATTCATGAAAATTGGAAGCACCAGGTTAGGCACGCAGGCGTATGCCGAGGTCGTGTGTAGTTATGTGTTATATAAGGTTCACACAGGCCAATGACACGGGCATGTGTCTAGGCGTGTCACTCACTGATTACGGATTAGGACCACAAGGACAGGTGATATGAATGTGTGCCAGGCCGTGTGGGACACAGAGTGTGTGCTAAATCGTGTGGAGGCATACGTGCTAGCTATCCAGGCTGTATGAAACCACATGGGCGTGTGGACCAAGATGTAAAATTTTTCCCTCGGTCTACAAGCATCATTCAAAACAAACATAGGCCTAATGTAGGGTCCGTATGTCTGCTATGTTTGAACCTAAGTAAGTAGGATCTGTCAGAACGTAATGTGCTATTGTCTGATGTGTGCGAATTATCCAGGTACGATCTATATTATGTTAATTTTATTGGTACGCATTTACGTGACTCTGTTGCTTAAGAACATGCGATATCCAAATATGTTGAATTGATTGGTACTTATTCTGATTTATAACCATGCATGTAACAGTCTCGTTTAGACCCTAGTCGGAATAGTGGTTTTGGGACCACAAATCTGAGTCAGAAAAATATTTTAATATTATTTTCTATGCTTACAATATGTGAATAGGCATGTGTGAAAGTTTCATGATTTAATTTATCTTTTTGTCTGTTTAATTTGATATAAGGATCTAATTGCGTAAAATGCAAAATTAGCATGCCATGTGTTAAAAGTACCTATGTGCTATGTCTTTATTAATGTGGTGGCCTTATGAAGCAATTAAACCATTATGTATGATAATGGACATAAATGGCCTTAATGTATATAAGTTTTATATGTTTATTAAAAGGCTAAATTAGTAAATGAATTAATAAGGTTATTATTATTATAACAAATGTTAAAAATGAAGCCATTATCATCATCTATATTGCTGAAATACAAAGTAAAGAAAAAGAAAAAGGTTAGCTAGGTTTCGACTATGTTCAAGCAAAATTAAGGTATGTTTTGGTTTCGATTTTTGATAATTTCTACGTTTTCGTAATTGTTGCTTCGAGTACTACAAAACCCATGCCTTAATTTTGGAATTTGATGAATATTATGAGATGTGCCATTGATGAATGTTTAAGCTTTGTGATGTTAGTTGATGAAATATGAAATATATGTGTTAGATTAACATGTTTTGTCTTTGGATTTTTGGTGAATTTGAGTAATTTGGACTAAATTGTGAAAATAATATTTTGAGGGACTAAAATGTGAAATAAATGAAATGTGTGGACAAGTCAGTATGTACGCCTTGTTTTGCCATGGCTTAGACACACGGGTGTGTCTAAGGCTGTGTGAGGCACACGGCCTTCCCACACGGACGTGTGACCTCTGTAGCTTTGAAAAATGTTTAATTTTCAGAAAATTTTGTATGTATTCGGTTTAGTCCCGACCCCTTTCTAATGCATATTTAAGGTCTCATAGAGCTATTTAAGGGACACTTTGATTTGAATTGTTAAATTATGATGTGAAATGTTCGTAAAAGATTCGATTTGTCCGGTAATGCCTTTAACCCTAGACTGCGATGGTTACGAGTTAGGGGTGTTACAATGCATGTGACTTCATGGAAAATCTGATATTTCTTAAGTTTTGATAAATCTGCTTTATAACGCATGGACTCCCATGCTTACTAACTTTGTTACTGTACGATAGCATGACTTACATGCTTATCATTCTACTTCTGTATATACATGCCATGACACATTGCATGGGACTTGGGATGATGTAAAAGGAGGAAGTTTCTAGTAGTTTGATTATCTGCATTATCTAGTGGTTTAACCATGTTTTTATTTTGGTAGCCTGGTTACAATATAGTGGCTTAACCACATGTATCTGATTTGGCTGTTTTAATTGTAAAATTTTGGTGGCACTGTCAACAGTTATTTGTTGGCGTGATTTGGCTGGACAAGTTCTGAGGGGAACTCTATTTTGGTGTGTAGCGGAGTTGGGTAGGATGTTTTCTAAATATACTTTCTGATCTGTTTTGAAAAATACCACATCTGCATAAACATACATCCTTTGCGTAGCTCTGTTCAGTTATGCTCTGCTATGTTCTGTTCAGTTCATTTCTGCTTTGTTCCATTCTGCTTTACTCTGTTCTATCATGTTCTACTCTGGTCTTATCCGTTCTGGTCTTATACTCGTTATTAAGTTCTCTGTGTTACTTTGATTTATATACTATGTTTTATTAATTGCAATTGATGTTGGTTATACACTGGGCTTAATAGCTCACCTTTTGGTTTTAGATTTGTGTGTTCAGGTAAGTCTCTGACTTAGAACCGAATGACGTGTGGGAGCTCGGATTGTTTTGCAATAATGTAAAAATGCTTTTGATCTTTTGGGTTTGTAGTGTGTTTCTGAGCTTGTCTTGTTTTTTGCTGAATTTGTTAGTAGTTGTTAATTTTTAACGCAAAACTACAAAACCACTCAAGTCGACAAAACAGATTTCGGTTTTCAATGTTAAAACTCATAAAAGATTTTCCACCACGAATCAAGTAAAGTTTTGAATGTTTTCTGGATAATTTCTGAAATCAGTTTTTAATACGTTGGTGTAACTTGTCTAGATTCGGCTTAAACTTCTAGGTCGGGTTTGGGGTATTACTGCAAAATAATGCTTTAAGTTGACAAGTGTTGATATAAGCTTAAAATACTAAATCCATTGAAAGATTATGAAGAATCTTTTGTAAATACTTATTTTATGTTTAATCGACTTTATTGAAATTATTCAAGTATAATATTGTAAATTTATATTTTTATAATTGAAAATTTGTGGTTTTGAACAAGTAAAGTTCAACTATGTCGAACGGTGTTAGAATCCTGATTATTGGCATGAAAAACGACTTTAAGAAAAAACATTGTAAGATGTCTCCTTCTTTAGATAAAAATGAAAGCTTTGAAATCTTGTGTAGTGACATAATGCTATTATAACATCCTGTTTTTCAGTGGTGTCGAAAATAATGGTTTCATGGTCACCAAATCTGACGAGTAAGTTCATAAATATTATATTTAACAATTACGAGTTAATTGTGACTTTGAAAAGTTCTTTTATATAGTGATTTTTGTTTTATAAGCGATTTATCCCTAGGGTCAAGTGATTTTAGAGAATGAGGTATCAGGACCTCGTTTCTATAAACCGAACCATAAATATTTTTATAAATATTCACGGAGTGTCATTAAGGTGGTGTTAAAGTTTCATTGAAAATTTTTAACGTTTTGATAGTTAATTAATTAAAAAAAAGACTAAATTGTAAAAGAAATAAAATTTAATCACTATTTATTTTGAGTAATTAAATGGTTAATTGAATAAGGGAAAAGGGATTTAAATGCTAATTAGACCATTGAAGAGGTTAGTGGACGGTTTTAGGCAACTAAAAGCATGACATTGGATGATAATTTAAGTGGACAAAATGGTAATTTTATAATTAAATTAATTAAAATAAAACCAAAATCCATTATCACTTTTACAACCTATCTTCACCGAATACTAATGGAGAAAAAAATCCATTTTTGTGATGAAGCTTTCGTCCATGGTATTATCTTTGCATGGTATGTGATTTTAGCCCTATTTCTTTTAATTTCTATGTTTTTGAGATCGTTGCAACCAGGTCCATCTAGCCTGTACCTTCGATTTTGAAACTGTTAAAGATTTTGAATGTTTCCATTGATGAAACTTGTGATTTTAGATGTTAAATAATGAATTTATAATGTTGATTGATATTTAAAAGTATTTTATTAAGTGATTTTTTATGAACTTGCTGATTAGGGACTAAATTATTAAATTAATAAAAGTAAAAGGATTTAATGTGAAACTGTTGCACAAATGGGCTGTTGTGGATACCATAAATATTTGGCTAAGTTCAATTTTGGGAAAAAATGGTTAATTTTCATGTTTTGGGCTCAGGGACTAAATTGAATAAAAGTAAAACTTTAGGGGCGATTTTATAAAAATTTCAAAGAAGACCAAATTGCATGAAATACATTGTTTTACTACCTAAGTTGATAAATTTAATGAAATTAATAATTTAGATCAAGATCGGGTGGAAAATCAAGGAAAATAGAAAATTACCAAAATGCCCTTGAACTTTGGTATTTCTGCAATTTAGCCAGGTAAGTTTGCATATTTAAATAACATTTTAAATTGCTATTTTAAATGCTATTATGTTATATTATCATATCATGTCTTGACAGAAAATCCAACAACGTATCAACAAACCTCAGATGATGAAAAGGGATAGCTTCGGCTATCGAATATGAAAAGGGATAATTTCGGCTATCGGCTATCGACTATGAAAAGGGATAGCTTCGGCGATCGATTATGAAAAGGGATGGTGACGACCATCAACAATGAAAAGGGATGGTGACAACAATCAAATATGAAAAGGGATAGCTTTGGCTATCAAATGTGAAAAAGGATAGTTTCGGCTATCGATTATGAAAAGGGATGGTGACGACCATCAGCTATGAAAAGGGATGGTGACGACCATCGATTAATGAAAAAGGATGGTTTCGACCATCGAAGATGAAAAGGGACAGTTACAACCATCGTTTAACACACTCCGTACGAGCTTCTATAAGGATTCCGAGTGACTTCACTACGAAAAATATGGAAAGGTATGATGTACCATTGATCAAAGTATGAATATTCATGATTATGAAAGGTATGATTTAAGTGATGCTATATTTATATATCATATCTTATCCTGTGATGATATTATTAAGTTATGTGTTTAATCACTAGCTTGTGATTATGGTCAATGTTCAATATGAACCAAGACATGTGTGTATGAAACATATTGAAATGGTGTTACATAGAAAACATGATATGTTATGAAGAATGATAAATCCAATTGAATCATGTTTAAGTGAACTAACATGTGTTGTTGAGGTGCTTAGGCTTGTGTCGAGCTATTGGTTGGATTGTATTATGTTAGTTTTAAAAAAATGCATTGAAATGGTAATTGACCAAATGGAAAAATGCTTACTTGCATGAAAGGGTGGTAAGAATCGAAGTAATCAATTTCTTATGAAATGGTTTATTCTATAGTTGATTTTAAAATAGTCATACTTAAATGCACTAGTTTGTGGTTATAATTAATGTTTATGCTCATGCCTTGTGTGTTATACAAATGAAATGATTGAGAATAGGCGAATGAAATGGTAAGTAAGTAAATGAAATGGATTGTCGTTTTAAGAAAAGGGAGATGATTATGTAATTCAACGTATGAGACATTATTATGTTATAAATCGAAAGTGCTCAGGTTATTAACTAACTTATTCATTTGTGAGATGATATTTATATAGATTGGTAAATCTTGGAGCATTCATATAGGTTTATTCATGACATATAAAGTTCATATTGGAAATGAAATGTTATGTTTAAAGTTTATGCGAGCTTACTGAGCTTTCATTGCTTACGTGGTTATCTTTCTCTTACTTTACAGATTACTGGAAGCTCGATCGGGTTGGAAGCTAGTCGGGGATCCATCACACTATCCATCGACTATATCAATACCTATGGATGTTTTTAAGTTCGGTTATAATGGTATGTATAGGCTTTTTGGTTGTTGAAGTTGCCATATGCTTGGCTTGTATTAAAGATTTTGTGTGTTAATGTGAACTTAGTTTGTTATGTAAATATTTAGTCTTAAATTGGTTATTACCTTTGATCATGATGCTTGGATGATTAAGGATGAAATGGTAGTCTAAAATGGAAGCTATAAATGTTTTGTGGTGTATTAGAAATGTGATGAATTGGTACCTTGTTTTATATGAAATATATGTATACTTTGGTGCTAATTGATGAATGGAAATTTTGGTACCAATTAGCATGTTTAGTAGGTAAACTCAATGGTTGGTTATTGATGTAAGATTAGTTCAAGTTTAGTTGAACATTTTAGTCAAATCAAGGCTATATTTATACTAGATTAAATGTTGATTTTGAGGTGCCCTATGGGCATATTTGTTGTATGTTTGTATCCCTTAAGTTTATAGCTTGATTGTGCTAGAATCTGGTGCCTTGTTATGGCTTGTATCTATATGAAATTTTGGTTGTAGGTTTATGGAATGTTGGGTGAGATAAATGGCTTGTAAAATGGCCTATTTTCGTCCACACAAGCGTGTGTCTCAGCCGTGACACACGGCTAGGTGACAAGACCGTGTGTCCTCTGTAGCTTTCAAAGGGTTGCAAGTTAGGCTGTTACACGGCCTAGCACATGGGCGTGTGGGGTTATTTTGATGGGTACACGGCCTGACACATGGGCGTGTGGCTTGGCCAAGTGACCCAAGTCAGTGAGTTACATGGGCACGGACATGGGTTAGGACACAGCCGTGTGTCTCTACTTCGAATGCCCACACGGCCTGAGAAACGGGCTTGTCTCTTGGTCGTGTGACCCCTCCAGGTTTGAAAATTTTTCTTGTTTCCTGAAAAATTCCCTGAGTTTCTGATTTAGTCCCAACTTGTTTCTAATGTGTTTTTAGGGCCTCAAGGGCTCGTATAAGGGACCATATGTATGCTATTGTTTGACTTTACTATGATTGATTTTGAATTATTAAATTATTAAAATTTTTTATAGTTTTGATAATTTTGAAACGTAAACTCCCCATAATGCTCCGTAACCCTATTTTGGCGAAGGATACGGGTTAGGGGTGTTACAGCTATGATTTAGATTATTGATATAAATTATGGTGGTTTACGCCTTGAATATTGATATTGAGTTGTAATTTGATTTGATACATGAGTTTACTGATATTTTGAAAATCTTGAAACAAGGCTTTGGTAGCTTAGATAAATAGTTAGGATACAATTGGCACGCCAATAGAGGACTCCTGTTTTTTACTTCAGTACCCCAATTGCAAGCACTTCGGTGCTCCTATTCCTAGTGCTCTGATGCAATCCTAGTTATTGTAACAGCCTGATTTTGGGCCTAGTCGAAACAATGGCTTTGGGGCCACAAATCCTACGAGGAAAATCTTTTTTATTATATTTTTATGGCCTACGATTTCACAAAGAGATTTCGTGAAAATTTCGTTCGAAAATTTCGACGTTTGGGCACTCAATTTTGTCAAAAGGACTAAATTATAAATAGTGCAAAAGTTGAGTTCCACATGTTAGAAGTGTCCAATTGTTATGAAATATTAAATTTGAGGTCCTTAAATGGTAATTAGACCATTGGTTAAATTGTTGGACAAAAATGGACATGAGATAAGTGAAATAGGATATTTTTAAGTTAGGGACATTTTGGTCATTTAGTAATTAAAAAGAATTAAAAAAGCCAAAATTAAAGCAAAATTGTTTCCATCTTCAAGCTATGGCTGAATGTTGCATGAAGAAACCATGGCTAGGGTTTTTCAAGCTTCCAAGCTCGATTGTAAGTCCGTTCTAGCCCCGTTTTTAATGATTTTTACGTTTTTGAAATCCTCGTAACACTATCTCTCTATTTCTACCATTTATTTGAGCTAGGGTTGATGTTTGAAAATTTACATGTTTGAAAATTTACCCATATGAGAAATTCTTTTGTTTTGATGTTTAATGGTAGAATATGAATGCTCGGTGTGTAATAAACAACTTTTACTAAGTGATTTCGGTGAAATTGTTAAAAAGGACTAGCTTGTAAAAAGTTGTAAAATGTGTGTAAGTGTGTGAATAAATGGAAATTGTGGACTGTTATAGTTATGAAAATGGTTCGTCAAGGCTTAAAATACAAGGAAATTGAATAAAAATCATTTTACGAGCCTAGGGGCAAAAGTGTAAATATGACAAAGTTTAGGGGCAAAATGTAATTTTGTCAAAATGTGAATTTAGGCTAATTTGAGTAGCAAGATGAATAAATGAGCTAAATGTGTTGTTATAGATCAAGAAAAACGAGATTCGGACTTAGAACGGGGGAAAAATAAAGAATATGATGAATAAGTTCTTTTCACCGATTGTGCTACCGAGGTAAGTTTGTATGTAAATAATGTATTGTTTTTACTTCCGTTTTCATATTTTGATAAATGGTATGAATTGTGGCTGAATATTTGATATAATTGACAAAATATCGCAAGTGAGAAATTTCCCAGTTGAACCTTAGGAATAAAAATGGATACGAGTGACATGTTCACTAGAAACCTATGTGAAATCTAAGTGAAATAAGTGATCCGGGTGCTGGTCCGTACGTTCTACCAGTGGCTGGGTAATCCGGCATGTGTTGCAGATACCTAACAGCTTGTGTGAGCAGCACTGAGCAGTTATGTATTACCGACAGCTTATGTGAGCAGACCCGTGAATGTGATTAGCTCGAGAGCGAGCCTATGTGAAAAGTATGGTATGAAGTATCTTTAGCTACAAGTGTGGCACTTATGTGCAAATTTTCGTGTATCTGTTATTATTCCGATGCGTTCAACAAGAAATGACTAAGTACAAACAAATATGATTATGTGATGAATAAGTGCAGGTATGTGTGTGTAAACTTATGAGCAATGTGCTCGATATGTGATTGAACTTTGGTAAGATTGATACGGAGTAAGTGTTACAATGAAAGTTACTATAAAGAAAACATGAAAGAGTGAAATTTAGAAATAAAATAGTTTGGGACAGCAGCAGTTGTGTGACTTTGAAAAATCACCAAAAATGGTGGAAGCTGAATTAGAAGTTGAATAAGATATGAAATTAAATCTTATTGAGTATATTTTCACATAAAAGAAACGGTGTAAGAAAAAGAATTTCATATTCTGAGATATTTGAATTTTTGTGAGACAGGGTTAGAATGGTTTCGGAATCCCCTGTTTTGAATTGGGAAAATCATTAAAAATTATACAAAAATAATTATGGGTTATAATTTACATGCTTAAAATCCTTAATGAGTTTATTTTCAAAAAAAAAACAAATCAGAACATCATCTGACTCCCGTACGAGGAGATAATTAATTTTTAGTGAAGAGAGGTCGGAATTGTCGAATAGCGAAAAGGGGTGAGTTTAATGAATAAGCTGTACTTATTGGCTAAACCAAAAATTCTTAAAATTTTATGGTAATAAGATATGTGTAATATCCTAGATTTAGGGGTTATGCGGTTAGTGCATAATTCAAGTGTAAGTGGGCTTAGTGTGTGTTTGGATGAGTTTTAGGGGTTTCGAGAACCCTAGGATGTAGAAGAATGCCTCAGGAAATTATTGAATTTTAAGTTTAGTAAGGGGAGCCAGGCTAAGGAGGCCTTAAGGAAATTTATGAGGGAATTTGGACATAAGGAATACCTTGGTAAAGTGGCTTGAAGGCGCCACTTAGGGCCTTGGTGAATGACGCCTCAAGCAAGGGAGAAGGGAGGAGGTTCGAGTCTTGATGGCAGCATAAGGCGTGGCTTTTATTTTGCTTTTGCGTCAAGGTAGAGAGGGGGAGTGTTGGACGGCAATGGGACTTCAAATGGATGAGGATTAAGCTTGTTTTCTTTTTAAATTTCGGCTAAGAAGTGTGGGATAAATGTTGATTATTTTTTTTTAATTATTTTGAATGGGTGTTAAAGAGATAATATAGGAGATTATGAAGGGATATGATAAGGGGAAGGAGCAATGGCCGAATATAGGACTCTAGAGGTGGCTTTCTCGGTTTTGAAGCTTGATAAGGAGGGTGTGCCGAAAATTAGAGCTTTCTTTTCTCTCTAGGTGCCGTTCTTGTGCTTAAGCCATCTAGTTTCAGTTTTCCTTCTATTTGTTTTGTGACCGAAACTTCAAAGACCATTAAGGTCACTAGCATTTTTCTTCTTCTCCTCTATTTGTTTCTTGGCCGAACCTATACTTCATTCCCCAAATCTCTTCTTTTATTTTGTGTTAACCGAATCCTCCTTTACCACCATTGCCGAATTTCTCAACTACTTCTTTTCTTCTTTTTCTCTCTCGATTCCTTCAAAAGGCCGAATTCTCTATTTTGATGTCATAGCCGAATATTGAATCACCTTTTGAAGGGCTTAGTCGAATCTTCTGTGGCCTTATTGTCCTTTTTCTGTCGCAAGTCTTAAAAGCCGAGACCTTTTTCTCTTCAAGCTACGATAGTGGTAAGTATTTCCTTAGAAATCGGTTTTGGATTCTTTTCATTTAGTGTGCCGAAATCAAGTGTTTGGCCTTGATTTTTATGGATGGCCGAATGTCCATTAAGCCGTAATATGTGTTCTTTTGTGTGTAGACGAAGGAAGGAAGCATCAAGGAGTTTCTTTAAGGGATTCGATTCATCGAGGTAAGCCTATCTGGTATTCGGCCAAGGGCTATTTTCCTAGATTTATGTATTAAGCCGATTCTAACAGTGGTTAATAGGGATATCGACAACTTCAGGAGCAAGTAACAGTTTCGGGATTTCGATCTAGGTAAGGGTTAGATTCGGACAAGGGTTTGATTCATAAGTATTCATGTGTTGAAGCCGAACCTAACTTATGGCATGCAGGGATTTCGTTAACTCCATAGCAAGTGCAGTTTCGGGTTTTGGTTAAGCAATGTAGGTGGTTGTGGTTTTCGGCCATAGGCCATATTGTGAGTTTTAAGTGTTGACCGATTGTGACTGTGACTTATAGGGACAAATCGACAGAAGTAGATAGGAGCCTCCGGGATTCAAGTTTGTTTCGGTAAGGATATTTAGTAAGTATAGTTTAGATTCGTTATATTGGGATTATGACGTTATCGATTAACCGTTTGATCTGATTAAGTATCGTTGATGGAGGCGAATACCAGTCAAGGAGTACAAGGGATAGTCCCTATCCCTAAGTTCAAAAAGAGATCCGTTTCTGCAGTTCGGGATTGGCCACCGGGGTGTGGGCCAGCGTCAGAATAGGAAAGTAGGCAGATAGCCGTAGTGACGCTTAGTGATAGCATCGGGATCGAGAGCGTAGTTCTTCAAGTGATCAGGTGTGTGATTAACCCACCGTTTTCCGGGTATATGTTGTATCTGTATGTGTTATGAATGTGTGCTAATAAGTGCAGTGATCCTTATGTAATGGATACCCTTAAGGGGTATGCCGATAATCAGGTCAGTATCAATTTGAATGTGATGTGGTTATTAAATTGTGTAAGTGATTGAATACCTGAATAACATGTACATGCATTATTTTTCACGGCACTATTTTATGTTGCATGTGCATGGGTGGGATGTGAATATGAAAGAAGGACAGGGTGTACTTCGAGTACGTGGTTTAGTGATGGCTACGAGCCTCATGAGAATTGATGAGTGGCTCTGTGCCTCATCGTGGTTAATGATGGCTTTGTGCTCATCGTGGTTTTGATGTTAGCTACGGGCTACATCGTGGATTGACGCTGACTGAGGTCGCATTGTGGATTATTTGCGATTTAGTTCGCGTGGACGGTATTAATTGCCAAATTGGTGTGTAGCGGTTGGAGGGTGATTTAGTAATCCCCTGGTGTGTGGTGGCTGGGTACGGGGGTGAGTAGAGGATGGACCCTAGGCTGGGTTGGGTGCATTTTGCATAAATCTGTTTGATATGTGAATTAATGTGAAAATGGGCCAAGCCCAATATGTGATGTGGATTAATGTGGAAATAGGCCAAGCCCAATATGTGGACTCAAGTGAAATTGCCTTATCATATAATATGTAAGGTGGATATGGGCCAAGCCCAATAAGTGAAATCCTGTGAATAAGTGCATTGATATCTGATATGTGGGTTAATATGTGGTTTGATATGTGGGTGGAATTCAGTGGACTAATTGCACACTGAGTCTGTTTGACTCACCCAAATTTTACCAACATCGCAGGTGATATGTGAATCTTGGACCGGGTTGGAGTGGACGCGAGGTGGCCCATGCAGAAGAAGTTGTTTTCCTTATTTAATAAAATTTATATTTTCAGTATTTTAAGTATCCATTTATTGTAATAAGGGCCTTATGGTATTTGTTATTCTTTTTATTATGGATTGATGATTAAATTACTATTTGGACATGATTTTATTTTTGGCAACTTAAATTTCAAGAATATATATATGCTAAAGTTTTAAATCCAAATAATTTGTAACATCAAAGTTTTACTTAGTGATTTAAATACACAAGGTTTTTCTAAAGACAATAAATTTATATGTTTTTACTTTAAGTCGTAAGCTTTTCAAACGTTTTCTGCAGTGGCATTCTGAATTTGGCCGTGGCTCGTGGGCCGGGTTTGGGGTGTTACAATATGTGAGTCTAGTTTTAGGAAAATTTAATGGATCTTAATTTGGAGTTTCGTAGCTCAAGATATAAATAATTTAGTGACTATAACTTGAGTAGATAGCTTGAGATGAATATGAATAAATAGTGGAACTATGTTCAATTATGATTGTATTATCTTGAGAACATATTGTGAAGATTTATAAAAGTCTGTTAATAAATCACTTATTATTTACATACATACTTACTAAGCTATAATGCTTACCCCCTTCCTTTCCTTTTTCCTATAGTGTCACGGATGCTAGCTCGAGTTGGAGGTCATCGAAGATTCTATCACACTAACAAGTTATTGATTGGTATTGTATCAACAATCTTCAAGTATTTTTAAATCTATGGCATGTATAGGGACTTGATTATGTGTGTATATGTTATTATGAGTTGGCCTAGAATGTTGGCCTATGTTATTTGATGGTTATTGTTGTATAAGGTCGTTTAATGTGGCTAATAATTGTTATGTTATAAGTCTATAATGATGCATTTCAAGGATGTGTATGCTTGCATGTGTTGGATGAGTAAATGTGTGATAATTATGAGTGCCAGATGTGATTGGTTGTGTAAGTTGCATGATGTGAATGGTTAAGTGTGTGTGTGTGTGTGATTATGCATGATGGATGTGGTTTAAATGGTATGTGGATGTCTTAGTGTGGATGTTTGAATGCTTAATAATACCATGTTGTGTGATGATAAATTTGTATAAGTGTATAAGTGTTTTGGGGTGGCAAAGGGCTTGGTAAATAGCCTTACTTGTAGCCAAACGACCATGTGCCCAGGGTGTGTGAAGTCTGCACTTGATTTTCAAAAATTCAGAACGCCACACTGCCTAACACACGAGCGTGTATCTCGACTGTGTGAAGGATGGACATGGGCGTGTGCCCCTATTTTTCAAGAAATTTTCTAATATTTTCCAAAGTTCCCATCTTAGTCTCGGACCACTTCCAAAGTATGTATTGGGCCTCATAGGCCCTATTTAGGGACTCAAAGATAAAAATTTGAAAAGTTTTAATTTGGATGAAATTTTATGACTCGGTTTAATACATTTACAACTGTATGTGTTTCGATAATGCCTCGTACCCTATTCCGGCATTGAATACGGGTAAGGGGCGTTACAGTTATTGTAGTTCTGCATAATTCATCCCTAATATCCAGTCTTTATTTTTCTAGGCTTACTAAGGGCTGAATTTAAACTGGTTTCGTCATTATATAAACTGTCAGATGTTATTATTTAATTATGACCTTTATGGAACTAAATTGCTTTTTGTTTTCTAAATCATTGAATAGATACTATTAACACTACTTTTAAATGTTTTATAAACCATTGTACAAAGTCTAAATTTTTGTTTTAAAGAGTATTAACTGTAAATAAATTGAAAGGAAAAGTAAGCCTTCAAGAAAGTGGTGTAATAAAACATCTAAAAAAATTATGGTCTAATTGAAACCCTTAATACATTATTAAGGTAACTTAGTAATTGTGAAAATCATTAGGGATGAAAATTGAAATTAAAAGGGGAGATTCATAAATGAATCAAATGTCAAAACTAGGAACAAATGCATAATGGGAATTGTTAATAGGTCATCAAACTATAAGTTGAGGCTTACCTTGCAAACTCACTAGTAAAGGTTAAAATAATAACAATGTAGCTTAAATAAATTTAAAATGATGATTCATATAAATGGCTTAAGGTTAATAAAGACTTAGGATAAAGTTTGATTATCCATTTTACTCATTGAGCTTTATAGCTCACACTTTAGTTGCTATGATTTCTAGGGAGCATCACATCACCAGGCAATCCTTTAAAGTTGTTTTTCAAATGTTAAAGTGTAAGTTGTAAATGGTTAGTGGAATATATACTCTCATATTGAATATAAAGATGTAATGTGAATGACATGGTTTAGATTTTTTTTTAAATTTTGTTTAGCAAAAATTCTCGTCATTCCAGTTTGAATGTATTTACGCAATGTTTTTGTGCCCAAGTGGCTGTAAATGTTTATTTGTATTGCTTTGATTCATGTTGAGATGATATGATAATGTTTGGGCTTGTTTTAAAGTGTTTTTTAGTCCTTTTTTTACTTTAAGGGTCGTGGTTTCAAAACTTGGGCTTAGAGGTATCAGCATAAGAGAGGCAGAATGCCTCCATGTGTTGTATGGAACACTTGTATTAGTACATCTAAGCACTTCTACCGCAACAAGTGTAACATCCCGATTTTGGGCCTAGTCAGAATAGTGGTGCGAGACCACAAATTCGAAGTAGAAATGTGAGTTTTAAGGTTTATGTTATGTTTGCATGATCATATGAAAGTTTCATGAAGCAATTTTGTTAAATTGTGATTGAATTGTCCATTAGGACTAAATTGCAAAAGTGGAAAAATGTGAGATTATAGAAGCTTTTAGTATGAAATAGCTTTGGATTATTAATTGGAGGTCCTTAAATAGCAATTTGCCCAATTTCTATTTTTGGACAAAAATGGGCATGTGTGGGTAAAATTTGAAAGTTCGACAAAAAGGGCATTTTGGTCATTTGTCAAATAAATGATTAAAAGGATGAAATAAGTCAAAATTTATGTTCATCTTCCTCCCTAAGTGCCGAAAATTTGAAGAACCCCATAGCTAGGGTTTGTTCATATTTCAAGCTTGCTAGTAAGTGCATCCTAGCCCCGTTTTTAATATTCTTCGTATTTTTGAGATCCTCGTAACTTGAATTAGCTACTTTTAGCTATATGTTGTGCTAAGATTCATGTTCAAAAATATACCCATGTATGACATGCATGTATTTTGATGTTTTATGGAAGATTATGAGAGTTGGATGTGGAATAAACATCTTTTTCTATGTGAATTCCATGAAAAATACATGTAAGGACTAGTTTGTAAAAGTCTTGAAAATGGTCATACATGAGTGATTTAGTGAGAATTAATGGTTGCTATAGTTGAGAAAATGAATCAGCTAAGCATGAAATATTAGAAAGTTGAATGAAAATCACTTTATGAGCCTTGAGGCAAAAGTGTAAATATAAGGAAGTTTAGGTGCAAAATAATAATTTTTCCAAAGTATGAGTTATGAGTCAGTTTAGTCAATGTGTGTATTGAATGAGTTGATTTATCATTATAGATTAAGAAAAACGAAGCCGGGATCGAAACTGAGGCAAGAGCAAAGTCGTGGACTAGATTGCACGTCTTCATGCATTTTGAATACCGAGGTAAGTTTATGTGTAAACAATGCACTTACACTTATACATTGTTGATGCTAACTAGTGTGTAGCATGATTGAGAACCTATACGGTTCAAGTGGATTGAATGTGATAGCTATTGAGTAATTGATGTATGAATTACGAATTAGATGTGTGAATGTATAGTAATGATACATGATGGTGGGCTATGTGCGATACCACCTTAATACTTAACTGTGATGGGCTATGCGCGATAATATCATTAATTATATTATTTAGTGCGCTATGTGCGATACCACTATGATTACCCCTTTTTGGTAGGCCATGTGCGATACTACCCTATTATCTAATTGTGATGGGCTAAGTGCAAAACCACCGAGTGATTTAACTGTGTGGTTGGATTAGTGAGAAAATATGATGTGTTGTATCACGAGTAATTGTGGCATTTAGAGCAGGTGTGCAAATGAATGAAGGTAAGCATTTGACTTGTGATGTAGCGGAAATGTGGTAAAGGATAGAATGAGTAAGCATAGTTGTGGACGTGATTTATTCTTGTTTAGTATAATGCTAATTGTTGTTTAGCTCATACTATGATGCACATTGTTTATATGTAGACTTACTAAGCTTAAAGCTTACTCCCCTTTCTTTTCCCATTTCTTATAGAGCTAAAGAGTCGAACCGAGATACACAGATAATTTGGAAGATTGCCCATACTATCAGCTCTCTTCGGTATATTTGGACTTGGTGCTTTTGTATATGGCATGTATAAAGGCTAGACAAGTTAGTTTATTTTGTTGTATTGGCCAAGGGTGTGTTGACCCTTTAGATGGATAAACTATTTTGTATAATGCCCTGGTTGATGGTTTACCTTGTTATATGAAAAGATGTAGTTATCCATGGGAGATTATATTTCAAATTATGAATTGTGTGATGATATGATGAATGTATCCATATTGTGTCAGCTAAAGGGGTGAAAAGAGCTTGGCAAACAGCCTTGTTCTTGTCCATGTGGGTAGACACACGGGCGTGTGTTTAGGCCATGTGTGATACACGGTCAGCCCATGGGCGTGTGATTTGGCCGTGTGCCCCCTGCATGTTATAGTTTTAAGTCAGAATAGACAACGGGCTAGCCACACGGGCGTGTGCCTAGACTTAGGCCGTGTGAGATGGTCAGTGTGCACCAGGGTGAAGAACATGGGCATGTTCTTAGACCGTGTGGCACAAACAGATTACCCAAGTTTTTATACACGGGGTAAGGACATGGGCGTGTGTGACTACACGACCTAACCCCACAGGCGTGTCCCATTTCACATGGGTGTGTGGCCCTTGATTAGGTGAAAATTTTTAAGATCATAAAGGTTTCCGGTAGGCCTCGTATGTATGTTTAAGGCCTCATGAGTCCTTAATGTGGCATTGTGGTGACTATAGAGAGTTTTCAAGTTGGGACTAAAGTGAATTAAATCCAGTAATACCTCGGGCCCTTTTTCAGTGTAGAATACGGGTAAGAGGTGTTACATTTAGTGGTATCAGAGCTATAGTTTAGTCAGTTCTAGGACTACCGTAGCGGGTGTAAGAGTCTAGCTATACATCCCATAAGTGTATAATGATAGTGTGGTGGCTTCTAATGATTCGAAACTTTGTTTTATATAGTATATGGATCCCGATCAACCGACTACTGATGATGCAGCTAGTAATGCGCCAGCTCCTGCGCAAGGGACCGTGCCTATTCAGAGTGGATCCGAGAGTAGGGGTCAAGGGGAAGAGGATCGGGAAGCCTTTCTCCAGATGATGAGTAATTGGTACTCGGAATATGTCCGAGCAAACCCTAATGCTCAACCTCCTCCACCTCCTCCTATACCTCAGCCAGTTCTAGTGGCTCCTCAAGGTATAGATGTAGTGAGGATAACGAAGCCCCCGGTAGATAAGATCTAGAAACAAAGGGCTGAGGAGCTTAGAGCTAAGATAGATGATGAACCTGAGAGGGCGGACTTCTGGCTAGAGAACTCAATGAGAGTATTTGGTGAACTTTCTTGTACATCGGAGGAGAGCTTAAAGTGCGTCTTGTCTTTGTTAGGGACTCAGCATACCATTGGTGGAAAATGTTGACACCAGTGGTTCCTAAAGAAAGGGTGACGTGGGACTTCTTTCTGAAAGAGTTCTGAAAGAAGTATATAAGTCAATGATTTACTGATCAGAAACGAAAGGAATTCCTCGAGATGAAGCAGGAAAGAATGACTGTGGCGGAATATGAGCGTGAATTTGTTAGGCTTAGCAAGTACGCGCAAGAATGTGTATCAACAGAAGTTATTTTGTGTAAGAGGTTTGAAGACGGGCTGAATAAGGATATTAAACTCCTAGTAGGTATTTTGGAGTTAAAAGAGTTTTTGGTGCTGGTTGATAGGGAAGGTAAGGCCGAAGAACTGAGTAAGGAAAATAGGAGGGCCATGAGTGAGGCCCGAGATGCAAGAAAACGGCCGATAGGCAATTCGTACCAAGCTCAGTCAAAAAGATCCAAGGAAGTGAATCCTCGGACGACTGCATCAGTTGGATATTCACATCGAGACCAAGGCAATACTCGTTCGGGTTCGAGAGTTCAAGCCACCTCGATGGAAAGTGTGGGCAATCCAAAAACCAAACTGGAGTGTCCGAGTTGTGGTAGATATCACACTGGAGAGTGTTGGGGAAACAACCAAAATTGTTATAAGTGTGGTTTCAACGACCATTTTATCCGAAATTGCCCCGAAAGGGGTGACAAGGAAAGGAAGCAAGAGATAAGATCCAGTAATGTGTCTACAAGGGGTAGGCCACCAAAGAACCTGGGAGGTGGGACTAGTGGTAGAGGTACGTCCCACGACTCTGCTGTGAGGCCGAAGGGTCGGGCACCTGTAAGGACGTATGCCATTCGCGCTCGGGAAGAGGCGTCATCCCCAGATGTAATAACGGGTACTTTTTCTCTTCATGACACTTTTGTTATTACTTTGATTGATCCAGGGTCTACCCATTTTTATATTTGCATGAGATTGGCATCTAGTTTTGAGTATGACCATTGAGTCTACAGGAATTGTGGTTAAGGTGTCAAACCCGTTAGGTAAACATGTGTTAGTTGACAAGGTGTGTAGGAACTGTCCTTTTACAATTAAAGGTCATTATTTTCCGGTAAACCTTATATTGTTGCCGTTTGATGAATTTGACTTAATTCTTGGCCTGGATTGGTTGACTACCCATAGTGTTTTAGTGAATTGTGGTAGTAAATATGTTGAATTGAAATGTGAGAACGGAGATGTTATTCGAGTTGAATCAGGTGGGTCAGATAGTCTATCGGTGATGATTTCTTCCTTAATGGCCGAGAAAAGGATGTGAGTCCTATCTCGCTGTTGTATTGAATATTCAAGAGTCTGAGGTAAAGATCGAAACAGTGCCGGAGGTATGTGAGTATCTGGATGTATTCTCGAAAGAGTTACCCGATTACCTCCAGTTAGGGAGGTCGAGATTGGGATTGAGTTAGTTCTGGGAATGGCACCTATTTCGATTGCTCCGTATAGAATGGCACCATTAGAGTTGAAGGAACTAAAGGTTCAGTTGCAAGAGTTGACGGATAAGGGTTTTGCAAGGCTAAGCTGCTCACCGTGGGGTGCTCCGGTACTATTTGTGAAGAAGAAAGATAGGTCGATGAGATTGTGCGTAGACTACAGACAACTCAAAAAAGTGACGGTGAAAAATAAATATCCTTTACCAAGGATAGATGATCTATTTGATCAACTGAAGGGAGCCACAGTATTCTCCAGGATAGACCTAAGGTCTGGCTATTACCAGTTGAGGGTTAAGGAGCAAGGTGTGCTAAAAACTGCATTTTGGACGAGGTATGGCCATTATGAGTTTCTGCTCATGCCATTTGGGTTAACGAATGCTCCTGCGATCTTTATGGATTTAATGAATAGGATCTTCAGACAGTATTTGGATCGATTTGTGGTTGTGTTCATAGATGACATATTGATCTATTCCCGTGATGAATCCGAGCATGCTGAACATTTGAGATTAGTGCTACAGACTTTGCGTGATAATCAATTGTATGCTAAGTTTAGTAAGAGTAAGTTTTGGCTCCAAGAAGTCGGATTCCTAGGACACATTGTGTCGGTGATGGTATTAGAGTTGACTCGAGTAAGATCTCGACTATTGTGGATTGGAAACCACTGAGAAACGTGTCGAAAGTCAGAAGCTTTTTGGGTTTGACAGGATACTACAGACGTTTCGTAAAGGGGTTTTATATGATTGCTACCCCGATCACGAAACTACTACATAAGGACGTTAAGTTTGGATGGACTGAGACATGTCAACGGAGTTTTGAGAGATTGAAAACAATGTTGACTGAGGCGCCGGTTTTGGTTTAACCAAAATCAGGGAAAGAGTTCGTGGTTTACAGTGATGGGTCGTTAAATGGTCTCGGTTGTGTGTTGATGCAAGAGGGTAAGGTAGTCGCTTACGCCTTGAGGCAGCTAAAATCACACGAAAAGAATTATCTGACTCATGATTTGGAGTTGGCTGCGATTGTTTTCACATTAAAGATCTGGCGGCATCAGAAGTTTCGAATCTTTACGGATTATAAGAGTTTGAAGTATTTGATGGATCAAAAGGATTTGAATTTGCGACAATGGCGGTGGCTTGAGTTATTGAAGGACTATGAGTTAGTCATTGATTACCATACAGGAAAAGCGAATGTGGTTGCGGATGCCCTGAGTAGGAAATCCTTGTATGCTTTAAGAGCTATGAGTACGAGTTTAGCATTGTCTGATGATGATGCTATATTGGCAGAGTTGAGAGCTAAGCCACTATTTGTTCAACAGATATGTAAGGCTCAAAGAAATGATAGCAAGATGCAAGCTAAGAGAGCTAAGTGTGGATCGGAAAGTGACTCTGATTTTCGAGTGGGTTCGAATGATTGTTTGATGTATCATGACAAAATCTGTGTACCCAGAGATGATGAGTTGATCCGAAAGGTTTTGCATGAGGCACATAGTGGTTATTTGTCAGTACACCCGGGCAGTACGAAAATGTACAACGATCTGAAAAAATTTTATTGGTGGCCGGGTATGAAAGAAGACATTTCCGAGTTTGTGACAAAATGTATGATTTGTCAACAAGTGAAAGCTGAGCATCAAATGCCTTCGGGATTGCTTCAGCCGGTGATGGTACCTGAATGGAAGTGGGATCTGATCACCATGGATTTTGTGACGGGGTTACCTATGACTCTAAAAAAGAAAGATGATGTGTGGGTTGTCGTTGATAGACAGACGAAGTCGGCTTACTTTATTCCAGTGCGTGTTGATTATTCACTGGATAAATTAGCCGAGTTGTATATTGCGAAAATAGTGAGATTACACGGAGTGCCTGTATCTATAATATCGGATAGAGATTCGAGATTTACTTCGACGTTTTGGAAGAAGTTGCAGGAGGCCTCGGGTACAAGGTTGAATTTTAGTACCGCATTCCATCCGCAAACCGATGGTCAGTCTGAAAGAGTAATTCAAGTTCTCGAAGTTATGCTCCGATCTGTGTGTTAGAATTTGAAGGTAGTTGGGAAAGATATCTACCTTTGGTCGAATTTGCTTACAACAACAGTTATCAGTCGAGTATACGGATGGCACCGTATGAAGCCTTGTATGGTCATAAGTGTCAGACTCCTTTATATTGGACCGATCTTAGTGAGAAGCGAATTCATAGGGTCGGTCTAGTTATAGAGACTGAGGAGAAAGTGAAAGTGATCTGTAATAGTCTGAAAGTTACTTCGGACCGACAAAAGTCGTACGCGGATTTGAAAAGAAAATAAATTAAGTTTAAAGTGAGCGACAAGGTATTTTTGAAAGTGTCCCCATGGAAGAAAATCTTGAGATTTGGACGAAAAGGGAAACTGAGTCCACGATTCATAGGACCGTATGAAATTACCGATAGAATTGGGCCAGTAGCATACCGGTTGGCTTTGCCGGTAGAGTTAGAAAAGATTTATAATGTCTTCCATGTGTCGATGCTGCGACGATATGGCTCTGATCCTTCGCATGTGATTCCTTCAATAGAAATTGAGATACATCCGGATATGTCTTATGAAGAGGAGCCGATTAAAATCTTGGCTGGAGAAGTGAAACAGTTGAGGAATAAGAACATAGCCCTAGTGAAAGTGTTCTAGCAAAAACACGGTGTAGAAAAGGCTACCTGCGAACCAGAAGAAGCTATGAAAGAGCAATATCCAAACCTCTTTACTGGTAAGATTTTCGGGGGCGAAATCTCTAAAGGGGGAGAGTTGTAACATCCCGATTTAGGGCCTAGTCGAAATAGTAGTGCGAGACCACAAATCTGAAGTAGAAATGTGAGTTTTAAGGTTTATGTTATGTTTGCATGATCATATGAAAGTTTCATGAAGCAATTTTGTTAAATTGTGATTGAATTGTCCATTAGGGCTAAATTGCAAAAGTGGCAAAATGTGAGATTCTAGAAGCTTTTAGTATGAAATAGCTTTGGATTATTAATTGGAGGTCCTTAAATAGCAATTTGCCCAATCTCTAATTTTTGGACAAAAATGGGCATGAGTGGGTAAAATTTGAAAGTTTGGCAAAAAGGGCATTTTGGTCATTTGTCAAATAAATGATTAAAAGGATGAAATAAGTCAAAATTTATGTCCATCTTCCTCCCAAAGTGCCCAAAATTTGAAGAACCCTATAACTAGGGTTTGTTCATCTTTCAAGCTTGCTAGTAAGTGCATCCTAGCCCCATTTTTAATATTCTTTGTATTTTTTAGATCCTCGTAACTTGAATTAACTATTTTTAGCTATATGTTGAGCTAGATTCATGTTCAAAAATATACCCATGTATGACATGCATGTATTTTGATGTTTTATGGAAGATTATGAGAGTTGGATGTGGAATAAACATCTTTTTCTATGTGAATTCCATGAAAAATACATGTAAGGACTAGTTTGTAAAAGTCTTGAAAATGGTCATACATGAGTGATTTAGTGAGAATTAATGATTGCTATATTTGAGAAAATGAATCAGCTAAGCATGAAATATTAGAAAGTTGAATGAAAATCACTTTACGAGCCTTGAGGCAAAAGTGTAAATATAAGGAAGTTTAGGTGCAAAATGATAATTTTGCCAAAGTATGAGTTATGAGTCAGTTTAGTCAATGTGTGTATTGAATGAGTTGATTTATCATTATAGATCAAGAAAAACGAAGCCCGGATCGAAACTGAGGCAAGAGCAAAGTCGTGGACTAGATTGCACGTCTTCATGCATTTTGAATACCGAGGTAAGTTTATGTGTAAACAATGCACTTACACTTATACATTGTTGATGCTAACTAGTGTGTAGCATGATTGAGAACCTATACGGTTCAAGTGGATTGAATGTGATAGCTATTGAGTAATTGATGTATGAATTACGAATTAGATGTGTGAATGTATAGTAATGATACATGATGGTGGGCTATGTGCGATACCACCTTAATACTTAACTGTGATGGGCTATGCGCGATAATATCATTAAGTATATTATTTAGTGCGCTATGTGCGATACCACTATGATTACCCCTTTTTGGTAGGCCATGTGCTATACTACCCTATTATCTAATTGTGGAAATATGGTAAGGGATAGAATGAGTAAGCATAGTTGTGGACGTGATTTATTCTTTTTTAGTATAACGCTAACTGTTGTTTAGCTCATACTATGATGAAAATTGTTTATATGTAGACTTACTAAGCTTAAAGCTTACTCCCCTTTCTTTTCCCTTGTCTTATAGAGCTAAAGAGTCGAACCGAGATACGCGGATAATTTGGAAGATCACCCATACTATCAACTCTCTTCAGTATATGTAGACTTGGTGCTTTTGTATATGGCATGTATAAAGGCTATACAAGTTAGTTTATTTTGTTGTATTGGCCAAGGGTGTGTTAACCCTTTAGATGGATAAACTATTTTGTATAATGCCCTGGTTGATGGTTTACCTTGTTATATGAAAAGATATAGTTATCCATGGGAGATTTTATTTCAAAGTATGAATTGTGTGATGATATGATGAATGGATCCATATTGTATGAGCTAGAGAGGTGAAAAGAGCTTGGCAAATAGCCTTGTTCTTGTCCATGTAGGTAGACACACGGGCGTGTGGCTATGCCATGTGTGACACACGGTCAGCCCATGGGCATGTGATTTGGCTGTCTGCCCCCTGCATGTTATAGTTTTAAGTCAGAATAGACCACGGGCTAGCCACACGGGCGTCTGCCTAGACTTTAGGCCGTGTGAGATGGTCAGTGTGCACCACGGGTGAAGAACATGGGCGTGTTCTTAGATCGTGTGACACAAACAGATTACCCAATTTTTTATACACAGGGTAAGGACATGGGCGTGTGTGACTACACGACCTAACCCCACGGGTATGTCCCATTTCACATGGGCGTGTGGCTCTTATTTAGGTGAAAAATTTTAAGATCGTAAAGGTTTTTGGTAGGGTTTCGAAATCCCTCGTATGTATGTTTAAAGCCTCGTGAGTCTTTAATGTGGCATTGTGGTGACTATAGAGAGTTGTCAAGTTAGGACTAAAGTGAATTAAGTCCGGTAATGCCTCAGGCCTGGTTTCGGTGTAGAATACGAGTAAGGGGTGTTACAACAAGTGCCCCCAAAATTAAGCAAGTACATTGTTTGTCGTTTTGGTTTTTTGGGGAATCATTTTGGGTCCAGAGCACCTTTGACCACCCCCGAGCATCTTCAAAATGAATTTAAATTGTCTCTAAATGCTTTTAATTGTCCTAAACTTGGGTTAATGATTTTATAAAAATGTTTTAAAGTTTCAATCTTAGTAAAACTCACATTTCTATCAACTCAAAAGACACTAATTTCAAAATGGGTTTTTGATCTAAATGGGTCCTAATATGTATTCAATAACCCAAAATGATTTCAAAATTGTATATTACACCTTCTTGAATGTTGAGAACTTTTGTTAAAGAAAACCTATAATGTTACCAAATGGTGTTTTATTAAAATAAAATTTTACCATGGTTTGCAAAGTACTCCAGTAGCACCTCCTAGTCATATTATATGTCGAGATAGGTGAGGGGTGATACATTGGGGTTATTTTAACTTGTTATACTTTGGTGAAGTGGTACGCTGTGAAACATCTTTCATGGAACATCTCTTAGAATGTAAGATGAGGGTTGTTCTTGAACAATGGTTATTTTGGCTTGGTTTGAGCAAACAAGCATTATTTCGAACTTTAGTTTTTCTCAATAAGAGTTGCTCTTAAATAATAGTTGTTCTTGTTGGATAAATCAGTTAACGAAATAGTTTTAACAATTACAGCGGAAGTTTTAAAATTTTTCAAAAATCAAGCCCTTTGTCATAATTATAGCAATAAACTCTAAATCGAATAGTACTAATGCTTTGTGCTAGACGGATTTAGCCGATCTTAGGTTTCAACCGAACGACCTTTTCCATTATCTTTGTACCACGAATTGCGTCGAGTGTGGGCTTGAGCAACACGAACAAAAACACTATTAAAAGAAAATGATTTACTTACTTTTAGTAGGAAAGTAAGTTCTCTCTATAAAAATCGATAAATATCGTAATTCCCAAAAAATAAAATTTATTCTAAATAAATAAATTACCACTACTTTATGGTAGAATAACAATATCTCAATATTGAATGAAGTGTTTTTTTAGGTCAACCTGTATTCTCTATTTAGAAAGAGACATACAAGAATCTTGGTTGAATAAGTCCTAAATAAATAATATTATTTAAAGATATCCTATGAGGGTAAAACACTTTTGATAATGTCATTGGACGAGCACATATAAAGTAGTTTTCATAATGGTATATAATAAAGGAGAGCTCAGTTATGATACTTTAGTGAATTGACTTCGTCACTAAATAAGTTTATAATTAATAGGAAAAAATTGGAAACTCAATTATAAATTGTTTGAGCCCTAATTATACATGCCCAATCAGTCCATCCGTTATCTCATTGAAATCGGATATGAATTGCACACTCTAGTATATTTATTAGGGTTGTCACCCCTCATGTTGCATGAGGAACAAGTTTGGGCCTTTCATGTACTGAGTCCAATTATATGTGTTTCTTGACTTTTTGATCCAACACTTTATAATTTAAACCAACTCAATATTTATTTTCTATTTTTGAAACTAAATAATATTTAATCAATTAATTTAATTAATCAAATTAATGAAAATTTTCAATTAAATAATTTTCTCAACCCAATTTCAATTAGGTTAAAGCCATAACAATTTTACCGTAATAGAATCTATGAGAAAATATATATTATTTTCTTATTCAACAAATTCATAATTACTAATTAATTTAATTCCATTTTTTAACTTCAATTATTTAATTATAATTAATTAAATAAAAATTTAACAAACCTTGAGTTAATTCTCAAGTCATTTTTGTACTTAGCAAGAAAATTCATTCACTGCAAATACGATCTATTTCTCTTAGTTCATTGTTTTCATTTATTTCTATTCATCTAATTCTACATGCAATTCATTTTTGGTTTCAATTAGATAACGGAGGGACCGATTGGACATATATGATTAGAGCTTAAATAATTTATAATTAAGTTTTGAATTTTCATCTATTAACTATAAACTTATTTAGTTACGAAGTCATTCCACTAAAGTATCGTGACTGAGCTCTCCCTTATTATATACCATTATGAAAGCTAATTCATAAGTGCTCGTCCAATGACCTTATCATAAGTGTGTTGTCCTCATAGGATGTCATTAATCTCTTTGGGATAAATTTGTTCTTCTAATATGATCTTATTTTATCTCATGGTAACCATTACGCCTTCTTTTATGAAAAGTCAATTACTATCGAATAGTAATCAAATCATTTATCACAAAGACAAATGACCCATGGCCATGTTTACTTTTCATCTATCATGTAATGCTGATGAGAGGATATCATTTACCCTTTAGTTGGGCTATGAATTCCACTATTTTAGAATGATGCTACTTACTACAGAAGTTGTATACCCAACATACCATCTTTCAATTTCTTACATATTTGAACTCAAGCTTTCACTTACATAAAAGTTTATGAGTCACCCATAAATAGTCTATCATCCACTAAGGATTAAGGTGTGCCAGACAATGAATGTCACAAATGAATAAATCCATAAACAAATTTAGGATTTATTCTACTTTGGTCCTATCTAATGTATTGTTTGTCTAGTTAACCATATCTGGGTCTCTATCTTTTGGGAGTCATCTGCTCCAATACTTAAGACAAAGCATCTTCCTAATTGGACTTGATAGATGACATGTTAGTCTTTCAATTATTTAGGCTAAGTGTTTAGATTATCTACTAATATAAGTTGTCTTTCTGTATGACGATCCAACCACGAAATACCGCTTAGTATTAGTTAAATCTTAGATAACCAATGACTCAATATTTGTTTCTATTTTTTCTTTGTGTCTAAAACCCGTTGAGGACAATATACAAAAAAAATTAATGTAATCAATAACATTTCATTAAACCAACTTGTTCAAAAAATACAAGTATATATTGACGAAATTACTACACTAAGGACACTAGATCTCAACAATTCTAAACTAGATATTGTTATGAACATAGTCGTTCCAAACATAGCTATTATCAAACAAAAATTGTTTTGATAAACTATTCTAAACAAATGTTGTTCTTCAAAAAGAGATTAACACGCTGTTTGGTTCAATGTAATGGCATAGTCATTACAACTCTATTCCGCGGGCCCACCACAAACAGTTGTTTGGTTCAGTGGAATGCCCTATTACTGGTTTATTCCATTACGGGCTTATGCATGGAAATGGTGTCGTTTCTATTCTGTCTCCTCCCCACTGATTACTGATTCAGTGCTTGCCTTGTTTCCATTTTACCCTTTTTCACCTCAAAAACACTCTCACTCAACCAGACAGCCACTCCCTTGCTTCCTTTAACTCCGACCATACCACTCATTCCTTTCATCACAGCGTCCTGTAGGTAAACATTTTCTCCCTCCGTTCCTTTCATTTTCCTCTCTGTCATTTCTTCTGCCATCTTTCTTTGTTCTTTTCTCTTTTTCAGCTTTCCTTTTCTTTCTCTCAGTAGATTTTTCATAGCCGAGGTTTTCATTTTATTTTGCTCTGTTAATTTTTTGGTGTGTTTATGTTTGATTTTGAACTGAGGTTTTGTAGGATTTTCAATTTATTGATCTTTGATTTCTATTTAGAAGGTTAATTGGGTCTTATTTTATCTTAGAGAAGGACATTTGTATTCAGGTTCTGGTAAAGGGAAAAGCCATGAGGGTGTGATAAAGTTTGGTTTTAGCCTAGTGAAAAGGAAAGCTAATCATATTTTGGTGGATTATCATGTGGCTAAGTTCATGCAGATTCAACAACACGAGTTAGAGCATTTTGTTATCTACTATGGTCATTTGGGAGATACTATACCATCCTACCTATAAAAGCATTTGTTTGCCAATATCCTAAAGGAGGTGGGATGTGCCATATCATTTTCAAATGGTTTTCTTTTATTATTTTTAAGACATCATATACTTACATTTTCTCACTTATTATAGGAAGAGTTTTGGGTTGACCCCTCTAGAGCCATCTCCAAAGCTTTTGAGAAAAAATATCAGGAAATTCTTTCAGAAAGCTCAGACTTGGGTCGTGGTGGATCCACTGTTATAACTGCAGTATTGATAAATGGAATAAAACTATGGTGGAAAGCGTAGGAGATTCACATGTTGTTCTTTCTAGAGAGGGTCAGGCAATACAGATGATGATAGATCATGAACCCAACACTAAACGAGGCAGCATTGAGAACAGAGGTGGATTCGTCTCAAATATGTCAGGTCTTTTGCTGCTTCCAATTTTTAAAAGTTAATTCTTTAAGCTCCTTCACATCTACTCATATAAGATAATAACTCAACGAATGTTTTTGGTCATATTTGCTAAGTGTTTTTAAGTGGTCTTGCAGCTTCTAATACTTAATGCTTGTATTTAGCTCTTAGCCTCTTTGCAATCATAGGGAGAGATCATCTCTGTTAGTTTTTTTAACCTTGTAGTAAACTCTAAAGTGTTTTGTCTTTCCTTTTTCACATATCAATCACTAGAGAGGGTTGTTCTTTCTAAATCTAACAACAACATGATAAATGGTCTCTTAAGGCATGTCTTTGTGTTGGTTATGAAGTACAAATGCATCAGGCATGTTACAGTCACTACAAATTTGAAATATCATGTTCCATTGCATTTAGAATCTTGGTCTTGCCGACCAAAAAGAAAATTGTCAGTCACCATTATGTTTTATCATTTTGATTCTTGTTTGTTGGCCCTACATGATGAAGATACTAAAAAAAATCGATGCTTGAAAACTTCAGGCTTCTACTATTGAGTGGTATTAAGGTCTTGGTTCTAATTTGGTTGATTTATATGCATCATATCCCTTGTGTAAAATACGACCTTGCATTTCTAATTTTCTAAAATGATGAGATTGTTAAATTTGTTGTTTGTGCATACTATTAAGAAATGTTCCTAGAGTTAATAGACAACTGGCAATTTCATGTGTTTTCGATGACAAAAGCCTTAAATCGCATTTACGATTAGATCTCGACATTTAGACCAACATAGATAACAGTACAATTATTTCAATTCTTACAAGTGATGGTCTTTGGAAGTTAAAACACTTTACTTTGATGTCTTCTTATTGAGTTGGAAATAGTTTTATAGGATTTATTTTTCCTTTTGGTTATGCTTAATCCAAGTGATGAGTAATCAAGAGGCTGTTGATATTGCAAAAAATTTTAAAGACCTACAAAAGGCTTTGAAACAACTAATTATGAAAGTAGTTAAAAGAGACAGTAAATATGACATATCTTATGTTGTTGTTAGATTTAGAGGATATAACTGTTTAGATGAGATTTGCAGTATATACCAGAAACAAGAGTTGGTTTACACAAGTTCAATTTTTGAATCAAACCAACATGAAAATGCATATCAAGCACTATGGGGATTAAGGGTTGCACTTCACAAAAAGAAAAAAATATAGGATTATCACCCCCATATAAATTAGTTTTTAGTGATTATGTTCAGATGCTTGATATTGTTTGATTTCTTTATGAAGGTGATTAGGAATTGAATATATATTGTTATGTGGTGTATAGATGAAGTTGGCTTTGATAATTGGAGTTTTCAGACTTGTAAGAATGTAGGCAAAATGCAGAAAAGATACAATCAAAATAACGATTTAATTATTTTTCTGTGTAACAGCTTGTATTTAGTGAAATCAGAACAGTGGTTTCAAGACCACAAATCTGAAGTCAGAAAAAATTTTATTTTAATATTATTTTATGGTCTACAATATGATAAAAATATCATATGAAAATTTTATTAAGAAATTTTATTATTTACATGTTTAATGTGATAAAAAGGACTAAATTGCATAAAGTGCAAAAGTTGAATTTTAGTAGCTAAAAGTATCAAATAGCTATCGAATTTAAAATTTGAGGTCCTTATATGGCAAATAGACCATTTAGAGGAGTTAGTATTTAAGGATGATTATTCATCATGAGAAATTGAAGAAATATTAAGGTTAATTTTGGAAAGATGATAAAATAATGATGATAAATGAAATAAATAATTAAATTAATATCATTTTCATCATCTTTCCTAAAACAAAAACATGGAAACCGAAAATGTAACATCCCTTACCCGTAATCAATTCCAGAACAGGGTACGAGGCATTATTGGAATTACAACACAAGCATTCACACAATTTCGAGTCATAAATTTTTACAAACTTAGAAATTTTTTGCTAGAAGCAGGGTTCACACGCCCGTGTGGTCCAAGGGACACGCTCGTGCGACCTTAGGACACGCCCGTGCTTCAGACCGTGTTTAATTTAGGCTGCTCTCTGACTTGTGCCACACAACCGTACCACATGTCCGTGTGCTAGGCCGTGTGGTTAATTAATTTAATTTGAAATAGGTGCAGGTTTCACACGGCCAAGACACACGCTCGTGCTCTAGGCCGTGTAGCACACACGGCTGAGACACACAGCCTTGTCTCTACCCATGTGCTCAATTCTGGACATTCTGTTTTGCAACAATTAAGGTGCAAGGGACACACGGATGAAACACATGCCCATGAGGCAGACCGTGTGTCACACACGGCCTAGACAATGCCCGTGTGTATACCCCTGTGGACAAAAATAAGGTTATTTACCAAGCCATTTGCCACCCTCATTTACACCTACACTTACACCAATTCAATGACACAATTCATAGCATACTTATGCAACCAAAACATCCACAACTAAGGTATTAACATCACATCCACATGCCAACATCTAAAATGATTTAACATCATAATTTATCGACACAATTCATGCAAGTTTCCATAATCATGAATGGTATCAACATATGAATATACTCCAAACCAACATTAGCCAACTTACATGACCATATACAAAATGAAATCGTTAACCATCATTATAAGCCAATACATTTGGCCACATTACCAATGACACATATAACAAAATGACCAAGTCCCTATACATGTCATACATTCAAAATCCTAAGACCATTCATACTCAAAATGAGAGTTTGATAGTGTGATCCGAATCTCCGACGATCTCCGATTCTGAGTTAGCTTGGCGACACTATAAAAACATGGAAAGTAAACGGAGTAAGCTGTATAGCTTAGTAAGCTCGTATGCAAGAAATAAGCAAACTTACCATGGTCTCATGATCATAATTTATTCCATCATAAAAACTTACCTCATATTCATCACTTCACACATTTATTAAGCATGAGCTTTATGAACTTACCAGAGCCATCTCGAAAAGAACTTACACATATTCTCATCTTTGACATACCCGTGAACCACTCGGAATAACAATGTCGGATACTCTGGAAAATTTGCACACTAAGTGCCACATATGTAGCCAAAGCTACCTAAGTCTCAAACCACATAATAACTCGCTCTCGAGCTATCGACGGGCCTGCTCACACAAGCTGTCAGTCAAGACGTATCTACACGGTGCTGCTCACACAAGCTGTCAAGTATCAGCAACATATGCCGGTATACTCAGCCACCGGTAGGACGTACGAGACCAACACCCGGATCACATAATCACATAACACATAATGACCTTAGTGACATGTCACTTTTATCCTAACCTATTCCTAAGGTTCAAACGGGATTTCTTGCTTGTCGATTCGTCTTCGGACTCGTTCGTAGCATTATACTCATTCACAAATCAAACATACAATTTATGCAATATTAAAGCATTTAAATACAATTATTCTAAAGCTTTTTTTTAACATACGAACTTACCTCGGTACAAAATGGATAATTGTTCGATTTAGTCCACAATCTTGTTCTTTCCCCGATCTAAGTCAGAACCTCATCTTTCTTGATCTATAATATCAAATTTAGCTTATTCAATTATCACATTATTCAATTTATTCCCAAAAATATCTTATTGTAAAAATTCCATTTTTACCCTTAACTTTTTAACTTTTTACATTTTAGTCCCTAGGCTCGTAAAATAATTTTCATTCAATTTCATTACACCCAAGCCTAGCCGAACCTATTTCATGCTCATAACAGTCCACATTTTTTGTTTATTCATATTTTTACACACATTTTACAACTTTTACAAAGAGGTCCTTACTTAACATTTTCATAAACAATCATTTAGTAAATGTTCTTTATCCAACATCAAACTTGCATAATCTACCATTAGACATCAAAATACATAAATATCTAACATGGGTAAAATTTTATACTTTGATTTTCTTTCAAATTAGTCCTTGAAATAGCTAAATCAAGTTACAACATTCACAAAAACATAAAAATCATTAAAAACGGGACAATGATGAACTTACAATCGAGCTTGGAATCTTGGCCAAAAACCCTAGCTATAGTGACTCTTTTTATTAGATCTATTTGTCTTTATTTACCATTTTGCCAAAATGCCCTTAATGCCAAACTTTGAAATTTCACCTAACCATATCCAATTTTGTCCATACTAAGTATAATGGACTAATTACCATTTAAGGACTTCCAATTTAAAATTTCATAGCAATTAGACACCTCTAGCTTCTAGAACACACATTTTATACCTTTTGCAATTTAGTCCTTTTAACTAAATTGAGTGCCCAAACATCAAAATTTTCGAACGAAATTTTCACGAAATCATCCCATAAAACTGTAGACCATAAAAATATAATAAAAATAAATTTTACTACGTCGAATTTGTGGTCCCGAAACCACTATTTCGACTAGGCTCAAAATCAGGCTATTACAACTCTCCCCCCTTTAGGGATTTTCGTCCCCAAAAATCTTACCCAAAAAGAGGTTTGGGTATTGTTTTCTCATAGCTTCCTCAGGTTCCCACTAGCCTCTTCGAGCCCGTGTCATTGCCACAAAACTTTAACTAGGGCTATGCTTTTATTTCTCAATTGTTTGACTTCCTGAGCCAAAATCTTGATATGTTCTTCACCATAAGTCATATCGGGTCAAATCTCAACCTCTGTCGGAGAAATCACATGGGAAGGGTGTGATCAATAACATCGTAACATCGACACATGAAATACATTGTGAATCCTTCCCAACTCTGTCGACAAAGCTAACCAATATGCCACTTGCCTTATACTTTCAACTATCTCATACGGCCCAATGAAAAGCATACTCAACTTGCCTTTGCGACCAAATCTTAGAATTTTCTTCTACGGAGAAACTTTTAGAAATACTTCATCACCAACTTGAAACTTAATCTCTTTTCTTTTCAAATCCGCGTACGAATTCTGTCTATCTGAAGCTACTTTCAATCAGTCACAGATTACTTTCACTTTTTCTTCGGTCTCTTAACCAAATCGACCCCGTGAATCTGTTTCTCACTAAGCTCAGTCCAGTACAATGGATTTCAACACTTACGGCCATACAATGCCTCATACGGCGCCATTTTTATACTCGACTGAAAACTGTTGTTATAAGCAAATTCGACTAAAGGTAGATATTTTTACCAACTACCTTTGAAGTCTAATACACAATAGCGAAGCATGTCTTCGAGTACCTAAATCGTTCTCTCAGATTGATCGTCGGTTTGCGGATGAAATGTGGTACTAAAGTTCAATTTTATACCCAAAGCTTCTTGCAGATTTTTCCAAAAACGTGAAGTAAACCTCGGATCTCTATCCAAAATAATAGAAATAGGCATCCCGTGATATCTAACAATTTTAGCAACATACAACTCAGCTAATTTATCAAGTGAATAATTCGTACGTACCAATATAAAATGAGCTGATTTCGTCAATCTATCAACCACAACCCATACGACATCTTTCTTTTTCGGAGTCAAAGGCAAACCTGTTACGAAATCCATCGTAATTCTGTCCCATTTCCACTCGAGTACCATTATTGGTTGAAGTAAACTCGAATGTACTTGGTGTTCGGCTTTTACTTGTTGACAAATCAAACATTTCGATTCAAATTCAAAGATATCTCATTTCATACCTGACCACCAATACAGTTTCTTAAATTATTGTACATCTTCGTACTTCCCGGATGAACAGACAGACAACCACTGTGTGTTTTATGAAGAATTTTCTGAATAAGCTCAGCATCTCTCGGTACACAAATCCTACCTCAAAACATTAAACAATCATCAGCCCCATTTGAAAATCTGAATCACTAGTTGATTCGCACTGAACTCTCTTAGCTTGAAGTTCTTCGTCACACTTCTTAGTTTGACAAATTTGCTGAAGAAATACCGGTCTAGCTTTTAACTTAGCTAGAATCAAACCATCATCGAATAAATTCAGTCGCGTATTCATTGCACTCAAAGCAAATAAAGATCTCCTACTTAAAAACATCGGTGACTACATTCGCCTTTCCCGAATGATAATCGATTACCAACTCATAATCTTTTAATAACTCGAGCCATCTCCGTTGTCGCAAGTTTAAATCCTTTTGAGTCATCAAATACTTCAAGCTCTTGTGGTCGGTATAGATGTGGCACTTCTCCCCAAATAAATGGTGTCACCAAATCTTTAGAGCAAACACAATGGCAACCAATTCCAAATTGTACGTTAGATAATTCTTTCCGTAAGGTTTCAACTGTCTCGAAACATAAGCTATCACTTTACCCTCTTGCATCAACACACAACCAAGACTGTTTAATGACGTGTAGCTGAAAATTACAAACTCTTTTCCCGACTCAGGTTGCACTAACACCGGCGCCTCAGTCAATAATGCTTTCAATTGTTCAAACCTCTTTTGACATTTATTAGTCCATTCGAACTTAACATCTTTCTATAACAGTCTTGTCATAGGTGTAGCTTTCATCGAGAATCCCTTCACAAAAAGTCGATAACACCCGGCTAAGCCCAAAAAGCTTCTAACCTCGGATACATTCTTCGGTGGTTTCCAATCAACAATTGTCGAAATCTTACTCGAATCAACCCGAATACCATCTCCAAAAACAATATGTCCCAAAAATCCGACTTCTCGGAGCCAAAACTCACTTTTATTGAATTTAGCAAATAATTTCTTATCTCTCAAAGTCTGCAATACAGTTCTTAAGTGCTCGGCATGCTCAGTCTCATCTCGAGAGTAAATCAGAATATCATCAATAAACACAACCACAAATTTATCTAAATATAGTCAGAAGCTTTGATTCATCAAGTCCATAAAAACGGCAGGAGCATTAGTTAGTTCGAAAGGCATGACAAGAAATTCATAATGCCCGTACCTTGTTCTGAAAGCGGTTTTCAATACATCCAACTCTTTAACTCTCAACTGGTAGTAGCCAGACCCCAAACTAATCTTCGAGAACATTGTTGCCCCTTTCAACTGATCAAACAAGTCATCAATTCTTGACAAAGGATACTTGTTCTTTATCGTTACCTTGTTGAGCTGTCAATAATCAATACAAAGTCTCATAGATCCGTCTTTCTTCTTTACAAATAATACTAGTGCACCCTAGGGAGAAAAACTCGGTCTTGCAAAACCCTTATCTGTCAACTCTTGCAACTGAGCTTTTAATTCATTCAATTTGGTCGAAGCCATTCTATACGAAGCAATCGATATCGATAAAGTCCCTGGCACTGAATCAATACCAAATCAACTTCTCTAATCGGTGGCAGCCCAGGCAACTCTTCTGGAAAAACATCTAGATATTCACAAACTACCAGCACTGATTCAATTTTCAATTCAGACACTTTTGTATTCAACACATAAGCTAGATAAGCTTCACAACTTTTTCTTACATATCTCTGGCCAGACATCGAAGAGATCACAACAAGTAACTCATCCGACTCATCTGAATCAATCCGAAGAATTTCACCATTTTTACATTTCAATTCAATAAATTTTCGCCTACAATTCACTACCACATCATGCAGTGTCAACCAATCCATACCCAAAATAACGTCAAACTCATCAAATGGCAACAACATTAAATTAGCCGAAAAATAATGACCTTGAATCATCAAGGGACAATTCTTGCAAACTTTATCAACTAATACATGTTTGCCTAAGGGGTTTGACACTTTAATCACAAATTCAGTAAACTCAACAGGCAAGCTCTTACTAGCTACCAATTTCATGCAGGCATAAGAATGAGTTCATCCAGGATCAATCAATGCAACTACATTAGTATCATAAAGAGAAAATGTACTAGTGATCACATCAGGGGAGGACGCATCCTCGAGAGCACGAGTGGCATAAGCTCTAGCTTCCGATCTCATAGTTGAATCCTTGGATACACCTCTGCTACTGGTCCCATTTCCCGTATTTCTTACTGGTCTCCCTCTAGCAGCAGTGTTACTCGATCTTACATTCTGAAAATTATCTTTTTCAACCATTTCAGGGCAATCCCGAATGAAGTGATCTTGGGAGCCACATTTAAAACAAGCCTGGTTGTTCATCCTACATTCACCAACGTGTCGCCTACCACAGTGTTGGCATTCAGGCTTATTAAACCTAGCATTACCAACGCTCGCTATAGATGTAGTTTGGGCCTTAGAACCCGAATATTGCTTCCCACAATCTCTGTTGGGATACCTAGATGAAGCATTCAAACAAGTATGCATATCCCTCTATTTCTTTGACGAAGACTAAAATGACTTATTCATTGGCCTCTTTCTCGAGTCTCTAGTCTCAAACTCAACTTTTCTCTTTTCTTTGCTCAACTCTTCGGCTTTGCAAGCTCGCTCAACTAGCACAACAAATTCTTTTAGTTCCAAAATCCCAACTAATAGTTTGATATCCTCATTCAAACCATCTTCAAATCTCTTACACATGATAGCCTCTGTTGAAACACATTCCCGAGCATACTTACTGAGTCTAACAAACTCTCGCTCGTATTCAGTCACAGTCATTCAACCTTATTTCAGCTCCAATAACTTTTTGCTTTTCTGATTAATAAACCGTTCGCTTATATATTTCTTTCTGAACTCCTCTTGGAAGAAGTCACAAGTAACTCTTTCCCTTGGTATTACCGATACTAAAGTGTTCCATCAATGATATGCCAAATCTCTCAGGACTTATATAGCACATTTCAAGCACTCATCCGGTGTGCAAGAAAGCTCATCAAATACCCGGATAGAGTTCTCAAGCCAGAATTATGCCCTCTCGGGATCATCATTGACATTTGCTCTAAATTTTTCAGCCCCTTGCTTTCAAATCTTATCGAATGGAGGCTTGTTCAGTCTTACCATTTCCACACCTTGAGGAGCTCGGGAAATGGTTGAGGGTTAGGTGGGGGTGGAGGGTGTTAGGCAGCCCGATTTGTCCGAACAAACTCAGAAAGCAACTCATTCAATTCTTGGAAGAAGGCTTCCCTAGCCTTTCCTCAGTGACCAATTGTCACAGGTCTACTTCCGGATGGCGCAGTCCCTTGGGCGGGAGACGGCGCATTACTTTCAACGTCATCAGCCACTTTTCCGTCGGGATCCATTTACTATATGAAAACACAGTTTAAATTGTCAAGAGTCCTCACACTATCAAAATTCATAAAAACGTATGTATAGCTACACTTTTCCACACACTACGTTAGAACAAGAACCGACTAAACCGTAGCTCTGATACCACTAAGACGTAATCAATGCCGGAACAGGGTACGAGGCATTACCAGACTTATAATACAAGCATTCACACAATTTCGAGTCATAAATTTGCGTCCAAATTAAAACCATTCATATTCGATTATGAAGTCCCTATTACGAGCCTACGTGGCCCAAAACATACTTTAAAAGCAGTTCAGGACAAAACTGAGAACTCAGGAAATTTTTACAAACTTAGAAATTTTTTGCTAGAAGCAAGGCTCACACGCCCGTGTGGTCCAAGGGACACGCTCGTGGGCCCTGGGACATGCTCGTGCTTCAGACCGTGTTCGATTTAGGGTGCTCTCTGACTTGTGCCACACGGTCGTGTGCTAGGCCGTGTGATTAATTAATTTAATTCAAATTAGGTGCAGGTTTCACACGGCCAAGACACACGCCCGTGTTCTAGGCCGTGTAGCACACACAGCTGAGATACACGCCCGTGTCTCTGCCCGTGTACTCAATTCTAGACATTCTGTTTTGCAACAATTAAGATGTAGGGGACACATGCTAAAACACATGCCCGTGGGGCATACCGTGTGTCACACACGGCCTAGACACACGCCCATGTGCCTACCCATGTGGACAAAAATAAAGCTATTTACCAAGCCATTTGCCACCCTCATTTTCACCTACACTTACACCTACATTTACACCAATTTAATAACACAATTCATAGCATACTTAGGCAACCAAAACATCCACAACCAAGGTATTAACATCACATCCACATGCCAACATCTAACATGCTTTAACATCATAGTTTATCGACACAATTCATGCAAGTTTTCATAATCATGAATGGTATCAACATATGAATATACTCCTAACCAACATTAGCCAACTTACATTACCATATACAAAATGAAATCATTAACCATTATAAGCCAATACATTTGGTCACATTACCAATGACACATATAACAAAATGACCAAGTCCCTATACATGCCATACATTCAAAATGCTAAGACCATTAATACCCAAAATGAGAGTTTGATAGTGTGATCCGAATCTCTGACGATCTCCGATTCTGAGTTAGCTTGGCGACACTATAAAAACATGGAAAATAAACGGAGTAAGCTATATAGCTTAGTAAGCTCATATGCAAGAAATAAGCAAACTTACCATGGTCTAATGATCATAATTTATTCCATCATAAAAACTTACCTCATATTCATCACTTTACACATCTATTAAGCGCGAGCTTTATCTACATACCTGAGTCATCTCGAAATGAACTTACACATATTCTCATCTTTGACATACCTGTGAACCACTCGGAATAACAATGTCGGATACTCGGGAAAATTTGCACACTAAGTGCCACATATGTAGCCAAAGCTACCTAAGTCTCAAACCACATAATAACTCGCTCTCAAGCTATAGACGGGCCTGCTTACACAAGCTGTCAGTCAAGACATAGCTACACGGTGTTGCTCACACAAGCTGTCAAATATCCGTAACATATGCCGGTATACTCAGCCACCAGTAGGACGTACGAGACCAGCACCCGGATCACATAATCACATAACACATAATGACCCTAGTGACATGTCACTTGTATCCTAACCTATTCCTAAGGTTCAAACGGGATTTCTTGCTTGTCGATTTGTCTTCGGACTCGTTCATAAGATTATACTCATTCACAAATCAAACATACAATTCATGCAATATTAAAGCATTTAAATACAATTATTCTAAAGATTTTTTTTAACATACGAACTTACCTCAGTACAAAATGGATAATTGTTCGATTTAGTCCATAATCTTGTTCTTTCCTCGGTCTAGGTCAGAACCTCGTCTTTCTTGATCTATAATATTAAATTTAGCTTATTCAATTATCACATTATTCAATTTATTCCCAAAAATATCTTATGGCTAAAATTACATTTTTGCCCCTAACTTTTCAATTTTTTACATTTTAGTCCCTAGGCTCGTAAAATGATTTTCATTCAATTTCATTACACCTAAGCCTAGCCGAACCTATTTCATGCTCATAAAAGCCCACATTTTTCATTTATTAATATTTTTACACACATTTTACAACTTTTACAAATAGGTCCTTATTTAACATTTTCATCAAAAATCACTTAGTAAATGTTGTTTATCCAACATCAAACTTGCGTAATCTACCATTAGACATCAAAATACATAAATATCTAACATGGGTAAAATTTTATAATTTGATTTTCTTTCAAATTAGTCCTTGAAATAGCTAAATCAAGTTACAACATTCACAAAAACGTCAAAATCATTAAAAGGGGACAATGACAGACTTATAATCGAGCTTGGAAGCTTGGCCAAAAGCCCTAGATATGGTGACTCTTCAAATTTGGCACAAGGGTAATTAATTGGAGAATATGATATCTTTTTATTAGATTTATTTGTCTTTATTTACCATTTTACCAAAATGCCCTTAATGTCAAACTTTGAAATTTCACCTAACCATGTCCAGGTTTATCCATACTAAATTATAATGGTGTAATTACCATTTAAAGACCTCCAATTTAAAATTTCATAGCAATTAGACACCTCTAGCTTCTAGAACGCACATTTTGCACCTTTTGCAATTTAATCCTTTTAACTAAATTGAGTGCCCAAACATCAAAATTTTCGAACGAAATTTTCACGAAATCATTCCCTAAAATTGTAGACCGTAAAAATATAATAAAAATAAATTTTACCTGGCCCCGAAAACACTTTTCTGACTAGGCTCAAAATCGGGTTGTTACGCTAGCCATGGAAGTTGAGTTCTAGCAAACTTATTTGGGTTAATTAGGTATCTATTCTTATCTCATTTTTAATGATTTTTATGTTTCTAAGATTGTAATAGTTTAATCTAGCTATCTCAGGGATTATTTTGTAAAATCGTTAAAGTATTAGGGTTTTACCATGGATGATATGCTTGAATAATGAAGTTTTATGATAGAAAATAAAAGGTTGTTGTTAGATAAACAACTTTTGTAAAGAGAATTTTGATGAAATTATGATTTAAGGACTAAATTGAAAAGATAATAAATTCATGGTAAAATTTTGAATTTTATGAAATTCATGGGCTGCTATTATTATATATGAAAATCGACTAGGCATGAAATAAGGATTAAATTGTATGAATTTCATTTTCCGAGCCTAGGGACTAAATTGTAATTAATTAAAAGTATAGTGACAAAATAGTAATTTTTCCAAAAATGTGTATTAGATTGAATTGAATATGAATTGTATTAAATTAAGTTAAATTCATCCGTATAGATCCGGATGGACCTAGTACGGAATTGGATCGAGGAAAAGAAAAAGTATCGGATTAGTAGCTTACAAATCTACGTACACTTGTCGAGGTAAGTTCGTGTAATTAAATTGTATATTTGTATAATTTGAATTGAATATTGTTGTGTGTGTGATTTGTATAATATGCCATGTATATTATTGATCACATATCCGACAAGTACAGAATCCAGTTTGAACCTTAGAAATTTGATGGATACAAATGACATGTCATTAGGGTTCCCAGATTGGTTGTGGTCCTACATGTATTGTTGACACACCACAGCTCTTATGAGTATCCTGATATATGGCTCTCTTGAGCTTCTCGTTTTTTGGTTCTCACGAGCTTCCTAATAATTGGCTCTCATGAGCTTCCCAATTAATGGCTTTCCAGAGCTTCCCGATATTGGCTCGCATGAGCTTCCTGATTACGGCTCTTATGAGCTTCCCGTTACATGGCTCACATGAGCTTCCCATTAATGGCTCAAAAGAGCTTCCCGTTTACATGCCCGTATAAGCATACTTATATTTTGAACTGGCGGATTACATATTTGTACACCTTGTGTGTACTACCTGTATATCCAACGATATTTTAAATGGTTCAACGAGCTAAGTTCTGATATGAGATAATATAAGTTCGAAACAAACTATTACCCGTATATACATGTAGTACATGGAACTTATATTACTTGATATACTAAAGCATGAAATGATTGTTACATGTATGTGGAATTTGCTTGATGACTTTGTTCATACATGATGATGGGCTATTATATGTGCTTACATGGCTAACGTGTTGAATATATGTGTTTAGGCTTTTGGCCAAGTTGATTGGAATATGTTCTGTATGCTTACCTCAAATGTAATTGAATGGTAAGTTAATTTCCATGTTATATGAACTTATGAAGCTTAAATGCCTACTTTGTTTTATTTTCATTGTTTTATAGTAACTCGGAAGCTCGTTTTGGTTGGAAGCTGGTCAAAATTGATTCGCACTATCCATTGGCCTTTTCGGTATATATAGTAAACTAATTTTTGTTATAATGGCATGTATAGGTTAATTTGGCCAATGTTGGCATAAAATTTTCTTGTTGAGACTAGCCATTAAAGTGGCTTGTGTTTGATATATTTTGACTTGTATATATATAGCCTTATCATGATTAATGTGTGTTTGGTATGGTTGAATGATGAAATATTTTTAGGCATATTGAATATTGGTTTGAGATAGTACGTTTGGTACAAATATGCATATATGTGTATTTTGTTAATTCGGTAAGTTTGGATACTTGGATATATGTGGTGATATGTCAAGTAAAAAACTTGATTTTGGCTTGATTTGAATGCATCTTTATGGTTTGTTGATGTCCAAAAATGTTGAGATAGGTTGATAACAAGTTGGGTGAGAAATATGGCTTAAAAATAGCCTATTTTTGTCCACACGGGCAGAGACATGGGCGTGTGTCTCAATCGTATGTCCGTTGTATCTTATTAAAATTGCAAGTCAATATGCTCACACGGCCTAGTACACGGACGTGTGGCTTGGTCGTGTGATTCAAGTTAGAGAGTTACACGGGTATGGACACGGGCTGGGGCACAGTCGTGTACCCCTATTCCGAATGCCCACACAGCCTGAGACACAGACGTGTCTCTTGACCGTGTGAGACACATGGGCGTGTGTCCCCTGCACCTTTGAAAATTTTTAATGTTTTCTGAAAAATTCCTTAAGTACCTGATTTAGTCCCGACTTGTTTCTAATGTGTATTTTGGGCCTCAAGGGCTTACATAAGGGACATTATGCTTGATTTCGATTGGTTTTTGATATGAATGCTATATGATATGAAATATTTTTTTATTTGTTCTGTAAATTTCGGTAATGCTCTGTAACCCTGTTCCGGCAACGGATACGTGTTAGGAGTGTTACACTGCTTCTCATATTTGATCTTTCAAGGTTTATTTGTTTAAATTGATGGTGACTATTGTTGGCAGAAGTATCTAATCCTCCTCTTCTACTACAATGAATTGTGTGATGTCTCTTTAGTACTATCAAATTGAATGGTATTTACAATGAACTGTGTATGTAGATGTGTGTGTCGTTTGCAATGCTTGCATGAACATGGAGGATAATCCAATTTGAGATGAAACTTTGAAATATATATTTTATGTGCTCTTTTGATGTTTGTTTACAGTACAACACAATGGCTTGGAATGACTTTCCTTACAGTTATTTGACAAGGGAACAAGTGTTTTAATTTAACTACATAAAAATATAAATGATATGTTTATAAAAATGATATTTTAGCACATTAAATATGCATTACAGTTTAAAAATAATAAAGTAGGTTATATTATTTTTATAATATTATATATTATGATTTTTATTAATTCATATTTTTAATAATTATATTAAGAATGTTATTAAATTATATATTATTTTATTAAATTGTATTTAATAATAATTATGTTAAAATATGATTAAATTATTTGTTATTATTTTTATTAAATTATATACAATAACTTATTAAAATTTAATAACAATAACAGTAATCATCTATTACAAAAATTTGCTAAGGGTGCTTCGGTCATTTAAGTCTTTTTCATTATCCTATTACAACATCTATTTCATTCAACCAAACATAAGAATACTATTACAACTTCATTCCATTCCATTCAACCAAACAACTGAAATATTGATTAGATCTCTATTACGTTACAGTTCTATTTAATTACAACTATATTCCATTCCTTCCAACCAAACTTGAAGTAAGTGAAATAACACTTTTACTTATTCCGAGCTAACTTTATTATTAACTATAAAAATACAATTTCTTAGAAATATAATTTTATTTATCTATCACAAAAGATAAAATATTAATACCAAAATCAAGTATGTACCATTCTTATAATTAACAATTATTACTTAATTGAACCAACCAACCAACAATGGAACGTGGATAATGCAACTTGAAACGATGATGATTCATTTTGCTTGCAACAGCATATTAATATAATAAACAAGCATTTGATGGAAAGCTGCAAAAGATGACAATGATTGGGTGACCACTTGAAAAGCTTTACCCTTGCATCAAAATTGTTTGTATTAATCTAACCATCAACCTAATGGTCACTATAATATATTAGTTTATCCTCCAGGCTGACATGTAAAGCCAATTTGAGTGGTTTTCGAGTAAAATTTTAGGTGAACCAAAAGCCTCGATTTAGCTAATTCACTTGTCTATGCCATGAAAATTGAAGAAACATGAAGAAAAGAAAAAGGAAAAGATGTTTGCTTAAATTTGGATAATTTTAAACGCGATATAAAATAAAATAAAATTTAATTTCGAATGATATTTTATATACATGTACCTAACTTTTCATAGGGATTTCCACTATAACAAGTCTTCATATATGCAGCTAGCTGTGCTTGATTGATTGATTTTGCTGAGCAACATTGTGCTTTTGGAACCCCACTATCAACATCACCTTCAAGAGTTTGCAGCCAAAACCTAACCATTCATGACTTCATATGGGGGGCATTGTCTTCTCCCTTTTTTAAGTATGATAATGTGGCTAAGCATTATTTATATTTTAGACATCTCCTAAATAAAAATAATAGTAACGGTACGTTTGGTTCACTGTAATATAATGGAATTGTAATGAAATAGAGCTATAATAAGTAATTCAAATATTTGATTGAATGGAATGGAATAGAATTGTAATAGTATTCTTGTGTTTGGTTGAATGGAATGATGTTGTAATGCATAAGGAAAAGAACTAAAATGACTAGAATACCATTAGCAGAATTTTTTTTAGGTAGATGATTATTATTATTATTATTAAATTTTAATAAGATTATTATTGAAAATAATTTAATAAAAATAATAAATAATTTAACCATATTTTAACATAATTATTATTAAATATAATTTAATAAAAAAATATAATTTAATAACATTCTTAATATAATTATTATTACATGAATTAAAAAATCAAAATATATAATACTAAAAATATATATAATCTACTTTATTATTTTTAAACTGCAATACATATTTAATGTGCTAAAATATCATTACTAAAATAAATAATTTAATTATTCTACAATAAAAAATAATTAAATATTAGAAGTAATAAATAACTTGAGAATTATATTTTACATCCAAGCATAATATTTATATATTAACAAAAAGTTACATGATTTCATTAGTTTATATGTCATAATCCATGTTTTAAAATTTTACAACATCAAAAAGTTACAACATTGTAATGACATTCTATCATGTCATTATACCATCTAAATATTACAAACACAAAAAGATACCAAAGTATAATCAACACAACCATGATTTTTAATGGTCAGCAAGAAATCTTCTGACTCATTCCAACCGCACAGTAGAAGGTAAACTAAAGAAAATGAGCATTTGTGTTGGATGATCTAGAATTTTGCTCAATGTTCGATAGCTCTCATCCTCAGTTAAACCTTCTACTTCACATAATGTTGGATATAATTTCAGAGCACTTTCTTGAATGGTCATTTCTAACTTTTGATGAATTAGCACTTCGGAGGCAATACTCTTACTGATTTCAAGGCCAACAGTCCGTATATTTTCCGTCAATAAAGTGGCAGCATCATTAAATGAAGTAAAAGAATCACTTGTATCAGAAATCATTTTTTTCTTCTTTGAAGATGTAGAATCACCTTGATTTCTAACTGGTTGCGGTTGTGTAGCTGAAAGATCCATGTAACATCCTGAAATAAGGCCTAAACGGAACAGTGGTTCCGGGACCACAAATCCGATGTTGAGAAATTTATTTTATTTATATTTTTATGGTCTACAATTTCACAGAATGATTTCGTGAAAATCTCATTCGAAAATTTTAACGTTTGAGCACTCAATTTAGTCAAAAGGACTAAATTGTAAAAGTGCAAAAGTTGAGTTCTACATGTTAAGGTGTCCAATTGTTATGAAATTTTAAATTTGAGGTCCTTAAATGATAATTAGACCATTGGTTAAGTTGGTGGAAAAAAATGGACATGGAAGATATTGATTTCAAGCTTATTAAGTCTATTTTCATATAAAAGAAACATAGTAAACAAATGATTCGTATATTTTGAGATATTTGAATTTCTGTGAGACTGGTTCAGAATGATTACATGATCCCCTGTTCTGCCTTGGAAAAATCATTAAAAAATTTACAAAAATAATTGTGGGATATAATTTATATGCCTGAAATCCTGAATGAGTCTATTTTCAAATGAACTAAATAAGAAGGTCATATGAACTCTATACGAGGAGAAAATTTATGTGTAGTGAAAAGAGGTCAGAATAGTCGAACAGTAAAACAAGGGAATCTTTAATGAATAAACTGTATTGATTGGCTAAACCAAAAATTTTGGACATTTTATGGTAAGAAAATATGTGAGCCTAGTTTCATGGAAAATTAACGGATCTTAATTTGGAGTTCCGTAGCTCTAGATATAAATAATTTAATGACTATAACTCAAGAAAACAGCTTAACTGGAATTTGAATAAATAGGAAGAATATGAAAATAGCATGTTATCACATTGCTTATTAGTTTCATGCAAGCTTATTAAGCGTAAAGCTTACTCCCTCTTTTCCATTTCTTTTAGTTTTGTCAGGTCAGCTCAGGGTTGGAGATCGTCGAGGCAGTATCACACTATCGGGTCATTATCCTTGGAGTATTGGCATGTGTATGTTAAATGTTTTCAAGTGAGTGGCATGTATAGGGACTTAGTTTTTTTTTTTTTTATGATGGATGTTGTTGTGATTAGCCAAATGTATTGGCTTATATTGATTTGTTGATTAGCCATGAGATGTGGCTTATAATGATTTTGGCCTGTAAGCCTATTTTGTCCATGGCATGTGTTTGAAAAGTTTTAATTTTGGGTAAAATTTGGTAACCCGGTTTTGTACGGTTGTGAATGTTTAAGTCCATTAATGCCTCGAACCCTGTCCTGGAGTTGGACACGGGTGAGGGGTGTTACATTTAGTGGTATCAGAGCCAGGTTTAGTCGGTTCTCGGACTGACATAGCAAGTGTGAGAGTCTAGTTATACATGCCACCAATATGTGATAGTGTGGTACCTTCCGACGTGATTGAGGATAATCTTATTAAAAGAGAAGTACTCTCCAACCGAGCTATATTCGACCATTTGATAGTGATACTGAATTATTTGAATAAAGTGTAGCTATGATGAGTTAAACTCGGAAAAGTATGAATTAGAATTCGTAATGTGTATATGTGATAATGTGTGAAATGAAAGTTTATACAGTGATATGCTTATTCATATTTTTCTGACCTTCACATACTGTAGCATGCTTGACAAAAATTGATTAGTGAATGTGATAAGTAAGTTATTCAAATTTTGTAGAATGTATGAATGAGTGCACTTGTTTGAATGAGATAATTGAAAATTTTATGTCAGGCAAATATGAACGATAAATTGTTCGAAGTGGGTAGTATTGTTATAATGACATATGTTGATAATGAAAGATGTGTCATATGTATATATATATATATGTGTGTGTGTGTGTGTGTGTGTGTGTGTGTGTGTGTGTGTGTATGAAAATCGAGTTAGAGGCTGTACGACCTCACCCCCTTACCGATGAGGTGTTTATAACGGAAATTCATGAGAATCATGTTGATTAAGTTCCTAAGTGTGGAATCAAAGAGTTCAGTTATAGAATAACTATAGATATGATCAAAGACTGAGGATGGTTGACAAATGAAGGACAGAACTAGAGAAATATCAGATTGACTCAAGAATTATTTGGTTTATACAATATCATAATTAGTGAAAAAATTAACTTTGATAAATCGACTTATTCAGATAAGATGCTGAAAGGAAGTATTAACAGAAATTTTTCTGAACTAATTTTCTTTAGTGAAAGAAATAATGTGGAAATTAGTGAGGGCAAAATTAGTCAGAAGAATGATGTTTGACATGTGAAGATGTTTAAATATGACAGTCATAGTTGAGCAATTTACGACTATCTCTTCTGGGCATTTTATGTTTTCGTATCTTTTCAAAGACAATTATGAGTGCTTGTTTTCCGAGTAAAGAATCGTCAGTTTGATTGATCTATGATTGGTATTCCACTATCTTTTATTGAAATTTAATTCCATTACGTCTGAGATAAGAGTTGACAGTGAACTTATATGAAATGATTCTACTGTTTCTTTTGGCTATTATTCTGTTTATATTTGTATAGAATATGTTTTATCTCTGTTATAATCGACTTTGGAACACAATGGAATTATAATTTTTCAGTGACACACCAATGAATGGATTTGAATGTGTATATTCTCTAGAATGTAAAGTAATGGCTCATGTTTTCAGACAATTAATATTACATTAAAAAGAGTTGTTCGGTTAGTTATTTAGAAATTTTCTGAAAATATCATCTTGAAAAAGATTATTTAGTGATGTTGGAAATTATGAGAAATATATTAAACCTCATTCTGTTAAGATTTTCGGGGACGAAAATCCCTAGGGGGAGAAATGTAACATCCCGAAATAAGGCCTAAACGGAACAGTGGTTTCAGGACCACAAATCCGATGTTGAGAAATTTATTTTATTTATATTTTTATGGTCTACAATTTCACAGAATGATTTCGTGAAAATCCTATTCGAAAATTTTGACATTTGGGCACTCAATTTAGTCAAAAGGACTAAATTGTAAAAAGTGCAAAAGTTGAGTTCTACATGTTAGAGATGTCCAATTATTATGAAATTTTAAATTGGAGGTCCTTAAATGATAATTAGACCATTGGTTAAGTTGGTGGACAAAAAATGGACATGGATGAGATATTTATTTAAAGCTTATTGAGTCTATTTTCATATAAAAGAAACATAGCAAACAAATGATTCGTATATTTTGAGATATTTGAATTTCTGTGAGACTGGTTTAGAATGATTACGTGATCCCCTGTTCTACCTTGGAAAAATCATTAAAAATTTTACAGAAATAATTGTGAGATATAATTTATATGCCTGAAATCCTGAATGAGTCTATTTTCAAATGAACTAAATAAGAAGGTCACATGAACCCTGTACGAGGAGAAAATTTATTCGTAGTGAAGAGAGGTCACAATAGTCGAACAGTAAAACAAGGGAATCTTTAATGAATAAACTGTATTGATTTGCTAAACCAAAAATTCTAGAAATTTTATGGTAAAAAAATATGTGAGTCTAGTTTCATGGAAAATTAACGGATCTTAATTTGGAGTTTCGTAGCTCCAGATATAAATAATTTAATGACTATAACTCAAGAAAACAACTTAACTGGAATTTGAATAAATAGAAAGAATATGAAAATAGCATGTTATCACATTGCTTATTAGTTTTATGCGAGCTTACTAAGCGTAAAGCTTACTCCCTCCTTTCCATTTCTTTTAGTTTTGTCAGGTCAGCTCAGGGTTGGAGATCGTCAGAGGCAGTATCACACTATCGGGCCATTATCCTTGGAGTATTGGCATGTGTATGTTAAATGTTTTCAAGTGAGTGGCATGTATAGGGACTTAGTTTTTTTTTATGATGGATGTTGTTGTGATTAGCCAAATGTATTGGCTTATATTGATTTGTTGATTATAGCCATGAGATGTGGCTTATAATGGTTTTGGCCTGTAAGCCTATTTTGTCCATGGCATGTGTTTGAAAAATTTTAATTGTCGGCAAAATTTGGTAACCCGGTTTTCTACAATTGTGAATGTTTAAGTCCAGTAACGCCTCGAACGCTGTCCTGGAGTTGGACACGGGTGAGGGGTGTTACAATCCATGTCATCCAAAGAAGCATCAACTTCGCATCCATGGAAATCGTTTCTTTCTTCATTAGTATTTGTAGCAGCTACATCTTCAACATCTATTTCTTCAATAATATCAGCGACTGTTTGAGCATCTTTCCCAGTGGCTCGATCTTTTGCGTAGATGGCAGTGAGTTGGTCATAATAAGGGAAACTCCGATGTCTGAATTGAGCAGCTTCTTTATGACTATATAAATGAGGAATTTATATGAGATATAAGTTTGATCAAAATAAGATAATAAAGAGTTGAAATGATTCTTACATTTATATATGAGTTCCACACCGCATCTTCAACAACAACAAACTGCCTATGCTCATCCCAACCAAAGCCGCTATTGTTTTTTCCACTAAACATGTCATAAACGATTGACCAATCCCTTTTCAATGTCCTAATCCTCGATTCAAGATTAGGTTTAGCCTTCAACATAGCATGGGGTAAAATTTTTTCTAACATTTTTTCCAATTCATTTAAATAGTCGGCTTTGAATCCCGTATCTGCATTAAAGGTTCCAGCATTGTGCAAGTCGACCATACAAGCAACCAACGCAGCATCTTCTTTTGGAACCCATTTCCTTTTGGTTCCTCGAGAACTTTGAGAAGAAACACTTGATTGTGAAAAACCTGACATAACTATCTTAAGAAAAAACTTAAATTAAAATTAAGTTCAATATTATGCATCAAATGGTCAACACTTTATAAAATTATAATACATGATGAATCAAAAGAAAATAAATTATCATTCAACAAGTCTAGTACAATACAAAAAAAAAAACAATTCAAACACCACCAAAGTTCCATAAACTAGATACATGAAATAACATAAACAACTTAACGTTTACTATTTTTACCCTAAACCAAACTAATTTCTAGATGCTTGCCATTCATCGAACATTTGGTTGGCTAGTTCCATCCTCCAAATAGCCCATACATCTGATGGATGAATATTTACGATATTCGGTTCATCGTCATATCTATCACATTACTAGGTAATCCTTCTCCCAACTCCGCTTCAATATGATCAAGACTCTATAGGTTCGAATAAAATTATGGAGCAAACAACATGCAATAATGATTCTATTGTGCACCCTCACAGGATAGAATGATGGACTCCTAAGTATTCCCCATCTAAGTTTTAATAACCCAAAACATCTTTCAATAACATTACGCGCTGAAGCATGTTTCATATTGAAAAATTCTTCCGGAGTACTTGGCTGGTAACCTTAACGCTACTCATTCAAATGATATATTTGTCCTCTAAAAACCGCAAGAAATCCCTCACAATTTGTGTATCCAGCATCAACTAGATAATAACAACCTATAAAAAGAAAATATTTGTCATGGTTAATTTCCCAAAAAAGTATGATCTTAAAAATTAATTCAAATTCCTCTAAATTTGTGCTTTACCATGAGGAACTTTTAGTCCATGTCTCTTACTAATGGCATCTCGAAAACTCGTCCATCAGCAATAGAACCTTCCCATCCAGAAAGAACATAAACAAATTGCATATCAGGTGTACAAACACCTAACATATTTGTTGCCATATGTACGAGCTATATATAGAACTCACTCTAATACCTTGAGCCATTCCCACCTTGTGTCTATAGAATTAGTTGTAATTGGCTTTGCCTTTTTAAATAACACATCTTGTAAGCGCATGACAGCATTTAAAACATTGTGAAATGATCTGCTAGCGGTTTCCCCAGACCTATTAAAGTGATGCTTGATAACTCTATTTTTAAGGTGGTGAGAAATGATATGTAAAAACATTACCACTTGCTCATCAACAAGCATGTTCCTTGACAACTTCAATCCCCCTAAATTTTGTAACATCTCACATAGTTTAAAAAAGGTAATTCTATTCATCCTAACTTGTTCAATACAGGTCTCGTCACTAGCATATACAAGTCTTTTCACATAATCTCGTTTTGCATAAAAATCTAAAATATAAGATCTAATCCTTGGTCTATAAGTATGTTGTAGGCTATGGATGGCACCCAATGCAACTAAGAACCAACTCGAAATTGTACACATTTGCAACCATATTGTAATAGCAAGACCAATTCTTTTACGCCTCTCACTTTGTACAATTAAAGGCAGACGAGTCATTATTGCAAGATATTAAGGTGTTACATATCTTCAAATCATAGTAAAAGGGTCACATTTCTTCAATACTAATTTCAATAACAGTAAAACAAAATCAAATAATTTAATTTGTAAAGAACTTACAGTGGTTCAATGAATACAAGAAGCTCAACTGTGGGTGGAAGAAGCAATCAAGCAAACCAAAGAAGAAGAGGAAGCAGTAACACACTGTCAAAGAAAAATGAATACATATTTATCAAATTTCACTCAACAAAATCGGCTCTTGGCTTAGTAAATAATAATGTCTTGAACATTAAAAGAAAAATTAATAATGAACATATAATCTTGAAATACATCCACATCAATGTTCCTCTCATACACATTTATACTGAAAATACCCGCAGACATGAAAATAATTTATTGTCTAAAACATTTTATTTAATACCAACTTGATTTCTCACTAGTAATATAAAAAACAAAACAAATTTTGACAAGGCAACACAAACTTGGTCTACGAATACTTGGATAAATACGAATAACTTAGACGTAATAATTAGAATGGTCAGCCTTGTAAACACCATTCTGTCTATAAAATTAAATGATCCAATTGGTTTAAATTAATTTGAGATTGCAAGTTTTCCTCCCCTGCGGTTTTTATGTATCTATCTAAGAAAATTAAAAAGTGGATTGTGAATAAGTCTTAAGTCATGATAACAGTATACATGAATTTCAATTTGTATATACTGCAATCTCCCTATCTATGAAAATCAATATTATAGGGATCTCCCTACATATTAGCCTAATTCTTTGGTCCTTCCACTTCTTCCCTATAAAATTTGGTGAAATGTAAATTACCTACATAATATAAGTATATATGAGTAATTGTACCGGTTTACAAAAAGTGAAATTTAATTCTACAAAATAATTGAAAAAAATAAGAATTTCTTCACATAAAAATTAGAATGGTCAAGGTTTTAAACATCATTCTGTCTATAGTAAAGCAGATTTTATTTGAGTTCTAAAGAAAAAAGACATTTAGGAGGCTCTTTAATGTGTTCTTCCTTTTTTTTCTCTTTTTTTTTTTAGCAACGAGATTACTTTGCACCCTGCTTTTATATATATAGCATACATATGTGTTTGCCTGATTGTATCAATCTCACATATTTTTTGATATTATATGAAACTTTTTATAATGTATTGGGAAAGATTGAAACTTTTTACATGCCATTATTAACATGTTTAAAATGCTTCCAGCACCATATTGTCAGTAACTATTATTAAGCATTGGAACTGTATCAACAATAAACCAAAAACTTACTATGACAACAGTAATTTACAATCAACCCAACAAAAATATCCCATAAGAACCTCAAAATCAATAAAAAGATGATAACATTTGGGATTCCAGGCAAGAACCATTTCAGTAGCAAAAGCTCTTTTATGAATGATTTGGCATGTAACTGCAACATGCATAACTGCTGGCTATTGCAGAGACAAGATTCGATTCAAACTTTTTTTCCTGCTAATTTCTATTCTTATCACTCTAGGTTCCAATCTGTATGACCTATGGGTAGTACAAAGTAAACCTCTTCAGCAAAGGCAGGTAGTGACCTAAGCTTTAAAAGCCTGTACAAGGGAGGAGCCCTCTCTTTCTTATTTAGCATTGTATGGTTATTATGCATCAATGGTAAGTAAAACTGCAATTTTCTGTTAATCATTCCCAAAAAAGAGCACATAAAGCTTAAAAGGCTTCATTACTGCTATGCATTATGTAGAGTAGGAAAATAAAGGTTCTATGTCATAACTCATAAGAAATGCTCACTCTAATAAACAATATAAAGCATCAAATTTAATTAAATTAATTAATAAGAACTAAATAAAATACTTTAAAATTTATCTTCTTTGAAGCAGAATACTTCAAGTAATTTAAAAAGAAAAAATTTAGTGCAACAAATATACACAATACTGAAGTTACCTAACGGATATGCTTATCTCATAGATTAATAAATCATACTGCTTGTAAACTGAAAATCAGAAGTGGAAGAAGCATAACAATAGATAAGAACTTAGCACATGAAGGAGTTAAAGTTTAACTTGAAAAACTTAAATGTCATATCTTGAAAATTAAAAGAACAATTTGATTTTATTTAAGAGGAATCCAAGCATTCAAGGACGAATAACATACAAGTCAGCAATAAAGGTTTGTAACATGATAAATCATAAACCTTCATGAAAAATGTTAAATGGAAAATCGTTGCTCAGACACACAAATAAAACTCAAGGTCTAATCCCTCTACTTGATGAAAACTAAAAAGTTAATCTCTTTAATTTATTAGAATTTGGTCTTCATACCTTACAAAAACTGAGAAATTAGTCTGATTGGCTAATATGCCAATCCTTCTCGTTAAATCACTAATTGAAAATCAACGATTCAGCCACTAACAACTAGACTACCTTGTTAATTTTCTAACAAATTAAAGTAAATGGACAAACAATCAATTTTTGTAAAGTAAAGGGATGAAATTCAGAATTGGACAGAAACTCAATATTCTTATTTTTTAAAAAAATATTCTTAAATATTTAAAAGAGCAGAAGAGAATTTCAAATTTACAAATAAATTCTTATACTTATTTCAAATTCACTAAGATACGACAAATCCATGATTTTGAAAATCATATTTGCATATGCTTTATCATACAATTTATGCTAAATTTGGAAACTGAATCCCAATCCAAGTTTGCAATCAGCAATCAAAAGTAAACTCCATAAGAATTTAATGAAGACATATAGTGCAACAAATATGCCAGTTCAGAAGAGAATAAATTCAAGAAAGCCTAAAGAATTTAGAACACTGAAAATTTAGTTAACTTGGAGTCATTATATTTTAGGCATACCTTCTTCTCAGCTGTCAACTTTAGCTTCTGCCAGAACTTATCTGTCAAAAAGAATACATGCATGTAAAAAAGAAAGTTGTAAGCCGTCCATTATTTCCCCAAAGTTTGACATATAAATGGATCAATTGACAACAGATCAAAATTATTATCTGTACAGTTTTAGTAAATACCGCCTCATTTGATGCTGAACAAGAAGCTGCTTGTCTAGATGAAGCAGACTCGGCCTGAAATGAATCTAAAAATTTAGTATCAGAATGACTACTGTCATAACCGTAAACATTATTGCATGCATCAACATCTTTCAGTTATAAAAATCGGAAATTAGATAATTAAACTAGAAAACTGCCACCCATCAAGTAATTTGTGAATGAACTAAAGCCAAGTAAGAATCTCATATGTTTCTATTCAATAGTGAGACAATTAAATCCTTAAACAACTTAAAAAAGCATCATTTTGACAACATCAAACAAAAACATTAGCACTAACAGAATTGGTTTCATGCTTAAGTCCCGTAAAAACCCTTGCAATACTCTCTTTCCAAATACAGAGGCATGAAACACAAAGATCATCAATCAAATCCAAGAAAAAGTCGTCACAATAAAGTCATCACAATCACAAAAAAAAACCGATTTAAATATGGTAAGACATAAGATTATTATAGCACTGAAACAAAACGAGGATCTTTCAGAACATCTTACATTGTGGAACTAACGCAATTCACAAACCTTAAACCTATCAATTCAGGGCGGAAAAAGAAGAAAAAAAAAGGTGAAATTGACAGAAAATATCGATGAGAGAGCTAGAGATAAATGAACAACAAAAGAATGATTAGAATTAGAAAATGATGTAGAAAAAATAAAGAGGGGTTTTGAAATTTACATGGTAATCACGAGATTATACTGTTCCAAAATGAAAAACCTAAAATCCGTTCCTAATTCCTTGAGAAAGATTGTAGCCTAATCGAAAAACCTAATAGAAAAAGAGAAAAAAAATGAAAAACCTAAAAATGACAAAGAATGTAGCCTAATCGAAAAAGAGAAAAAAAAAAGAAAGAAAAGAGATTCATATGGATCCCCATTTTCTTCCTTAAAGCATTTACAAGTGAGTGGATGATGAAAGTTTACCTAAGGGAGGACAATACAGGCAGGAGACGAAGGAAGCAAGGGGGTCGGGACTGAGATGGCTGAGTGGGAGGGTAAAATGGAAACGAAATGTGTATTCAGTGGTGATTCAGTGCATTTTTAACGGGAATAGAAAAGCCCCTTACTCCATGCTTAAACAGGTAATAGAATAGGCTTGCAATAGGCATTCCACCCAACCAAATTACCCAACCAAACATGCTGTAATAATGAAGATGTATAGCATGCAGCCTGTCCATGGTCGGTAGGGTGAAGGCTGGTATGTAAAGTTAGAAGGTTTGGATAAAAATATAGGCCTAAAAAATATATTTGGACAAAAAAATAAAGTCCGTTTAGAAAAATGGGTCAGGCCTCGGGTAATATTTTTTCTGCTTGGGTCCAACCCGAATATGTAAAAAAAATGTTATTTTTTAGATGTATTTACTTGTTAAGTTGTATCAATCTTAGTGTTATTTAAGTATACATATTTTTAAAAATTTATTTTCAATTTAGTGAGAAACATTTATTTTAATATTTTTAATATTTTTGATGTATTATATATTTTTTAAAATTTATATAAAAATAACATAAAAATTAATACGATTGGACCAGGTCGAGGTTTTAATATTTTTATCTAGGTCGGGCTTAGGCAAAATGTTATGTCCATTTTTTGGGTCAGGCCGAGCTTGAACCTAGCAAATGGGCCAAAATTTTGGTTGTGCCCGACCCATGGACACCCCTACATACGTTGCACAAATTATTTCATTGGTTTAGGTTTTCTTGTTAAATGGTAGATTAAACAAAAATCATAGTAACAAATTTATCACAATTTTAAATAAGCATAATGATTTATTTGGCCCTCCAATTTTATAAAAAAAACTCATTTTAGTCTTTTATTTAATTTTTTGTCTCTTTTAGTCCTTCAACTTATATTGTTGTCAATTCACCTCAAATTGATTGAAAAGTTAATGTATGTTAATTTTGATGTGGCATATTCAACAAATAATTCATTTTTAATATTTAAAATTTCAAAAAGAATTTAAAAAATATTAAAATTTTAAAAAGATATAAAATATTTTTTAAATTAAAAATTAATTGTTGACGTGGGATATATATGGCATACACATGGATGCCACGTCAGCAAAGATAATAAACATTAACTTTTCAATCTATTTTGGGGTGATTTGATAAACAATGCAAGTTTAAGGGCTAAAAGAGAAAAAAATTAAATGAATGAGTAAAATGATTTTTTTTTATAAAATTGGAGGAAAAAAATTATTATGTCTTTGTAATATAGTTATAAACTTATATGTAGCGACAATTTTGAGATTGACTATTGTAATAAGTTCTTGGGCTTTATTTACATAAGTTTTTATACTTTTAAATATTTAAATAAACTCTTAAATTTTAATTGATATTCAAATGAATCCTTAAATTTTAATTGATGCTCGAATAAGTTCTTAATCTTTAATTTGTATTTAAATAAGCTTTTAATTTTTTATTTATATCAAAATAAAATTCTTAATATAAATCAATATTTCATTTGAAATAAGAGTTAATGTAAATGTAAATCAAAATATTGGAGCTTATTGGATAAAATTTATATTATTTATGCAAGGTGAAGTTATAAAAATATTTTAGAGGAAAATTGAATTATAAATTTTTGAGAGATAGAGTGCAAATTTATTATTGTACTAATTTATAATTTTATAATTTTATAATTTTTAAAAGAGCCTATTATTTTAGGGGTGAAACTGATAATTTGTATTGGGCCAAAATAAAATTAAGAAAAAGGAAAAGAAAAGTTAAAAATATTATTTATTTTTTTTTGAAAGGGGCCAAAAGTACAATTTTTTTTAAAATTTAATAAAGGGTCATTGAATTATATATATATATACATATTTTAATTCAATTAAAGATTAAAATTTAAAAAATTATTTAAGTGTAATAAAATCATAAAAGTTTTTAAATTAAAATGATAGTTTCAAAAATGTTGTTGTAAATTCATTGATTACATGAACATCACAAAATACAACTTACAGTAATGGGCAATTAAATCTATAGTAATACTAGGGAAAATGAAGAAAATATTATAATAATTCGTGTATAAATTTTATTTTTATTTAAGCCTGATTAAGACATTTTAAAAGAAAGTTAAGGGTTTGTTCTCTTTTCAATCAAAGTTGGTTTTTACAATGATTCAAAATAAAAATAATAACCTTGTTTATTGATTAGTGGAAGACTCAAGATTTTCTTTTTCGTAATTATCAAAAAGTGCATCATTAAAGCCCTCCCAAATTCCTTTTTTTTTTAAAAAAAAACAAAATAATTCAAGTATAATAATAATTATAATCACTAGCCATTAAAGTATTTAAGGAGTCCCTGTAAATCCAAGGTTTCTTTTAAGAATATATCAATGAGTATATTTATTTAGCAGTTTCTTAGATTATTTAGAAAGAAAAAAGGACAAATTTTAAAAAAGCCAGATCGGATAACATGTATCATTCTTGTTTTTAGAACACATGTCGTTCTCTCGTGATTACAGAAATTATCATGCCAGCCAACAATTCATGAAAAACTGACTTGTCATTTTTCTTTTCTTCAAATATAACATGTGTCAACATACAATCAACTCGGACGGTTTTTCTCCATGATTTTTTTTTAAAATTATCTAAAAACCAACCTAATTTTCTAAATAATATTTAGTATATTCCTAAAAGAACATAATCCATATACAGTATGGTTAATGCATTTTACCCCTGAATTTTTTCATTTCTATTTACTTGGTACTTAATTCTTTTTTTATCTGGTATTTAAACTTAAATTTCGCTTCACATTTTTGTATCTTTTATTAACAACGTTAGCTTGCGTTTACGTAACATTGATAGTCATTCTGATAGTGATAGCCTCTCAAAATTCCATGTATCAAACATAAATAAAAATAAAAATATCTTTAATATATATGAATTAATAAAAATACAACTTTTTTCACTAAACCTGGATAACTATTTGTCCAGATTTATTTTAGATGTGTTTTTTAGTAATTTTTATTTAGGCTATAATTATTTTGAAAAATATATAAAATATAAAATTATTAATTTATAAAGATATATACAAATTCTATTGTATTTCAAAAATAAAATTTTTATAATATGTATTTTATAAATTTATAAAAATATATAAATGCTACAATTACTAAAAAACATATCTAGAATGTATATGAATGCAAAATAAATAAATATTTTTTATTTTTATTTATGTTTGACATGTGATATTTTGGAGGATGTCATATGTTACCATCATATTGACTATCAATATCATGTCAACACAAATAGTAGCGTTGGTGCAAATGTAATAAATTATGTGATAGAATATAAATTCAAATGATATCAACTAAATAAAAAAATAAAAATCAAACAAATACAAATGTACTAAATTGTGTGACAATATATAAGTTGAGATGATACCAACTAAATAAAAAATAAAAACCAAATAAATACAAATAGACAAATTTTAAAATATATATATATATTAACACTAAATATAATTAAAAATTATTTACCGAGGGTATACAGTTAAAAATTGCCCATCACTATAAAATTTGGCGTTAAAAATAAATAACCAAAAATGATTTTCTTTTTCCAATAATTTCAACTTGGAATATGAAAATTGCATCATCTTCCAAGTGTTGGGATAAGACCACTGAAAGCCCACTAAGGATTGTCTATTATCGAAAGGATGTGAGAATGATTTTGGTGAAGAATAAATACGGATCTCTTTTGATAGGGTTTGCTTTGCTTGTTATCTGTACGTTTTTACAAATCCTAACTTTCACTCAATTTTCTCCAAAACATTTAAAGGAACATGATGGCCCAAGCTGTTTACACGGCGGCCAATTCCATGTCTATTTTTTATTTTAAAATATCTATTGTAGGCGGATGAGACAATTGGGAAAATTACAATTTGGCGGTTGGAATTTTAACGTCTAATTAATTATCAATGCTATGTAAATTAACGAAGTTGTTAAGTAAGACTCCAAAGCAGAATTTTATAGAAAATAAAGCATTCTTGACCAAAACAATATGAATAAAAAATTTGATTAGTTGATAGCTTTAATAAAAATAATTATCCAATCATTTAATATAATTGTTAATAATGATAATAATATGCACAAGTTGTCAATTTTAATTATTTAAATTGTGGACTGTCTAGCATTTCGGATGAAATAGAGTCGACGTCCTAACGAGAAGAATCGCCATGTATCGACAACGCGATGAATGACATCTCGACGAGTCAATATGCCACGTCACGACGTAGCGATGTGTTCCCTACTAAATCATGTGTCTTCTCCTAGTTAAACTTTGTTACCTTTTCCTACTTGAACTCTAATAACTCTAGGATGTTCTAATCAGATTAGTTACGAATTTTAGACTATAAATAGGGCTTTTAGCAATCCTAGAGAGTTTGATTCAACAACAAAGTTAAAAGAGAGTTTTGTGGGAATTTTGGGAGAACTTTGTATTTTCAGGTTCGAGTTTGTTTATTTCTCCATCTTGTACTCATTTTCGGTTCTTGTCGTTTTACTGTAGTTTTCTTTACTCGTGGTTTTTTATCCTATTCGGAGAAGGTTTTCCACGTAAATATTTGTGTTCAATTTTCTCGTTTTTCGTTCTTGTTCGTCGCATAACTCGGGTTTACCCTAACAAACTAGTACCAAAGCTTGGTTCGGTTTTCACATTCAACTCGTTCAGAGATGGCAATGAAGTACGATATTGAGAAGTTCAATGGGATCAAAAATTTCAGTTTGTGGCAAGTTCGGATGATGACAATTCTAGTTCAGAACGGTCTAAAGAAGGTCGTTACAAGGCAAAGGCCCATGAATACGAATTAGAAAAAATGGGAGGAGCTTGATGAGAAGACAATGTAAACAATTCAATTGTGCCTCACGAACAATGTATTGTAGGAGGTACTTACAGAGAAAATGACATCAGCCTTATAGAGGAAATTTGAAGCCTTTTACATGACAAAGTCTATCGCAAATCGCTTGGTATTAAAACAACAATTATACACGTGTATGGTAGAAAGTGAGTCTATTAAGGCTCACATTAGTGAATTTGTTACTTTCCTTAATAACCTGAAGAATTTCGAGGCCAATAAAGATGATGAAGATCAAACTATGCAATTGCTTTATTTTTTGCCCCTTTCATACAAAACTTCCAGGGAAACCCTGATTTATGGTAGAGAGAAACTTTCATTTGAGACATGAAGGAAAACTTATTAAGCAAGGATAAACTTGACAATGAGTTAGGTTCAAAGGACAAGTCAGACAGGCAAGCCTCGGTATTGGTTGCTAGAGGAAGGCAACAATCTAAGGATTTGGGTCAAAGAAGATTTAGGACGATATCGAAATCAAGAAATTGCGACAAGCAATGTGGCTATTGTAAAAAGATGGGTCACATTAAGGAAAAAAGTTACAAACTTCAGTAAAAATAAGATGGCCTTGGAAAACGACATGAAAGGGAAGCAGAGAGCTGATGTAGTTGAGGATAGATGTGATGATTTATTTCTAGTGCCAATGATCAAAAGTCTAAGTTCACATCCAGGTGGATCTTGGATTCAGGGTGTTCCTACCACATGTGCCCAAACAGGGGCTAGTTTTTCACATACAATTCAATTGAAGGTGGAGTTGTGCTTATGAGAAATAACGCACTCTGCAAAATAACCAGCATTGGTACCATTCGGATTAGGATGCATGACGACATAACCAGAACATTATCAGATGTCAGACATGTGCCTGATTTAAATAAGAATCTCGCCTCTTTGGGTATTCTAGACTCAAATGGTTGTAAGATTGTCATCGAGTCAAATGACTTAAAAATATCTTGTGGAGCTCTTGTTTTGATGAGAGGACAAAAAGTCGGCAACCTATACAATCTGTAAGGTTCAATTGTGACAGGTTCATTAGCAATTACGAAAGCAGAAGAGAAATGTAACACCTCTTACCCGGTCCGATAGTTGAACTCGAAAAATAGGATGCTACATGCAAAATGAAGACAATTGCATGAAATTTATATAAATATCATTCACATATATTGCAATGTAATAAATTGAAGACTACAAGGACTTAATTGTGATATTCAGGCATGAAATAGGATTGATTTGTAAAATTTCAAAGTTTTAAAATTTTAAAGTTGGTATCGATATTTAATTGTTAGGTATCGATATTGTATCAATACCATATTTAAATAACAATACCAAATCAAATTCTGTTTGTTATGCAAAATAAGGGTATCGATCTTTATTTTCTGGTACCGATATTTTAAGAAAAGTATCAGTACTCATATAAAAATCAATACCATTTTGGCATTCTGTTTGTTTTAAAAACTATTCACATTGACCGTTGCCAAACGTGCAAACGTTTGGATTGGAAATATTGTAACAGAAAGATATGAAATTAAAGCAATAGTGTCAGCAAATATTTGGGTCAAATTTTAATATAGTATTGTACAACGAGGTAACTGAAGTACTCCGAGGATCATATGTAACACCCCTTACCCGTATTCAACGCCAGAACAGGCTACGAGACATTACTAGGCTTACAAGCAATCAATCATGCCATTCCGAGACTTGACTTTCCTCTCTAAATTAAAACTTTTATTAACACCTCCTAAACAAGCCTACGAGGCATAATTCACGGTTTAGTAATGGTTCGAGATCAAATCGAACTCCTTTGAAGCTCTCAAGAAGACCTTAGAAAATTTTCTCTAAACAATCCACACGTCCGTGTGGAGGAAGGGACACGCCCGTGTGGCATATCACATGCCCGTATTCCAAACCCGTGTGGAATTATTTCTTAATTCGAACCTAAATGGGTTTTCACACGGCCGGACACACGCCCGTGTCCTTGGCCCATGTCCCTCACACGGCCTCGACATGCCCGTGTCTTAGCCCGTGTGCCAAAAACCTTGGCATTCTATTTCTAAAGTCATTAACCCAAAAATGTCACACGGCCTAAGCACATGTCCGTGTGGTGAATTAAATTCCAAAATTTAAGTGCGGACTTCACACGGCCTAAGCACACGCCCATGTCCATGGTCTTGCCTTCCACACGGCTGAGACACACAGTCATGTCTCTGCATGTGTGTTCACTACTGAGCATACTGACTTGTAAAACTATCATGCAAGGGGACATATGGCCTAGCCACAAGCCCATGGGGCTAACTATGTGTCACACACGGCCTAGACACACGCCCGTGTGTCTACCTGTGTGGACAAGAATAAGGCTATTTGCCAAGCTCTTTTTATCACCCTAACTCATACAAACATAAATCATATTCAACCATCAATCCATTCATGCATACTTTAACCAAGCAACCCAATCATGCATCATACACATTCATGAATAACCTCATCTTTTCATAGATTAATAATAATGAGCCATCAACTATGGTCTTACACAAAAGAGTTCATCTTTGAACAAGCCAACACACTTGGCCAAAACAATATGACATTCATCTAAGTCTAGTCCCTATACATGCCATACTCAAAATGCTAAGTCTAAATATACCAAGATGTGCTGATAGTGTGGGTGATCTTCTAATTATCTTCGTATCCCGAGCTGGTTCTTTGACACTATAAAATAAGGGAAAAGAAAGGGAGTAAGCTTTAAGCTTAGTAATTCTACATGCAAACAATAAGCATCATACAATATGCTAATTAGTCTAAGAACAATTCACATTTCCGTAATCATGCTTACTCATCTCAACTCTTACCACATCCCAACCATATATCAATTACGTTGTTCACATTTAATTGTACTTATACCCTGCACTTATCACCACAAAGCCACATGGAATATTTACTTAAACAAGTTTCTCGATGAACCCTTCGGAATAATACAAAGTACCCTGTGGTTTTGCACATAGTGTACCATTAATCAACAATAGGGTGGTATCGCACATAGCCCACCAACAATGATAATTACGGTGGTATCGCACATAGCCCACCAAATGATCATTACAGTGGTATTGCACTTAGCCTACCAAATGATAATATAAACGATGGTATCGCACACAGCCCATCGTGAATAAATAACAAGGTGGTATCGCACACAGCCCACCAACGATTTACATATTTATGGATATTTATCCATACTCACATTTCTTTTCCGAGGTTCATTCGAGAACTACTCATTTTCTATCATTTTCACTCAATCTCACCAATAAGTATTTTCATCCATACAATGCATCAATAGGTAACAACATGTGTATTAAAGATGTATCGTTTACACGTAAACTTATCTCGGTGCAAAATATGTTAATTTGTGGCTTAATCCGTAACCTTGCCTTTTCCCCGATCAAGGTTGTTTCCGCATTTGTCTTGATCTATAATAATAAATTTTACTCATTTAAGCACTACATAAATCATGAAACATCAAAATTTCTACTTAGGCAAAAATGACCATTTTGCCCTTATACTTTGACAAAATTATGATTTTGCCCCTATGCTCGTAAATCATTTTTCTTCACATTTTCTCATTAAATAAGCCTAGTTGAACATTTATTTATCTTATAAAAATTCACAAAACCAATCATTTCATGCATTTATTACTCAATTACAACCTTTACAAATAAGTCCCATTTAGGTGTTTTCATGGAAAAAAACCTTTTACGAAAGTTATTCATTAACCCACTAAAATTCATTTTCTTCCATAAAAACTCAGCAAATAACATAAACACTCTCATGGAAAATCCCTAAACTTTCAACCATTTTGCAAAATAGTCCCCTCATTAGCTAGCTTAAGTTGTAGGGGTTCCAAAAGTACAAAAATTATCAAGAAAGACCTCTAAGGTCACTTACTTGCAAGGGAATAACTTGGCTGAAAGTTTGAGCTCCAAATAATTCTATTTTCACTTCAATTTTTGGTGGAAGAAGAAATGGGAATAGTAAAAGATGACAACTCTTTTATTTATCTATTTTATTCATTTTAGTCACCTAATATCACCAAATTTTTGATCAATTTAATGCCCTTGTCTCCCTTGGCCGGCCATCACCTTTAGGGTGGTATAATTGCACTTTAAGGACCTCCAATTTAATATTCCATAACTATTAGACACTCCTAGCTTGTAAAATGAAACTTTCGCACTTTATGCGATTTAGTCCTTTTTCGCAATTAAGCATACAATTGCTAAAATTAAGGCACCAAAATTTTCATGCACCCATATAATCATGATATAACACATAAAAAATTATTAAAAATAATTTCTTTGGTCTCAGATTAGTAGTTCAGAAACCGCTATTCCGACTAGCCCCAAAATCGGGCTGTTACATCATACCTAAGGGAAGATGGATTAAACTTAATATTATTTTCTACAGTAACATGTCTAAATAGTAACAACTGAAAATTATATTATGACAAATAACAGTAAAATTTAATATCATAAAATAAACTAAATTCACTGAAAAGAAATTAAATATTAATGAAATCTCGAATAATAGGCAGAAGATTAACTCGATTTAGTGTTTGTAATTAACTTCAAAACTCGGGTTTTAGTGAATTAGCTAATAACTAACCAATTATTATTATTCGGCTTCTAATTGATTAATTAATCGGTAAAACTCACTTATCCTTCAACCTCACAGTTTAAAATTGAGATAAATTATGAGGTGCTTGATAGACTAATCCTATCAGCCTATCTATCTAAATGTAACACCCTTTACCCTTATTCGACGTCGGAACAGGGTACGAGGCATTACCGAGGAGTACAGAACACTTACAGATAATTTAAACCATTTATCGTTCAAATATCAAAATTGATTATAAAAGTTCCTTTAACGAACCCTTGAAGTCCAAATCATGCATTGGGATTGGGTCGGGACTAAATCAGAATCGTATGAAATTTTTCGCAAAATGCCTAAGTTTATCTCATTTACAAGGGTCCCACACCCGTGTGGCTCACATGGCCGTGCCTTTGGGGCGTATAACTCTCTGACTTGCATCTATGAAGGAAATTGGGTCACACAGCCTTAGTACACACCATCATTTCCTTGTATTTTGACAAATACATGTAACAATTCATAAACATGCAATTCACTAACTCTTCCTGCCAATCACAATTTAAATTGACAAATCACTTATTGAGCCCAATTTCAATGTTCACTAAAATTTATTAAGATGTACGTATCCACCAATAAATTCCATGTACAAGTGTCATCACCTCATATTTTCACATACATTTACTTTCCATATTATGAACTCAAATAACATATACAAGACATACTAATGTATTCCAAGTACGTTTTCATAATATTTCATTTCGGATTTAGATTATGTCATATTAGAACTCTTCTCATTAACTCATTTGGAATACCAATTCATACGAATAATACACTCAATGGTGTACAAATATATATATAATCACAAATGAACTCATTCATCAACCAAGTTCTATGTCCATGTCTCATCAACTCATACTTCCTTATATCACATAATTCTATGTAACACTTACCAACTTCATCAAATTAGTGAACGTCTTACGAAATTATTTTGCACCGGTATGCATTGAATTTAACTGATAATCACTGATGCCATAACATAGCTATGGTCTTTTCACTAGAATGCCATAGCTCAGCCATGGTCTTACATCTTCACTATCATTATGCCATGGTGAAACCATGGACTTATCTGTCAATTCATCACTTTTCACTAGAATGCCATAGCCCAGCTATGGTCTTACATCTTAAACACGTATCACACTGATGCCATATCCCAGATATGGTCTTACACGGAAATCACTTGTCACTTGTAGCCGAAGCTACCACTATTCACTGATCAGGTAGTCGGAGCTACCATTTTTCACTGATCAGGTAGCCGGAGCTACCACTTTTCACTTTCACTTGTCCTTGATCAGATAAGTGTAGCCGAAGCTATCACTTATCACTTTCACTTGTCCTTGATCAGATAAGTATAGTCGAAGCTATCACTTATCACTTGTTGCCATGGTTCAACCATGGTCTTTTCCGTCAATTCATCTTGTCATTGACCTGAAGTGTTCAATTTGATCATTTATTCAATTTTCATTCTTTTACATTATTCACGATTTTATCATCAATACATATGAAATAACACATCATGAAGTTCATAAAATTAACATATGATCACTAAAATTTAGCCATATAAACTCACAAGTTCAATTTTTGTATTATAACGATAATCATAATTTCATAATAAATATTCCAAATAAAACATTATATCATTTCTAATTCAACATTTATCAATTATAATCGAGCATGTAATCAATTTATACACAAGTCGTTCATATATTATTTTTTCCTCCTCCTCCTCTCCATCCACATCCTTAGTATAAACAACACACTTGTAAGTAACATTATCTATAATTTTCACTATTTACTTATGTAAATATTCAAGCTGTCCATCTGTGTCATAGTCACTAAATTATTTTTATCTTGAGCTACAGAACTCCAAATTAAGATCCGTTAATTTTATTTGAAACTAGACTCATATATCTTCTTACTATAAATTTTCCATAATTTTTTGTGCGTCCAATTAGTACATTTTATTAGTTAATTTCTCCCCTATTACATAGTTTGACAGCTCTGACCTCTCTTCACTAAAAATTAATTATCTCATAGTACGATTTTCATATAGTGTTTCCGATTATTTCTAATGAAAATAGACTCACTAAGGAACACAAACATATAAATTATAACTCATAACTATTTTTATACAAGTTTTAGTGAATTTATAAAGTAAGAACATGGGATCACTAAGTTATTCTAAACCAGTCTTACAAAAATTTAAATATCTCAAAATGTAGACTTCCTTTGCTTGCTCTGTTTCTTTTATATAAAAATAGAATCATCAAGATTTAATTATATATCTTACTCAACTTCTAATTCAATGTATAACATTTTTTGTGATTTTTCAAAGTTAGACAACTGCTGCCGTCCAAAACTGCTTTAGTATAACATGTTGATTTCTATTTTGTCCCAAATTTCACATTTCATACAATTCCATCCTTGCTCAATTAACCCCTAAATTGAGCTAATTTTCTCATTTAATAATTTTCTCTATCATTTTAAACTACTTCATAACCTTTGAAAATCAGAATTTTAACACTAGGCCTTAATTTCAACTCTTTCATAATTAGGTCTTAAAACCAATTTCCATCAATTTTACTTGATAAAATCATCATATAAAAAAATTAAATCTTCAATTCAATATTTATTCATCATATTCTTCCAGCACTAATCCACATCAACTTTAAAAATTAGCCATAGAATAAAAAACTAATGAATTAATAAGTTGGACCCAATTGTAAAAGTCCAAAAATATAGAAATTTCAAGGAGAAAGCAAGAATTAAACTTACATGAAGCTTGAGTATGAAAACCAGCTTGAAATCGCTCCCATGGCTATTTTTCAGCTGAAGAAAATGAAGAGAAATGAAGAGAATTCTAGATATTCCAATTTGGTCCCATATTTATTTAACTAGTTTTGGTAATTTTCCAATTTTACCCTGATTTCACCAATTTCCTGATTTTTCTTAGCTATTGCTGCCCAAAATATATCCTTTGGGCTTATTTATACTTTAGGTCCTTCCTCATTTGACAATTAAGCAATTTAATCCTTCTAGCAACTTTTATACCTTTTTCAATTTAGTCCTTTTTATTTAATTAACCACCCAAACGCCAAAATTTTCTAACGAAATTTTTATACTACCTTATTGACATTCCGTAAATATTCATAAAAATATTTATTACTCGGTTTATAATACCGAGATCTCGATACTTCTTTTTCTCGATTTCTTGACCAAATAAATCTTTATAAAACACAATTTAATATTTCAAAAATCTTTTAAAAGCTACATTTGGCTCGTAAATATTAAATAATACAATCTACGAGTTCATTTGTCAGATTTGATGGTCTTGAACCACTATTTCTAATATTACTGAAATTTGGGTTATTACACTAAATTACTCCCTAGGGTCGTTAATCCTAGGGTTTAAGCACACACAATTGAATCCAACTAATTATGACATAAACCCTCGTTCTCTCGTTAATTACTTTCACATCCACTCGTTAATCTTCCTAAAGGAATTAGTTACTCATGAATCTAAATGCCATTTTCCCAAGAAATAATCTAATCATGCAAAACACACAAATTAAACTAAAACGAGAAGGGAATAAAAATCGATCCGTTTAAGATGCTGGTTGTGCTTGGTTGCAAAAATTCCTTTAACAACTAGCGAGATATCGACAATTGCAAGAGAAAAGTAAAAGAAAAATATTGAATAATAAAATAATGAAGGCTTGGACTCAAATTGAATCCAAGTTTTAAACAAGAAAATAATCTATTTTAAAACTGAATTAGAAACCTAATTAAAAACTAATGGCCTTCTAGCTCTTCTAAAAAAAGTTTCCCATAGCTTAGCATAAGCCTTGCTATTTATAGGCAAGATTAGTTGCTCTAATTAGGTCAATTACAGTCCTTAATTTTGATAAAAATCGATTGTGCAGACAAAAACACCCTTGCTTAATTTCTAGCCCTTGTCACAGCTGTGTCGCGACACACAACTTCGAACCTAAACTCTAGAGCTCATTCTGCTATGTTGTGACCCTGAAAGCTCGTGTTGCGACCTGATTGTCATTCTTGATGCTCCTAGGCCTGAAAATAGGCGTTCTACTCACTCGATTAAGCTCGTTAAAACTACCTTAGGCCTGTATCGGCCCATTAGGTCAACTAAATTTAAATTATGCATACAAATGCTTATTTTGCTAGAAATTAAACTAAGTTACTAAAACTGAAAATGTATTAAAATAACATAAAATGGCCTAAAAACAAGCTCGTTAAGTGTTAGAAATAGTCTAATTTTCCACAACGAATTGTTACAGGTCACACATATGTCCAATTAGTCCCTCCGCTAGGTAATTGAAACAAAAAATGAATTGCATGTTGAATCAAATGAACAGAAATAGATAGAAATGAGTAAAATTAGAGAAATGAGAAACATTTGAAAATGAATGTGGTTTTCTCACTAGGTATGGTAATGACTTGAGAATTAATTTATAATTTTTTGAATTATTAATTAATTAATTAATTAATTAAAGTTCAAAATGGAATTAACTTGATCGGTCATCGTGAATCCGTTGAATGTAGAAAATTAAATATATTTTCTCATAGATTCTTTTATGGTAAAGTTGTTATGATATTAATGGAATAAGAATCGGGTTGCAAAATTATTTAATTGGGAAATTTATTTATTTAAATTAACTTATTATGTTTATTTTGGAAATTGGAAAAACATGTATTGAATTGGATTAAATTATAAAATGTTGGGTTAAAAGTTTAGGAAGCACTTGTAATTGGACTTAATACAAGAAAAGCCCGAATCTCGGTCATAATACATATGAAAGGAAGCACACCATATTAGCCCTTCTCTTTCCTAGTTCAACTAGGAAGTTATTTTTCTATTAAATAGACTTCTTCTAATTTAACAAGGGTTTCACTTCTTCTTCCTATAAATAAATGGAACTAGTAATGCTAAATACACAATAAGTTTTACACAAACTTTGAGATATTGTTATTTTGCCTGAAAATAGTGAGAATTTGTTTCTAAGTATAAATTTTATTTTTCAAAATAACAATTCTACTGATTTCTATTAAAGAGATATTTTTGTTTTCCCACTGAAAGTAAAGTAAATAATTTCTGATTGTGTTTGATTCAAATTCATTTAAACCTACATTCAAAGTAGTTCTTGGTATGAGAATAGTGGAGAAGGTCATTCGGTTGAAAGTCGGGAATGAAAAGGATTCGTCTAGCCGAAAATACATGTGCAATTTCGAGTAAAATTTATTGTTATAAATATCACAAACCAACTCGGTTTTCAAAATTTTTATTTTCTATGGTTGAAGAAAACTGTTTTCGAACTAGATTTTTTTTTTTTCAACATGAATCTCATAAAACCCAAATGAATAATCATCCATTACATGTAAAGAATGCGTGTACTACAACAAAAACTAAATTGTCTAAATAATGGTACAAAATAACATTACTCATATTCACTTGTGTAAAAAAAAATGTAAAATTGGAAGATACTATAGTCAATCCTCACTATAACAACCCATTTGTTTGCTAAGATTTTGCTTGTTATCGAGAGGTGGCTGTTATACTCCTATAACAACATGTTGTTATAGAGTGATAATTGTTGTAAGCTTACCATATAATTCATATCATGAATTTTCATAAAATAAAGAAAGGGAGAATTATATTCAAAAAAGAAAGAAAATGGGAATCAAATAAGCAAAATTAAGAAACGTATAACAGGTGCATGTATTATTGTTCTTATGCATATTTTATTTTACATTCTTTCATATGATTAATTATAAAGTTCATAAATCTAACAAGTTCAATTAGTTAATATGAGTTATCAAATTAAATTAATTTATAATGATTTACTAAATTCAAGTAATCAATTTCTAAATTTATGATGTTCCAAATTCATAGTAAAATATTGAATTAGGAAACTTAATAGTTTCTTGAATTGATATATTTAATTCCACATATTGATGATTATTTCCAGTTAATAAAATACGATTAATGTATTTCTTCACATTAAATTTAATCATTTTATTAAAATAATATTTTAATTAATAATATTTCATTAATAATTAATAATTAATAGGTTTGCTTAAATGAATAACTATAATTTTACTTAAAATTTTAGACTACATATTGTTATAGAGAACTAAATTAATAAAGAACGTACTTAATAACTATGAATGTTGTTGTATAAGTGGAAAGTTATCGTAGAGAGTTAAAATGAAATATAAAAAATCAATTCTTCTAGAAACTTAATTATTATAGCGACATGTTGTTATTGCGGGTGATTGTTATAGAAAAGGTTGCCAATATTTTATTTCTTATACTTCTAGTTTGTGTAAGCATTTAAAAGTAAAGAATTTTTATTATAATATATCAAAAAAATAAAAACTCAAAGTGCATATAAAGTTTATAATTTTGCCCCCTAAACTTGACAATTAGGTCTAGTTTGGTACCTATACTTTTTTTGTTCACTTTGGTAGTTGAATCTAGCAACTAGATCTATTTTGGTTTCTAAACTTAGATTCTATTAAGATTTAATAAGATGACTAGTGTTATTGAAACCTGACTAGATTTATTGGTTGGGCCAATTGGATTGAAAACCGAATGGGATAACGGTTTGAACAAAGGGGATGAATAGATTGAATTAAAAATTATTTGAATTAGTAAAAATAAAAAAAGGGAGGCAAAAATTGGTTTAATAATTTTTTTATTTTTAAAAAATTTCAGATTTTTATAGGTTTTTAATTATTTATTTAATTATTGTTAGTTTGATGGTCGAACCGATCAAACTGGAGGTCTAACCAATTCAACTATTGGTCCAATTATTAAAATACTGGATATAACATTTTGAGATTGTATTATGTCATTCACCTGAAAGTTTATATATATATATATATATAAATATATTTTCAAGTGATGATATGATATAATCTCAAATTATTACATCATCAAAATTTTATTTTTCTTTCAAGTTCAAGCACCATAATAAATTTATTTATTAAATTTAAATGTTAAAATGAATAAAAATTTATAAATACTAAATAAACCGATATACTAAATTGAAGAACCAAAAATCATATTATCCGAGAAAAATGCAAAAAGTGAAAGCAGCATCGTCATGATGGGGAAGAAGCAGTAATCCTTTTTGCAGTACTGGGGGAGGCGGGGAGAGAAAAGTCAAGAAAGTCAAAATCAACTCAATATGGCTCCAATTAGGTCACCAATGAAAGAAAGCTCATCTTCCATTCACACTTTTGCTTAACAGCAAATGTGAGAACTTCAAATTTATTTAAAATGGTTTATTCAAATTTATTATAATATAAGCTAGGATGTATTTTAATTATAGGTATGTGTTTTTATAGTGATTGTTTTTTATTACAGTTATTTGGAAATATTATTGGTTTAATGTGCCATTTAATTCTTAAAATATAATATTTTTCTCATTTTAATCTTTAAATTTTTTTTATTCATTTCAATCCTTAACATTATCAAATGTTCCCATGTAAATCAGTGATGTGATCACTAAAATAAACTTAAAAATATTTTAAAACTGAAAAATTATGTAAAATTTACAAAAAAAATTATAAAATTACAAAAAGTATTAAAATTATAAACAAATTATAAAAAATACTATTTTTTTTAAAATATTAGAAATATTAGATATTGAGTAAGAGATCATTGCCTCTTGAAATGATACCATTTACAATAATTGTTTTATAATTCAATCAATTGAAATTTATAATTGGTATATAATTTTAGGTGATAAATTTGGATAAATTTTTTTTTCAAATAATTAAAATAATAAAAATAATGTTATTTCTATTAAATAGTCATCTAAACAATATTTTTAATTATTTTAAATATTTTATACTATCTCAATACAAATTATTTGTCTCTAAATCAATATCTTTTTTTAAAAGTGAAACGAATATCTAAATATTCGCATATGTATCCGTTGCCTTACAATATTTAAATCCAAATATTTTTTTCAATTCTTAATATTTATAATCACAATTGTAAATCAAATACCAGCAAATATTCAAATATGCTATTGTTCGTTCTAAGCCCACAAATGTTTGACCATTCTTAAAAATTTTAATCCATAAATTAAATAGGGGGTTGAGTCAAATAAGCATAACACGGGTAAAGTACTAAAAATTGATGTACTTTAAAATATTAAAAAAATGGATATAAATTTGTTTTTCAATTTTTATTAAATATTTTTAAAAACAGAATTTTTTATAAAAAGTGATTGTATTTTTAATTATATATATTTTTATATCAAAATTTTAATATTATAAATGTAATTAGGGAATGTATACCTTATTCTCGAATACAACTTTTTTTACAAATCTTTTAAAATAATTTAACAATCCTTTTACAATCTTCTAAAATTTCAAACAATTTTTATAATTCTTACAATATATAATAAGTTTTTAAAAAAACTTGGTTTTTTTTTTACAGTTTTTTAAAAAAAGTTCAAAATATTTTTTTTTCAAAACTGTATATTTATAGTTTTTTGTATTTTTTATAAGTTTTTATGTTTTTAATTTTTTTATCTTTTTAAAAGATTTTTTAGGTTTATTTTCGTATGATAGCATCGTTATAACATTGGTGTATAATACGTGACAATTTATGATTGACTTGTTATAAAATAAAGAGAGATGGAGAGAATAAAGAACAAAGAAAATATGAAAGTAGTAGAGAATGAACTTTATTGATCAAAATGGATGATTACAGTGCTTCATTAGAGTCTCTATTTATAGACATAAGAAGTATAAAAGAAGTAGAGATCTAATTCTAATAACTATTATAATTTAAAGAATATCAAAACTTTGTCTTTATCATGATGGACATCCACTTAATAAGATATTCATAACACTCCCCCTTGGATGTTCATTTGTAGATAATGCGCCTCATTAAAACCTTATTAGGAAAAACCCTGTGGGATAAAAAACCTAATGAAGGAAAAAGAGTACACAATCTTCTACTACAAGTTGCCTCGTTAAAAACCTTTATCAGGAAAACCCAATGGGACAAAACCTTCGTTAAAGGAAAAGAGTACAACTTGTTTTTAGACAACCCTGATGACAACATTACATTACATCTTTGAGTCGATGCATTCCAATCTTGTGTAGTAGTCTTTCAAATGTTGAAGTTGACAATGCCTTAGTAAAAAGATCTGCTAAATTCTCACTAGAACGAATTTGTTGAACAGTTATATTATATTACCTATTTTCTCAAAATCATGGGTGAAGAATAATTTTGGTGAAATATGTTTCGTTCTGTCACCTTTGATATAACCACCCTTCAATTGAGCTATACATGCTGCATTATCTTCGTATAAGATAGTTGGCATATTTTCCTATAAAGGCAAATTACATATCTTCTAGATATGTTGGGTCAATAACCTTAGCCAAACACATTCTCGACTTGCCTCATGAATTGTAATTATTTCTGCATGATTTGAAGAAACATTAGCTAATGTTTTCTTTGTTGAACACCATGATATGGCAGTACCCTCACATGTAAATAAATATCCTGTTTGAGATCGACCTTTATGTGGATCCGATAAGTGTCCAGCATCAGCAGAGCCGACTAGTAGGGATTTTGAATCATTTGAATAAAATAACCCCATATCAATAGTCCCTCTGAGATATCTAAATACATGTTTAATTCCATTCTTGTAACAACCCGATTTTGGGGCTAGTCAAAACAGTGGTTTTGAAACCACTAATCTGAGGCCGGAGAAATTATTTTTAATATTATTTTATATGTATAACATGATTATATGAGGGCATGAAAATTTTGGTGGATTAATTTTAGTGATTACTTGCTTAATTTCGAAAAAGGACTAAATCGCATAAATTGCAAAAGTTTTGTTCTACAAGCTAAATGTGTTAAATAGCTATAGAACATTAAATTGGAGGTCCTTAATGTGCAAATAGACCCTTAAAAGAGTGATGGCCGGCCATAGGGGACAAAAAATGAAAATTGGTCAAAGTTTGGTGGCATTAGGTGACTTAATTGATGAAATAAAATAAAATAAAGAGAAGAAAAGATATCACCTTTGATCTTTCTTCTCTCCACCTATTTTTTTCAAAGAAAATAGCCATGGAAGCTTGAAAATTTTCATCAACTTAAAACCCTTGCAAGTAAGTGATTTTGGTGGTTTTTTTATATAACTTTTGAACTTTTGGAACCCTTATAGCTTAATCTAGCTAATGAGGGGACTATTTTGCAAAATGGTTGAGAGTTTAGGGTTTTACCATGTTAGTATTCATGTTGTTTGCTGAAAATTTATGGATGAAAATGAATCTTGGTTGTTAAATAAACAACTTTTGTTAAGTGATTTTCATGAAAACACCTAAAAAGGACCTTTTTGTAAAGGTTGTAGAATAGGGGTACTTGTGTGAAATAACTGAAATTTTGAGTTGTTATAAGCTTAATAAAGGTTCGGCTATGCTTGGGTAGTGAAGAAATTTGATTCAAATAGTTTTACGAGCCTAAGGGCAAAATCATAATTTTGTAAAAGTCTAGGGCAAAATGGTAATTTTTCCAAATTAGGAATTTTGGAAGGTTTTGATTAATGTGATGCTTAAATTAGTAAATTTTGTCATTATAGATTAAGAAAAACGGAGTCCGAACCTAGACTGGGGAAAAACCAAGCTATTAGACTAAATCGAACTAGTCGCCTATATTTTGTATACCGAGGTAAGTTGTACGTAAATAATAAAACTCTATTGTTTTATGCATTAAACAATTGATATTGCATAAAATGTTTGATTATTTATATGAATACGCATGATGAAATTTGATGTGGTATACTCCCGGTTGAACCTTAGGAATAGATTGGATATCCATGCCATGACATTTGGGTGATATGTGTGCTAGTGTAAGACCATGTCTGGGACATGGCATCAGTGTTGATATGTGTGCTAGTGTAAGACGATGTCTGGGACATGGCATCGGCATTGAGGTGAGAGCTAGTGTAATTCCATGTTTGGGACATGACATCGACTTTGATATGTGAGCCAATGTAAGACCATGTCTGAGACATGGCATCGGCATCATACCCTCTCGTGTGAGGCTTGTTGGGTATCCTTTGGTATTCCAATTTGTTCAACGGGTAATTTAAAGCTTGTGTTAAAAGTGAGAAAAGTTACGACTATGTTGTAAGTGATACAGGTACCTACATGAAATTAATGAGAAATGAGCTCGAATTATGTTTTATGATTAGTAAGGATGAAAATGAGTAAGTTATGATAAGTTTATAATATGTAATGAGTATGATAATGTATGGTAATTGTTGTTAATTATTTACATGCGACTTACTAAGCTTTATGCTTACTCCCTCTCCATTCTATTTTCTTATAGTATAGCTAAGCTAGCTCGAGGATCAAAGGGCGTCAGAGGCTCGATCACACTATCAATCTGAACATTTGGTATAGGTAGATTTATCATTTTGAGTATAGCATGTATAGGGACTTGGTCTTTTGTCAAGTGTCATATTGTTTTGGCCAAATATGTTGGCTTTTCTTGGAGATTGATTCATTTTGTATAAGGCCATGGATGATGGCTAATACTTGTTATTGATATGTGCAAATGATGATGCTTTTCATGATTGAGCAAATTGCATGGTTGAGTATTTCGTATGTTAATGCATGAATGAGTAGGTTGCATGATTGGATTGATAAAATATGTGATAAATTTTGTATGTGAATGGAGTGTAGTGGCCTTGATGTGGGGATTGGTGTTTCTTGATGTGGTTTATATTGGTGCAAGTGAGGATGACAAAAAAGGCATGGTAAATAGCCTTGTTTTTGTCCACACGGGTAGACACACGGGCGTGTGTCTAGGCCGTGTGTGACACATGGTTTACCCCATGGGCGTGTAGTCCGGATGTGTGTCCCCATGCACCCTAAGTTGGCAGAACAGAATGCCAGTAGTAACCACACGGGCTGAGGCATGGCCGTGTGTCTCAACCGTGTGAAAGACACGGCCATAGGACACGGGCATGTGCCTAGGCCGTGTGAAGTCTGCACCTTAAATGCGAAATTAAATTGGCCACACGGCCTAGCACACAGGCGTGTGCCTTGGCTGTGTGACCCTAAATGAATGATGACGTCAGAAACAGAATGTTAATATTTTTGCACACAGGCCGAGACACGGGCATGTCATGGCCATGTGAGGGACACGAGCTATAGACACGAGCTTGTGCCAAGCCATGTGAAAACCCTTGTAGGTTCGAATTGAGAAATAAATCCACACTGGCATGGGACACGAGTGTGTCCCTATATGCTTAGGTCGTGTGAGTTACACAGTCCTTCAACATGGCCATGTTATTAGGTCACACGGGCGTGTTGCCCTTCTACACGGGTGTGTGCCCCTGTTTTTAGTGACATTTTTCAAAGTTTTCTAAAGAACTCGGTTTGGTTCCGAACCGTTTCTAAAGTGTGTTTTGGGCCTCATAGGCTCATATTAAGGACTTTAAGATGAAGATTGAAAAGTTTTAAATTTGAACGAAATTTCATAACTTGAAAATGTTTGTATACATGTTTTTAAGTAAGGTAATGCCTCGTACCCTATACCAGCGTCAGATACGGGTAAGGGGTGTTACATTTAGTGGTACCAAAGCTATGGTTTAGTCATTTTTCGGACTAACCTAGCGTGTGTACGAGTCTAGCTATACATGGCATATATGAATTATGATAGTGTGACGACTCTTGGCAATTTAAAATGTGTTTTTATATAGTAAATGGATCCTAACGGAGCAGTGGCAGATGATGTCAAGAGTAATGCGTCGGCTCCCGCTGAGGGTACCGCGCCAGTCGAGAGTGGGCCCGTGACACTGAGTCAGGGCGGAGGGGCTTAAAAAGCATTCCTCCATATGATGAATACTTGGTATTCTGAGTTTGTTCGTGCAAACTCGAACGCTCCACCTCCTCCACCCCCTCCAATCCTTCAGCCTGCCCCTATAGCTCCCCAAGTAGTGGAAATGATTAGAAGGGAAAAACCTCTGGTAGACAGAATTCGGAAGCAAGGGGCTGAGAAATTTAGAACAAATATAGATGATGACCCAGAAAGGGCAGAGTTCAGGCTAGAAAATACCATTAAGATATTCGATGAATTGTCTTACACACCTGAGGAGTGCATGAAGTGTGTTATGTCACTTCTGCGAGACTCGGCCTACCAATGGTGGAACACCCTTGTGTCAGTTGTACCGAGGGAGAGGATAACTTAGGAATTTTTCTAGGAAGAGTTCCGTAAAAAGTATATTAGCTAGATGTTTATCGATTAGAAAAGAAAAGAATTCCTTGATCTAAAATAAGGTCGAATGACGGTAACCGAGTATGAGCGTGAGTTTGTAAGAGGTTTGAGGACGGATTAAATGAAGACATCCGACTATTAGTTGGTGTCTTGGAATTATAGGAGTTTGTAGTGCTTGTTGAGAGAGCGTGTAAGGCTGAAGAATTGGCCAAGGAGAAAAGGAAAGCTGATATTGAGTCTTGTGACTCAAAGAAAAGACAATTGGGGAAATCGTTTCAGTCTTCATCCAAGAAATCGAGAGAGTTCACTACCCGATCAAATGCTTTAGCGGGATTCTCGAGTAGAAATAAGAATAAGCAGTACACGGAGTATAAAGCTCAAGTCACTTCTATTGCGAGTGTTGGTAGTGCTTGACCAAATAAACCGGAGTGTTCGCAGTGTGGTAGACGACATTTCGATGAGTGTCGAGGAAATGATAGAGGCTATTTCAAGTGCGGTTCACTAGACCATTTTATTCAAAATTGTCTTGATAAGGAGGAAAAAAGATAGAAAGCAAGATGTGCGAGTGAGTAATGCACCTTTGAGGGGTAGACCATAAAAGAACCCGGGAAGTGGGGCTAGCAGCAGAGGTGCGCCTAGAGATTCCGCTGTGAGGTCCGAGGGTCGAGTGCCTGCAAGGACTTATGTCGTTCGCGCTTGCGAAGAGACATTATCTCCAGATGTGATAATGGGTACTTTTTCTCTTCACGATATCTCTGTTGTTACTTTGATTGATCCGAGGTCTACCCATTCGTATGTTTTTACGAAATTGGTGTCTAGTATGAATATGCCTGTTGAGTCCACAGAAATTGTCATAAAAGTGTCAAACTCGTTAGGCAAGCATGTGTTAGTTGACAAAGTGTGTAAAAATTGTCCCTTGACAATTAGAGGTCATTGTTTTCCGGCTAATCTTATACTGCTACCGTTTAATGAATTTGACGTGATTCTTGGTATGGACTGGTTAGCAGCTCATGATGTGATAGTATATTGTAAGAGAAAATTTATTGAACTAAAATGTGAAAATAGGGATATCCTTCGGGTTGAATCAGGTGAATCAGATAACTTGCTTGTAGTGATTTCTTCTTTGGCGGCTGAGAAATGCATAAGAAAATGGTATGAGCCTTATCTCGGGTTTGTGTTGAATACTTAAGTGTCGAAAGTAAAGATTGAGTCAGTACCAGTGGTATGTGAGTATCCGTATGTGTTTCTAGAGGAGTTACCTGAATTACTCCAACGAGGGAAGTTGAGTTTGGTATTGAGTTAGTCCCTGGTACGGTACCTATTTCGATTGCCCCATATAGGATGGCTCCGAAGGAGTTAAAGGAGCTGAAAATCCAGTTGCAAGAGTTAACGGATAAGGGTTTTGCGAGATCGAGTTATTCTCCATGGGGTGCTCCGATACTTTTTGTGAAGAAAAAGGCAGGTCGATGAGGTTATGTATAGACTATAGACAGCTCAACAAGGTGACTATGAAGAACAAGTATCCTTTGCCAATGATCGATGATTTGTTTGACCAATTGAAGGGAGCCACAGTGTTTTCTAAGATATACATAAGGTCCGGTTATTACCAGCTGAGGGTTAAGGTATAAGACGTATCAAAAACTGCATTTTGGACGAGGTATGGCCACTATGAGTTCCTCGTCATGCCCTTTGGCTTAACGAATGCTCCTGCAGTATTTATGGATTTAATAACCGAATATTCCGAGCGTACTTGGATAAGTTTGTAGTTGTTTTTATTGATGACATATTAATTTATTCTCGTGATGAGAGTGAGCATACGGAACATTTGAGAACTGTCTTACAAACTTTAAGAGATAAGCAGATGTTTGCTAAATTTAGCAAAAGTGAATTTTGGCTTCGAGAAGTCAGATTCTTAGGCCACATCGTGTCGGATGATGGAATTAGAGTTGACCTGAGTAAGATATCAGCTATCATTGATTGGAAATCGTCGAGGAATGAGTCAGAGATTAGAAGCTTTTAGGCTTAACCGGATACTACAGACGGTTTGTTAAAGGATTCTCCATGATTGCTACAACAATGACGAGGTTGCTACAGAAAGATGTTAAATTCGAATGGACAGAGAAGTGCCAATAGATTTTTGAGAAACTAAAAGTATTGTTGACTGAAGCCCCAATTTTAGTGCAACTGGAACCGAGAAAAGAATTTGTAGTGTATAGCGGCATATCCTTGAATGGATTGGGATGCGTGCTCATGCAAGAAGGCAAGGTAATAGCATATGTTTCGAGACAACTGAAGCCGCATGAGAAAACTATCCGACTCACGACTTAGAGTTAGCTGCCATAGTGTTCGTAATGAAGATTTGGAGACACCATTTGTATGGCGAGAGATGCCGAGTATTCATAGACCATAAAAGTCTAAAGTATTTGATGACTCAAAAGGATTTAAACCTACGGCAGCGGAGATGGTTAGAGTTGATAAAGGATTATGAGTTGATGATTGACTATCACCTTGGAAAGGTGAATGTGGTCGTCGATGCTTTGAGTAGGAAGTCATTGGTTGCCTTGAGGGCTATGAATACCCAGTTGTCTGTGACTGATGATGGTTCGGTCATAGCAGAGTTAAGACCTAAACCAATGTTTTTACAAGAGATTTGTGAAGCTCAAAAAGGTAATAAAGAATTGCAAGCTAAGATAACTTAATGCGAGACGGGTATAGAATCAGACTTTCAGATTGGTTTAAATGGCTGTTTAATGTTTCGAGATAAAATTTGTATACCCAAAGATGCTGAGCATATCCGAAAAATTTTGCATGAGGCACATAGCAGTTGTATGTCCATCCATTCGAGTAGTGTGAAAATATATAATGACTTGAAGAAAATGTATTGGTGGTCAGGAATGAAAAGAGACATCTCGGAGTTTGTCTGTATGTGCTTAATTTGTCAGCAAGTGAAAGCCGAACACCAAGTACCTTCAGGTTTAATTCAGCCTGTGATGGTTCCCGAGTGGAAATAGGACCGTATTACTATAGATTTTGTGTCTGGATTGCCATTGAGGCCAAAGAAGAAAGATGTTGTATGGGGCAGACTAACTAAGTTGGCTCATTTTATATCGGTGTGTACTGATTATCCACTTGAGAAATTGGTCGATTTGTATGTTTCTGAAATTGTGAGACTTCACGGAGTGCCTTTATCGATAATTTCGGATAGAGATCTGAGGTTCACATCACAGTTTGGGAAAAAGTTTCAAGAAGCATTAGGGACGAAACTGAATTTTAGTACTGCTTTCCACCCGCAAACCAATGGCCAGTCAGAAAGAGTAATTCAGATTCTTGAAGATATGTTGCAGTGTTGTGTTCTTCAGTTTCAAGGCAGTTGGGAAAGGTACTTACCGTTGGTAGAGTTTGCCTACAACAATAGTTATCAGTTGAGTTTGAAAATGGCGCCTTATGAGGCTTTGTATGGGCGTAAGTGCCAAACGCCCTTACATTGGACCGACCTCAGAGAAAATTAGATTCACGGGTTGACTTAGTCAAAGAGACTGAAGAGAAAGTAAAGGTAATTCGTGGCTGTTTGGAGGCCGCTCCAGATAGACAGAAATCCTATGCGGATTTGAAACGGAAAGAAATTGAGTTTCAAGTCATTAATAAGCTATTTTTGAAAGTATCCCCGCGGAAGAAAGTCCTCAAATTTGGTAAGAAAGGAAAATTAAGTCTACATTTTATTGGGCCATATGAGGTAACTAAGAGAATTGGACCAGTAGCATACCGATTAGCTTTGCCGTCCGAGTTAGAGAAGATCCATGATGTTTTCTATGTGTCTATGTTGCGCCATTATCGTTCTGACCCTTCACATATTATTTCACCAGCAGAGGTTGAGATTTGTTCAGATATGACTTGTGGCGAAGAGCCGGTTAAGATCTTAGCCCGATAGGTCAAGCACTTGAGAAATAAAAGTATAGCACTCGTGAAAATACTATGGCATAGACATGGGGTTGAAGAGGCCACATGGGAGACCGAGAAGATTATGAGAGAGCAATACCTAAACCTTTTCACAGGTAAGATTTTCGGGGACGAAAATCCCTAAGAGGGAGAATTGTAACAGCTCGATTTTGGGGCTAGCCAGAACAGTGGTTTCGGAATCACTAATTCAAGGCCTGAGAAATTATTTTTAATATTATTTTATGTGTTTTAATATGATTATATGAGGGCATGAAAATTTTGGTGAATTAATTTTTAGTGATTACTTGCTTAATTTCGAAAAAGGACTAAATCGCATAAATTACGAAAGTTTTGTTCTACAAGCTAAATGTTTTAAGTAGCTATAGAACCTTAAATTTGAGGTCCTTAATGTGCAAATAGACCCTTAAAAGAGTGATGGCCAGCCATAGGGGACAAAAAATGAAAATTGGTCAGAGTTTGGTGGCATTAGGTGACTTAATTGATGAAATAAAACAAAATAAAGAAAAGAAAAGATATCACCTTTCATCTTTCTTCTCTCCACCGATTTTCCCCAAGAAAACAACCATGGAAGCTTGAAAATTTTCAGCAACTTACAACCCTTGCAAGTAAGTGATTTTGGTGGTTGTTTTCGATAATTTTTGAACTTATGGAACCCCTATAGCTTAATCTAGCTAATGAGGGGACTATTTTGCAAAATGGTTGAGAGTCTAGGGTTTTACCATGTGAGTATTCATGTTTTTTTCTGAAATTTTATGGATAAAAATGAATCTTGATTGTTAAATAAACAACTTTTGTTAAGTGATTTTCATGAAAACACCTAAAAAAGACATTTTTCTAAAAGTTGTAGAATAGGTGGTAAATGTGTGAAATAACTGAAATTGTAAGCTGTTATAAGCTTAATAAAGGTTCAGCTAGGCTTGGGTAGTGAAGAAATTTGATGAAAATCGTTTTACGAGCCTAGGGACAAAATCATAATTTTGTGAAAGTCTAGAGGCAAAATGGTAATTTTTCCAAAGTAGGAATTTTGGAAGGTCTTGATTAATGTGATGATTAAATTAATAAATTTTGTCATTATAGATCAAGAAAAAAGGAGTCCGGACCTAGACCGGGAGAAAACCAAGCTATTGGACTAAATCGAACTAGTCGCCTATATTTTGTATACCGAGGTAAGTTGTACGTAAATAATACAACTCTATTGTTTTATGCATTAAAAAATTGATATTACATAAAATGTTTGATTATTGATATGAATACGCATGACGAAATTTGATGTGGTATACTCTCGATCGAACCTTAGAAATAGATTGGATATCCACGCCATAACATTTGGGTGATATGTGTGCTAGTGTAAAACCATGTCTGGGACATGGCATCGACGTTGATATGTGTGCTAATGTAAGACCATGTTTGGGACATGGCGTTGGCATTGAGGTGAGAGCCAGTGTAAGACTATGTCTAGGAAATGGCATCGGCCTCGATATGTGAGCTAGTGTAAGACCATGTTTGGGACATGGCATCGGCATCGTACCCTCTCGTGTAAGGCTTGTCGGGAATCCTTTGGTATTCCAATTTGTTCAACGGGTAATTTAAAGCTTGTGTTAAAAGTGAGAAAAGTTATGACTATGTTGTAAGTGATACAGGTACCTACATGAAATTAATGAGAAATGAGCTCGAATTATGTTTTATGATTAGTAAGGATGAAAATGAGTAAGTTATGCCTTTAATCATTTGAGAATTATGTGCAAGTTTATAATATGTAATGCGTATGATAATGTATGGTAATTGTTGTTAATTATTTACATGCGACTTACTAAGCTTTATGTTTACTCCCTCTCCTTTCCATTTTATTATAGTATCGCCAAGCTAGCTCGGGGATCAAAGGACGTCGGAGGCTCAATCACACTATCAATCTAAACATTTGGTATAGTTAGATTTATCATTTTGAGTATGGCATATATATGGGCTTGGTCTTTTGTCAAGTGTCATATTGTTTTGGCCAAATGTGTTGGCTTGTCTTGAAGATTGATTAATTTTGTATAAGGCCATGGATGATGGCTAATACTTGTTATTGAAATGATGATGCTTTTCATGATTGAGCAAATTGCATGGTTGAGTATTTAGTATGCTAATGCATGAATGAGTAGGTTGCATGATTGGATTGATAAAGTATGTGATAAGTTTTGTATGTGAATGGAGTGTAGTGACCTTAATGTGGGGATTGGTGTTTATTGATGTGGCTTATGTTGGTGCAAGTGAGGGTGACAAAAAGGACTTGGTAAATAGTCTTATTTTTGTCCACACAGGTAGACAAACGGGCATGTGTCTAGGCCGTGTGTGACACACGGTCTGCCCCATGGGCGTGTAGTCCAGCTGTGTGTCCCCCTGCACCCTAAGTTGGCAAAACCGAATGCCAGTAGTAACCAGACGGGCTGAGGCATGGCCGTGTGTCTCAACCGTGTGGAAGACACGGCCATAGGGCACTGGCATGTGCCCAGGCCATGTGAAGTCTGCACCTTAAATGCGAAATTAAATTTGCCACACGGCCTAGCACACGGGAGTGTACCTTGGCCGCGTGACCCTAAATGAATGATGACGTCAGAAACAGAATGTTAATATTTTTGCACACCGGCCGAGACACGGGCATGTCATGGCCATGTGAGGGACACGGGCCATGGACACGAGCGTGTGCCAAGCCGTGTGAAAACCCTTGTAGGTTCGAATTGAGAAATAAATCCACACGGGCATGGGACACGAGTGTGTCCCTATATGCTTAGGCCGTGTGAGTTACACAGTCCTTCAACATGGCCATGTTATTAGGTCACACGGGCGTGTTGCCCTTCTACACGGGTGTGTGCCCCTATTTTTAGTGACATTTTCCAAAGTTTTCTAAAGAACTCGGTTTGGTTCCGAACCGTTTCTAAAGTGTGTTTTTGGCCTCGTAGGCTCGTATTAAGGACTATAAGATGAAGATTGAAAATTTTTAAATTTGAACGAAATTTCATAACCCGGAAATGTTTGTATACATGTTTTTAAGTATGGTAATGCCTCGTACCCTGTACCGGCATCGGATACGGGTAAGGGGTGTTACAATTCTAGTGCCTACGTGTTGGAGAAGAACTAAATCTTGCTAACAAGTTTACAGCGAAAGCTATATCAAGTCTCGTGTTGGTTGCAAGATACATCAATGCCACTGTGACACTTAAATATGGTACTTTAAGGCTAAGAAACTCTTCACCATCCTCATAAGGACGGAATTGATCTTTATTCACATCTAACAATCGTACATCCATCGGAGTACTTAATGGGTGTGCTTTATCGATGGAAAATTTCTTTAATATCTTTTCCGTATAAGTTGATTGATGAACATGAATTCTATCTTTTAAATGCTCGATTTGTAAGCCAAGACAAAACTTTGTTTTTCCAAGATCTTTCATCTCAAATTCTTTCTTTAAACAATTTACTGTATTTTGGAGCTCTTCAGGAGTTCCAAGAATATTTAGATCATCAACATAAACAACAATTATCACAAAATTTGATCCAAACCTTTTTATAAAGACATATGGACAAATTGGATCGTTTTTGTAACATTCTTTTAACAAGTATTCACTAAGACGATTGTACCACATACGTCCAGATAATTTTAATCCATATAAACTTTTCTTTAATCCGATCGAACAACTTTCCTGATAAACTCTATATCCTTATGGGATTTTAAATCCTTTAAGAATTTTCATATAAATTTCACTATCAAGTGTGCCATACAAATAGACTGTAACAACATCCATTAGATGCATGTCAAGTTTTTCACGTATTGCCAGACTAATAAGATATCTAAACGTGATTGCATCCACCACAAGAGAATATGTCTCTTCTTAATCAATGACAGGCCTTTGCGAAAATCCTTGTGCTACAAATCGTGCTTTATATCTTACGATTTTATCAATTTCATTTCGTTTTCACATAAATACTCATTTATATCTTACAGACTTTACACCTTTAGGTGTTTGGACTACAGGTCCAAAAACTTAACGTCTAGAAAGTGAATTCAATTCTACTTGAATTGCATCTTTTCATTTTGACCAATCTTTTCTATTTTTACATTCTTTAGTATATTTAGGCTTAGGATCCTTATTTTCTTTTATTATTTCAATAGCAATATAAAGAAAAATTGTTGTCAACAACTACATTCTTTTTTGGTTCCATTTTTTTCTCGTATTGACATAACTTATCGAGATCTCTTTATTTTCATCATTTCCATTTTCACTTTTAGGCACCTGAATCTCATCTGGAGTTTTATAATTAGTTATGTCTTGGGTCTCTTCAGGAACCCCCGCCTCCACTATATGACCATCTTGAATGTTTGCTCCCCTTTTTTTACAAGGATTTTTATCTTTGGAATCGACCGGTCTTCCACGCTTCAGGCATGGATTACTTTCTTTTGCACTAACAGTTTGCCCCATTAGGACATCAATTCGTATTGGAGCATTTTCAACTGTTATGTGAGATTTAATGAATCTGACAGTTGATTTGTAAAATGAATTCTCTGTTGAACTTCAGGTTCACATTGCTTTGTACGAGGATGTTAGACATTGATAATTCATTTCAAGTACTTTATTAATCCAACTTTTTATTCTCTCCCCCTAATGTTGGGAAAACTAACTACTCATTTCACAATCAAATATCGAATTAATAGCTCAAAAATATTATAAGGAGACTCATATAAATATAGATTCCCAATCTCTTATGATGACCCATCTTTGTGCGTTGTGGTGGAGCAGTTGAAACATATACCGCACATCCAAAAATTGTAAGATGGGAAATATTTGGCTCTTGTCCAAAAATCAATTGTAATGGGGAGTATTTATAATGTATTGGCTTAATGCACACAACATGTAAAACAATACAATCTCATGCTGAAATAGGAAGTTTTGTTCTCATAAGTAATGATTTAGCTATTAGTTGGAGGCATTTGATAAACAATTCAGCTAAATCATTTTATGTGTGAACATAAGCTACAAGATGTTCAACTTTTATCCCAATTGACATACAATAATTATTAAAAGCTTGGGACATAAACTCACCAACATAAGCAAAATGAATTGTTTTAATTGTATAATCTGAAATTAATCATTTAAACAAGCATTCTCGCAAATGACAAGTTGCGAGTTGATAACGCATGTGATTATTTTGTAGATGTATTTACCAAAATCACATAATGTCAAAATCATCCACATGGTGGATGAATGAGCCCATATTCATTTAAGAAATGCAAAACATTAAATCTAAATTTTAACATTTGAGTTTGTAATAATCAATTATCATTGAAAACAAGCAACACATGATGATTCTTTAAATTAAAGAATCTTTTGGTTCTTTAATAAATGTTTATATGAATTCTCACTTAACTATTGCATAATATATAATCCAGGATGGTCTAACTGGTCACGCCAAATAGTAAATGTATTTGTATCCGTAAACTCCTGGTTTACTTAATCATGTTTTTCAATTGTACTAATAATGTAAATATAAATTTTGGCAATAATAATTTTATCGTCATTTTTTGTTATTTTGTATTCACATATAAGCAATATTGTGACATTTACTTTTGGAAATGTCTAAATCAATGTGAAATCTATAATGCCACTAAGTTAATAAATATAATTTTCAAATAATTATATGCAATATTCGCTTCAGGGAATAGCAAATTTTGTGCTTTTTAGATATTAATATATTAACTATTCTGGAGCTTTCAACTAATTTTGTACTATCAAATATTGGAATAATATTTGTTTGTTTTAGTACCAAATAAGACAAATATTTTCTATCTATAATGATAGAATTCATTACTACATTCTCATATCCTTTCTCAAATAATATTAACAAAAAAAAATATTTGAGCATATGCCACATATGTGGCCAATAATCTTTCATATCACATTGATAACATAAGTTATATTTACCCTTTGAAGAGTTATCTTGAGAACACTCATTGTTCTCTTATTTATTACTATGTTCCCACTTTTAGAGGTCCATGATTATATCTTTAATTTTCTTTATGTTTGCGTCCACTTCGGGGAATGCAATAGATTTACTCGGACGAACTTGTAAACGTCCTAGTAGATTTTTTATTTCATAATCACCATTACAAACATGCATGGATTTTAAATCAAAACCTATCTATTAATGTTGTCATGATTAGTCTTCAATTATAATAAACATGATATAATAAATAAAATATAATAAAATATACCTGAAGATCTTTAACATCATCGTCATCACCGTGATCTATTATGAGATTGAATCTTTCAACATCCTGAAGGTAAAGCTGTAAGGGTGAAAGTTTGAGATGAAAGAGGAATTGGATTCGGGGGGCGACTTTTAAAGATTTTAAAAGAAAAAAATAGAGAATCATCGTGCTGATAACGTGTTATAAAATAAAGAGAGATGGAGACAATAAAGAACAAAGACAATATCAAAGCAATAGAGTACGAACTTTATTGATCAAAAGGGATGATTACAGTGCTTCATTAGAGTTTCTATTTATAGGCATAAGAAATATGAAAGAAGTAGAGATCTAATTCTAATAACTATTAGAATTTAAAGTATATCAAAACTTATTATGATGGACATCCACTTAATAAGATATTCATAACATGACTAAATATCTCAATTTTTTTTACGTCCAAATGATTGAAATAGAAGCACCTAATAACGTTAGGGACTGAATTAGAAACATCTGATAATGTTAAGGATTGAAGTGGACAAACTTTAAATAACAAAGTGAAAAAGGTACGGTATACTTTAAGGATTGAAGTGTATATTAATACTATATTATTTGTAATTGAAATTGAGATTCTACCTATGAATTATTTATTAAAACTTTTTAGGAAATAAATATTTATTGTACTCTATTTAAACTGAATGTTTGTATATTCTTTAATTTTTACTTTAGTGTCATTAGTGTCATTTTATTTATATTTTTATTTATTAAACTTAAGGATAAATTATAGATTTGGTCACTTACTTATGGTTTAAATTACATTTTGGTCACTAAATTTTAAAAAGTTACGATAAGATCACTAATTTCATCAATTTGTCACATTTTTGTCACTGAGCCAATAACTATTGTTAATTGTATAATGGAAAACTGGCATGACACGTTATATCATCATTTCAAACAAAAATTTTAGGTCAAATTGCACATTTAATCTCCTTTTTTTTCTTTTCTATCAAATTAATTATTTTTATTTTAATTTCTTGGCTTAAATATAGGTTTAGTCTCTAAATTTGACGCATTCTCCCAAGTTGATACTTATAGTTTGAAAAATTCTAAAAGAATACATGTTGAGGTAAGTTGTGTGATTTTGTGTTGAGTGGCACTCGACAATGCCCACTACAAATTGCCACTAAAGTAGTGAAAGTACTTGCCATATTTGAGTTGTTAATTTTATGCAGCAAAATCTTTGGATTAGTTCTTGTGCTGATATTTCGAAGATATTGTAGTCCATTTATGGAAACTGATTTGTGGTTAGTGGAGATAAGATTGGATTTGAATGAATTAAGACAACCCTTGTTTTGTGGAGAATTGGTCGGGATTGTGACGTTGTCTTAGAAGGTCATATCTTTATCAGATTATGCTTTCATTGATTATATTGTAATAGCTATTTTGAAGGAGTTGTTTTGTATTCATTTAGATTCTATGTTATGAAGTTGAGATTGAAATATGCTATGAGGCTTGTCTAGGTGATGCTAAGAGCATATGTATTTGTTCATTGAGGAACTATTTTCCTTCAAGAGTGCAATCTGATTTATAAACATTAAATGTTTACTGCCTAAGTTTTCAGGGGAAGGATTTGAAGGTGAGTGTTCTAGTTTTTAGGTACAAAGATAATATCTTTATAACGGGGATTGATAGAGTGTGATTCTTTAACAGCTCTATTTTAGGGCTAGTTTGAACAGTGGTTTTGAAACCACTAACTCGAGATCAGAGAAAATATTTTTAATAGTATTTTATGTGTTACATCATGATTATGTGATTGCATGAAAATTTTGGTGCATTAATTTTGGTGATTGCATGCTTAATTGCAAAAAAGGACTAAATCGCATAAAGTGCGAAAGTTTTATTTTACAAGCTAAAGGTGTCTAATAGCTATAGAATATTAAATTTGAGGTCCTTAATGTGCAATTAGGCCATAGGGGAAGTGATGGCCGGCCATAGGGACAAGAAAATCAAATTGGTCTATGGTTAGGTGAGTTTTGGTGACTTAATTGAATAAAATAAGATAAAATAAAGAAGCTATCATCTTTCCTATTTTCATTTCTTCTTCCACTGAAAATTATAGCAAGAATAGGGGTTTTTGAAGCTCAAACTTTCAGCCAAGCTATCCTTTTGCAAGTAAGTGATTATGATGGTTATTTTTGATGATTTTTGTGTTTTTGGAACCCCTAAAGCTTAAGCTAGCTAAAGAGGGGACTATTTTGCAAAATGTTTGAGAGTCTAGGGATTTTCCATGTGAGAATTCATTTGATTTCTGAAAATTTATGGAAGAAAATGAATCTTGGGTGTTAAATACACAATTTTTGTGAAAGGTGTTTCCATGAAAACACCTAAAAGGACCTTTTTGTAAAGGTTATAAAATAGATGATAAATGTGTGAAATGATTGAAATCTTGAGTTGCTATAAAAAGGAATAGGAATCGGCTAGGCTTGAGTGTGTGAAATATGAACACATTTCATTTTACGAGCCTAGGGGCAAAATGGTAATTTTGCCAAAATAGAAATTTTGAAATGTTTTGAATAATTTGGTGATTTAATAAGTTAAATATGTCATTATAGATCAAGAAGAATGTGGAATCAACCTTGACCGGGGAAAAGGCAAGGTTACGGACTAAATTGCAAACCAACATATTTTGTATCGAGGTAAGTTTATGTGTAAACGATACATCCTTATTACGTATGTTTTTATCTATTAATGCGTTGTGTGGATGTAAATGCTTATTGGTGAGAATTATTAAAAAATAGTAGAAAATAAGGAAATTCTCGGATGAACCTTCGGGATAGGAATATGAGTACGGATAAATATCCGTAAGTATGTAATCATTGGTGGGCTGTGTGCGATACCATCGTAATTATTATTGTTGATGGGTTGTGTGTGATACCACATTGTTATTTATCAACGATGGGTTGTGTGCGATACCATCTTATTTATTATCATTGGTGGGCTGTCTGCGATACCACCGTAAACATGTAATTAATGGTGGGCTGTGTGCGATACCACCGGAAACATGTAATTAATGGTGGGCTGTGTGCGATACCACCTTGTAAATTATTAAATGGTGGGCTGTGTGCGAAACCACCAAGTATCCAACAATATTCTGAAGTGTTCATTGAGAAACTTGTCTAAATGAAATTACATGTGGCTTTGTGGTGATAAGTGCAAGGTGTAAGTGCAAGTAAATGTGAGCAATGTTTATGATATGTGGTTAGGATGTGGTAAAAGTTGAAATAAGTAAGCATGATTATGAGGATATGAATTGTTCTTACATAGTATGTAATGTTTTTGATTGATTGGCATGTGGTATGATGCTTATTGTTTACATATAGACTTACTAAGCTTAAAGCTTACTCCCTTTTCTTTTCCCTTATTTTATAGTGTCGAAGAACCAGCTCAGGATACGGAGATAATCAGAAGATCACCCACACTATCAGCACATCTTGGTATAGTTAGATTTAGCATTCTGAGTATGGCATGTATAGGGACTAGACTTAGTTGAATGTCATATTGTTTTGGCCAAATGTGTTGGCTCATTCAAAGATGAATTCTGTAACATCCTGAAATTCAGAAAATTATGTGTTGCATTATACCATGTGATAGGTTAGTTAAAAATATTAATTGTGTATGTTTTAAGGTCTTAAGAAGGCTCGGGGTTGAGTTGGGCCTTAGAAAAAATTTTTTGTGTTTAAGCACTTTAAGGAGAGAAGGTAAGTGGCATCAATGCTTATGGAAATAAGTGAGTAAATTGCTAGCATAAATGAGCATATGGTAAAGAGGATGTGGCGTCACATGAAGGGCTTTAGGGGAAGAGGTTTGAATCCCACTTGGTGCAAATTTTGAGTATTTTTTTGTACTCCTATCCCAAGTGTCGGCCATGGTGGTATTTAAGGTAAGGAAGACTTTTTAATTATGGAAAGGTGGCTAAGGATATATGGTAAGAAGGAGTGTAAGGAAAGGAGTAAGAGAAAGGAGCAAGAAGGGGGATATGTTGGCCGGTTTTAGGGAAAATGTTTTGGAAAGTTTTTTTGGTCAATTTTTGATCCTATTGGTAAGGTATACACGATTTGGGAAGGGGTTTAGGGGTAGCTGAATTTTTATTTGTCTTTTGGTAAAATTTTGGTGCTTGTTAGGCCTAATTTCTTTTAGCATTCTTTGGTGTTCTTTTCTCCAATTTCTTCTCTCATTGCCGAAACTCCAAAGCCAATAGTGAGTATTCTTTTTTTTCTTTTCTATCTTTGTTTTGTCGAAACCATCTAGCCATTGTGACCAAATTATTTTCGATTATTTTCCCTTTGAAAACCGAATCTAGTCTAGCACTCTTTCTCCATCTTTCTTTTCTTTTTCACAAGATTCTCCAACTCTTCTTTCTTCTTCTCTAATCCATATTCTCATAGCCGAATTTTCTTGTTCATTTTTCCTCCATAGCCGAACCTTTTAGCCCATAATCTCTCCTTCACAATTTCTTTCTCATTTGTGTTGACATCCTCTTCTTCGATCAAATCGGTAAGTAGTTCTTTTCTCTTTTCATTTTTCTATTATTTCATTTTACCACTATTCGGTTGTGTATCTTGTTTCTAAACCGAAATGGTGTTTCCTTCTACTCCTTCACATCTTAATCATCCTCTTTTTCGTAGTGATCTAAGTGAGTGGCCGAATATCATTCTAGCCTTAAGTCAATCGGTGGAGATCGGATTCAATATCGTTAAGGTAAGGAGTTTCCTTATAGATTACTTGATATCGTTCATTATTCGATTACTTGGACTAAACGGTTATTATAGGGTCTAAAACGCTCGTTCTTTTTCACTCGTGGATCCTTCAGATATAGTGGTAAGCCTACTCCTATCACTAAAATAACTACTTTCTCTCATAGTAGTTTCTAATTGGGATTTTTTTTTCCTATGGAGGCAAGTGGTACCGATTCGAAAGGAAAAGTGATTTGTGAACTCAAAAGGAGTGGATTTGCGATTCCTACTCCTAAGTTCAAGCGTAGAGCGGTATCGGCGGTTTAAGATTTCCCATCGGGTTGTGGACCATCATCCGGTGAGAATAGACAAATCGTGGTCTTGCACGATATTGAGGGTAAGTGTTTCAATAGATCGCTTGGTTTAGATTTAGATTAATAAAAATCTCGTTCATTAGATTAATCGAGTATTATGTTGTCATAGGTGCCGACGATCAAGAGAGTTTAATACTCACCGTAATCAGGTGAGTAATCTCACACCGTAATTCCGTAAATTTATGATTCGGTAATGTGTTTGATAGTAGATTGTTATTATTATACGACTAAAATCGTAAAATTGGCACAAAACGAGAAATTGGCTTAAAGTTCGTTATTTCTAAAGATTTGTAAAAAAAATCGATGTATATATGTAAAATTACGAAAATGCCCCTATGGGCCGAATTATCGAAATGGCCCTATGGGCCGATTTACTAGATTGCTTTAATGGGCTAATTTACAAAGTGCTATAATGGGTAGATTCACCGTAATAAAATATTGGACTAATGATTGTTGTTTATATTTGTAAATATTATGTATGTTGCATTTACATAATTTTGCATGGGATGGGAAAAATGTTGAAGAGAAGTATAGCCCAGTGGCACTGCCACAAAAATGTTTGTTATTATGATTCACTATGATTCCGGTGGCTTGGCCACAATCAAAATATATTATAAATGGCAACTTGCCTGCGATTGGTGTGTTTGGCGGGGTGGGTTGACTTGATCCCCACAGGTGTGATGGGATGGTAGGGGTGGTGTGTAACGGATGGATTACTAGGATGGGTTGGGTTGCATACATTGCATATATATATATATGTTCTGTTATGTAAATGGGCTTTGGCCCAAGATTATGCTTTATGGGCTCAGGCCTAAGTTTTTGCTAAACGGGTTCAAGCCCAGTGGACAACGGTAAGGGGATTATGCACTGAGTTCTAGTAACTCACCCCTTTTTCCTTAACCCTTGCAGGTAATGCTCAGTGACGTGGGACTTGGGCCATGGATGACTCGGTGGAGGCCATACTTCAGAAATGGTTTTTATTGAACTTTAGATTTCTATTTCCGTTCGTTTTATTACTTTTACTATTTTGGTTTTTTATGTTGTAATAAGGCCTCTGGAATATTTTATTTTTGCTTTATGGTCAAATTGTTTTAAATGAGAATTTTTCTAAAAACTTAAATGAAGATTTTCCAAAATAGATTAACAAATGGATTTCATAACAAACCTTTACAAATATTTTAACTCGGAAATTTTCTCTCAAATTATCAACAATGTTTTCAAAAGTCATATTTTATAAGATCTCTAGTTCAAATTATCGATTAATCAATCAACCTTCGAGGCTAGTAGTACTTTATCAAATATTTCAAATCAAACTTGTTTTCTTGATTATAACAAATTAATACCTATTTTAGTATGAATAAAAAGGATTTCACATGTTTTTCTCATGTGACATGTCAGATCCGGTCATAACGGATGGGCTGGGTTTGGGGTGTTACAAATTCTTTTGTATAAGGCCATAGTTGATGGCTCTTTCTTATTAATCTATGAGATGATGAGGTTATTCATGAATGTGCAAGTTGCATGGTTGATTTACTTGGTTTAATTATGCATGAATGAGTTGATGGTTTGATGTGATTTATGTTTGTATGAGTTGGGGTGGTAAAAAGAGCTTGGCAAATACCTTGTTCTTGTCCACACGGATAGACACATGGGCGTGTGTCTAGGCCGTGTGGGACACACAGTCAGCCTCATGGGCGTGTGGTTAGGTCGTGTGTCCCCTTGCATACTAGGTTGGCAAGTTAGTATGCTCAGTAGTAACCACACGGGCAGAGACACGGCTGTGTGTCTCAACCGTGTGGAAGACACGGCCATAGTACATGGGCGTGTGCTCAAGCCGTGTGAAGTCTGCACCTGAATTAGGAATTTAATTCGCCACATGGCCGAAGGACACAGGCGTGTACCTTGGCCGTGTGACATTTATGGGGTGATGACGTCAGAAACAAAATGTCAAGGTTTTTTCACACGGGCGTGTCGTGGCCGTGTGAGGGACACGGGCCATGGACACGGGCGTGTGTCCGGCCGTGTGAAAACCCCTGTAGGTTCGAATTGAGAAATAAATCCACACGGGTGTGGAACACGGGCATGTGATATGCCCCACGGGCGTGTCCCTTCCTCCACACGGGCGTGTGGACTGTTTGGTGAAAATTTTCTAAGTTTTTCTATAGATCTTTTTAAGGGTTCGATTTAATCCCGAATCGTTCCTAAAGGGTGATTTAGGCCTCGTAGGCTTGTTTAAAAGGTATTGTGAAAAGTTTTTAAATTTGAGTGGAAAGTCATGTCTCGGGTTGTATAATTGTTTGCGTATAAGCCTAGAAATGCCTCGTACCCTGTTCCGGCGTTGAATACGGGTAAGGGATGTTATAGATTCACTTGTTGTATTGTGGATTAAAGATAGTGGAGTTACTCATTGGTTTCGCAAATGTAGGAAAACCAAACTGTATAAACAAGTTTTGTGTTCTTTGTGTTTTTGTTTGTACAGTTTTTGCATTGCCAAACCGTAATAGTTACTGTAGTCAAATACTTCCATTAAATATTGTGTTTTTCATTAAACATCAATTGTGGGTAACAATAGATATTATTAGAAATGAAATAAATGGAAGGTGTGACATTAGATTATTAGATTGTTTTCCTATTCTGGAAATAGTTGATTAAAATGAAAACAGATTAGCTAAAAATGAATCAGTGCGTGCGATGATTGTGGAATTGAACTTGTACTTTTTGTCAGTTCGTTCAGGAGGAGCAGCATGAGGGAAAACTAAAATCCACATTCATAGGCTTTTGGTTGAAGCAGAAATAAATTATGTAAACAAAAATGACATTTGGCTGCTCAGCTAGTAATTAAATGATGATGGTGATCACAATCACACATTCTGGCCTTGCTAATTTGTTTGAATCTAGAAGAAATGTAAATGATACCAAATTTAACTCCATGCAACCAAGCTTCACAGTTGACTGTAAAAGTATCGTGCAACATTAGGCTACACGCTCCAATCACCTTATCACAAATAAAAGCCTCCTTTGGTATGCTTGTTAAAGTTACTTTACCCGATAATTCAGCCTTACGCTTACATGTATAATTTTATAATAAGGTTTCAAAAATATTTATAAAATAAAATTTACTAGAATTTTCTAACTATAATTATTAACTTGGGACAAATTGTCAAATTCAAAGATTAAAAGTGTATCCAAGCTAAAGAAAAATTAAGTTATCTAAAAAAGTATAGGGACTAGTTATAGAATTTGACCTAAAATAAATTATATAACATGTCAATTCAACTATTTGTTATACGGTAAATGGCATTTAATAACACAATGACCAAAATGTGATATATCGATAACGTTAGAGATTATATTGTAACTTTTGAAGTTTAGTAATCAAAAACATAATTTAAATTATATATAATTTTAAATTTAAATAATTCAAAATTTCAACCCATAATGAGAATATATAATTCAATTATTTTTGAAAATTGAATTTTAAATTAAAGTGTGCACCATTATAATTCCGCAAAGTTATAAATTTCTTACGTGTCCTTCAAGTTAAATATCTAAAATATTTTATAAACATCCAATTGGTTACTGAAGCTACTTGAGTATTAAATTAGAAAAAAATAAATTATAGATGAAATGATAAGAAATTATTTATATTAATCTGCTCTCATTTATCACCTTAAATAAAAAAATATATAAAATGAGTATAGGTGTGAATATACTTATAGAGGATAACGTGAAAACTGGATTTGGCTCAACATTCCATGCTTCACATTTAAATTAGTTAGTTTGTTGGGTGGTTTTTGTTGAACACCTGGCGTAGTAGCATGACATCTCATGTCTAGCGTATTTCGTAAGCCACGTGAGAAGAACATAAACATGAAGTTTGTTTGCAATGTTTTAATGCGGTCTGTTCGGTTACTGAATAACCAAATGCTTGCAATGATAGAAACCTATTCGCACTTTGGTATCACTTCCTGTTTCTCCATCTATTCTTTTATCTTTCTTTTTTTTTTTCCAAGTCTAATTTTGAGGGGGAGGGGGGCATTTGAAATTCCAGTTTCATGGTTTTTAATTTTTATACTTGTAAATTTTAATGCATTTATATGGTAACATAATCATTTTAGTTTTCAATTTTTAAAATGTAATCAAATAGCTTACTTTTTTACAATAAAATTAATTCTGTTAAAAATTTAATGACATTAGTGTGATAGTTCAAAAGTGATTCAAAGGTTAAAATTTTAGTTCAAGTGACAATTTATGTATATTTCACTACTAACATAAATAAACTTTTATTTTTTTTTTAAAATTTGTTGATATTTTTTACTTTTTATGAATTATACGTACATCAATATCAATATGTTAAAATTTAAATAGTTCAATTTTTTCATCTAAAAACAAGCCGATTGACTTGAAACAAAAACTACGTTTAAAACAGAAACTGAGATAAAACCAGACAAAGTACCAGACAGCATTTTTATCCTGAATTTCAGGATTTTAATTTAGATTTAATTTTTTTCAGCATAAAAATGCTGAAATTCAGGATGAAAATACTGATGTGGCATAAAATTATTAGAAAGAGATACAGATAACGTGACGTCACTGTTTCATACAATCCTTACTTTACCACTAAGTAGTAATTTTTATTAAGGCAACTCAAACAGAAAAATAGTTTTCAATCCTTCATATAATGAAAAATGAATACTAAAGATACCTAGACCTCTTTCTAGGAAAGAAAATGCATAGTTAGCTTAGCCAAGAAAATTGGACTTAAAAACTTCAACCAAGTTTGCTCTTACAAAACAAACTGCAAATTTAAGAATGATGAAGGAAAGGTTACATGACATTGGGGAATAAGGTAGGGTGTGTGATATAAATGAATGACGTACATAATCTATAAACTTAAACAGTGAGATCTGGATCTATGCTTTTATGGATACCGATTTCATTAAGCCATCTCATTTTCCAACTGACAAAAACAATTGGAATCTTCTTCCTTGAGGGGAATGATGGCATGAAATTGTACACACAAACTCACCTCTTCTTTTTTTCTTTTACTGGTAAAAACTCATGGGGAAAAGGGAAAATTAATCTAATTTCTCCAAATTATGTACAACAAATCGTCAAATAGCCAATCCAAAAGGTACTGGGCAACTCGCTGGCTTGGGTGGCTTTTCAATTTTCACTTCAACCTTGTCTTGCCGTGGAGGCTGACACGGACATGGTAATGCTATGAATTTTGGGATCTCATCTCCTGGCATTAATACAGGTAGGCTTTGGCTTTGGTTTTCCTTTAAATCCTGAAATACAATAAGAAAGAAAAAAAAAACATGAGCTAAGGTTGAATTCTCATATCATTTTTTTTTCTGAAAGGGTGGGAGAGAAATTACCATGAAATCAGGCATGGGTTTGGAGGGAGAAGCTTCGATATCGGGATGGGGAACGGTGCGGTCGGCGGAAGATCGGCGGAGTGATCTGAGCTTGTCCCAGTGGTAGCAGCAGGAGAAGATACCACTCAAGCTGAAAATGATGATTAAGAGGAGGGCAGTGCCAAGAGGGAAGCCGAGGGACGGTCGAGATGCATCCACATGGGGTGGCGAAACAGCCTGATTCTCCATCACATACACTACTACTACTCTTCCTCGACAATGAACCGCTACTTCTTTCTGATGCTGTTTCTCCTTCTCTCATATGTATGAAGAAAAAGAGATGATGTTAATGAAGGAGGGTTATTCTAGTGAAGTATCGGCTCAAATGGCAAATATGAAGAGAGGAATGAGATTAGGGGACGATGGGGAGAGGGGATTTTATAAAATGAAAGGGAAGGTGAGTATGTGACCCAATAATACCATGTGGAGAGGTGCACCGGCAATTGTCCTGAGTGTTCGGGTCCCAGTACGGAATTTGGTAGGTCCGGCTGTTGGCTTGCCATGACCATAACACAATAGCTTAAAAGCTCAAGAAGTGAAAAGTTTATAATTTTATATATTTAGATAACTATTGTAATTAACGGGGAGGTTAGAAAGGTGTGAAAGCAAAAACTGGGAAATTTAGAACAATAGAAAAAGGAATTGGCTCCATTAGCTGGCAACTTAAGTCTGCTTTGGTCTGGTCTGGTCTCCCCCTTTGTACACTTTTCCTTTTTTGATGTTCTTGTAAGGACAATTACTTGCAACTTTTGGCCCCTTCAAAACAACTGCTTATTCAAGTTATCATTTTCTATGGACGGCAGCCACCTACTTGTGTTGCAAGGAATGGTCCAAACTGTTTGTACTTCAAAATTCAACCTTTGCAACTACCGTTATGTCTTAACTTACAGTTAATTTGATAATGGCTTATACCTAAAAAAATAGTAGAACTTGCTTACACAAAGAATTGTACTTTATTGATATTAAACTTAACCTTTTAAAATCAAAGATCGGACTTTTTTTAGTCAAATGAAAATGGGGTCTAAGGGTCCTACAATGCTAAAACACAAGTGGGTGTTTCATTATTTTGCCTTTCGAACTTAATAAAGGGACAAAAGAAATATTAAAAAAAAACCATTTTTTCTCCTGGTTTTACAGTAGAAAGTGACACTTCAAGAAATTGCTGGATGTTTTTGCAATACAAGAAAGTCCCAAGAAAAGAAAGATTTTATAGAATAAGTAAGAGTAATATCCAACCAATTGTTAAAGAGATTTTTTTTTTCATATGAATTATGATTGATAGCAAAATCATGGTGGCTATGAAATCTTTATATAGAAGAAATGTCGTGTGGAATCCAAATTTGAAAATGCTTAAGAAAGATTTTTCAGCTGTCATTTGACTTAAGCCTTCCCTTTTCCACCCACCAGAATATACAGAAAACCAAAACTCTTTTCCCTTCGTTTTTCTTCATAAATGGGGGACCCTTTTTTTAGGTTCCTTTAATAGTTCGAAAACTGACTCGCTCGCATCATTCATAAATAGTTAAACCGAAATCGGGTTTCACGGAAGATCAAACTTTTGGATTGTTTGCTTCATTCCACACATTTTCATATGATTGTGACAAAATTATTAGAGATTTTAGTTGCAATTTGGGGTTTCATTCCATCTTATTTTATATTTCTTTTTATTCCTGTGAATGGATTATTAGGCTTGGAAACAGATAATTTGTAGCTGGAAAAATTCACTACCTATAAGCAGGTCCTTTTCATACCTTTCTGGTTTCCATTTAACCATTATCTGCCATGCACGGAGCTTTGTTTTTCAGCCTGGATGGCAACTACTCGAAACCTGCTCAATATGCAGCTTCTTGGTGCCCTCTTATTCATCTTATCTTTAACATTTCAGATTTTAGGGGAAAAAGTTGAATCTGGGGACACAAGGGAAGGGCAAAAAGGTGAAACAAGAAGAGTTAAACGAGGTGATAAATTTCAGATTTTAGGGGAAAAAGTTGATATCCTACGTAGGAAATGTTGATATCCATCTCTACCTATTGTGCCGATGGGACCATTAGCTGTTGTCAGTTTGCCACACTTCAGAAAAATTTACACTCAAACTCTCATAAATCTGAACTTTTCAATTATGGGTTTTCAACTTTTCGTTAATCAATGGGTATCATGTATTCATGTATATCTTTTCTATTTACCAAACCAAGCTGTTGAGTTTGCTGATATCCATTCTCCTATCACTTCCTCTCACCTGAAACCTTATCTATGATCTGTTGGCAAATATGATTTTACCCAAATGACCTAAAAAAGGTAATTATTTATATAAATGACACTATTAAGAAACGATCACCATATGAAATGAACAGTAAAAATGAGTAGGAGAATTAAATAGTCGGCATCAGCATTTTTTCTGACACAATAATTTCCTGATGATTGTGTCAAGTGTTAAAAAAAAATTTTTTTTGGGTGTTGGGATTAGATAGCCAACACCCTTATATTTTTTTCATCTCGTATCATACTGGTATATGTTTATACTAGTATTTGAAAAAAGTTTCGGGTGCTGACACATTTATGGCCAATAGCCCTTTATTAGATTAAAAAATATATATATATTTAAAAATATAAAAAAAATTTGAGTGTTGGGACACTTATGTCCGACACCCTTGTACCAAATTTTTTAAAAAAAATAATTTTGGGGTGCTGGGACACTGATGGTTGACACCCTAGTACCAGATTTAAAAAAAAAATTTGGGTGCTGGGACATTGATGGCCGGCACCCCAGTACCAGATCTAAAAAAATTGGGGTGTTAGGACACTGATAGTCGGCACCTTAGTACCAATTTAAAAAAATAATTTTTTTGGGGTGCTAGGATACTGATAGTCATCGCCCTTTAATATATAGAGGTGTTTTGTCTTCCATTTAAGCTTTTTGTTTGCTTTATCAGTTGGAAATCGAGATTAAGAATATTAGTGTTTTGTTTGTTGAGGAGAAAGCAAAAATTGTTGAAGATGAGTTCCCAAATTCTGTTTGTTTATTTTCATTTTGATGGAAAAATGATAAATATAGCTGAAGAAGGTTGTGTTTTTCAAAGTCGGCAAAAAATCGAAATAAGATTCAACAAGCGTGTTTTGCTGGCGAATTTGAAACGGAAGATTAGTACAAAGATAGCTACTCATTGCGGGAAGCAAATGTTGAGACTGTTTTACAAATTTCCGGCTTCAATAGATTCGCTTAAGTTCTCAGAAATGGAGCTTGAAGATGATGATGATCTAGGGACAACGATAGCAATTTATTGCCTTTTGAGATGGATATCCTAGCTCAATTGAGTTGTTCACAGGGATAGTTGAACCGAAATCTATTCAAGTTGTAATTCTAGTAAGTCAGCGTTCTGGAATTGATTTTGATCTTAATGTTTGCTGGGAAGATCAGTCAGGTTGTGGAGGGTCACTACAAACTCCCGAAAATCCAAACTACGGTGGATGTTTGTATAACATCTCAATCTCGTGTCCTCGTCTAGAGATTCATCCAAAGGTGTTGGCCACCATAGAAGATGATAATAAAGGGTTTGATAAAGAAGAGCAGTCTCACCATGATAATAAAGATTTCAGTGACCCCGATATGGATGACATCCCTAACAATAAAGGTGCGGTGGAAGGTGAAGATGTACACCCCCATGCGATCGGGAACACCGGATCCGGTATAGTTATCCGTAATAATTTAGGGGCCTTTATAACTGATGTAGATCCTGATGCGGTGCTTGCACGTGAGTTCACCGAATATCCAAATATATTGCCAGCTCACCTAATGGATGAAGAATCGGATGTTGAAGAGTTGTTTGTAAGACAATAATTCGATAACAAGAAAGACTGCTTACATGCAATAAAGCAGTACATCTTGAAGTTGTTTTTTGACTACAAAGTCACGATGTCAACATAGTCTTTATATGTTAGAGAATGTTGAAAAGCCTTAAGTGGCTGTAATTGGCGTGTTCGAGCTGTATTAATGTAGTAAACTCAGATGTGGACAATCAGGAAAATAGAATGTCCTCAAACATGCACGGTCACTCGTATGTTGCAAGACCATCGAAAATTGGATGCAAAAACCATATGCAATGCATCATTTTGTTGGTGAAAGACATGCCCACCATCCTTGAATCGACCCTTATTGTAGACATGCAAGCTCGATTCAAATACAGGGTTTCCTACAGGAAGGCATGGTGGGCGAAGCAAATGGCGATGCAACAGTTGTATGGTGATTGGGATACGTCATTCAATGAACTTCAAGAGTGAGTAGTCGCGATGCAGAAGTATGTGTCGGGAACAGTGGCTGATTTAAAAACACTATCGCATAGAGGCCTAGACGACAAGATAGAACCGACGAAACGAGTTTTCCACCAATTGTTTTTGACGTTCGAGCCGTGTGTTAAGACCTTCCATCACTGCAAGCCATTGGTGTAGGTGGACGAAACTTGGCTCTACGGAAAATACACGCAAATAATCCTAATTGCGACGACAACCAAAATGTACTTCCTATCGCTTTCGCCATTGTGGAAGGTAAGAACTTCGAGTTGTGGGAATTTTTTTTGACAAATCCGCGGAGGCACATTGTCAGGGAAGACAACATTTGCCTCATATCAGATAGATCGAAGAGACTAGCTGCGATAAGGAGTTTGGAAGTTCCGTGGAGTTTTGTTTATTGCATCTAACACATTGTGACAAACTTCCACAAAGATTATAAGAATAAAGAATGGCATATAGAAATCGTGAACATGGTAAAAAAATACTGTTCCAAAATTATTTTGTTCATATTTTATTTTTAGAATCTGTTTGTATATTTTTTCTAAATTTATCAATTTGTATTTTAAAATTTTGTTTTAAAAATTTATAACATTGTAATTTTTTAAAATATTGGTTTGAAATTGCATACGCAGGATATGAGTTAGAACTGCAAAGATTTAGACAAAGGTTTGCGAGGCTTGAAGCTCAAATGAAATTGTTACCCCAAAGTCGCCGTCTCCAACAATGGTTGGGTAGAATGGAGAACTGACAATGGAGTCAATGTCATGATGATGGGTTTTGGTATGGTCGGATGACGACCAACCTCGTAGAGGCGGTTAACTCGGTCTTGAGGCGTACACATCATCTGCCAATTTCTGCTGTTTTCTCGACAACATTGTATAGGTTGGCCACATTGATGCCAAGGATGGGGCTGAGACAAGTAAAAAATAGACGTCGGGCACGTGTTCGCTGAGGCCGTCCGAAAGGTCATGGCAGTAAACACTCGGAGCGCGCAGGCGATGAACATAGAACTGTATTCGCGTGACTTGGAGACTTTCCGAGTTCAAGAGCACATCGATCGTCGGTCGTTGCTCGGGTCTTCCGCCTAGGTCGTACGCAGTTGATTTGTGAAACAGGCATTGCGAGTGTGGAAAGTTCTAGAGTTTTCAATATTCGTGTGCGCATGTTCATGCAGTGTGTGCATATATAAACCTAGATGTCGAACAATTCATAGAAGATGTCTACACGTTGCAACGCACATTGTGTTTTTAGGGAAATGAATTTCCCATACTATCGGATGTCTCGAACTGGGAAGTTCCACTGCCTGTTTTCGAGATGTTTCCAGATCGTAGTCTCTGTAAATAGCTTAAAGGTTGACCATATTCGACGAGGATTCAAAATGACATGGATGTCAGGGAGACGGGCGAACCCAAATAGTGCACGGTATACTGAACATCAGACCACAATAGATCAACTTGCCCACATCGTGTCTATATTGCTAATCAATCTTCTCATAATGCTGGATTGAAAGATGATGAGTGATTTTTATTTTTTATTTTTCCATGATTCTTATAAAAACGTGTCATTAAAAAAAGTTGTAAAATTATATAAATTATGTTGCCCACATTCTTATTTTTTTTTATTTTTTCATGATTCTTAATTTAAACAATTGAATTTATTAAAAAATAAATTCAAAGGAATAAATTTAAATTAAAGTCAAGCAATGGGTCATGGGTTTAGTGGCATTATATGATGCCACTAAATGTGCTTATTTTGCTCAAGTTAATGTGCTACCTGTGGTCTTTAAAAATAGAATTTGAATTTAAAAAAGAAATAATTAAAGGATAAATCAATTTAAAGGAATAAATTTAAATTAAAAAATCGAATTTAATTGAAAAAAGAAAAAAATTAAGGATAAATTAATTTAAAGGAATAAATTTAAATTTAAAAAGTATAATTTAATTAAAAAAGAAATAATTAAAGGATAAATTAATTTTAAGGAATAAATTTAAATTGTAAAAATTGAATTTAATTAAAAAATAAATACTTTAAGGATAAATTAATTTAAAGGAATAAATTTAAATTTTAAAAAATAAAATTTAATTAAAAAAGGAAAAAATTAAGAAAAGAAAAGAGGATTGAACTCAACAAGCCTTGAGAAGCGGGCCTGTCCTTTAAATAGCCGGCATCAGGCCTTGAGACGCAGGCCAAGCCTTGAAATGACCGGCTTCTGACAGCAGCAGTGAAAGACCTCTAACCCGTATTCGTTGTCAGATTATGATTACGGAGCATTACCGTACAATTGGAAACATGTATACGATATTTCATTTAATAATATAAACATATTATATATCAATCATACAAGCACATTACGTCCCTAAATCGAGCCACTAGGGCTCTAGAAATACCTTAGGAAAGATTCAGGACTAAATTGAAGACATTTGGGAAGTCTAAGAAAAAGTTACAAAATTTTGAATGCAGGGGTCACACGGCTGAGACACATGGCTGTGTGACTCACACGGCTGAGACACACGCTTGTGTGACTCACACGGCTGAGACACACGCCTGTGTGACTCACACAGCTAAGACACACGCCTGTATCCCAGGTCGTGTAACCTTTGAACTAGGGACACACGATCGTGTCCTAGCCCGTGTAACTCTCTGGGTAGGGTTACACGGTCGTGTCACACGCCCGTATCATACGCCCGTGTGTCAGGCCGTGTAACTCTCAGGGTAAGGTCATACGCCAGTATCACACGCCGTCTTAGACACCTGTGTGTCAAGCCGTGTAACTCTCAAAATAGCCCTACACGTGCATGTGCCAGGCCGTGTAACTCATTGGCTTGCATACAAAGAAACTCTCAGATGACACATGGTTGAGACACACGCTCGTGTCTCAGGCTGTGTGGACCCAAAATGAACCTTAAACAATAAGTTTACCATTTCAAGCTTACTTGGAACCTAAGTAAACCAGTTACCAGCCAAAAGATCCATTCAAAGTGACCATAAACAAGCCAAAAACATGCTAAATCATCCATCTAACATTCAACCAATATGGCACACATAGGCACTTCAAACACATACAAATAATGCTTACTTAAACATGCCAAAAAACTTACCACAAATTCATGCATCATATATCATTCCATATTAAGCTTAAAAACACAGCATAATTGAATCATTCTCATTCCAACACTTTGTACCAAAATGCTTTATACATCCACTAATGAAAAGTGTTCCAAAAGGATTTATCTAGTCATGCATCATAACTCAAACACCATTCATTAACAACAAGCATAAACATATCAACTTTTAACATTTACATATTCACCAAAACATCTTAATACCAAAGACCTCTCCTATTACATGTCACTTTAACCAACTACAAACAAGTACCAAAATGACTACCGAGATGATGATGATAGTGTGTGAGCTTCCGAGTTGATCCAATCAAAGCAACGATTCCAAGAGTCCTACAAAATCAAATCAAACTAATAAGCACAAAGGAGTTCAATAAGTTTGATAATTAAATTCATTTGCTATCAAATACCAAATTTCCAAAAGATGTTAACTTTTATTACACCGGCAATAAGCCTGCCAGGCACTAAGCCTGAATAACCATATAACTCAACACTTAAACATCGTTCCATAACAGACTATAAAGATTTAAATCACTAATAATGAATTTAATTCAACTATACATAAACATAAAACAAACTTATAAGACTAGTTTGTAGTAATCGCAAAGCACAAGAACTATTCTAAAATCTTTCCCTTTCCATGATCATCAACCTGTTCGTGATCTAAAACAATAGTTTTATTCAATTGAGTACTTCTAAACATCAATTTAATCCATAATTCATTTTTATGTAAAATTACCATTTTGCCCCTAACATTTTAACTCTTCACAATTTAGTCCTTAAACTCATATATTGAAATATAAGCATTTTAATCCCCTATTCAAGCTAATTGAATTTATTAGGGACTTATATCAACCCCAATAAACTAAAGTTTCGTAAATTTAACATGAATTTTTACCATTTATACAAATAGATCCTTAAATGCAAATTTCATCAAAAATCACTTTACAAAACTTGTTTATTTATCAACAAAGATCCATAATCTAGCATTTAACATAAAGAACCATGCAAAAAAATTCATAACATAACCCTCAATCTTTAACAGTTTTACAAATTGATCCTTAGGCTAGCTAGATTAAACTGAAATGATCTCAAAAACGTAAAAATATTAAAAACGAGACTTAGAATCATACCATGCAAGGAATTAACCCTATCCGAAACTCAAAGCTTCACCTTCCATGGCATTTTCGATTGAAACAAGAAAAAAATAAGGAAGATGACATCTTTTCTTAGTTTAATTTTAACTTTAATTACCAAATTACCATTTTACCCTTTAAAACTATCAAAATTTCAATAAAACCTTACCATGAATATCCACTAGCTATTAAAATGGTCTAATTACCATCTAAGTCCTTTCACTTTAAAATTTCATAGCCATTTGACCCTTTTAGTTAAAATGGTCTTACTGTAACATTCTGATTTTGGGTCTAGTCGGAACACTGGTTTCGAGACCACAAATTCGACACAGTAAAATTTGATTTTTATTATATTTTTATGGTCTACAGTTTTATGGAATGATTTCGTGACAATTTAATTCGAAAATTTTGACGTTTGGGCACTTAATTTAGTTAAAAGGACTAAATTACAAAAAGTGCAAAATGTGTGTTCTAGAAGCTAGAGGTGTCTAATTGCTATGAAACTTTAAATTGAAGGTCCTTAGATGGCAATTAGACCATTGGTTGAGTTAGTGGACAAAGATGGACATGAAGTAAGAGAATTTTTATGTTATAAGTTAGGGGCATTTTAGTCATTTGGCTAATTAAATGAATTAATAAGTAAAATAAAGGCCAAATTTAGTTCATCTTTTTCATGCTAGTGTTGAAATTTCAAGGGTGTCTATAGCTAGTGTTTGGCCATCTTTCAAGCTCGATTGTAAGTTCGTTCTCGCTCTATTTTTAATGCTCTTTACATTTTTGAAATCGTTGTAACCCGATCTATCTATTTCTACCACTAATTTAAGAAATAAACAAGGTCTAGGGTTTGACACATGTTAGATATTTGTGTATTTTTATGTTTAATGGTAGATTATACAAATTTGAGGTTGGATAAACAACTTTTACTAAGTGATTTTCGGTAAAAATGTAAAAAAGGACCTATTTGTAAAAGTTATAAACTATGTAGTAAAAGTGTGATTTGATGAAAAATGTGGGCTGGTATGAGCATAAAAATAGTTTTTACTAGGCTTGTGTATTAAAAAAATTGAACATATTTCATTTTACGAGCCTAGGGACTAAAATGTAAAATGTCAAAAGTTTAGGGATAAAAATGTTATTTTGCCATAATATGATTTCTGGGCTGAATTGAATAATGTGATGATTGAATGAGTTAAATTTGTTATTATAGATCAAGAAAATTAAGGTACGGACCTAGACCGGGGGAAAAATAAAGTATTTGACGATTAGGTCAAATTCTACTATTTTTGTATCGAGGTAAGTTCGTATGTAAATAATGCATTGTTATATTTATATTTTAAATGCTTTAATATTGTATGAATTGCGATTTACCCTTTGGATGTATTCAAAAAAGTTTCGACAAGCGAGAAATTCCGGTTGAACCTTAGGAATAGATAGGATACAAATGTCATGACATTAGGGTTACTAAGATTACGTGTAAGACCATATCTGGGATATGGCATTGATATGAGACTTTATGTAAGACCATAGCTAGGCTATTGGCATCGATACGAGATTTCATGTAAGACCATATTAGGGATATGTCATTGGTACGGTACTGTGTGTACAAGACTCCCGAGTATCCTTTAGTATCCAAGTGGTTCAACAGAAAATTTAACGGGATTGTCAAAGTTGTGAAAGACTATGGTTATGTTGTAAATTGGTACAGGTATGTACGTAAAACTCATAATTAATGAGCTCGTTATGTGATGAACCCTCGGTAAGGTTGTGATTGAGTAAGTTATGATTTTGAAATTTTAATAAGATTTATGATAATTTTCATCATGCTAATTGTATGTTAAATGTGTGGTTATGATGCTTACTATTTGCATAGGAACTTACTAAGCTATATAGCTTACTCCCCTTTCCTTTCACTTGTCTTATAGTGTCGTTAAGCTAGCTCGGGGTTCGGAGATCGTCAGAGATCCACTCACACTATCATCAAATGTTTTTTTGGTACCAATGATTTCAACATTTTGAGTTATGGCATGTATAGGGGACTTGGTCATTTTGTTATGTGTCATAATTGGTTTGGCCAAATGTGTTGGCTTATATTGGTTGAAAGCTCATTTTGTATAAGGCCATTGGAAATTGACTAATATTGGTTAAGTATATTCATATGGTAATGCCTTTCATGGATGTGGGAATATACTTGATTTGAATTGATAAGTATGTGATGTTTGTGTATGATAGATGGTAGCGAGTAAATGATGTGTTGTTGTCTTGGTTGTGGTTGATTTGGTTGTATGGATATGATTGGTTTGGTGCTATGTTATGTTGTTTAGGTGTGTACATTAAAGGGGGGCAAAAAGTCTTGGTAAATAGCCTTATTTCTGTCCACACAGGTAGACACACGGGCGTGTGTCTAGGCCGTGTGTGACACACGGTTTGCCCCACGGGCATGTGTTTCAGCCATGTGTTTCCTGCACCTTAATTGTTGCAAAACGGAATGTCCAGAATATAGCACACGGGCAGAGACACGGGCGTGTGTCTCGGCCGTGTGTGCTACACGGCCTTGAACATGGGCATGTGCCCCGGCCGTGTGAAGTCTGCACCTATTTTATGAAAAATTATGAAAATTAAATCAATCACACGGCCTAGTACACAGGCGTGTGGCATGCCCGCGTGGCACAAGTCAGAGAGCTCCCTAATTTGAACACGCCCGTAGCACGGGCGTGTCCCATGGTCACACGGGCGTGTGACCCCTGTAACATGAAATATTTTTTTTTTAAGTTTTGTAAAATTTTCTAAAGTTCTCGGTTTAGTCCCGAACCACTTCCAAAGCATGTTTTTGGCCTTGTAGGCTCGTATAAGGGACTTTATGATTGAATGTGAATGGTTTTAATTTGGATGCAAATTTATGACTTGAAATTGTTTGAATGCATGTGTTATAAGTCTAGTAATGCTTCGAGCCTGTTCCGACGTTGAATATGAGTAAGAGGTGTTACATTTACACTTTTTACGAATTAGTCCTTTTTACTTAATTAATCATGCAAATATCAAAATTTCATAACCAAATTTTAATACGACCTTACCAATATCCCATAGATATTAAAATAAAAATAAAATAATAATTTACTCGTCAAATTTGTGGTCCCGAAACCACTATACCAATTTCATTAAAAATGGGCTGTTACAAGTAGGCCATGGCATTTAAATGGCTCGCTTCTGACCCAGGTTAGCGATACCTCGGGCTTCTGGTAGTTGGTTTCAGCTTGCACCGATGTGCACTGACGAGCATGGGTCACGGTACGTTCAGGTAAATTTTTTTTCTTTCCATTTTTCTTCTATTATTTTTCCTAAAAACTTCCGTTGGCCCCCCACTATAAAACCCCTATTTGAACCCCCATAGTTCTTCCACCGGAAGCTCCACCTGTAACATCCTTAAATTGGGGTCTTTGCATTTTATCTGCTTGCATGTAGATAGTAAGGTGGCTATGCTAATCTAAGGTGTTTTAGGGCCTAGGTGTGAGCTAGGGGTAGGTTAGAGCCTTAGCAAAAATTTTTGTTTTGGGTACTTAGTAGGGGGGAGCTGAAGGAGTTAGGTGTTAAGTATAATTGGTAGCAAGTTCTGACACAAGAGGAGCCTTGGTAAAGTGGCAAGGAGGCGCCACTTAGAAGGCAAGGGAGTGACGCCTCATGTGTGCTGGAAGGCCTTGGTTCGAGCTGCGGGAATCCCTCTTTGTGCATTTCTTTTTGACACCAAGACTAGGGAGGAGTTGTGTTCAGGATGGACTCTGGTGGATAACTGTTGAAGGAGTCAACAAGTTCGAATGTGTGGAAGAGAGGAAATTTAGGGATTTGAAACATTCAAACGAATTTGAATAAGTGGTCAAGAGAAATTTGTGGAGATGGACAGGGGAGCTTGGTGTTGGTCGAATCTTGAACTCTGTATAGGTAAGGAGGAATCTGTTTTTGGGGTTTTGGGAGTGGCTAGGTGTGCTGAAACTCACATTGGTTATGGGACCTTGTGATGTCATTTTTAGGTGCAATCTCGGGTCTTGAGAGGTGAGTGCTTAATGTGGGCTGCTAAGGTGTGGTTTTTCGGCATTTAGGAGGGGTTCACTTCTTAGCTTAGTTTTTCTTCTCTCAATCTCTCTTGTGCCGAAAAACATTTAGACTTTTCTTCTCTTTTCTCATTTTATACCAAAATCGAAACTATCACCCCTCCCTCTCTTTCGACTTCTTTTCTTCCTCTTTTTTTGGCCATAGCCGAATTTCTCCTACCCTTTTTCTCTCCGTCTTTTTCTCAAAGCCGAATCATCACTCATCTCTTTTCTCCATCTTGTTATTCTCTTCACAACTCCTTGATAGCCGAAACCCCTTTGAATCTCATCACCTTAGTTTAAATCTGCTATCAATCACTAAAAGCCGAGGATCACATTTTCTATTGCTTTCAGCCGAATCATTGCAGGATTGGTAAGATCTCTGTCGTTTCTTCTTTGCAATATCTCTTTCTTTCTCATCTTCTTTCAAAATCGAACCACTTTCTTATTATCTGGATGGTTGATTCTTTCTTTTCACTCTTTAATCTTAAAAGCTGAATATTCTTTGTGGTGTCTACTTTGCCGAATTTTCTTCTCTTCTGGGCTAGTGCCGAATTCTCTCAAGTGCCAAAGGGATCTCTTGCGTTAAGGTTAGTAATGTTCTCTTGAATCGTTATCTTCTTTTCTGGGATTCTCATGCCAAAGCCGAATGGCTAATTGGCCTAATGTGAGGGCTTGGCCGAATGTAGGTGGTGAAGGGGGTGTCGCTTTTCAGTGGAGATATTCGGGATTCGCTTGACTTGTGGATCAAATCCAACATTTCGGGGATTATCGATCTAGGTAAGGGTGTTCGCTTTAAGTATTGGGTTAATCTTTTAGTTTGGATTTTGTTGCTTTGATTTGGTTAGTGACTAAGGTGTGTTCATGGACTCGAAGGCTAATCAAGCGATAGGAGGGGTTGGATCGGTAAACCCAACCCCTAAATTCAAGAAGAGGGCTGTATCTGCGGTTCGAGATTGGCCACCTGGGTGTGGACCAGCATCTGAGCAGGAGTGTAGACAGTTAGCGGTAGTGTCGATTAACGACAGTGTCGACGTAGATAGTATCGTGTTATGAGTAATCAGGTGTGTACTCTTACACACTTCGTATGTTAATATGTTAATATCTTGTATATTGTCAAAAGCCGAAATAATTGTGGAAATGGATATGTTACCCTTGTGGGTAAAAGCGAGGACTCCGGGTAAGTCCATTCTGATGGCTAACGTTAATTGCCTCTGTTAAATCTACATATGCCATGTTACATTACTTGTGAATGCTAAGCATGATTATTTTACATTGAAAAGCATGTTCATAAAATGGGAATGATCAGAGGAGGGGGAAGATATGATTATTAGACTGTCACCAGTGGTTTGGTACCACACAGTGGGTTGGCCCCACTTCTCGTTATTTTGTGACTAAGTCTCAGTGGTTTGGTACCACATATGTTATTTGTGACTTTGGGTCACCAGTGGTTTGGCACCATCAGTGGTTTGGTACCACATGCATTTATCTTTGTGACTCGTCCCAGTGGTGGGTTGGCCCCACACTATATAAAAAGGGATCGTCACCAGTGATTTGGTATCACAAAGTGGGTTGGCCCTACGTATGATTATTTGTGACTACGATCACCAGTGGTTTGGTACCACATATGTTTATTTGTGACTTTGGGTCACCAGTGGTTGGGCACCACCAGTGGTTTGGTACCATACAGGGTAGAATTGGGAGTTCTGGATGGCTAGGTCTTGGGTTGCATGACATACATACTTGCTTATGAAACTGTGTAAGGGCTTGTTATCTTCGGGATGGGGAATTGCACACTGAGTCTCGGTGACTCACCCCTTCCTTTACATTTTGCAGATAATCCCTAGATCGCGGATATAGAGCCGGGATGGACTCGAGGTGGCCATGCTCAATAGTTGGTTTTATTTTAATGGTTAAATTTCGGATTTACTTTGCTTTAAATTTTGGGTTTTCAGTTATGTAAAAAAACCATCTATATTTTGCTTTAGGTTTATTTATTCTGTTAAATACTTTTGAATTTGTGTTAAACATCAAAGTGTGATTAAAAGGAAAAGAATCTATAAAATGAATGTTTTCACAAAATTTAATGGTTTTCGGGACTTTTCCAAAACTTTACCATCGGGTAAATAAGTGAACTTGTAACAACGATGAGTTAACTCGATTTTCTTTAAAACAACCTTTGAAATGATTTTAGCAATTTACCTAACTTGACTTTGGTTTCCATAAGATAAAGCGTTTTCTTTACAATTTGACTCAACAACTTGTTTTCCAAAAACGATTTTTCCCTGTGACATGCCAGATTTGGTTGTAGCAGTTTGACCGGGTTTGGGGTGTTGCACCACCTCCAACAACCGCCTGTCACCAGAATTTTCCCCCATTTTTCTCTAGTACTTAAAAATATAAGTTGCTATAACATTTTTACTAAATTAAAGGTTTTTCAATAATTTTTTATATCGTTCATGATAAATTGTTCATTTTTTACGCAGATATCGGAATAGATCCTAATTCTCTTATAAATCATGATAACCACATTGCAAAGTTTGTACACAATATGGTAAATTTTTGACCAATTGACATTTAAAAATTTACAGTAATTAGTATTTTTAACGAGAAATAAAACATATTATTTTTATTATTTCTGCAGGAATGGTACTGGGTTGTAGATCTCGACTCCATGATTAATGATATTTTCCCGATCAGAGGGTTTTGTCATTTTTAAATGTCACGGGGTTTGGGGTAGCTGCGTACATTCAGATTGCTGACTTACGGGCCAATTTAATATAAACCCCAGTGGAATGATGGTGCCGGGAGACAGACATATTCCACCTCCCGTGTGGGGGAGATAACAATAACACTGTAAGTCGTAGCAGTCCAACTGAGGCTATCTATTAATGGAGAAGCAGTGACCGAGCCGGGAAAAGTGCTCGACCGTGGGGCATTTCTGAGTGATTACTAGGAAGAGTGCCCACCGATAATGAGGAAGGAAAATTAACCAAGTTGAGTTTTATGTGGTTAAGAAACTTAAACATCTATCAAGCCGTCCAAACAAAGATGGTATTATGTAGGAACATGTGTAGGAACGCTTATTCTACAATTGATAGGTGGGGTATTGATGCTGAACATAAATAAGTCCAAATTATGTACCTTCCCTAACTATTGGAAGACTTGGCCCAAGCCTGGAATTATTGCTAGGGCTCTCTAGTATTGTCATGCTTATATCGCATGATTTTTTGAGCGATAAAGCTATATACGAAGACCATAGGTTGTTGTTGCCTTCTACTACAGTCGTGGGCCTTATACCAGATGGCATTTCTCACATCAATGAGCCACCAACCGCGGGTGTGGCCACTCATAAATAGGTGATTGGTATTTTGACTTTACCTTTTGTTTCTTAATTGTATAGTATAGTAATTTTTACATGTAAAAAATAATCCAAAATATGAATGTGTATTTCAGATGGGAGACGGTACCAGGAACTGGACGATCAGAAATTATGTCCGTATACCACCAGATGATAGAGGCTCATTTTGGGGATAACGTAAAATACGCTTCCGATTTTTTTTTTAAAATACAATATTTGCAAAAAAATTAACTTAGCTAAAAATGTCTACTCTATATTGTGCAGTTTCTATGGATACCGTATTTGAAGGAGGAAATTGCGACCCTCATGCCATCATGGGTTCATGAGCAACAAGCTTTGTTTGTAAAAAAACGTCTACTCTATATTGTGTAGTTTCTATGGATACCGTATTTGGAGGAGGAAATTGTGATCCTCATACCATCATGGATTCACAAGTTGCAAGCTTTGTTTGTGAAAAAATGTCCCATTGATTAATTTCCATATGGTCGAGTGGCACGCAACGGATCGGGTCTTGAGACAGTTCGGTTGCATGAAACCTATCTAGGACCCTCTACAGGACTTCGAAGAAATACACGGGATAGAAAAAAAGAGTCGGGATGCCATAAATTGGGTAAACCAACATATTCTGTACATTATTCTGTGGATCGCCTGACCTGAGAGGCAACCCCCTTGTTTGTCTCAGAGACAGTGTTCTTTCTTACGTGCCAATACGTAGCTTGGTACGCGACAAATGGGATGCCCTTCATATTCCAGGGTCGATACATGGTGATCCTAGAACACACGCAACTGAAATCTTCTCAATGGCTACAAACGAACACACGATCACTCCGTAACTGAGTTCCACTGTTCGAGAAAGACAGAATCTGCCTTAAACCCCGAGCCCTAATATACGACATCTTCACTGTATACCACCATCCTCAACAGCAACCTCCTTTGCTCGAGGAGATATTTAGCGACAACCCTGAGCCTCAACATTCGGCATACTCTGGGTCATCCTTATACCAACCAGAGCTCTAGGGGCAACTACATACACCTACCGTGGAAGATATTTTTGGCTCAGCCCCTCCGGTATCGTAATACCCCGTCACACTTGATGGTAGGGTATATGATTATTTTGTTTTTTTTAGTACTTAAGTACAATCACCGAGGTCGAATCGAGCATTTACCAATCCCCACATGCAGGTGCACCCTTTCGTCGACGAAGATAGCCCGACCTTTACACTCTAAGGTCAGGGACGTTGTCGGGGTCTAGACAATTCTGATTTTTAGTAATTATTAACTTTGTACATATTATTCCAATACGAAAAAAAATATTTTAACATAATATTTTGTTTGCATAGATGACTACAAAATATTAAGTATAAAAAAATTATAATTCGACCAACCAATAATATTGACCAATATTGATTTACATATAAAAAATATGATTTTTTTATACACTTGATATACGAAAAAAAATCCAACAGCAAATAACATGGACCAACATTGATTTGCAAATAAAAAAATACAAACATTTTGAATAGTAATTTTTCCAAAGTTAGTCATCTTTTGCTTGAATTAGGTCTACATTGCATTTAGTAATTTTTACCATGTTCGCCCACCATATTCTTTAACTGTAACCGGTCTACACGGTTCGCCATCTATGACGGAGAAAGTCATTCGACCTTTGATGGCATAACCTTTACGGTTCACATGACAATATATAATTCAACTTCGTTAAAACATGATAGTATATAATTCAACCCCGAAACTCGGTTATACACTCCCAAACACTCCTATCTGCAATCCACTACATCACACCCATTTGATGACACACTCCCAAATACAGTATCCCCATTTGATGGTACACTCCCAAACACTCCCATTTGATGGTACTCTCAACAATTTTTTTCCATCCATTTACAATACCACAACCCAAAGAGCTTCCATATATATATATAGACTAATGGGGTGTCAGCAATCAATATCCTAGCACCCCAATTTGTTTAAAAAATTTGGTAACAATGTCTTAGCACCCAAATTTTTTTAATTTTAAAAGGGGTGTCGGCCATTGGTGTGCTAGCACCTAAAAAAATATTTTTTAATCTAATAAAGGGGTGTTAGCCATCAGTGTGCCAACACCCTAAATTTTTTTCAAATACTGGTATAAACATATACCGGTATGATATGGGGTGAAAAAAAATAAAAGAGTGCCGACCATCTAGTCCTAGCACCCGAAATTTGTTTTTAACACCTGACACAATCATCAGGCAATAATTGTGTAAAAAAATGCTAATGCAAGTCATTTAGTCCCCCACCTAATTTTACTGTTCATTTTAAGTCTTTTGGGTGATTGTTTTTGTGCCAAGTCATATATGTAAATAATTATTGCCAAGTCATATATGTAAATAATTATTTTTAGGTCATTTGGGTAAAATAGCTGCAAATATTCATCAATTTAACAAACAAAGAACATAAATTGAATAATTTGAAATGTGCCAGACCCTATCCCTGAAGATATTTCATCGCATAGCGTATTCATTAGGATTCAACAAGTTCTTTTGTTAATCAAAGGATAGTAGTGAACAATTAAAAACAAACAAATTAAACTCTCAACTAAAATTGAAGAAGAAGAAGAATATTTGTGAAAAGTGAGAAAACAAAATGTTTGAAAGTGAAGGTAAACAATTTATAGTTTGAGTGAGTTTGAAGTGCAGTCATGCATGATATTTATAGAAGTTTTACTGGCTAAAAATAGGGTCTTTTTACCCAACTAACCTTAAAAATAGATATTCACGAAAATGCCTCAAGTTGAAAAGCTATAACGAAAATAACCTGAAATCTACAATGCCGGGCGGTGCTGGCACTCCAATGGTCGACACCAAAGTCAATCACCGTGTAATGATTGCTTGTTGATTGAGTCGGAGTTTTGAATTTTTTTTTGGTGTCAGCACTACAATAGTTGGCACTCGTATGTATTTTTTTGAGTACTTTTTTTTAAAATATCGGTATTTCCCAGTTAATTTTTTATTAGGTGCCAGCATCTAGGTGGCCAGCATTAGGAAAAAATTCAATTTTTATTTTACGATATTTTTTTGTGTCAACCATCACTCAGATTAAAAGTTTTTTTTGGTGCTAGCCTTCTTTCCATCAACACCGGTGTGGTTTTTATTTTTATTTTTTTTGCCAGTGTGCATAGGTTGTCGGGATTGGTGACCATTTGGTTCTTCTTCGAGCTTTGGACAATGTGACTCCTAAGCCTTCAATTACATGAGAAGAGAGATTTTGAAGAAAATAACACAATATCAGTAGAGAAGAAGCACTGAATATTTGAGAAGAAAAAGAAAAAGATTTTGAGTTTAGTTTATTAATTATAGTACTTAGTAGACAAATGAAACAAGAGAAGACGATGAAAAAAATAGTTTTATAAGTAATTGCATTAATAAATTTAATTAATGATCTTTTTATGGTTTCAAGGTAAAAAAAATTAAAGAAATTTTATGGTTTCAATAGGAAAAAAAAGTTGTACATGGAAAAAAAATTCCCCCTTCTCTCCATTATTACTTTTCTTAAAGTGCATTAATTAATTTTTAATTCCCATGTACAACTTTTTTTCTCTCTTAAAAGTTAATTAAGAACCTTAAAAGTGTTATAAAATAAAGAGAGATGGAGAGAATAAAGAACAAAGAAAATATGAAAGCAATATAGAACGTACTTTATTGATTAAAAGGATGATTACAATGCTTCATTAGAGTCTCTATTTATAGGATGATTACAGTCTCAACTTGCCTCATGCATTGCAATTATTTCTGCATGATATGAAGAAGCAACAACTAATGTTTGCTTTGTTGAATGCCATGATATGGCAGTACCCCCACATATAAACAAATATCGTGTTTAAGATCGACCTTTATGTGGATCTGATAAGTATCCAAATCAGCATAGCCGACTAATAGGGATTTTGAATCATTTGAATAAAATAACCCCATATCAATGGTCCATTTGAGATATCTAAATACATGTTTAATTCCATTCCAATGTCTACGTGTTGGAGAAGAATTAAATCTTGCTAACAAGTTTACAACCAAAGCTATATCAGGTCTTGTGTTGTTTGCAAGATACATCAATGCCTATATGACACTTAGATATGGTACTTCAAGGACAAAAAACTCTTCATCATTCTCGCAAGGATGAAATTGATCTTTATTCACATCTAATGATCGTACAACCATCAGAGTACTCAATGAATGTGCTTTATCCATGGTAAAATTTCTTTAATATCTTTTCCGTATAAGTTGATTGATGTACATGAATTCCATATTTCCAAGATCTTTCATCACAAATTCTTTCCTTAAACAATTTATTGTATTTTGAAGCTCTTTAGGAGTTCCAATAATACTTAAATCATCAACATAAACAACAATTATCACAAAATCTAATCCAAACCTTTTTATAAAGACACATAGACAAATTGGATCATTTTTATAACCTTCTTTTAACAAGTATTCACTAAGATGATTGTACCACATACGTCTAGATTGTTTTAATCCATATAAAATTTTCTTTAATTTGATCGAGCAATTTTCCTAACAAATGGTCACCAATCCTGACAACCAGAGCATACTGGGAAAAAATAATTAAAAAACACATTAGTGCAGACGGTGAGAAGGCCGACAAAAAAAAATTAATCTGACTGTAACACCCCTTACCCATGTCCGATGCCGGGACCGGATACGAGGCATTACTATCCTTCACCTTACTTAAACATGTATTAACAAGCTATAAAATTTCGTTCCAATTTGAAAACTTTCTTTTTGTGGTCATGACATTCATCTCATGGGCCTACGAGGCCATAACCATACATCCCGATGGTTTCGGAGATCGACCGGAAACTTTTACTCTCTTTAAATTTTTTTGTCTAAACAGGGGTCACACACCCGTGTGACCTGGGACACGCCCGTGTGGGTAGGTCGTGTGGTCTCACACGTCCATGTCCCTAGCCCATGTACAATTTATATTTATTACAACCTACAGGGGTTTTCACATGGCTTGACACACGCCCGTGTCAATGGCCCGTGTCCTTCACACGGCTTAGACACGCCCGTGTCTTCTACCCGTGGAGCTCCCTGACTATGACATCATCAACCTTTAATTAGCATACAGCCAAAGCACACGCTCGTGTGGCTAGCCCGTGGTCGACACTGACTTAAATCACTGACATGCAGGGGACACACGGCCTATTAGCACACCCATGTGGGTTGACCGTGTGTCACACACGGCCTAGACACACACCCGTGTGGATACTTGAAGGCTATTTTCTAAGCCAATTGCCACCCTGAAAATCATAATCATTCATATACCCAATCCAACCACTCAAATACTCATCGAAAATATGAATAACAATGCATAACTCATTATCAATTGATGTATAAACTTAGTAAATATTGGCCAATCTCTTTAGCCATATAAAAAAAATGATAATAACCTAATAGCCAACACTTTGGCTCCTCTTAGGACTTACATCAAGATGAAATAATTCCTATACATGCCATACTTAATAAAAACAACTTGGCTATACCAAAAGAGTGATTGATAGTGTGCTCCGAGCTCTACATCAATGATCCACGAGTTAGCTTGGCAAGACTGCGAGGAAAGCAGAAGGGAGAGAGGTAAGCATATAGCTTAGTAATTTTGCATGAAACTCATATAGCAATATTTAACTCATTATAACTCATCCATTTTGAGTTAAGGACAACATAAAACTCAAGTGCATGGCTTACTTACTCCTCACATGGTACATAATAATTTCATACTTGCATTATAAACATGGTACCTGTGTCACTTGATCACATATATTAGTACATTTTACTTATGCAAAAGTAAACTCAACTTTCATCTTTCTTAACATGAAAAATGCTTTATATTAATCTTGTATAACTTAACTTAGTGCATCTTTACTTACTTGACTTCTTGTTGCCTCTTTCGAATTTAGCTCTTTTACCCGTTGAATTTCCTGGAATAATGAGGATACTCAATTTCATCAAACATGTACCTCGATACCAATCCTATATCCCGAATATGGTCTTACATGGATTAGCCTTATGATACCGATGCCATATCCCAGATATGGTCTTACACGAGATTCCTTAACTTGATGTCGATGCCATGTCCCAGACATGGTCTTACATGAAATCTTCCTTTGGTACCGAAGTCATGTCCCAAACATGGTCTTACACGGGACTTTTCTCATATGGTGTTGATGCCATGTCCCAGACATGGTCTTACACGAGACCTTCCTTATTCGATGCTGATGCCATGTCCCAAACATGGTCTTACACAGGATCTACGTTCGGTGTCGAGGCCATGTCCCAAACATGGTCTTACACAGGATCTACGTTCGGTGCCGAGGCCATGTCCCAGACATGGTCTTACACGGGCTTTCCTTGTCTCATGCTATGATATTAGTATCCTCCATATTCCGAGACTTCAACCGGGACTTTCTCATACATATTCTCATTTACTTTTCTCATCATAATATCAATAATTTAACTTCATAGAAATAATGTACATCATACAACATAATAAGTAATTTAATGAGAATACATGTAAATCTTTAATTCATACAAACTTACCTTGGTGTTCAAAATGTATGTAGATATGCAATTTAGTCCTCGACTTTGTTCTTGCCTCGGTTTTGATCCGGACTTCGTATTTCTTGATCTATAATAACAATTTAGCTCATTTTAATCATCACATTAATAAAAGCATTTCAATAATCATGCTTTGGCAAAATTACTATTTTGCCCCTAGACTTTGGCAAATAACCATTTTGCCCCTCGGAAATTAATTCTAATCACATTTCTACCTTCCACAAGCCTAGGTGAACATTTTATACTCTTATAGTTATCATCAAAACTCACTATTTCACATACTTACTACAAATTTATAACCTTTTCATCAAGGTTCAATTAGGTGTTTTCAAGACAACACCTTTCATAAAAGTTGTTCATGTAGCAACTAAGACTCAATTTCTTCCATAGCAACTAACAATGATAGCTCTCATGGAAAAACTCTAAACTTTTCACCATATTACACAATAGTCCCCTCATTTGAAAGCTTAAGCTCTAGGGGTTTCAAAAGTGCAACTATTTTCAAGAAAAGATCACTAAAACACTTACTAATGAAGAGGTGAGTGTGCTGAAATTTTTTTGAAGCTTTCAACCCCTATTTTTTTGCATATTTCGGTGGAAGAAAATGAAGAAGAAAGATGGACATCATCTTTTCTTTATCAATTTAATCCACCAAACATCACTAACTTTGACCAACTTGGTCAATTCTTATCCCCTGTGGCCGGCCAAGCCTATATTGGGGGTCTAGTTGCCTTTCAAGGACCTCCAATTATCAATCTATGGCTATTTGGTAACTTTAGCTTATAGAATGAAACTTTCACACTTTATGCGATTTAATCCTTTTTCGCGATTAAGCAATAAATCGCTAAAATTAACGTACCAAAATTTTCATGTAATTTTAAAATCATGCTTAACACATAAAATAATATGAAAATAATTTTCCCTAACCTTGGATTAGTGATCCCAGGATCACTGTTCCGAGTAGCCTCTAAATCGAGCTATTACACTAACACAAGTGCCGGCCATCACGGCGCCGACACAAAAAAATACCGAAAAATAAGACTTGAATTTTTTTATTAGTGTTAGCTACCTGACGTCGACACATAATAAAAAAATATTTTTTGAACTAGGAAATACTTTTATTTTTCAAAAAAGGACACAAAAAATTACATATGAATGTTGACCATTGCAATGCCGACACCAAAAAAAGTTATTTTTTAAACCCCAACCCAATCAGAAAGCAATCGTTACACGATGATTGACTTTGGTGTTGACCACCGGAGTTCCGACATTGCCCGACACTGTAGATTTTAGGTCATTTTCGTTATAGTTTTTCAACATGGGTCATTATCGTACATATTTATTTTTTTGGGGTTAGTTGGGTAAAAAAGCCTAAATATGGCAAAGGTAAGTGTATTGAATTAACTAAAAATAATTTAAAAATGGTTCAATGAATACGAACTTGACTAAAAATAGCTTCAATAAGTTATGTTGTTTTTAGCTTGGCTAACTATAGATGTAAGCTTTGTGAAAAGTGAGAAAGCAAAGAGCTTTTGAAAGAGAAGGTAAACAATTCATAGGTTGATTGAGCTTGGAGTGCAGTCATGCATGTTATTTATAGGAGTTATACTGGCTAAAAATAGTAAAGGTAGGTGAATTGAATTAGCTAAAATAGTTTGAAAATGGTTCAATAAATCTAGACTTGATTAAAAATAACTTCAATCAATTACACTATTTTTATCTTGGCTAAATATATATGTTACTAGTTAAGAAGTTTAATTTTCTTAAACTTTAAAAAATTTCATAAATAGAAGTCTAAAAACAAATTACCTCATATGTACATTACATTAGCTTTTTGGGTCCAATGAACGATTCCACCCTTTCATTTTTTTCTTACTAATCCAATAAAGTACAATGGCTTATGAATAAGGGTCTGAAGGTCTTTCTTTAGGAATGTGAGATTTGGTTCCTTTGAAATATCTCACATTTTCCAACAACCCCCACATATTTCAGAAGGACTAAGGTTAAAATTTTATCTAAGTAGTCGATATAATGCAATAATCCTGGTGTCTTTTGAACTATGAACCAAAACTTTTGAAAAATGAGACATAATTTACTAAATAATTGGTGAAACAAGTTTCTATGAACCAATTATTCAATATGCAAATTAACATTCTCATTTATCCCATAATATCTGTGATTCGTTCTTCAACACAGTTGTGTGCTAATAGGTTATGCATGCGCTTAGTTTCAATGAGTGCTCTAAATATTTAAAAAATCTCATAGAAGTGACCCCACTTCACATTCATATAGGTCAATCCATCAATTGTATTTTTTTTCAGATCAATACACCATTTATAAATGATATGAATTTGATTAAGAGTTTTTACTCATCCTCACCATCCATGCACTTTTTGTTTTAGCACTATTTACACAATATGAGGACATAATCTTATAGTGCTTAATAGGTCAACTAATGACTTCGACTTACCCATATAAACTGAAATTCATGGGATCTTCAATCACATAGGTTGTGTTCCCATCATTGTTGACCTCATCCTTTGGCAGTAGTCTCAGTTCCCTCGTTGTTTCATTTATTAGTTTCTTCTTCAAAGGTTTAGTTAGAGGATCGACCAAATTCAACTCTAACTTTACATAATCAATTAATATGACTCCATCATTTTGCAGTTGCTTAATCACATCATGTCTTAGATGAATATATCTATTTTTTCCATTGAAAGTTTTATTCTTTGCAATGACTATTTTCGATTGGCAATCACAATGCATGAACACAGAATTTGTTGGCTTCGTGCCCAATAGAATATTTGTTAAGAAGTTTTTCAACCATTCAGCCTCATTATTAGCCAACTCCAGAGCAATAAAATCCGACTCCATAATAGATTTTGCTATGATTGTTTTGTTGATCTCCATGATATAGCATCACTACCTAGGGTGAATATGTAATCACTAGTGAATTTAGTCTCATCTAAATCTAAAGATCCAATTGGCACACTATATCCTTCTAATACAATGGGAACTCCACTAAATAAGATACCATAATTCATGTCACTCTCCAAATATTTCACAGGTTTAACTATAACAACCCGTTGTTTATGATTTAGTTATGTTTAGTAGACATAATTTCATTATATGAACCAGACTTCTAATAATCTGTGCATACTTTGATTGAGCAATAGACTCACATTTATTTTTCCTCAATTGAGAGCTAGCATAATTAGGAGTACTTATTAGTTTACAACAAACTGTCTAACCTTCTTTAGAAGTTTCTAACATAATATATAAATTTTTTTCTTATGATTTAAACACCTAATTTACCATTTGCTTCCCCATGCCTTTCATGTCAAATTTGCAATCAAGATATCTCTTTGTCACAAGTACTAACTCATAATTAGTACTGAAAATCAATATAGCATCCACATTGTAACATCCTGAAAATGGGCCTATGCATTTTTGATTTAAGTATACGAAATGGCATGTCTTGTGTGTTATGAATGTATTATGAACATTTTTGGAAACTTGGAAATGGTTTAGAAATGTTAAGTTTCAAAAGAGGAAAGTGAACATTTCTGGAAACTTGGAAATGTAAGAAATGTTAAGTTCAAAAGAGGAAAGTGAACATTTCTGGAAACTTGGAAATGTAAGAAATGTTAAGTTTAAAGGAGGCAAACGAACATTTTTGGAAACTTGGAAATGTAAGGAAACGTTTTAGGAAAAGTTAAGTTCTGAGGTTAAGAGAGGGAAGTAAAGCAAGGTGGCCTTAAGAAAATTTATGGGTGAAATATGGCATACAAATGGGCTTGGAAAAGTGGCTTGGAGGCGCCACTTAGGGCCTCTGGAGTTGACGCCACAAGCAGGTGCAATTGGGCTTGGGTTCGAGTCACTTGGGGAGCAAATAAAAGAATTTTATTTTGGTGCCAGGAACAAGAGAAGTGGACGGCATTAAGGCTCTATAGGGAGGTGTTTTATTGTTGTTAAAATTCGGCAAATAGATGGATAAATGATGGATTTTTATTGATATTTTTATTAAGAGATAAGAAATAATTATTGGATTAAGTTTTAGGTGATAATTAAAGTGATAAAGCTATCAAAATAGAAGAGTGGTGGCCAAGTAAGGGATTCTAAGCTAGTAAATTCGGCTATAAAAGGAAAAGAGAGGCCATTCAGCATTATTTTCTCTTCCTTGATAACCTCTGCCGAATTTCCCTTCTCCTTATTTCACCATTGCCGAATTCTCTTAAGCAACTATTCTTTTCTTCTTCATTCTTCTCCTCTCAATATTCCAAAAGCCGAAACTTGTGTGACTATTCTCTAGGCCTTAAGCCGAATCTTTGAGGACTCAAGAAAAGGGGGCTGTCGATTACAAAGATTAAGGGTAAGGTCAGTAGTTATCGATTTCCATTCTTTTTCTTCTAAGATTAAAGCCGAAACTAGGAAATCTAACCCCATTATTGCGTTAGTCGAAACTTGGAAAGAAGGCTCTTCGGGTTTTCTGCCATTGTCGACAACTTCATAAGACAAGTCAACTATTTCGGGATTTAAGAATCTAAGGTAAGTCATATTTAACATTCGGCTAAGGGTTATTTGTTGTGAATAAATGTTAGAAATTGATCTAACATGAAGTTATAGGGATTTCGACAGACATCTAAGGCAAGGAATACTTTCGGGATTTACTAAGTGTCGACTACAAGGAAGGAGAAGTTCTTTTTCCGAAGGTACACCATGGGCCGCGTGTTCCCTAGTTATTCGGTGAGTTTCGGGATTTAAAATCCACAAGGTAAGTGTCTATAGCATTCGGCCAAGGCTTATTTTGATATCTAGATCTATTTCATAATTGTTTAAAAAGCCGAAACTAACCTGGGATGTGATTTAATGTCTGGCCGAATACAAGAAGGAATACAACAAAGTTTCGGGACTTGATTCTTAAGTCAATCGGCAACAAGGTAAGTTTTAGTGTACTAATCATACTAGGATTTGGATTTATGGCCGAATGGCTCTTTACTAAGTATTAAATGATTGATTAAATGTAGAGATCTAAGATCTAAGGCATTAGATCAAGCTTTTCAGGATTTGGATTGGAAACCTTAAGCGAATCAGGTGTGTACCTCACACTATTTCTTGATATATTTATGGCAATAATTAATATGTATGTGACTATAAGAATGTGTAAGAATATGGCTAAGGTACCATGTAATGGTACAAAAGTACTCAGGTACGTTTCCTACTCCTACTAGGAATATGAAATTATGTTATATATGTAACATGTGAAAAGTGATAAGAGTGTGAAATTATGTAAGATGCATGATATGAATGATATGGGGCATTCGGGTTATATGAAAGGGGAAGTGAATGTGGTGACCTAAGACCACGATATCTGAATGTGGTGACCTAAGACCACGATATCTGAATGTGGTGACCTAAGACCACGATATTTGAATGTGGTGACCTAAGACCACGATATCTGAATGTGGTGACCTAAGACCACGAATTTTATAAGGGCGATGAGCACGTCGACTGCAGCGACTGCCTTCGATGGTGTGTAGCGGATGGAGGGTTGACTTATTAGTCCCTACGGTGTGCAGGTTGGTACGGGTGATGTGTAGCGGATGGCTTATAGGTTTGGATTCGGGTTTGCATCATTACTTTATATCTGTTATATGAATAAGTATATGATATGACATTGTATGCCTGAATTGTTAAGTTATAGTGTTGGTTACACATTGAGTCTGTTTGACTCACCCCGTTGGGGAATATTTTCTTCCAGGTGATGATCAATAATGGACCGGGTCGGCAGGAGCTCAAAGGTGGCCATGCACAGCAAGGAATTTAATTAATTTGGATTTTTATTTTATTTAGTACTTTAATTTAATTTTTGGAATTATTTTGATGTAATAAGGCCATAGTGAATTATTTTATTTCTGTTTTATTTACTATGTTACGAAATTTCAATTATTAAAGATTAAGTCAATTTATTTTAAGATAAACCTTAATTATTTGTCACCTGAAATAAATAGGTTTTCAATATAAAATAAACTCTTTTTCAACTCAAGCCCAACCCAAAACAAACTTTCTTTCAAAACACACAAGTTTTCCTAAGTAACAAAAGAATTTTGAACCGGTTTACATCGAGGAACATACCAGATCCGGTCAAGGCTCGTAGGCCGGGTTTGGGGGTGTTTCAATTTGGTATCAGAGCCCAGTTTCAAACCCTCGGCCTAGGGTTTAAGGCCCAAAACGTTTTCAAATCGAGCCCAAATGAGTTTTTGAAGATAAGCAGGTTTTCTGGCATGACACCTAAGTCTCCGACCCGAAGTCCACCAGGTAAGTACCCCTAACCTTTGTGTGAATTATAGTATGAATTGTAGAAGGGTAGAACTGGAATGGCACGTAGAGTAGTATGATAAGTATTTGGAACCCTAGGACTAGTTTACCCCAACTATTACATAAGACTTAATGACTAATTAAACAAACCTATGGCTAAGTCGCCGAGTTAGGGTGTGGCAACCATTGTGCGCATGTCTAGGATTGGAACCGGAAGAGGCTGGTATTTAAGCAGTCTTAGTGACTCACCTCCTCTTCGCAGGAATCCTACCTGGTGCGTAGCTTCGGTTCACCCTAACCAAGAGGACTTATTCATAGGCTAAACCCCTAACTAAAACCCGAAAGGGATTAGCCACATTTTTATGGAAACCCTAGTTTTAAAATGACTAAATTACCTTTTTGATTTATACAAGCTATCCCATAAAATTTTTCTGAAATATTTCTTGATTTACAAAATTACTAAAATACCTCTGGTGGTAAAGTTACAAAAATGCCATTGGTTTATGAAATTTCCAAAATACCCACAGTTCTTATTAAAAAAAAATTCATTACTTTATAACAAGTCCAAAAACTCTACTTCTGAGAAATATTAAAATACTCCAACTTGGAAAATTTACGAAATTGCCCCTAACTTACAAAATTACGAAAATGTCCCTGATTTCCAAAATTTTTGCAACATCACTGATTTGGAAAACAAAATTCTCAAAAATAACCCTCAAGTTTTATAAATTTTGAAATACCCCTGAATTATTAAACTTTACAAATCTACCCTGATTTGTAAAAATTTACTGAAATACCCCTGGAATTTCAAAATTTCCAAAAATACCCCGGGAATGCAAAATTACCAAAATACCCTTATTGACAAAATCCACAAGGAACCCTATTTTTGAAATTTTTTTTTACAAAAATACCCCTGTAGGGCAAATTACGAAAATACCCCTGGGTAGTGGAAAAAACAGCAACAATGAAAACTACAACATTTCTCTGAATGAACGAAAGTTCATAATTGATTGATGAATGTATGAATGTAAAGACTGTATGCATGTATGAATACGAAAGAACCACTTCTAAAATTCTTTTCATAAAACTTCTTCGCGGGTAATCAGTGGAATAAAGGCTAATTCATAAAATTTCTTAATTAGATTAAAGCACGATCGTAGAAATGAGCTCTAGGGGACGTGGTTCTGGAATACCTTAATTGCCTTGTTCGTTGTAAAGTCAGTTCGTTCTTATGTGGCTAGTAAGGTGTATGGAACCTTGATTGTAAACTAAGAGAATGTGCCTAGAAAGTATGATAGTTTCTTAAGATCAGAGTGCGCAGCAGTAGCGTAGTGTGGTGAGCTAGGAAGTACGACTGTTCGTTAGTAAGTAATTTCGAGGACGAAATTATTTTAAGGGGGTAGAACTGTAACATCCTGAAAATGGGCCTATGCATTTTTGATTTAAGTATACGAAATGGCATGTCTTGTGTGTTATGAATGTATTATGAACATTTTTGGAAACTTGGAAATGATTTAGAAAAGTTAAGTTTCAAAAGAGGAAAGTGAACATTTCTAGAAACTTGGAAATGTAAGAAATGTTAAGTTCAAAAGAGGAAAGTGAACATTTCTGGAAACTTGGAAATGTAAGAAATGTTAAGTTTAAAGGAGGCAAACGAACATTTTTGGAAACTTGGAAATGTAAGGAAATGAAAGGAAATGTAAGGAAACGTTTTAGGAAAAGTTAAGTTCTGAGGTTAAGAGAGGGAAGTAAAGCAAGGTGGCCTTAAGAAAATTTATGGGTGAAATATGACATACAAATGGGCTTGGAAAAGTGGCTTGGAGGCGCCATTTAGGGCCTCTGGAGTTGACGCCACAAGTAGGTGCAATTGGGCCTGGGTTCGAGTCACTTGGGGAGCAAATAAAAGAATTTTATTTTGGTGCCAGGAACAAGAGAAGTGGACGGCATTAAAGCTCTATAGGGAGGTGTTTTATTGTTGTTAAAATTTGGCAAATAGATGGATAAATGATGGATTTTTATTGATATTTTTATTAAGAGATAAGAGATAATTATTGGATTAAGTTTTAGGTGATAATTAAAGTGATAAAGCTATCAAAATAGAAGAGTGGTGGCCAAGTAAGGGATTCTAAGCTAGTAAATTCGGCTATAAAAGGAAAAGAGAGGCCATTCAGCATTATTTTCTCTTCCCTGATAACCTTTGCCGAATTTCCCTTCTCCTTATTTCACCATTGCCGAATTCTCTTAAGCAACTATTCTATTCTTCTTCATTCTTCTCCTCTCAATATTCCAAAAGTCGAAACTTGTGTGACTATTCTCTAGGCCTTAAGCTGAATCTTTGAGGACTCAAGAAAAGGGGGCTGTCGATTACAAAGATTAAGGGTAAGGTCAGTAGTTATCGATTTCCATTCTTTTTCTTCTAAGATTAAAGCCGAAACTAGGAAATCTAACCCCATTATTGTGTTAGTCGAAACTTGGAAAGAAGGCTCTTCGGGATTTCTGCCATTGTCGACAACTTCATAAGACAAGTCAACTATTTCGGGATTTAAGAATCTAAGGTAAGTTATATTTAACATTCGGCTAAGGGTTATTTGTTGTGAATAAATGTTAGAAATTGATCTAACATGAAGTTATAGGGATTTCGACAGACATCTAAGGCAAGGAATACTTTCGGGATTTACTAAGTGTCGACTACAAGGAAGGAGAAGTTCTTTTTCCGAAGGTACACCATAGGCCGCGTGTTCCCTAGTTATTCGGTGAGTTTCGGGATTTAAAATCCATAAGGTAAGTGTCTATAGCATTCGGCCAAGGCTTATTTTGATATCTAGATCTATTTCATAATTGTTTAAAAAGCCGAAACTAACCTGGGATGTGATTTAATGTCTGGCCGAATACAAGAAGGAATACAACAAAGTTTCGGGACTTGATTCTTAAGTCAATCGGCAACAAGGTAAGTTTTAGTGTACTAATCCTACTAGGATTTGGATTTATGGCCGAATGGCTCTTTACTAAGTATTAAATGATTGATTAAATGTAGAGATCTAAGATCTAAGGCACTAGATCAAGCTTTTCGGGATTTGGATTGGAAACCTTAAGCGAATCAGGTGTGTACCTCACACTATTTCTTGATATATTTATGGCAATAATTAATATGTATGTGACTATAAGAATGTGTAAGAATATGGCTAAGGTACCATGTAATGGTACAAAAGTACTCAGGTACGTTTCCTACTCCTACTAGGAATATGAAATTATGTTATATATGTAACATGTGAAAAGTGATAAGAGTGTGAAATTATGTAAGATGCATGATATGAATGATATGGGGCATTCGGGTTATATGAAAGGGGAAGTGAATGTGGTGACCTAAGACCACGATATCTGAATGTGGTGACCTAAGACCACGATATCTGAATGTGGTGACCTAAGACCACGATATTTGAATGTGGTGACCTAAGACCACGATATCTGAATGTGGTGACCTAAGACCACGAATTTTATAAGGGCGATGAGCACGTCGACTGCAGCGACTGCCTTCGATGGTGTGTAGCGGATGGAGGGTTGACTTATTAGTCCCCACGGTGTGCAGGTTGGTACAGGTGATGTGTAGCGGATGGCTTATAGGTTTAGGTTCGGGTTTGCATCATTACTTTATATCTGTTATATGAATAAGTATATGATATGACATTGTATGCCTGAATTGTTAAGTTATGGTGTTGGTTACACATTGAGTCTGTTTGACTCACCCCGTTGGGGAATATTTTCTTCCAGGTGATGATCAGTAATGGACCGGGTCGGCAGGAGCTCAAAGGTGGCCATGCACAGCAAGGAATTTAATTAATTTGGATTTTTATTTTATTAAGTACTTTAATTTAATTTTGGGAATTATTTTGATGTAATAAGGCCATAGTGAATTATTTTATTTCTGTTTTATTTACTATGTTACAAAATTTCAATTATTAAAGATTAAGTCAATTTATTTTAAGATAAACCTTAATTATTTGTCACCTGAAATAAATGGGTTTTCAATATAAAATAAACTCTTTTTCAACTCAAGCCCAACCCAAAACAAACTTTCTTTCAAAACACACAAGTTTTCCTAAGTAACAAAAGAATTTTGAACCGGTTTACATCGAGGAACATACCAGATCCGGTCAAGGCTCGTGGGCCGGGTTTGGGGGTGTTTCACACATATAAACAAATAATCACTAATTTACCATTAACGAGTTTTGTGTATGCACATTTATCTACTTTAACAAAAGGAAAAACCACCATTTACTAGTTTTTGATCAAATTTCTCATACAACTATTTGGGTGCTTATTTTAAGCCATATAAGGATTTGAAAAGTTGACAAACTTTTGATTCTTGACCTAAAACGACATAACCTTTAGGTTGCTTCATATAAATTTCTTCTTTTAAATCTCTAATAAAAATTATTTTAACATCCATTTGATGTATTAAAAGTTTATATAAGACCTTGTGCAACCAATCCAGCTTCATAATAAAATCATCAGGTATGAGTTTCTTTTAAAAATCCATTTGCAACTGATCGCCTCCAAACTTACGAAAGTTTATTGTAAAATTGTGCAAATAAAATATTTATAATGAAGTGTTGTATCTGCAGGCTAACATGTCAAATTGTAACAAAGTTTTGTGTTACAATAAAACACCAGTAAGTATTCTGAGGACCGTACCTATGGGATTATATAACACCCTATACCCGGCTTGTTTGCCAAGCCTGAATATCAGGATGCCACACCATCGTCTCATGCCATATATAATAAGAAAAAACTCATTCTAACGAAACGTCTTCCATTTTAGTATTCGTATACACTGTTACATGCTATTCACACATCAAATAGTCTTATAATAATAGTCTATCATCCATTGGGACCATTAAGCAAAAGTTCCAAAAGTATCACGTAGGTACGATACTTAAGGTGTGGTATCGGTACCGCTTGGAAAATCGATACCAAACTTGTATTTTGTTTCTTGCACAAAAAGCCAAAGTCTTAGAAATTATCGATACCTTTCGAAAAGTATCGATTGTTTTATCTCGAGTATCGATACTCGTGATAAGGTATCGATACCAAATTACGCTACTGACTTCCAACAGTTTCAAAAATCATGGAGGTATCGATATTAGAACCCGAATATTGATAGCTCTGCTTCAAACATAAAAATAACAATAATTACAAACATATAATTCATACCAATCAATGTCTAATCATCATGCATCATTCACTTCATCAAATGGGCACCAAAATGTTTGAAATAATTGTCCAAAACTTCATAATCAAGACTGAGCAAGAAACCAATAATTCAAATGTAAAGTCCATAAGTCCTAAGGCATAATAACCAGGTAAACAACCTAAAAGTCATAGAAAAACAAGCATATAATCTACCACATTGTCGTATTCTCGAAACATAAATGAATAGATAATAAACACCTATGAAGTAACACAAAGACTTGCTTGGACCACTCCTTAAGAACCACACCACTCACGCTGGCACATAACTAATCTGCAATGGGTAAAGAAGGGAGTGGGTGAGCTTAACAAGCTTAGTGAATACCTAGAACAACTACCATGGAAACAATTCAACAAGCATTGGTAAAGCATATAAATAATATAATTATAAGAGCCTCAACTTAGTTGACGCATTTTACATATTTTACATATTCAATAGCATATTTCAAGAGTCAACACATACACATTCATGCATATATCTCAAGACATACAAGCATACTTGCAATTTAAGATAATTTGACACTTGAGTTTATGAAATGTAAAAGTGGGCACTATCACTACTCATCGGATACACGGATCTCCAACACACCATATAGACTCATAGAGTCAAATATGTCCCATAAGTGAAGCATATAGCTAACACTCTCCTTATTCCCCCTCACATGTCTCGTTGAATGGAGCATAACTCACATTCCCTTATCCTTCCAACATGTCCCAGGGCCTCAACGCACAAAATCACTGTAACACCCGTGACCCTTATCCGTCGCCAGAATGGGTTACGGGGTATTACCGGATGAGGCACAAATTTCAATTAATCATAACAAAATTCTTTTCATACATATAACCAGTTACAAAGTTCATAAACAATAATATTGCATATACTAATTACCACATAACATGTGCATAAACCAATTAACCAACTCCATTCAGCATTTGAATGTTACTACATGTGATACCTAATTACCCATTAAAACATAACAAATCTACTATTCATATGGTCATAACCAAATGTATCATGAGTAATGATGTACTTTCATAGTATGCTTAAGCATTAACGTACAAAACTCAAATCTATTTAGCAAAATTTACACATAAGCATTTTTCATCAAATAGCAAAAGTTACTATTCATTTAGTCATTGAAATTACACTAGCCAAACATGTTAACTGAATAAGACCTATGATACATATGTTTACAAGTCAATGTAAAATAGCTATAACAAATATCATACACTTATAGCTAAACATGAATCAAACATATCATATCTTCCATTATCATTCACATCAAAAGTTAATCCAATTTCAATACCAATTGTCGAATACATCCAACCATCTTATCTAACACATCTCTTAGAATTTACATAGCCTAATCATTAAGACCAAACATATCTAACATTTAACCACGAACACATAAAACCAAGCTCATTACACACACATATATATATACCAAAACCGAATCTTATAGTCACTTACATCTTCAAATCAAACATGTTTTAAACCTACTAAAAGAACTATTTATAAGTCATACATATCTTTACACAATCAAGATATATAACCCAAAACACCATTCATACATATCATGAAACTTACTTACCAAATTATGCAAATACCATGGTCGAAATTACACAACTATTAACTAACTCAATATTAAATCAAACCATATAACCAAACACCAAGCACAAACACACCATGAAATATACTTCCATAATAAGCTAATACCATAACAGAATTCACATAAGCCCAAAATATCAAGATTTAGCCATTTTCGCATGGCATTTATATACATCACATTCATAGTGAACTCAAAAGGGTAACATAGCCTATACATGCCATAAACTTTAAGTTCAACTTCAAAAAAAAGAGTACCAAAATATTGATGATAGTGTGACGAGCTTCACCGACAATCCCCGAGCACGTAACGATCACCCAAAGAAAATCTAATCACAAGAGCAATCAAAACAACAAGTAAGCTTTAACAGCTTAGTAAGTTATAAGCAATTTAAAGAAAATCTATCGACTATTTTCTTAAGTATGATTTTTTTAAAAAAAAATTATAGATAAGGATTCATCAAATACTCATTTACTATACAACCGCAGAACATTTATTATTTCTCAAATTAATAGTCGAATCATATATAATAATTCATCATCATGTATTGTTCACATATTCAAGATCAAAATTAATCAAATGAACACCTTATACAAAATTCCACAAGGCCGAATCACATTTTGTAATTCATATAACAATCAATATGATTTTGTAAACATTTCCCCATATCAACTTATATAATCCAAACTATACATTTAAAAGAAATATTCCGTCCAATCCATAATTAATCACTTACACTTGATTTCAAATAACAACATCTCATAGTATCAAAACTTACCAAATTCGATCTTTGAATTGAAAATTAACTTGTATACTTAGTACTTGTTAACTGATTTCGCACATTTAGTGCTCGGTAATTAAATTTGCACACTTAGTGCTCATTGACCGATTTCGCACACTTAGTGCTCGGTAATTCAATTCGTACACTTAGTGCATAATGACCGATTTTGCACACCTAGTGCTCGGTATTTAAATTCGCACACTTAGTGCATTTTTCAAACTTGTTATTCATTTATATATATATACACACATAAGAATTAAACCTCAACTAAAAATTTACGAATTAACTTATTTCATCTCCATAACCAATATCACATTCGAGTGTACCAATGGCATATATGCATACCTCACATTCAACTATACTATACACATATATAGATATCACATTCGGCTATATCAATAATATATATACATACTTCCATTAAATTCATGTAGACCACTATAAATAAATCCAATTCAACATAATTGCTTAAAAACTTACCTCGAATATCGACAGATTGTATTTCTCGACTATTCAACTAACTTCGCCTTTCCCCGATCCAATCCCGATCCTTTTTGTTCTTGATCTAATAAATTTCAAATTTAGCTAAATCAAATATAATTCCATTGAATTTGTTCCAAATACACATAAATGGGCGAATTACCATTTTGCCCCTGATATTTTACGCTTTTTACAATTTAGTCCTTTTTGCACAAAACACAAATTACACAAAATTTGACCACACTTCTTTAGGGCCGAATATTCATAGTCTTATTACAAACTCATATATTTCATTTATTTACATTTTGACCCCTCAATTTATAAATTTCACAATTTAATCCTATTTAGGCATTTCTACCAAAAATGCCTTAATTAAACCTAACAATCTATCAACCTATATTTATTTTCCATCACTAAACACCAATTTCATCAAGCTATCAACAATCGCATTTCATGAATACATCATCAAATTCAAAAATTCCAACTTGGGCTAGCTAGTATTCAAAGCAACGATCTCAAAAACGTAAAAATTATCAAAAACCAAACTCAAATCACTTACCTATTTGAGCTTGCAAAGGCCGAATGTTTCCAAGCTTCTTTTCTCTCTTTTTCTCTCTTAGTTTCGGTCACTCTTGAGAAAGATGAACACTTTCTCTTTCATTTTTATTTTTATTCAATTATAATATATTAACATATATTGAATTATAACATAATATCATAAAATATAATAAACAATTTAAGTTACTATTACATGCACACCCACCCGGCCACTATGCATAATTTATGGCCAAATTGCTACCTAAACACTCTATAAAAGAAAACAAGCAAAATTCGGCCCTTACACATTAACGCTTGAATTTTCCCTTTTATGCGATTAAACCCCTTTTCACAATTAAGCACCAAAACAATCAAATTTTAAAATGAAATTTTCACACCAACAAATTCACACATTCAGAACACAGAAACTAATATTTAAATATTTTTCTGACTTGAATTCATGGTCCAAAACCACCGTTCTGATTAGGGTCAAAATCGGACTGTTACAATCACTGTACATATAGGTGAGTACTCACAATCCTATGGCATGCCAACTATATCAAAAGGTCTCAAGTGTCACAAGGTGTAATGCCCCGAATTTGGGCCTAGTAGAATTGGGCCTATTGGGGTTTGGGCTTTGGGTCTCATAAAATTTTTAAGTGAGAAAGAAAATGACAAATGACATGATGGCTTTAAGGGTTTAATGAATTTGGAGTGGCTAGGTATGTTGGAGAAGCTCTGGGTTCAAGTTTTGTGGTGGAGGATTCTTAATTTAATTAATTAAGGAATCAGGGTTGTGAGTAGTGGGCTTTTAAATAAAAATAAGTGAAAAATGGCACAAAGAAGCCTGTGGTGAAGTGGCTAAGGGACGCCACTAAGGTGTAGGGAGGTGGCTACATATGCACGCAGGGAGGTTTGAGGTTCGAGTGCTAGCTTAGTTTTATTTTGGAGTTTAATTTTAGGCTTCTAGAAGGCTGGAAGTGGCGTGTAGAGGGACTCTAAGGAGAGTGATGAGTAGAGAGAATTTAGGAGAAGGATAAGGGAGATATCATGGAGAAACATTAGGAGATGAGCAGTGGATGAAGTGGTGCCGAATTGGACTTTAGGGGTGGCTAAGTTCTGGCTATAGTCTATATAAACGTGCGTGTGTCGATTCTGGGGTCCTAGGTAATGCCGAATTTTCCATTCTTTTTCTTTCTTTTTTTCCCCCTCAATCGGTTCCTCCCATAGCCAAATTCTCCCAGTGCCGAAATCTCCTATAGCCGAATCCCTTTGTGCCGAATTCTTTTGAAGGGCTCTTTCGATTTTTAATACTTTTCTCTTCTCTCCCATTCTATTCTCTCATATCCGAATTCTCTCATTGCCGAATTACCACCATCTTTTCCTTGCCGAAATTCCTATTAGTGCCGAATTTTTGTGGTTGTTCCTCTATCACAAATCGATTGTCACTTACTCTCAGTCAAGTGTTAAAAGCCGAATGTAGTTTGGTAGCTATCTAGGCCGCAGGATCAAAAGGGGATTTGGTAAGTATTCAATTAACCTCTTTTGTACGTTTTGCTAAAAGCCGAAGGGCTATCTAAGTTTCTTGTCGTTAACCCTGTAATAACAAGGATAGGGTTCTAAGATCATGAGCATGGCAAGAAGCGTAAGCGAGTGGTAAGTGTACTCAACTCGATTATGGTTTAAGTAAATGGCCGAATGTGAGTATGATCTATAGGGGTGACTTGTGTGGATTATGAGTCACTCGAATTTTGATGGTGTATGTGTAAGTGCAGATCTAGGGGATACTCGTGATTAGTAGCTAAGGAAGGGCTATTAGAACCCGGTGGCACACGGTAAGGTTACGGTGAGGCTTTGGTTTTTGATAAAGTTTGTATTTAGCCTATGATTAATTGTTAAGTAATATCGAATGTAGGTTCATGACTAAGAGGTGATCGCAGCACGCGTTATTACCAGGTGTGTACAAACACTACACACACATGATGTTGGCAATGCCAGAAAGCCGAAAAGCCGAAAGTGGCTAAATGGGCCCGGTGGGCCCTGAGGCTAAGTTTGATGAAATTGATTGATTTGGTTATATGAATTGAGTCAGTCATGCATGTTACATGATCTGGAATTGTTTTGGGCCTAATAGGCCATATGAATGAGATCTGGGACTAATGGACGTGAAATGGGCTTAATGGGCCTTATGGGTCGTAGAAAAGTATGCTAGGGTTTTAATAGACTTTAGGCCTAGTTTTGAACAATTCTTAAACCACAAAGACTTAATCTAATAATTAAACATGTCCGTGGACAAGTCGTTGGGTTAGAGTGTGGCAATGGACATATGCATGTCTAGGATTAGATCTAGGGAGAGCTTGGTACTTAAGCGGTCCTAGCGACCCACCTCCTCTTCTCTGTGATCCGACCTGGTGCATAGTGTCTGTTCACTTTAGCCGTAAGGACTTGTTAATGGGCCAAAGTTCATAACTAAAACCCGAGGTTTGTAAAATTACTAAAATACCCTTAATTTGTAAAATTAATAAACTACCCCTGATTTGCAAAATTACCAAAATACCCCTGATTTGTGAAATTACCAAAATACCCCTCATTTGTAGAATTACCAAAATACCCTTGCTTTGGAAAATTACGAAAATACCCTTGTAGGGTAGAATTATGAAAATACCCCTGGGTAGTGAAATGACTAAAATACCCCTAGGTGCTTAATGTGTGAAAATGTGTATGTTGCATTCATGAGATATGTTGCACTTTGGTGGGTTTGATGATACGGAGGAAGGTATGTGAGGATCGCATAGTCGTTTGACGACCGTGGATCCACCGGTGGCTTTAAGCCCATTATATACTTAGTAACCTTGCTGCAACGTTTGAGTAGTGTCGCTGCTGGTGCTACCTTTGGAGTGTAGGGATGGGTGGGTTGATATTTATATCCCCATAGGAGTGTAGGGTTGGAAGGGAAATGGAGTGCAGGGTTGGATTTGGGATGGGTGCATTGCATTCATGTGATACTGATGTGATATGAGGTCATTGAGGGCTAAGGGCCAGGACCATCGTTTTTGATAGGGCTTAGGCCCAATGTGATAATTGTATGCTGATTGGATTACCAAGGGTCGTACACACTGAGTTTCGAAACTCACACCCTTTTTATTAAATGTTTCAGGTGATCCTCAATAGAAGCCTCGACGTGGAAGAGGACTTAGAGGTGGCCACACCGCAAGCAGTTTTTAATTAGTTTGAAAGACTTAATTTTAATTACTTTGTTTCTGTTGGATTGTAATAAGGCCTTGTATCTCCGATTTGACTTTAGCTTTTGAGTTTTGTTATTATTGTTTCAACTGTTTGGTTATTAAACTTGAATAAATTAATTTTTTTTAAAAGTCTAAACATGGTTTTCGAAATGGCTATAATTTAAAGACATGGGCTTTCAATCTAACTTAACAAGATTCAAGGATTTTGGGCTTTTAGGCTTTAAATTTTAACTTAGCAAAAATCATTTTGAACTATTTCTTTGATGTGACATTCCTAGATTCGGCCATAACGTTTGGGCCGGGTCTGGGGTTGTTACACAATGCCAAAAAAATCCGTTATTAAACACACATATATTGCTTAACAATTCTATACTCATTACCATTGCATACTTGCATCATAAGCACAATATTATCTCCAACAGTTAGCTTGTTTGACATGTTCATATGTATAATCCCATAATAATAACCATGAACACATAACACATGTAGTGGCATATCATCTTAATACACATTTTCACAATTCAACGAGCACATAATATACAAGTTAAACATGAGCACAAGAGAACTTACATTCATAATTTAGAGTAGGGGTTTAAGCTACAACTAAATTCCCTAACAAGGCACCACAAGCAGTTAATCTAAACACTTACCAATTCGCTTTCACCGAAATGCCGAAAGCTCAAACTAGCCTTTCCTAGCTTGTTAATGGTCCTAACAAATCCAGAACTTCAATACAACAATTCACACTACAACAACACATTCAAAAATCAGCTAATGACTCACCATAAGCAATCTAAAACATAAGCCTAAGCTATGTCCCTATGTAACCAAAACCTTTAACGTAACAAACTTAAATTTGAATATCTCGGTCTATACTGAATCTTTTTGCCTAAAAATAATTCCATTTATCTTATAATTCACCTACGACTAATTCCAACCTTTAAAATACACAGAACTACACAGTTCATGGTATTAACATTTTTCAACAAGTTTTGACTATTTTCACGAAAATTCATTAAAACTTAAGAAATCTTTAATGAAACTTCAAAACAAATTTAGTGTAACATCCCGAAATTGGGCCTAGGAGAATTGGGCCTTTTGGGCCCCGAGGGTAGGAACTTTTTAAATATTTTTAGGAATAAGAGAACGGCTCTAATGCAAGTTGGACCTATTAGGTGAGTGATTTTGGAAGGTTAGGGGGCTTCTATGAAGTCCTGGGATCAAACTTGGGCTTAGGAAAAATTTTGGTTTTAGGTGATTAAAATCCTGAGAGTTAGTAGGTAAGCTTTAAGAATGAAATGTGGAGAAAAATGACACAAGTGAAGTGTGTGGTGTAGTGGCAAAGTGACGTCACATAAGAGACAAGAGGGTGAGGCCACAAGGAAGGAAGGAGGTCCAAGGTTCAAGTCTTGGCACTTGCATTTCTTTTTGTTTTATTTTTTAAGTGAATTTAGACTTTGGCCCATAGGTTTATATTTAGTTGCGCATGATGTTAGACACAAGTGGAGCTTGTAGCTTGGTGGTAAGTGGTGTGTTGAGCTATTGAAGAGAGCAAGGGTTCGAATCTCATGACAAGCAAGGGAGTATTTATTTTGCGGATTGGACGGCTAGAGTTTGAGTTGGATTTAAAAGCTGCTAATGGAGGGATCCTACATCGGAAAGATACAAAGAGGGAAGGTGAGAAGCTGGCTATATATAGAGCTATCTATGATGGGAGGAAGCATACCTTGGAGGGCATTTGGGCACAAGAGTGGTCGGAGCGCGGGTTAGCAGCAGATTCCTATCAGGTGTGTACTTTTCTACCCTAGTTGTAGAGTGGAAAATTGCCAAAATGCCGGTTACACGGTGATAGTAGCCACAAGAGCGTACGAGCGCACGTGTGGGGGCTTCGACGCGATAGTTGAGGCCATCAGTAGTATTCTTCTGGGTTGAGGCTGCTTGGGCCACGATGGGCCGAAGTGGGCCCATATGAATAGATTGAATGATTGTGTAGTAGATATTGGACTGGTTTAGGAGAATCTCATATCTGTGGCTAGATTTAGGCTGAATGGGCCATACAAGCGTGTGGGCCCACTTAGGCCAAAAATTGGGTTTTGGCCCAATTGCACCGTTTCGATCAAAAAGGGTAATCGTGCCGCTCGAAGTGACAGTAGGCCTCCGGAGAGGCCGTTAGATGACTAAAATTACTGTTATACCGTTAAAGGTAGTTTTAGCGTGATTGTGTGTAATGCTCACATTTTTCTTTATTATTTTATCGTTAATGTTTGTGTTGGCTGAAAGCCGAAAGGACTGTATAGACAGTCGAGATACCCTTGTGGGTAAGGTTGGAGATACCAGGTAAGTACCTCTATGATTCTACTTTCGAATGTATAAATGTATGATTTGATTTCCTGTTGTACATTGGAAATATGTTTGTATTCATCTCAGTATGATAGCATATTGCATGGGCTTTGGGGTATGATATTAAAAGGGGAAGTGTGATTCAGTGACTGTCACAGTGGTTTGGTACCACAGTGGGTTGGCCCCACATATACATTTATCAGTGACTCTATCATAGTGGTTTGGTACCACAGTGGCTTGGTGCCACAGGTGTTTAGCCGATTCAGGTGATGTAGAGGATGGAAAACTAGGTTGGGCTGGGTTGCATTGCATACACTTTTTAATATGCCATGTTGTGAGGGCTAAGGCCCAATGTGCTTCTGTGGGCTTAAGCCCAGATTGCGTTCGTAAGGGGAATTACACACTGAGTCTTGGTGACTCCCCCTCTGCTTAATTCTGCAGGTAACCCCTAGTTGAGGATTTGGAGCTGAGGAGGACTTTGAGGTGGCCATGAAATACTTCTTTCATAAATTCGTTTTCCTTACTTAAAATTACTTTTAATTTGGGAATTTGTTATGTAATAAGGCCTCCAGGATTTTATGATTTGGTTTTTGATTTATTGCAGTTATTAATTATTATGAAATGTTAAATACGAAGTTTTTCTAAATTTGTAAACAACCATTTTCCCAAAACACTAGCAAACGGTTTTCAAGTTATAAACATTAAAACTCGGGATTTTCTTAAAAACTACAATAATTGTTTCCAAAAACATCACATCCTGAAAACCCACTGATTTCAATTCTCGTATTATAAAACAAGTTTTCGGTAGTTAGTAATATTCACAACGCTTCGCAAGGAAACCTAAAAAAAAAAGAATCTGATTTCCAAAATGAAAACAAAACTCAAAATTTTTAAACAGTCGCGAAGTTTCTTTAAACAACCTTTCCATGTGACATACCAGATCCGGTCGTAGCGTTTAGGCCGGGTTTGGGGTGTTACATTTAGGAACCTCTTAATCATGTCAAAAACCTATTGATTGACACATTGAAATAACATTTTACTAGGAAATCCAAAATTCACCATTAACGACCCTATTTTCAATGTTTAATTAAAATATGCCATTTAGTGGCTAAAAATTTAGTTTCAAAGGCCTAATAACATTAAAGTCTAATGGGTAGACAATTGGTTACCTTTGATGGAAGAAAAATAGTATTTTGGTGCAAATCCGTGAACACCTACACGTGAGGAAGATGATGATTTCAATGAGATTTTAGAATGTTTTCTTGAATATTTACGAAGGTTTAAGGCTTTGGGAATAATGGAAATCAAGGAATCGAGATTTAAAGAACAAAATCGAGTGGGATTGGCTTGGGAGACAAGAACTGACAAAATAATGGTTTTGGGAAGAACTAACGTGATATGCCGAAGGGGGTTTATTTTAGGTTCAGTTTTAAAATTTTGTCTAATTGCCTCTTAAAAACTCACAATTTTGACTATGTTACAAATCAGTCCTTTTTCTAAAATTAAAGGTTTCTAAAACACTTTTTCAAAAATTGATTTGACCTTTTTAAAAACTATAATAAAAAATATCACCGATATACCATGTCACATAATCCCAAGCACTCTAAGGTCGTAACTCCTAAAATACCCCCAAAACTCCTAGGCCCTATTTGGGGTGTTACAGATTGCAAATTGGATAATTTTATTATTAAATTAATTACCAAAAGTAATTACTAATCTAATCGAGTTATGAATTAGTACTGTGAATCCAAATTAAAATATTAATTCAACTAATTAAATTAATTAACCTATATTAACCAAATGAAAATTCTTATCCCAAGTGTCAACGATGCGAGCTCCCGACCTATGATTGTTTAACAGTTAGAAGATCAACTTACTTTAGTAGTTGAAATTAACTTTAGAATTTGAGTTTTATTAGTAAACTAGTTATTAACTAACCAGTATTACCTCTCGGCCTTTACTAATTAATTAATTGATCAATACTCACTTATTTCTCGACCTCACTTTCTTGACTGGGATAAATTATGATTTACTTGATAGACTTATCTCTTGACCTCATTTAACCTAGATTACTCCCTAAGGTCATCAATCCTAGGGTTTAAGCACAGATAAATTTTTACCAACTAATTCGATGGGAAACCCTTATTCATCCGTTAATTACTCCCTAATTAGTTAATCAGTTCTATAATCGAATCATGCAAGATATAAATAAAGCATAATATTTTATCCCACTATTCATACAAATGTTAATTGACCAGGTTAGCGAAATATAAATAAAAGAATAAAAGAAAATGATAAAGAAATTGCTCATGAATAAATATATAACCGTGGTTCCAGAGCAATCTCATTCGCGATTGTCTTCACATCGGAATAGAACAATCTCATTTAAACGAACATAAGAGAATCAAAAAACCTAAAAAAAAATTGAACACCTAAATTTAAAATATCAAAATTTGTTTAATGATTCCCTAAGGTGATTCCATAGGTCGGCTCTCCTTCTAATGAGGTTACAAGGTGTTTATATAGGCAAACATTAGGGTGCTAGGTGCCTAAATTACCCTTGGAGTGATTGAGTTTTAATTAGGGAAAATAACCCTAAATGGCCTTCCAAAATGCAGTTGAATATTTCTAGGTTTTGTCATGACGTCGGGAAAGCCCTTGTCGCAACGTCACCGTCAAGATACGACTGGATCTTTCCATAATTTGTCGCGTCATCGTGACGTGAGAGAAGCCCTTGTTATGACGTGGAGTGGTTTTCAACCTTGGAAGCTTCAAAGTTTTGTGTTGTGACATGGACGACTTGTGTCGTACATGACTGTCGTCCCTTGTGCTTCTTGACTTGAAATGTCATCCTACACACTCAAATAGCCTATTATTCGTTCCCGAGGCCCTAGTTGGCCTAGTGGGTCGTCGAAACACTAAAAAGTGTGTACAACCGCTTATTTTGCAATAATTTAAATCCAAGCTAATAAAATAAAAAAATGAAATAAAAGAAGATAAAATACCTAGAAAACAAGCTCGTTAAGTGTTGAAATGTACTTAAATTGGCACTACGATTTATGGTAGGTCAAATACCTCCACACTTAATTTGTTGCCTATTGTCAGGCAAACGAAAAAAAATAAAATAAAAACAGACAAAATAAAACAAAACAAAAATTCACAAATAAACTAAAGTACTTGTGCATGGTTTGTACATGAAAGTAGATTGGAGCGATGACCATAGGACATTTTTCTAAACACGTAATTCAAGCTAGATGTTTAAACGAATTACAATTTTCACATTTAGACATGATAATTCAATATTTTAGAAAGCATACAGGTCAAAGATGTCTATATATGGATCCATATAATGATATGTACGAGTATAACATTTACGATTGAAGAATACAGACAATTCAAATTCTAATTACTCAGTTTCTTTTATCCATTCTCTGAAATCTAATGCAATATGTATAAGCAATTCACGAGTATTTGTGCTAATATGAGTAAGATATTCTCAATTTCTCATATTTATCAATTTCTCAGTTTCTCATATCTAGCATACTTGCTTTGCTTTTAATCCTCACAATGCTTTTGTTCATACATTAATTTTTATTTTAAGGCACATACTTGAAAGGATTTTATACTTATTATACTATACCATTTCAATAATCATGTATTTAATTACTGAGTATTCTAATTTAAGCAACCTAGAATTCAACAAACATATATACCTACTCGTAAATACCTATGTCATTTGGTGCAATTAATTTCTTTTTCCTATTTACAGTTTAATAAATTAAACTAAATAGTTAAAAGCAAAAAGAAAAGCTAAAATCGTTTATTTTTAGGCTATATTTATAGTTTAAGTGAAAAATCTATGTACATGCTCCTAACCAATCACTTGTATTTTTACAAGCTCAAACACATAATTTTTTTTAACTAAAAATATTACGAAAATTTAATAAAAATAACAATGAAAAATTTAAAAATTAAAAATTCTATGTCACTCCTCACAATTTATTTAGAACATTGTCCCTGATGTGCTTAAAAATAAATTAAGGATCGAAATTACCTTATTCGGTGTATCAGTGCCGTAATTGATGTTGGGTCTTCTCGTCCTTCTTGGTTTAGCTCCCAAAATTTTGTGCTATAAAAAATATGGAGTTCCTACACAGAAAAACACTCATTTTTTTCTTTTCGTTTTCCTTAATTAAACAATTAAATATAAAATCTAACTAAAGCTGAAAATTTAAAATTATCCTAGTTTTTTTAAGAGTGAACTAAAAACAGAAAACTAAAAATCATTTTTTAACAATAAAAAAATCAAACGAGAAAATTGAAAACCCCCTCATAAGTCGGCAAAAAAGGTCATCATCGAACTCGTCCGTGCTATCATCATTCTCGTTCGAGACAACCCTCGTCTCCTTCGCTCTTGATGTGGATGGTCCTTCTTGCTCGAGCTGGGTGGGCCGCGGATGGAGATCCTTCCTTCTTGGGGTCTAGATCATGCACCACCACTTTGTGGTGGAATAGGAGGATCAGCCACTATTGGAGTGGTCCAAAATCGGGCAATGAAATACTAACGGAGTGGTCCAGAATGGGGGTCATTGGAAGGCACTTACGCTTGATAGGTCATCAGAATAGGCCATCCACCTTGTTTGGGCCTTGTCATGCGTAATCATGTGTATCTCTTTTTTCGACGAGTTTCCCAGAATCGCCTGAGTTTTTTGTACCTTTGTTGGTACAGATTGAGGCTCTTCTAGTGGATCCGAGAGCCTATGGTCTCTAGAGTACTTTCAGTGTGCAACCCCTTGCTCATTCCTCCTTTCGACCTAACTAGCGTGTTGATTGTAGAACCGCTCCATAATAATGTCATTTAAAACACCTTTTGATGGGAAAGTCAGTTCCTTGGGATCTATCACAACACTAGTCCTCTTACACATCCTTGTGATTTGATTTGGGTGTGAAAGTCCTCGTGTATGCCCTCCAACACATTTTTTGCATGTTGTGGTGGATCTGGTTCCCAACATTTATCTTCCAACCCTATAAAATTGCATACAAGAGAAGAGCACGGTCACGGGTAAGTTCCGTGACATGCTAAGCAGAGAAAAGTTTAGCGCTGATGAAGTACATCCACATTTTAGCTTCAGGGGTCATAATTTACTGTTGTGATCATAAATGCTTGCTAGTCACCACCCTTCGACCCCAAGTACCACTACCTTTAGTTAAAGAATTTATAATTTCTTCGTAATCCACCCCACTTTATTGTAAATTTTTATAATAGTTCAAAATAAAGTGAGATGTCTCGATTGCGACAGGAGAGGCATCGATGAAAATGCCTTTCACGAAGAATATATTGTCATGTGCCTCAAAGAAATTCACATATATTTCTTGCACAATCGGTATAACGAGTGATTTAAGAGGTTTTTGGTAAAATTGGGAATACCTTAAGCGATCGACCCCGGTTATGATCGAGTCGTGAATGTAACACCACTAACCCGTATCCGTCACTAGAACAGGGTTATGGAGTATTACCGGAGTTTACATTACAAATGAACAAAATTTGAAACATTTCATAACATATCAATAAACACATTAAAACCAATTCAAAATATACATATTGTCCATTATAGAAGCCCTCGAGGCCCGAAATATGTGTTAGAAACAAGACGGGACTAAATTAGAAACTCAGAGAATTTTTTCAGAAAATAGTAAAATTTTTCAACTCTACAGGGGTCACATGGCCAAGAGACACGACCATGTCTTAGGCCGTGTGGACATTCGAAATAGGGACACATGGCCGTGTCCAAGCCCGTGACCATGCTTGTGTAACTCGCTGACTTGGGCCACACGGCCAAGCCATACACCCGTGTGCTAGGCCGTATACCCTTCAAAGTAACCTTACACGCCTGTGAGCTAGGCCGTGTAATAGCCTAACTTCCAACCCTTTGAAAGCTATAGGGGACACACGGTTGTGTGTCACACACGACTAAGACACACAACCGTGTCTCTGCTCGTGTGGACGAAAATAGGTCATTTTACAAGCCATTTTTCTCACCCAAATAGGCATAAACCTACACCCAACATTGTGCATAAAAACTAGCCATAATAAGGCACCCAAAACAAGTATAACCAAGCCTTAAACATATGGTATATTCAAACACAACATATATGCCCTTAGGCACCTCAAATGACAATTTATAAACATGTCTAACCATGTGTTCAATATAATCAAATGATCAACTAACATATGTGCATATTTGTATCGAAACTTACCATGTAACTCACTTACCATAATACACCAAATGGTACCAATTAATCACTTAATCACTAGCATCAATATACATATATGCCTTCCACAACAAAGCACCAATTCACAACTAATTATATGACATATTTAATATGCACATTCAACTACCTTTCGATCTTCCATAATTCAACCATATCAAATCACATATCAACCATTACAAGGCTACTTATGTACACATCAAAATATACCATTTCACCAACATAAGGCCAAAATGCAAATACATGTCACATCCATATCATGTATCTGTATATCATGTAAAATCATTTCCATGTAGTTCATATAAATACCTGTAATAGTTCATATCGAACTTATATCATCTCTATAACACCCCAAACTCGTATCCGTCATTGGAACAGAGTTACGGAGTGTTACTAAAACTTTTAGAACAATTTCAGATAAATCATGTCAATCACTGTTCTTTTTTTGAGATTATTCATAACATCCCTTAAATGGACCCTTGAGGCCCAATATAAGCATTAGAATCGAGTCGGGAAATCGAAAACTCTAAGAATTTTTTGCGAAATTTCAAAATTTTTCCAAGATGCAGGGCTCACACGCCCGTGCGACCCTAGGACACGCCCATGTTACAGGCCATTTTCGACCCCATGTAACTCTCTTGCTTGTGCCCACGGCCATGCCACACGCCCGTTTGCTAGGCCGCGTGGTTAATTAAATCCTTTGGAAATTAGGTGCAGGTTTCACACGGCCAAGACACAGGCCCGTGTTCAAGGCCGTGTCTCCCACATGGCTAAGACACACGCCCGTGTCTTTGCCTGTGTACTCAACTCTAAGCATTCTGTTTCTCAAATTTAAGGTACAGGGGACACACGGCCTAGCTACACGCCCATGTACCCGGCGGTGTGTCACACACGGTTTAGACACACACCCGTGTGGACAAAATAAAGCCATTCCTAGCTTCATTTCTCACCCAAAATCATACCAATGACTTGCACTAAAACTCACATCCATAAATCATCCAATTCTAGCATTCAAAATAAGCAAATTTTATCATTCAACATGACATATCATTACATGCATACATGTTTATAATCTTACCTTGGTTTAGTCCATATGTTAGACATAATATGATCAACTACTTAACATATATGTAGCTACCATAGTATGACATTACAAGTATATCAAAACAAACCATTACTAGCCATTCCAATGGCTAGATTACAAGCATCATTTTCAAGCCACCAATGGCCAAGTTATCGTATATATTTACATGCCAATATGGCCGTTATAACCTATACATGCTAATATAACCATAATTGATTTACCATATGTACCGATATAGGCCGATGGATAGTGTGAGTGATCTCCACCAAGCTTCCAATCCAACGAGCTTCCGATTTACTATAAAACAGGGAAATAAAACTAAGTTAGCATTACATGCTTAGTAAGTTAGTATAACGTGGTACTTAACTTACCATTCATTCTATTTTGCGGTAACTATCTAAGGCACATTCATCCAATTCGACCTCAAGCCCTACACATATACTCATTGCCCTTGTTAGTCATATATTCCATAATAACATCAAAACATGTTTGGGCTCAACAACAATCAAGTTTCCAGGGACATATGTTTTCCACAACATGTATTCATTAAACATGTATAAACCATCTCTTTATATTACAAGTATAATTTCATAATAGTTCATCTCGAGTTCAGATTATTTCATATCAGAACTTTACTCATTTTACTCAAAATATCATTATCATACGAGTAGTACTACACTCAAAGTATACAAGCCTACATTCAAGGATGAACATATTCATCAAATAAATTCCTTGTTCAAATATCATCCTCTCATGTTTTTATATATTATATATCATATATCATCATTTTCATGTATTTCAGACAAATACGTGTAACAACTCATTTCTTATTCATATTCTCTCATGTCAAGATTTTTACCCGTTGAATTTATTCGGAATATCGGTGGATACACAGGTAGTACACACAAAGTTTACAAATCAGTAAATTTGTCAATTCATATTCAGTGGTACCCATAAGTTACTATTTCAGAGAGTACACTCTCGAGCCATACATATATTCAACAGGATTACCAGTCCAGGCTAAATCCAATCCATAACATATGTTCGAGAGGACTTATATCAGGATTACCTGTTCGGGCTAAATCCAATCCATAACATATGCTCGAGAGGACTTATATCAGGATTACCTGTCCGGGCTAAATCCTTTCGTAATGAGGTCAATCGAATTATTCATCCAACGAAATCCCGTCTGCAACAAATGCATGACCTCATTCATTTCGGGAAATCACATATCTGTCGAATTTTCCATTTATTCAAACAAAATTTGACATTTTCAAAGAATTATCAGGCATGTAATTTCAGAAGTTTATAATATTCACATAATTCAGATAGACACACTCCACACTCATCTCAGGTACATAAGTAACATTTTTATCATTTATCATTTATCGGGGGCCTTTTTATTGATCGAGCTTTGTCAGGTATATTTCCAATGTCATATACATATACTATTTATACAATTCACAATCACAATATTTAATTCAAGCATATAAATATACACAATTTAGTTACATGAACTTACCTCGACAAATGTTCGTGTACATAAAATCTACTAATCCGACATTTTCCTCTTTTCCCGTTCTAACTCCGAATTTGGTCTATTCGAATCTATACGAGTAAATTTAATATCAATTGATCACATTTCATATTCACCTGGACTCAATTTACACCCTATGAAAAATTACCTTTTTGCCCCTAACTTTTCCATAAATTGCAATTTCATCCCTATGCTTGGAAAATGAAATTTGTGCAATTTACTCCCTATTCCAAGCCTAACCAAAATTCCATCATAAAATTTACAGCACATGTATTCATAAAAATTCAAAATTTTTCATCAAATTTCACAACTTTACATTTTAGTCCCTAAATCATGTTTTCATCAAAAATCACTTTGTAAAAGTTGTTTATCTATCAACAACCTTTCATTTTCTACTATAAATTTCTAATTTTCAGCATATTCATCAATGACTCAAATTTTATACCCTGATAACTTTTCAAATTTATCCCCCAAATAGATAGATTAAGCTATCCCGATTTTCTATAATAAAGCTATCCTAATTTCAAAAATATCAAAATTACTAAAAACGGGACAAGGAAACTTACCCAATTTGACCATAAAAGTTTTTTCTCTCTCCCCTAGGGTTTCCATGTATTTTGGTGATGAAGATGACACAAAATAAGATGATAATTCTTTTATCATCTTTTAATTAATTAAATTAATTCACTTTCCAATTTAGTCATTGTCCTTTTTCTAAATTTCCATGGCTGAGTCACCAAAAATATCTACATACTCTTCTTTAATGGTCTAATTACCATATAAGGACCACAAATTTTAAATTCCATAGCTATTTAATCCTTCTAGCAACTAGAATTCAACTTTTGCATTTTATGTGATTTAGTCCTTCCCGTAATTAAGTAGATAATCGGTAAAATTTTCTTTTCAAAAATTTCACATGAAATTTCTAACATAATATGGTCCATATAATAAAATAAAAATAAATTTTACTTTCGGCTCGGATTTGTGGTCCCGAAACCACTGTTCCAATTTCATCGAAATTCCGCTGTTACAATCTCGTAACAGAATATTGACGTTGAACCATTTAGAATATCATTGGATACTCGGGATAGCTCACACAGAGTGTGCTAAACTGTAATCCTTCAAATCTTGTACATGTATGCTCATACGAGCTGTGAATCAGTATGCTCTTTCGAGCTGTAAATCGATAAGCTCATACGAGCTGTGAATCGAGAAGCTTATATGAGCTGAGAATCGGTAAGCTCATATGAGCTGTGGGGCAGTACGTAGCTACTCTATGCTGCTCACACGAGCTGTGGAGTATCCACAACACATGCCGGACCTCAACCATCGGTAGAATGTTCAGAACCAGCACCCAAATCATGTAACCCTAATGACATGTCATTTGTATCATACAAATTCCTAAGGTTCAAATGGGACTCTGTAGTCATCGTACGCCGTCGAATATGCGATCGGTATTTATACATGGCAATTAAACACACACATACACACACACACACACACACACACACACACACAATTCAACTAAACCATATAAATACACAATTTAAGTACACGAACTTACCTAGAAGAGCATACGTAGATAGAGAGGCGATTAATCCGAGATTTTTCCTTTGCCCCTATCTAACTCCGTAAGAGGTTTGTCTTGATCTATACAGATAAATTTAACTCAATTTAATATATTTCTCATTCAATTTAGTCCAACACATATTTTTGGAAAAATTACCATTTTGCCCCTATACTTTTAATTTCTTTGCAGTTTAGTCCCTAGGCTTAGAAAATGAAATTCATGCAATTTTACCCATACCCAAGCCTAGCCGATTTTTATACATGCTTATAACAATCCTGTACCAACCTGATTTTTGGTCTAGTGGAACAGTGGTTTCGGGACCACAAATTCAACGAAGAAAAACATATTTTTATTATATTTTTATGCTCTACAATTTTATGAAATGATTTCGTGAAAATTTTGACGTTTGCGCACTCAATTTAGTTAAAGGGACTAAATTGCAAAAAGTGCAAAATTTGAGTTCTATATGTTAAAGGTGTCTAATTGCAATGAGATCTTAAATTCGGGGTCTTTAAATGGTAATTAGACCATTATACTTTAGTATGGACAAAAATGGACATGGGTAGGTGAACTTTTGAAGTTTTCATTAAGGGCATTTTAGTCATTTGGTTAATAAAGACAAAATTTAACAAATAAAAGATGTTCATCTTTCTATTTTCATCCCCCATGGCTAAATTTCACAAGGAGAAATCATAGCTAGGTTTTTCAAGCTTCCAAGCTCGATTGTAAGTCCATTCTTGTCCCGTTTTTAATGATTTTTGTATTTTTTAGATCGTTGTAGCTTGATTTAGCTATTTCAAGGACTAATTTGAAAGAAAGGTGAAGTTTAAGAATTAACCCATGTTATATATTTGTGTATTTTGATGTTTGATGGTAGAAAATGCATGTTTGTTGTGTGTTAAACGACTTTTGCTAAGTGATTTTTGGTAAAAAATGTCAAAAAGGACTTATTTGTAAAAGTTATAAAATGAGTAGTAAAAGTGTGATTAAATGGGAAATGTGGGCTGTTACGAGTATGAAAATGGTTTGGTTAGGCTCTGGTTTTTAAGAAATTGAATAAAATTCATTCTACGAGCCTAGAGACTAAAGTGTAAAACGTCAAAAGTTTAGGGGCAAAAATGTAATTTTCCATAATGTGACTTTTGGGTTGAAATGAATAATTTGATTATTAAATGAGATGAATTTGGTATTATAGATAAAGAAAAACGAAGTTTAGGTCTAGATCGGGGGAAAACCAAAGTGTTTGACGATTTGTTCCATTTCCGCTATTTTTATATCGAGGTAAGTTCGTAAGTAAATAATGCATTGTTATATTTATGTTTTAAATGCTTTAATATTGTATGAATTGTGATTGACTCTTTGGACGTATTCGACAAGGTTTCGACAAATGAGAAATTCTGATTGAACTTTAGGAATAGAATAGGATACGAGTGACATGTCACTAGGAACCCATGTGTATATGCGATTATGTGATTTGAGTGCTGGTCTTGTACGTCCTACCAATGGCTGGGTAGTCCGGCATGTGTTACGGATACCTGACAACTTGTGTAAGTAGCACTGTGTAGCTATGTCTTGACTGACAGCTTGTGTGAGCAGGCCCGTGAGTAGCTCGAAAGCGAGCCTATATGTATTTTGAGATATGAAGTAGCTTTAGCTACATATATGACACTTATGTGCAAGATTTTCGAGTATCCGTTAATATTCCGCGTTTTCAATGGGAATGTCAAAGTTGTGAAAGGATATGGCTATGATGTGAGTTGGTACAGGTATGTACGTAAAACTCATAAGTAATGAGCTTGATATGTGATGAACCCTTGGTAAGAATGTGATGGAGTAAGTTGTGCTTATGAAGCTTAAAGGACATTTATGTTGATATATGTTATGTTTTTCATATGATTTGCTATTAGTAAGACTGTAATTGAGTAATCTGTGTTTATGAAGTCTTAATGATATTTATGTTAATATATGTTAGGTTATTTATATGTTAAATGTATGAATAATGTTTTGTATTATTTGCATCTGAACTTACTGAGCTATGTAGCTTACCCCTTTCCTTTCCCTTGTTTTATAGTGTCATTGAGTTAGCTCGGATTGGAGACCGCCAGAGATCCTATCACACTATCAAGCTATCACTTTGGGTATTGATGAATTCAAGTATTTTGAGTTTATGGCATGTATAGGGATTTTGTCTTTTGGTTATATGCGTCCTTATTAGTTTGGCTATATGTGTTGGCTTATAATGGTTTATGGTTCATTTTCGTATATAGCCATGGAAGTTGGCTAATATTGGTTATGAGTATATTTATGTATTAATGTCATTTGTGAATGTGGAATCTTGCATGAATTGGTGTGGAAAGGTTGATGTTCTAAGCATGATAAATAATTGCATATGGATGACATGTTGTTGTCTTGGTTGTGGTCGTTTTGTTGCTCTTATATGCTTGAATTTGTGCCATGTGATGTTGTGTTGATGTGTGCTAGTGAGGGTGGCAAAATGGCTTGGTAAATAACTTTTATGTTGTCCACACGGGTAGACACACGGGCGTGTGTCTAGACTGTGTGTGACACATGGTCTGCCCCACGGACATGTGTTCCAGTAGTGTGTACCCTGCACCTTAATTGTTGCAAAACAGAATGTCTAGAATTGAGCACACGGGTAGAGACGCGGGTGCGTGTCTTAGCTGTGTGTGCTACATGGCCTATCACACGGGCGTGTGGTACGGCCATGTGGCACAAGTCAGAGAGCACCCTAATTTGAACACGATCTGAAGCACAGGCATGTCCCCGAGGTCACACGGGCATGTGAGCCCTGCTTCTAGCAAAAACTTTCTATGTTTTGTAAAAGTTTCCTGAGTTCTCGATTTAGTGCCGAACCACTTCCAAAGCATGTTTTAGGTCTCGTAGGCTCATATAAGGGACTTTATGATCGACTATGAATGTTTTTAATTTGGACGCAAATTTATGACTCGGAATTGTGTGAATGCTTGTGTTATAAGTTTGGTAATGCCTCGAGCCCTGTTCCGGCATTGAATACGGGTAAGGGGTGTTACATTTAGTGGTATTAGAGATACGGTTTAGTCGATTCTCAAACTAACGTAGCGTATGTGAGTCTAGCAATACATGCCATATTACTACCTGTGATAGTGTGATATCTCCCAACTCTAATGAAATTGTTTTGTTGAGGCAGAGATGCTTTCCAACCGAGCTATTTTCAAAAACATTGAAAGTGATACTAAGATATTTGAAAATGTGTTTGTGATGAGTCGAAACATGGAAAGGTGTGAATAAGGGTTCATGATATGTATGTGATGATGTACAAAATAAAATAACCATAACTTGAGAAATATGGATAAAATGTCATTGTTCCAGTTGAACGTTGTATTTCGATGGGTTATGGTGATTTTATGAAACGGATAAAATGTTTTAAATGTTGCAAAAAGGATTTAGCCCGGATAATCCTGAATTAATCCCTCTCAAGCATGTGTTATGAAATGGATTCAGCCTGGATGAGTAATCTAGAGTAAGCCCTTTAGTGCATACGTTACTAAAATAATTTAGCCTGGACTGGCAATCTTGTTATATCATATGTGGCTCGAGAGTGTGCTCTATGAATATGTGCCAAAAGGGCACTTTTGAATATGAATTGACGGATTGTTGACATGCATACCTTGAGTATACTACCCGAGTATCCATTGAAATTACAATAGTTCAATGGGAATTATTCTTGAATTATATAAAGGTGAAGTGAAGTGAAATGAAATTACAAAACTTAAGGTAAGTTCATATAATTAGAATTGAATCTTTAAATACTTGTAAGTTATTTGAAATTAAAGTATAATTGAGTAAATGGTATTACTGAGTTTGAATGCCTAATCGATGATAATTATTAACTATCGAGTCCCGTTTGAACTGTAGAAAGTCGTAGGATACGAGTGACATGTCACTAGGGTTACCGTTTTGGTCGAGATCCTGCATATGTTGCGGACTCACCACATCTCGTGTGAGCTTACTGAAATATCAGCTTGTAAGAGCTTATGGTTTTCAGCTCGTCAAAGCTTAACGTTTCAGCTCAACAGAGCTTATTGATTCATCAGATCAGGAGGAGCTTACTGATCATAGCTCAAAAAAGCAGAAATGATAATGAATTGACGGATTACCAACTTATACGTGATGTATATTAATCGAGTATCCCTCAATATTCAAATAGGTTCAGCGGGCATAAATTTTGTTAGTGGTTATGTGACAAAACTATGTGCTTTTACGGATGAATTACTGTTTATACGAATGAGTTACTGTTATCAAATGAATTATTGATTATATTATTGAGAGTGAAATGTTACAAATGATGTACATGATATGTACAATGCATTGAGTACTAAATTGAGATAATGGATGATTATATGTACTTGTGACTAACTTGTTGATGAATGCTTGTGTTTATGCATTTGGTAATTGAATTGAATAAACCTTATTTGTTGACTTGATTATGTATAGATGGTAAGTTTAATTCTAAATTATACGGGCTTACTAAGCTATAAAGCTTACTCTGTTTCTTTTCCGTGTTTTATAGAGGTTCGATACCTCGGTGAATTCGGATAAAGTCGGACATACGCATTACACTATCCAGTTGCCAATTGGTACTTTTGAACTCATGGATATGTGTAAATATGGCATTTGTAGGCTAGTTATAAAGATGATAGTTATGGTTACTTAAGCTAGTGATTTTGGTACATGTTGTGGCTTATGATAAAGCCATTTGATTTGGCATAACTTGGTATAATGCTTTGGTTGCATATAAGTATTCAAATATGTGTATGAAATGTTATGGATTGGCTACCTATTGAGTTACAAAATATTGCAAATTATGTTTGTGCAGGTCTGTAAATATATGGTGGCAAAATGGCTTTGCAAATAGCCTATTTTTATCCACACGAGCAGAGACACGGGTGTGCGTCTCAACTGTGTGTGACACACGGTAATGTTACACGACCGTTATGTTAAAGGTGTCCAATTGCAACGAGATCTTAAATTCGGGGTCCTTAAATGGTACTTAGACCATTATACTTTAGTATGGACAAAAATAGACATGGATAGGTGAAATTTTGAAGTTTTTCATTAAGGGCATTTTAGTCATTTGATTAATAAAGACAAAATTTTACAAAGAAAAGATGTTCATCTTTCTATTTTCATCCTCCATGGCCAAATTTCACAAGGAGAAACCATAGCTAGAGTTTGCCAAGCTTCCAAGCTCGATTGTAAGTTCGTTCTTGTCTTGTTTTTTACGATTTTTGTATTTTTGAGATCGTTGTAGCTTGATTTAGCTATTTCAAGGACTAATTTGAAAGAAAGGTGAAGTTTAAAATTTTACCCATGTTATATATTTGTGTAATTTTATGTTTGATGGTAGAAAATGCATGTTTGTTGTGTGTTAAACGACTTTTGCTAAGTGATTTTTGGTAAAAAATGTCAAAAAGGACTTATTTGTAAAAGTTATAAAATGAGTAGTAAAAGTGTGATTAGATGGGAAATGTGGGCTATTATGAGTATGAAAATGGTTCAGCTAGGCTTGGGTTTTTAAGAAATTGAATGAAATTCATTTTACTAGCCTAGGGACTAAAGTGTAAAATGTCAAAAGTTTAGGGGTACAAATGTAATTTTCCATAATTTGACTTTTGGGATGAAATGAATAATTTGATGATTAAATGAGATGAATTTGGTATTATAGATCAAGAAAAATGAAGTTCGGGTCTAGATCGGGGGAAAACCAAAGTGTTTGACGATTAGGTCCATTTCCGCTATTTTTGTATTGGGGTAAGTTTGTATGTAAATAATGCATTTTTATATTTATGTTTTAAATGCTTTAATATTGTATGGATTGTGATTGACTCTTTGGACGTATTCGGGGGTTTCTGAGTGTTTTTTCTGCTTTTGTTCGATTTTGGGCACTTTTTGGGTGTGCCGAATTTCCTTGTTGAGGGGTTTTCCTCATTTTGATCAGTTTTGTCATTGATTTTAGGATTCCCAATTCCTGTTTCCTTCATTTTCTCTTTGAGTGCCGAAATTGCAATACCACTCATGCATCTTTTGTTTGGTACCTGCTGTTCTTCTTTGACAATTGACCATTTCCTTTCTTCCTCTTTTGCACCAACATCTGCTGAAACCTCTCTTCTTCCCTATTCTTTTTACAAGTTTCGGCCAACTCCCTTCTTGCCTATTGAATCTTTCGGCCGAACCTACCACCATAGTCTTGGGATTCTTTCTCTTCGTCAGTTTGTGATCGAAAGCTCCCCCTCTCTGTTTCGATTCTGCAACGGCTCTGTTAATCGGTAAGTCTATCGGTTCCTTTTAGTACTCTCTTTTACTTTTTAAGCCAAATGGTGCGATCCCTTATAACCGATTCTTCTCCTTTCTCCTATGTATATGTTCTTTCGGATTCTAGAACTTTCAATGGGTGAAGAGGGTGCTAGTAATAAAGCGATGGCAAAGGTACCGGATGAGTTTGAGCGCGTAGCCTTTACTCCCAAGTTTAAGAGGCGTGCGGGTCGACTATTCGGGACTTTCCGCCAGGATGCGGAGGGGTGGCTGAACCAAACTCTGGTTCGAGTCGGCTAATCATAGTCGACCGATCTAGTCAAGGCAAGTGGTAGTCGACCTCTCGGTTAGGTGGTTGTTAAGAGTTTTCTAACACTATTTGATAAGTGATTGACTGAATGTTATGTTTGAATATAGGTTCTGGCGATCATGAATTTTTAGTACTCTACGTGATCAGGTGTGTAAAGATACCCTGTATTCGATAGTCGACGAGAAAGCTGATAGAGTGTATGTATTTGTATACGGTATTCGATGATCGGCTGAAAAGCCAAAAGCATGTGTTGTTTACACTGCTATGACTGTAGATTGGCGAAATGCCGAAAAGCCAAAAATATTGCGTATGATGCCACACGAGCGTGCGATCGTGCATGTGGTGAACCGAGCCCACGAACATGGGCGTTAGTTTGTAGAGGTCATCACGAGCGCTCTCATGGTCTTGGGCTGTTCTGGGCTTCGATGGTTCTAAATGGGCTGGGTGGGCCCACACGGATAAAATGTATGTGATGTGGTAAGTGTTGTTTGGACTGTGACGTTTGCAAAACTGTGACTGTTTCTGGGCTAATTGGGCCACACGAGCGTGTGGGCCCACTTAGGCCGAATAATGGGCCTAGGCCAATTTACACCGTTGTGTCTGTTTGGGTTACTTAAGTCGCTCGAGGTGACGGTGGACCTTCTGTTGGGTCGTTAAGCCCTGGATTGTGAAATTTCCGAAATACCCTCGACTTGCAAAATTATCAAAATACCCCCAATTTGCAAAATTATCGAAATACCCCCGATCTGTAAAATTATCGAAATACCCCTGACTTGTGAAATTACCGAAATACCCCCGATTTGTAAAATTATCGAATACCCTTGGATTGTGAAATTACCAAAATACCCCCAATTTGTAAAATTACCGAAATACCTTCAAATTGTGAAATTACCAAAATACCCTCGATTTGTAAAATTACTGAAATACCCTCAGATTGTGAGATTACCGAAATACTTCTAATTTGTGAAATTACTGAAATACCCATGGATTGTAAAATTACCGAAATACCCCTGATTTGTGAAATTATCGAAATACCCTGATTTGTGAAATTATCGAAATACCCCCGATTTGTGAAATTACCTAAATGCCCCCGATTTGTGAAAATATCGAAATACCCCCAATTTGTGAAAATATTGAAATACCCCTGGTTTGCAAAATTACCTAAATGCCCTTAGAGGGTAAATGACTGTTTTGCCCTTGTGGGTAAATGACTGACTTAGATTATGAATTTGACTAATTTGACTGGGATTGTATGACTGTGTTTTAACTGACTTGACGGTGGTTGTATGACTGATATGCTTTTAATATATGTCTAAATGACTGTTACTGAGCATGGCCATTTTGCATACACGTGTAATGATTGAGCATGACATACACGACATATTGCATGGGGTTGGGACATTGATATGGAGGAAGTTTTGATAGGGTCGCACGGGTGGCATGAGACGACTGTGGACTGACGGACGGCTTAAAGCCGCGTAATCTAATTTTGGCTCTGTGCCAACCTAAATATGGTTCTGTGCTATATTGATTATGGCTTTGTGCCAACCGTATTTACTCGTGGCTATGTGCCTAACATATATATTGATGACTCAGTGTCGATCATAATGACCCGTGGCTGTGTGCCGATTATATTACCGTCCCTGATGGCTATGTGCCAAACTTATTACAGTTACCGATAGCTTTATGCCATCCTGATTATGGTTTATAACCATTCTGTTTATGGCTTTTAGCCATTCTGTTAACTAGTAGCCTTGCTGCAATATTATAGCTTTTAGCTGTTCTGTTGACTTAGTGCCGCAACCGGTGCTAAGCTTGGTGTGTTGGCTCGGTGGGTCGATTATATCCCCACATGGTGTGTTGGTTGGTACGGGTGGTGTGTTGGTTGGATTGGGGTGGGATGCATCCTCATACTGTTGCATATCTGTTTATGAGATCTGTCACTGTACTGGGCTTAGGCCCACTTGTTCTGTTATTGGTTTGGGCTAAGCCCAATTGATTCTGTTATGGGCTGTGACCCAAATGATATTGTAGTGGGTTTTGGCCCACGTATGCTCTGAACTGGACTGTACTGTTACTGTTAAAGAGCTTTGGCCCAGACTGTTTTGGTTTCTGTTTCTGTATATTGACTGTTCTCTAGTAAGGGGATTACACACTGAGTTTTCGTAAACTCACCCCGTTTTTAACTGTGCATGTAATCCCTAGCGTTAGGAGGATCAGTGCTGCGAGGGACTCGGAGGTGACCACACGACTACGACTGTTATGCTTTGGAATTTATATATGTTTTAAATTTCGTTTTGGGTTTTAATTTCTATAATAAGGCCTCTCTGGATTTAATTCTGAATTTGGGATTTTGCTACGTTTTATATCTATTAGACGTAGACGAGCTTTCAACCCAATTACTGATTTTGAAAACATACATTTTAAACTTCTTTACCTTAAATTAGCTTCTGCAACTAAAAGGGATTTTTAACGAAGTTAATAACGTTTTTAAAAGTGATTAACTTTTCAATGAACCACGTTTCGAAATTGAACGAACACAAACTAAGACTTTAGTTTTTAAATATTAAGGAGGGTTTTCAATAAAAACATGGTTTTAAAAAAACATGTCAATGTGACACGCCAAATTCGGGCCTAACTTCTGGGCTGGGTTTGGGGTGTTACAGATAAACTTTTACTAAGTGATTTTTGATGAAATTGCATAAAAGGACTAGTTTGTAAAAAAGTTGTAAAATGTGTGTAAGTGTGTGAATAAGTGCAAATTGTAGACTATTATAGTTATGAAAATGGTTCGGCTAAGCCTAAAATGCAAGGAAATTGAGTAAAGATTATTTTACGAGCCTAAGGGCAGAATTGTAAATATGTGAAACTTTAGGGGCAAAAATGTAATTTTTTCATAGTGTGATTTTTGGACTAAATTGAATAATGTGAGTATTAAATGAGTTAAATGTGTTATTATAGATCAAGAAAGACGATGAATTGAGCTTTATCAGGGAAAAAAAAGGTTGTGGACTAAATTGCAAATTCGTCATATTTTGCTCCGAGGTAAGCTTGTATGTAAATGGTACATCGTTTTTTATTTATGTTTTAATATTTTGTTATATTATATGAGATATGGTTGAATATGGAGTAATTATTTGATGTAAATTATGAATTGTGATTGATTTTGGATGAATTGGTAAAATGTTGAAAAGTGAGAATTCTCGGTTGAACCTTCGGAATAGAAAAGATACGAATAAGGTAGCTAGGTCACATGTGTGGTACTAAGTGCAGGCCACTATGTGTAAGTGATGGTGGTCACATGTTTAGTACTAAGTGCAGGCTACTATGTGCACCAGATAGCTTTGACTACATGGGTGGTACTATGTGCAAACCATCATGTATCTGTTATTATTCCGATGAGTTCAATGGGAAATTGACTAAGTGAAAATACATGTGATCATGTAACGACTAAGTGTAATTGAATATAATTATGTGATGAATAAGTACATGTATAAGTGTGAAAATTTATGAAGAATGTGCTCGTTATTTGATCGAAAATTCGGTAAGATGAAATGGAGTAAGTGAAATTATGAAAGAGTAAATTTAGCAAAAAAATAGTTTTGGACAGAAGCAATTGTGTGACTTTGAAAAATCACCAAAAATGGTGGAAATCGAATCAGAGGTTGAATAAGATATGAAATTAAAGCTGAATGGGCCTATTTTCACATAAAAGAAACGGTATAAACAAAATAATTTCATATTCTGTGATATTTTAATTTTTGTGAGACAGGGTCAGAATGGTGTTGGAATCCCCTATTCCGACTTTGCAAAATCATTAAAAATTGTATAAAAATAATTATGGTTTATAATTTATATTATTAAATTTATTAATGAGTCTACTTTCAATAGAAACAAATGGGAGCATTATTCAAATTCTTTATGATGAGATAATTAATTTTTAGTAAAGAGGGGTGGGAACTATCAGACAGCGAAACAGGGGAAACTTTAAAGAATAAATTGTACTTATTGGCTAAACCAAAAATTCTGGAAATTTTATGGCAAGGAGATATGTGGGTATAATTTCATGGAAAATTAGTGGATCTTAATTTGGAGTTCCGTAGCTCCAGATAAAAATAATTTAGTGACTATGACTCTAATAAACAACTTGTTTGAACTTGAATAAGTGGTGAATCTATGTGTAGTTATGATTGTATTATTTTGAAAGCATGTTAATAATTTGTTTATTATTTACATACTTACTGTAACATCCTGAAAAGGGCCTATGCATTTTCGGTTTAATTGTACGAACTGACATGTCTTAAGTATTATGAATAAATTTTGAATATTTTTGGAAACCTGGAAATGTATGGAAAAGATGTAGAAATGAACATTTTGGAAACCTGAAAATGTATGGAAATGTTAAGTTCAAAAATGGAAAGTGAACATTTTTGGAAACTAGGAAATGATTTGGAAATGATTCAAAAGAGGAAAGTAAACGTTTCTGGAAACTTGGAAATGTAAGAAATGTCAAGTTTAAAGAGCCAAACGAAAATTTTTGGAAACTTAGAAATGACTTAGAAATGTCGATTTTTAAAGTTTAAAAGAGGAAATTAAGGCAAGGAGGCCTTAAGAGAAAAAGTATGTGATATTTGACACACAAACAGGCTTGGAAAAGTGGCCTGAAGATGCCACTTAGGGCCTCTAGAAATGGCGCCACATGTAAGGGTGTTGGGCCTGAGTTCGAGTCACATGGGAAGCAAATAAAAGAAGTTTTATTTTTGCTTCTAGAAGCCCAGAGGGGGATGGCACAAGGCTTGCAAAAGAGGAGTTTCATTCTCTTTTAAATTTGGCTAATTAAGGGATAAATACTGGATTTTATTTAGATTATTTTTAAGAGATAATTGTGGATTAATTCCTTCTATTTTTAATGGATAAAAGAAGAGATAATTGAAGGATTATTATTATTAATTCAAAAGATAAAGTTATCAAATAAAGAAGAGTGGTGGCCAAGTAAGGGATTCTGAGTAATAATTTTGGCTATAAAAGGAAGGAAAGAGGGCTACTCATCAATTTTTCTCCTCTTCTCTCTCTGCCGAAATTCTTAGAGTTCTCTTCTCTTCTCTTTTTATTTTGTCAAGCCGAAATCTACTTCTTCTTTATCCATCATTGTCGATTCTTTAAGCTTCAGGAACCGAAAGTGTTGATACACCTCTAGGCCATAGTCGATTAGTCTTTAAGACTCCATAGCCGAATACTGCTAAGGGTTCAAGCAAGAGTTCTATCAATTTCTCCAAGTAAGGGTAAGATCTAGATTCGGTTTCTTTACTTTTCTTTTTAAGCCTGTCGAAATTTAGGGACTAATCCCTCCTATTGTATTTTGGCCGAAACTATGGAAGGTGATTCTGGGATTTCAGATCTAAGGTATTTCGGCATCTCCATTAATCAGGAAAAGAGTTTCAGGATTTAAAAGACTCAAGGTAAGTCATATGTACATTCGGCCTAGAACTATTTATCATGTTTAAGGATGAAATCGGATCTAACATGTGGTTTAGGAATTTCGACAGAAGCTACAACCAAGGGATAATTTCGGGATTTAAGATCCTTAAGGTAAGTTTTAAGTGTATAAATCCTACTAGGATTTGGATTTGTGGCCAAAAAGGTTTATTAATATGTTTAAATGATTGGCCGAACATAGGAGTTAACGGATCTAAAGCAGTAGATCAATTTTTCGGGATTTCAAGGATTTCGTTAAGCAAATCAGGTGTGTACCCCACACTATCTTTTAATACGTTATATGGCTATATGTAATATATGTATGTATAAGAATGTGAATATGGCTAAGTACCCTAATGTGGTACAAAGTACTCAGGTATGTTTCCTACTCCTACTAGGATTACGAAACATGTTATATTTAACATGTGAAAAGTAACGTGAATGTGAATTTAAGTATGATATGCATGATACGAATAACATGGGCATTCGGGTTATATGAGAAAGGGGAAGTGAATGTGGTGACTTCGGTCTCACTATCTGAATGTGGTGACTTCGGTCACATTATCTGAATGTGGTAACTTCGGTTACACTATCTGAATGTGGTAACTTCGGTTACATTATCCGAATGTGGTGTCTCATGACACAATTATCTGAATCTGGTGGCTATGCCACGAATTTATATGGGCGATGAGCACGTCGACTGCAGCGACTGCCTTCGATGATGTGTAGCGGAAGGAGGGTTGACTTAATAGTCCCCACGGTGTGCAGGTTGGTACGGGGATGTGTAGCGGATGGCATCTAGGTTTGGGTATGGGTTGCATCATTATTTTATCTGTATATGAATGTGCATGTGATACGTTATGGTATGCCTGATCTATTAAATTTTATTGTTTTGTACACATTGAGTCTGTTGACTCACCCCGTTGTGGGAACATTTTTTAGGTGATGAACAGTGATGGACCGGGACGGCAGAACTTGTGGTGGCCATGCTCAGCTTGAAGTTTTATTCAAAATGGACATTTTATTTTATTTAAGTACTTAAGAATTTTATTTTGGGATTATTTGATGTAATAAGGCCATAAGGCCATAGTTGAATTTCTTTATTTCTTTTTACTTTTATTTATTATGTTTACAAATTATTATTTATGGATCAACAAATTTATTTTAAAATAAACTCTAAGTATTTTGTCACCTGAAATAAATGGATTTCAATATAAGATAAATTTGGTTTTCAACACAAGCCCAACCCAAAACATTATTTTCTTTAAAATTGCTCAAGTTTTTCCTAAGGAACAAAAGAACTTTGAATCGGTTTACTTGAGGAACATACCAAATCTGTTCAAAGCTCGTGGGCCGGGTTTGGGGTGTTTCACTTACTTACTAAGCTATATGCTTACTCCCCTATCTTTTCCCTTGTTTTATAGTGTCACCAAGCTAGCTCAGGATTTGGAGATCGTCGGAGATCCATCCACACTATCAACACTCTTTTGGTATTTTGAAATCAATATTTTGAATTATGGCATGTATATAGGACTTGGTTATTTTGTTATGTGTCATAATTGATTTGGCCTAAAATGTTGGCCTATGTTATTTGATAGTTCATTTTGTATAAGGCCACTGATGTTGGCTATTATTGATCAAGTTATATGTTTATGATGATGCAATTTATGAGATGCATGACTAGGTTGAATGAGTGTGTGATGAAAATTGAAAAGTTTTAAATTTGGATGTAAATTTTATGTCTCGGTTTAGTACGACTGTATGTGTTTTGTTTCGGTAATGCCTTGTACCCTATTCCGGCGTCGAACACGGGTAAGGGGTGTTACAATTTAATCCTTTTAGCTATTAGAACTCAACTTTTGTACCTTGTGCAATTTGGTCATTTATCAATTTAAGCATGTAATCGATAAAATTTCTTTATGAAATTGTTACACAACATTATTATCATATTATAGAGCATAAAATAATATTAAAATAAATTTTCTTTTCGGAATTGAATTTGTGGTCCCGAAACCATTATTCCGATTTCTCTAAAAATGGGCTGTTACAGATGCAGCATCCCTCATCCTGATGTCTACGCTAGTTTTTCCCTTTCTTGAACTGGCTTGTCACGACGTCGGATGGTCACGTTGAGATGTGGGAGATGCTTGTTGTGATGACATGAATTTCCTCATTGGGATATGGGTAGCTCATCACGACGTCACGGCTGTTTCGACCCTCCCGTGTGTGAAATTTCCTTTTCCTCGGTTAATTGGTTTTCCCCTTTCACAAGCTCAATAAACTTTATAGAAAATATGGAAAAAATATTTGAATTAAAACATTTAATAAGAGAATTAAAAATAATTAAATGAAAATTTAAATTAAATAAAATTTAAATGGGGTCTTTTTTCAGAGTTGGGACGATCTGTATCGCCCCCGTAAACAAACTTCCAACTGTTCCTCTAAACATTGATCCGTAATTTGTTTTTCCATCGAGATATGCATACCAGAACTATCAATCGATGCCATTAATGTTGCCTTATCCTCGACTGGCGCAACATCCACATTATGAGCCATTAGACACCAAATACGAGCCAAGCCAAAATTGTTTTTTGATGTATTATTACCTCAAGAATTTTCACCTCATTGTTACATGAGGATTTACTAACCCAAGCTTTAACTTCATTGTCAAACGAGAACGAGATGAACCTGTCAACTTCTTCGGTTGACGTCTCATAGCTTTGACCAGAATGTATATCGGCTTGTGTACGACCCGAAAGTTAGTAGTGAAAAAAAGTGTGATTTTGAGACCCCATTTTTGTAAATAAAACATGCAAATATTTTTATTAAATATATATGAAGTTATTTTAATAGTGAATTGAATTCGATCAGGTTATTTTGTCGAATTAGTGCTTAATTAGGGTCCAGGGACTAAATCACATAAGTGATAAAAGTGTAATTTGCTTATGAATCTATAATTAGAATTCTTGTAAGGGGCTTATATAGTAAATATACCCTTTGTATATATGATGGCTGATTGAGGAATCAAAATAAGTATGTTTTTATATTATAAAACATTAATTAATTATGATAATAAAAATAAAATATGAATAAACTTAGTTGGTGGAAAGAAAACAAAACATTTCTTCCATATTTACATTCAAAAGAAACTGAAACCTAAAAGGAAGAAGGGAATGTTTGGCGTAGGGGTTTTTGACTTCAATTCAAAAATTGGTTAGTGCAATTTAGTCATTTTCTTGTAATTTCTTTTATTTTTGGAATCCCGAGAGCTTAAGCTAGCTGACCCATGTACTATTTTTTGTACTGTTAAAGATTGAGGAAGTTACCATTGATGAATGCTTAAAGCTTTAGGTGTTAATTTGATAGATTTTATGTTTAGAATTGAAAAAAGACTAAATAATAAAGTCAATTGATGATTTTGTTCAATATGGACTAAAATGAAAAAAAAGAAATTTTTGGTAGAAATTACAATTAGGAAGTTCAATTAGGACTAGAGTAAATCAATATGAAAAATTGAAATTAGAATTGAAAGTTAAGTAAGACCCGATTTTAGGGACTAATTTGAATAAAATGCAAAATGTGCTTGAATTAGCAATTGTATGTAAAATTGTTTTTGTATTGATAAATTTTGTATGTTTGTCTTAATTCGTAGCTAAAATCGACCCGAATTCCTCAAAAATGAAAGAAAAAGACAATCGTCAACGAATAGCTTGGAGTTTACGATTTGTGTTTCATAATCCGAAATTTCTCAATTGTTCCATTTATGAATTGCATTGTATGGTAAGTTCAAAAGGTGAGTTATAATTGATTCAGAGAATTGAAATGAATTGGTTGTCTATGAAATGGGATTGAAATGAATGAATTTGAAAATATTAAATATTATTTGAAATGTGGAATTGTACTAGTGTTGTGATGAGCTATGCTATTATCTATGGTAATTATTGATTGGTTGATTGAGATTATGATAATTAAATTGAGAATTGGTTAAAAGTTAATGTGAGAAATTTGTTACCCTATTAACTGTTCGGGTAGAGTCGAGTATAATTGGTGCGCCATAGATAGAAAGAGTTTAGGGTTATATGACTATGTGTAAGGGAGTGTTGGGCACCCCATTTGTAGGTTATACCGACCAGCGCAGGGCGCAACATATTAGTTTTGGATTTACCTGATAGGTGTTGAGTGCCAAATAGGTGTGTTGGTTGGATTCGCGTATCCGTCCAAAGCTGAGTCAAGTTAATAGGGAAATAAAAATGAAAATAGTAATAATGATATGTGAAATGAATAGTCATAACGATTGTTATGTTCTTTGAATTCATGAGATGGAAAATTGAGATGGAAAGAGATAATTAATGCTTGAGTTTTCAAATGGAATATGAAATGGAAGTGTTATGCCTATACTAGTGACTTTTGTTAGATTGGGATAATGAAATCAAGAAATGGTATAATTGACATGTTAATTGCATATAATAATTTATTCTTAACTTATGCATTTTAAATGAATTATCTTATGTTTTAGAGTTCAAATTTTTGAAATATCACTGAGTTATACTTAGCGTACGATTTTGTTTTCCGTGCGCAAGTTAGGTTCTTTTTGGTTCGATCGTCAACTTCAGCATCCAATAGAAATCCTGAACTCAAGTGTTGGTAATGTTTTTAGTTTGGTCAGGACATGTACCTAAGGAGTTTTATGTTTGTGCGAATGCTATATTTTGAGTGAGTTTGACATTTGAATATCATAAGTATATATGTGTTATGGAAATGGTCATGTTAATGATATTTTGTTGAGTAGTTTGGCATGTATGCTTAATGGTTTAAATTATGATTAGGTGTTATGCTATGAAATTTGTTAGGTAAGTAAATGGTTGTTGAAGAAATGAATGGGATGCTTGTATTGAGCTTGAAATAATTTGATATGTTTTGGAGCATGTTTTGGTGGTTGATATTAAGGTATTTTAAGTTGATCTAATGGTTAAATGTTTTATGCCATGTAGATGTTTGAGGTGCCAATGAGGCATATTGTAACACCCTTAACCTATATCTGTCACCGGAGTAGGGTTACGAGGTATTACTGATCAGTACATATCATTTAACATACATATCTAATACCTTTATGAATTCATACTCAAATATCTTTTAATTACAATCCCATTGTCCTTTATAAGGGCCTACGAGGCCTTAAACATACTTTAAAAGTGGTTTGAAACTAAACCGATAACTCGGGAAATTTGTGGAAACTTAGAAAAATTTCAATCATTCAGGGGTCACACACCCGTGTGAACAGGCCGTATGCCTCACATGGCACTAGATACGCCCGTGTTTAGGGCTGTGTGGAAACAGGGCCTACATACTGACTTGGGTCACACGGCCAACCACACGACCGTGTGTCCATCCCGTGTGCCCTTCGAAGTGGCCAGACATGCTCGTGCGCCAGACCGTGTGCTAGGTCTTGCCAAACCTGTAGGGTATACTGACTTATGCAGCATGGCCAAGTTAGACGCCCGTGTGCTAGGCTGTGTGCCATTCAGGGGGTATACTGACTTGTACCACATGGCCAGTCACACGCCCATGTGTGAGACCGTATGGAGCATAATGGCTTTAATTCAATTTCAACACCAGGGGACACACAGCCGTGTAACATGACCGTGCATCACACACAGCTGAGACACACGCCCGTGTGGAAAAAAATAGGCCATTTGCAAGGCCAATTTGCCATCCCATTTTTCACATACCTACACAAGTACAAATGGTATCATTTCAAGGCACAAATATGCAGCCAAATCAATCCCAAATCATGCACATCTCATGCTATACCAATACAACCATTTCACTTACTCAAATTTAAACCAAAACAACATCAATAATATGGTTCATTTACTATAATTCACATATACAATTCAATTTACTAATTCATTTCAAACATACATTATCAAGCATTAATTCAAAAACACATAACTTCCAAATTATCAACTTCAATAACCTAACATAAGTCAATTTACCAAACTCAAAATAAAACCATTTGCACATTTATAACATCATCATGTTCATCATTTTATGCCAACCCAAATGGCCAAAATACATATTCACCAAACATACCAAAATGGCACAAGCCTATACATGCCATATACCATATTTACACAACTCAAAAGTACCAAATAGATGTCCGATAGTGAGATGGAGTTCCTGACGATCCCCGGTTCTGAGCTAGCTTCGATTTATGGTAAAACATAGAAGGAAATAAACAAAATAAGCTATAAAGCTTAGTAAGTTCGTATGTATATATGAAATAATCAACATCATTCATTAACACTTCCAAATAGATACATAATTTGGAATTAAAATTTCAATCAATGAGATAACATAAATTTTAACTACAAAGCAACTCATAAGTTCTCGTCTTCTTATAATTCGTTATTCGCACAGTTTTCTCTACATACATTTACTGATACATATCTATTCTCACCAATTCGCTTATCGAATCACTTCGATTTTATAAATGTTTACTATATAAATACGTCGATTTTTTGATGCCATAGTCTAACTATGGTCTTACACATACATTGCCAAGACCCTGCCGTGGTCTTACATTCACATGCCATAATGTAACACCCCTTACTCGAGACCATCGCCGGAATTAAGTAAGAGGCATTACTAGACTTGACTATAAGTTCAAACATGAAAATCTTAAAGCTGTCAAACTGCATTGTGCCGACTAATTTGGCCATAACTCGAGTTACAAAATTCGAAATTCAGATCCGTAAATTTTCCTTGAAAGTAGACTCATATATCTATTCACCATAATTTTTCTAGAATTTTTCATTTGGCCAATTAGTACAGTTTATTCCTCAAAGTTACCCTTATTACACTGCTGGACAGTTCTGACCTGTCCCTATAAAACTGTAGTTATCTGATTGTACAATTTTCCAATGGTGTTCTTATTTATACCAATGAAAAATAGACTCACTTAGGATTCTACACATATAAACCATCATTCCTAATTATTTTTGTACAATTTTTGACAATTTTTCCAAAACAGAACAGTGACTCGCGAATGCATTCAAAGTAGGCCTCACTAAAACTGAATTATCTCATAATATAAAAATCTTTTGCCTACTCTGTTTCTTCCATATAAAAATAGACGCAATAAGGTTTAATTCGATATCTCATTCACCTTTTAATTCAACTTATCCTATTTTTTTGTGATTTTTCTAACTCACATCACTGCTGTAACTAAAGACTATTTCTATACTAAATATGCTTTCTAGCTTATAACCGGTTATACTCACATACAATTCATACTCTCCATGCATTTTTAATCACTTACGAAGATAGCTTGTACTTAAAACATTCACATCATATTCTAACATCATCGATTTAAAGGAGTATCACTATTACCCACATTTATGACAAAACCCTAAAAACATACATAACCAAATATTTAGCCATATTCGCATGGCTGTTATATACAAGGTTAAACATCGTATGTTTGTAAAACTTCATCTAGCCTATACATGCCTTCTAAATCGCAACCAAAAATTCAAAATACCAAAGGAAGGCGATAGTGTGGATGACTTCTTGAAGATCTTTCACGAGCCCGCAACGTGACCTAAATCTATAAAACAAAGAAGAACATTTCACGTAATTAAGCTTACTAGCTTAGTAAGTCCTAACTCATGATAATAAAACATTTATACTTAAAAACCAATTGTTCCCTAATAGCACATTCTAACTCGAATTCCATCATATAACATCCATCAATATTAATTTCAAACACATATAACACAATTCTCACAATATTAATTTAACCCAGGTAATATTAAGCATACATACCTTACATGCTTACCTGAAACGTAAACCCAATAAATTAACTTTAAGTTATCTTAAACAAGGATTCGATTTATCTTTGGTAAAGTACATCACCGGCATCAAGCCTGCTAGGCATAAAAGCCCGTAAAGTAACACCGGCACAAGGCCTGCTAGGCGTAGAAGCCCGATAAATAGCACCGGCACAAGGCCTGCTAGGCATAAAGCCCGATAAATAACACCGGCACAAGGCCTGCTAGGCATAAAGCCCGATTAATGTCACCGGCACGAGGCCTGCTAGGCATAAAGCCCGATTAATGTCACCGGCACGAGGCCTGCTAGGCATAAAGCCCGATTAATGTCACCGGCACGAGGCCTGCTAGGCTCGAAGCCCAAATGTCAGAATATTATTACATGCTTTTCACATTTCACTATCACATATCGAATTATAAACATTTATTCCCATTGCAATAAATAAATTTGTAATCAATCTAATCCATCATTATCACATTCGGCCAACTCATAGTTTTACACCAAGCTATTACAAATTTTATCATTCACTAGATATGTAAATGATCTTTAAATAATAAGTAGCTCAAGAACTTACTCATTCACCTTGCATTAGCCAAAATAATTTCCATCATATACTCAACATAAATCATCAACCAATATGTAGATATACATTCGGCCATGATGCAATTGGATACTAACATTCATCAATTTTTAATAGTCAAGATAACCATAATTTATTCCTTGACATAATTTAACTAAAGGACTTACCTTAGAAGTCGATAGGTTCGAGATCTCCAACTATTCGTTTAGTTTAGCTTTTCCTCGCTCCAAATTCTTCTCCTTTTGTTCTTGATCTAATTCGGTTCAATTAAACCAATTTAACCACATTTTCATTCAATTTAAAAGCAAAATCATATAGTATATAATTTATCGATTAATCCCCCAACATATGTAACATTTAAAACATATTAATTCCATGCTTTCGGCATTGCAAATAGAATATTTCCAACATGTATATTATGCATGTCCGAATACGAGCAATAATTATGACTTATACATTTCAATCAATGTCATTCAAATTCGAACATTGCTCAAGTCTTATATCATTATCAACTCATGCACATACATCACATTTATTCAATCCAAGACATGAACATATATAATCGGCTATCACCCACTACCTTTCTCAAGTATATCAAAAGAATATTATTAAACATATTGGTAATAATTTGTTTAATGTACTTTAACACAAGACTTACCTTCTTATCCATGGCTGTAATTTAACTTTATATCTATATATATAAAGTGTATAACCAAATAGAATAGCTAAATTTTCATTTTCTCTTATGACCGAATTCGCCAATTTAGTGTACTCATACATCTTTTTCAACACGAGACCAAGTAACAAGCTAACTAACCACACTTTATTTATCCATTTTTCCAGCCGAATATTAGCTTGCTTAAACCCTTCCATTGTTTGCTTAAAGAAATTTACCCTTCCTACTTAATCACCCAAAGGTTATAAGCAAGTATGACCATTCATCCATGTCTAATCACTATACAATATAAGTATAGCCGAACATTAACACAAAGGAAAAGGATTCGAAATAGGTGGTCTCACATTCGGCCGAATATAAGGGCATTCCCATGCCTAAATTTAAACCATTTTCTTACAAACTCAAGCTTCTTCTCCCTCTCATATTATCAAAGTTTATTAACAACCCAAACCACCATTCCTCACCCATGGCCGAATTTCATCAAGCCTAGCATCATCAACTTCTATTTGTTTCCAAAAGAAAAGTGATAAAAAAAAATCAACTCATTCAAAGATAACTTATTAAGTTAAAGCTCACTCTTACCTTGCCTAGCACATGCAATGGCCGAATGAAGGGGATGAAGTTTTCTTCTTCATTTTTGAAGATAAGAATCGGTGAGGAAGATGATTAAAGAAAGAGAAATCAAATTTCTTTTTCTTTTGTTTATTAAACTATTACATATATTAGCATGCTTGTAATATAATAGTGTTTTAATTATGATATTTTTAAGACAATGAATCAAGTAATGCATGCTTGCCGTCCACTTTTTAATTATGGGGGATTTGACATGCAAATCCCCATGTTTAATGGGCAATTCACTTAGCTCCCTTGTATTAATGCCCACTATTTTGGTCCATCTTGCAATTTAGACCTTTTTAACAAATTAAACACTCGATTATCTAAAATTTTCCACGAAATTTTTCACATTCATAAAAACACACATAACAAACACAAAACATATTATTATAATATCCCACAGGCTCGGATCCGTGGTCCCGAAACCACCGTTCCGATTAGGGTCAAAATTGGTCTGTTACACATAACCCGATTATGGTCTTATTATCCGATTTGCCATAGCCCAGCTATGGTCTTATTCCGCAACTCGTATGCTTAACCGTACATTTAGATTTAATATCTCCAAATTTAACTAATAGATTACATACAATCTCAATTCTATCCATCAATTAAACAATTGCACAATGAAGTTAAATTATACGAACTTACCTCGTATACGAATTTGACGAAATAGACTGACTACTCGATAACCTTGCTTTTCCCCGATCTAAATCTGAATTCTTTCTTTCTTGATCTATATAAATTCAAAATTAAATTATTCAATCACATATTCTTTCAATTTAGTCTATATCACACTTCAAAGCACTTTTACACTTTTGCCCCAAGTATTTCACAAATTTGACAATTTAGTCTTTATTTCACAAAACACAAAATTCACATAATTCAAGATTAACCCATGCTAGCCGAATTACCAATATACTCCTAACAGCCCATATTTTCCATTTATTTCACATTTCAACCACCTAATTTGCACTTTTCACAATTTAATCCCTATTATGCATTTTCATCAAAAATCACTTAACAAAATATGTAAAACTATCATCAAACTTTCATATTTCAACATTAAACATCAAAGACCACATAGATTCAACAATGGCAACTCTCAAAATCTTTAATAGTTTCGAAATTAAAGGTACAGGCTAGCTAGATTGAGCTGCAACGATTACAAAACATAGAAATCATCAAAAATCGAGCTAAAACTGTACCTTAATCAAACTAAGAGTTGGCCGAACCCTAAATGCTCTGCCATGGCTTCCTTTCTCTTTTAATTTCGGTGAAGATGGTTATAAAAGATGATAAAGAATTGGTTTTGTTTTAATGTATTTACCTTATTTACTAATTTACATTTTTAACCTTATTCATAAATGATTAAAAACATTCATATTATGCCCATAAATGTCCACTCAATATAAAAATGGTTTAATTACAACATAAGGACTTCTTATTTTAAGTTCTATAGCTATTAGGCACCTTTAGCTAATAGAACATCAATTTTTCACTTTACGCGATTTAGTCCTTTTTATCAAATTGAGCATTCAAATGCTAAATTTTCTTAACGAAAATTTCACACCATCATATATTCCTGCTTTAAACAATAAAATAATAATAAAATAAATATTTTAACTTCATATTTGTGGTCCCAAAACCACTGTTTTGATTTGACCAAAAATGGGTTGTTACAACTCACCTCCTTTAGAGATTTTGTCCCCGAAAATCTTACCAGTGAATAGGTGCAGGTATTGTTTTCTCATAGCATCTTAGGGTTCCCATGTAGCTTCATCAACCCCATGTTGATACGATAATACTTTCACTAACGCTATTCTCTTATTTCTCAACTCTTTGATCTCACGAGCTAAAATTCGAATCGGTTCTTCAGCATATGACATATCAGACTGAATTTCAACCTCGGTCGGGGAAATGAGATGTGAAGGGTCAGATCCGTATCGGCAAAGCATCGACACATGAAATACACTATGTATCTTTTCTAACTCAGATAGTAAGGACAACCGATATGCCACTGACCCAACTCGCTCAGTAATTTCATACGGTCCGATAAATTGAGGACTCAATTTCCTTTTGCGACCAAACCGCAATATCTTTTTTCACGGCGACACTTTCAAGAACACTTTATCTCCGATCTGGAATTCAATATATTTCCGTTTCAAGTCTGCGTATGATTTCTGTCAGTCTGAAACTGTTTTCAAACTAACGAGAATTACTTTTACTTTTTCTTTTGTTTCTCTGATCAGATCAATCCCGTGAATCTCATTCTCACTAAGCTCAGTCCAGTACAACGGTGTTCTACATTTACGACCGTATAAAGCTTCATATGGTGCCATCTTGATACTAGATTGGATGCTATTATTGTAAGAAAGTTCAATCAGTGGTAGATATTTCTCCCAGCCACCTTCAAACTCAAGAATGCAACATATCCTCAAGTATTTGAATAACTCATTCGGATTGACCATCTGTTTGTGGGTGAAACGCAGTGCTAAAATGCAGCTAAGTACCCAAAGCTTCTTGTAATTTCTTCAAAAATCTCGAAGTAAACCTCAGATCTCTATCTAAAACAATAGATAGGAAAACACCATGTAATCTCACAATTTTGAAAATATATAACCCAATTAATTTATCAAGCGAGAAATCTGTACGTACTGGAATGAAAGGAGCTGATTTCGTCAATCTGTCAACAAAAACGTAGATAGCATCTTTTTTTTTCAGAGATAAGGGCAAACCCGATATGAAATCCATTATTACTCTATCCCACTTCCACTTAGAAATCATAATAGGCTGTAATAAACCTGACGACACTTGATGCTCAGGTTTGACTTGTTGACAAATCAAACATTTCGAAACAAATTTTGAGATATCTCGTTTCATGCCATGCCACCTATAAAGCTGTTTCAAATCGTTATACATTTTCCTGCTTCCTGGATGTACTGATAAATAACTACTATGTGCTTTGTTTAAAATCTTCTGAATAAGCTCGGGATTTCTCGATACGTAAATTCTACCTCGGAACATCAAACAGTTATTAGACCCTATTCGAAACTCTGAATCAGAAGTTGATTTACATTAAGCTCGTTTTGCTTGCAATTCATTATCAAATTTTTGAGCCTACAAATCTGCTATAGAAATAACAGTCTCACTTTCAACTCAGCTACTATCGAACCGTCGTCAGACAAAGCTAATTGTGTGTCCAAAGCATGTAAAGAAAATAAGGACTTTCAGCTCAAAGCATTAGCAACTACGTTTGCTTTCCCTGGATGATAATCAATCACTAATTCATAATCTTTTAGCAATTCTAGCCATCTTCGCTGTCTCAAATTCAAATCTTTCTAAGTCATCAAATATTTCAAGCTATTGTGGTCGGTATAAATATGACATTTCTCACCAAACAAGTAATGACGCAAAATTTTCAATACGAACAGCATTGCAGCTAGCTCTACATCGTGCGTCGGATAATTCTTTTCGTGCGGCTTCAACTGTCTTGAGGAATAAGCTATAACTTTGTCTTCCTGCACCAAAACACAACCTATTCCATTTAGCGATGATGCATCACTGAAAACTATGAATTCTTTACCCGACTCAGGCTGAACTAACACTAGTGCCTCTGTCAATAATACTTTCAACTGCTCGAAGCTCTGCTGACATTTTTCTGACCACTCAAATTTAACATCTTTTTAAAGAAATCGTGTCATCGGAGTCGCAATCATCGAGAAGCCTTTCACTGATCGTCTATAATAGCCGACTAGTCCCAGAAAACTACGGACTTCGGATACATTTCTCAGAGGCTTCCAATCAACAATCGCAGAAATTTCGCTCGGGTCAACTCGAATACCCGCGGCTGAAACTATATGTCCCAGAAAACCAACCTCTCTTAACCAAAACTTACATTTGCTGAACTTTGCAAACAACTATTTATCTCTCAAAGTTTGTAACATGATTCTCAAATGCTCGGTATGCTCAGATTCATCATGAGAGTAAATCAAAATGTCATCAATAAATACAACTACGAATTGGTCGAAATACGACTTGAAAATTCGGTTCATCAAGTGCATAAAAATAGCAGGTGCATTTGTTAGTCCAAAAGGCATAACAAGAAATTCATAGTGTCTGTACCTTGTTCTAAATGCAGTCTTTGGCACATCTGAGTCTTTAACTCGCAACTAGTAATAACCTGATCTCAAATTAATTTTCGAAAACATTGTTGCCCCTTTTAACTGATCAAACAAATCATCTATTCGTGGCAGAGGGTATTTATTCTTAATCGTCACTTCGTTGAGCTGTCGATAGTCTATTCACATTCTCATCATGCCATATTTCTTTTTCACAAATAACACCGGTGCACCCCAAGGAGAGAAACTCGGTCTAGTAAAACCTCTATCTGTCAACTCTTGTAACTGAGCTTTCAATTCTTTTAACTCTGTTGGAGGCATCCTGTACGGAGCTATCGATACCGGTGTTGTTCTCGGTACTAATTCAATACAAAATTCAACCTCTCTGATAGGTGGTAAACCTGGTAACTCTTCGGGAAATACATCTGAATACTTTCACACAACTGGTACTAATTCAATCTTTGTTTCTGTCACTTTCGTATCAAGTACATAAGCAAGATAAGCTTTACACCCCTTTCTCATAAATCTCTGAGCTAACATAGACGAGATCACAACTGGCGAACTATTTAGATCATCAGATTCAATTCTAATAGTCTCATTATTCTGACATTTTAGTTCAATTGTCTTTCGTCTATAGTTGACTATAACCTCATGCATCGTTAGCCAATCCATACCTAGAATCACATCAAATTCATCAAATGGCAACAACATCAGATTAGCCGAAAAATCGAAATCTCGATACATTAACGGACAATTCCTGCAGACTTTGTCAACCAAAACACATTTGCCTAAGGGGTTCGATACTCTAATCACAAATTTAGTAGACTCTACAGGCAAAGTCTTACTAGATACTAAATTCATACATTAATAAGAATTAGTTGATCCTGGATATCACAAATTTAGTAGACTCTACAGGCAATCACATTAGTATCATAGAGAGTGAAAGTACCAGTGATAACATCTGGAGATGACGCTTCTTATCGAGAGCGAATAGTGTTGTAACATCCTGAATTTTTGGGCCTATGCGTTTAATTGGTGGATATGTTTAATGTGTTAATCTAAGTGTTAGGGGTCCAAATTGGGCTCAGGCTTAGGTAGAGGCCTTGATTAAAATTATCTGTTTGGGCATTATAGGGTTTAAAAGGTAGTATCTGTGTTTAAAATACCAAAGTGGGCTTGTGGCCCAATATTAGGAGGTGACGCCACACAAGGGAGTAAGGGGCCCAAATTTAAGTTTCATGGAGCCCAATTATTTTAATTTAAGTTAGCTAATTTTTGGCATTAGGGTTAGGTGGAGTGGATGGCAACAGGGCTCAAAAATAGGAGGATTTATGTGAATGGGATAATGTAGATATTATAGTTGATAATATGGAAGATAAAAAAGAGAAAAGATAGGAGCTATCTGCAAGGCTAGGTGTTGGCCAAAATTCCATCACCTAGAGGAGGGAAGAAATCAGTTTCTTTATGGCAAAGGGGTGCCGAATTTTCCTTTTTTATTTGCTTAATTTTTAGTTATCAGGAAGGGCACTTTTGGTTTTTCATAGGTAAGTGCCAAAATTTCTATAAATAGGGAGGGTTCTCTTCTTTATTTTTCGGCATTTAGGGTTTCCATCTTTTCTTTCTCTTCTCCTTTGAGTAGAAGTCGAAATTCCTAACCCTATTCCCTCATCTTCACATTGATTCAAAAGCCGAAACTCCATTGTTCTTTTCTCTTCTTTCTTCTAAAAGCCGAAAACTCCATTATTCTTTTCTCTTCTTTCTTTTAAAAGCCGAAAACTCCATTATTCTTTTCTCTTCTTTCTTCTAAAAGCCGAAACCTCCATTATTCTTTTCTCTTATTTCTTCTAAAATTCGAATATCTATAGATTTCTTCGAATCATCTTCTCTTGTAACACCCCAAACCCGGCCCAAAACACCACGGCCGAATTTAGAATGTTACTGGGAAAAACGTTTGAAAAGAATTTGATCCAAGGGTGAAAACACATGTTGAGTTTAAATATTTTTCTTAGCTTATAAAAGTTAACTTATTTATAAAAAGTTTGTCGTTTTGAAAGTAGGATGCCGAGAGAAAAAAAACTTTGAAGGTCGTGTGTAGTTAAAATCATAGTACGTTTGGAAATTCAAGAAAATTGAGTTGTTACGTGTATCCGGGTTTAAAACTTTAATTTAAGTCTTTAAGTTGCAAATTGTTTCCAAAATCATTTCCAATTATTAATTTGATCATCACTCTAACTTAAAACATGATAAAAATCCCGAACATACTTAAAGCGGCCTTATTACAATAAAATATCCCAAAAGTAATTAAAAATCAAAAGTGCATAAATAAAACATCTTCTGCATGGCCACCTCGAATCCCCTCCAACCCGGTCCAAGCATCATGTATCACCTTCATTGTTTTTAGAAAGTAGAGTGAGTCAAACAGACTCAGTGTGCAATTAATTCACATGCTTCCACACCAATCCACATACCACACATGTTTATGCATAATGAACCTTAACCCAACCTAGTGTCCATCCGCTACACACCCCCGTATCCAGCCACACACACCAGGGGATTACTAAATCGACCCTCCATCCGCTACACACCTCTTTGGCTAGCCACAGATCACTATGTGACCAAAAATAATGTGGCCTAGCCACCGATCACCATGTGACCAAGATACAGTATCCACGATGTGACTCGAGGTCATCATCAATCCACGATGAAGCACAGAGCTATCATCAATCCATGATGTGGCACACAGCCGACATCCAGTCACGATGAGGCACATAGCCAACATCAGTCCGTGATGTAGCTCAAGGCTAACATCAACCACGTACATAAATGAACACCCTTTCCTTCATTAATCATATCCCGATCCCCATGCACATACATTATTTTATGATAAAATGACAGAATAACCATCATGAACATATCAACATGCATACATAACATGCTTTCACATATGTCATCCAAGATTTGATATCAACAGTTACTAACCTGACTATCAGATTACCCACCATGGGTAGCCACACCACCACAGCCGTTATCTCCGGCTATCACACATACCACATACATATAATAAATAACAAACTAAGAAACAGTGCAATAACTACACACCTGATAACTCGAAGCACTAGACTCTCGACGTCGACATTGTCACTAAACGAAACTACCGCTATCTGCCTACGATTCTGCTCTGACGCTGGCCCATACCCTGGTGGCCAATCCCGCACCGCAGAAACCGAATGCTTCTTGAACTTAGGGGTAGGGACAACCCCTTTCTCTCCTTGACTGGTACTCGCATCCATTGAATAGCACTTAACCAGAAGACCCGATTAATCGTTACATCAAAACTAAATGAGACAAACCAATACTTAATCGAGTACTCTTACCGAAATAGATCCGAATCCCGAAGGCTCCTTCTCAACCTTTGTCGAAACCCCCTACACTGGCCATGTTAGAATCGGCTAACACCTATAGATAAAAGAAATGGCCTTTGGTCGAATATCACTATCTTCTTACCTTATTCGACCAAATTCCGAGAGCTTCTCCTCTTAACATCGGCTACAAAGAATCCCGAACCTCACCTTTCATGGTTTCGGCCATACCAAAGAAATGAAGTTAAACTTCTTGATTTCGATAACTTAAGGAGAAAAGATTGAGATCCGAATGGAATAGAAACCCCTTACCACACTAACACCCGGTTGAGAAGATGATAAGAGAAGAACGACGACACCACTCACCCAGGCTCTGACAAATTCAGGCAAGAGAAGTGAGGTAAAGTTTTTAAAGCTTAACCAAAATGAAAAGAAAGAAGAGAGAAGAGGAATAGATCCGGCTAGGGAAGAGATTAGAGGAGAAGAAAAAGATGATAATAAAAAGTGACCTTAATGGTCCTACCAAATTTCGGCTAATGAACAAAAAGAAAGAAACCAGTTGAACAACTAGGGGTTTTCGGCACAAATGAGAAAATGGGAAGAGAGAGCCAATTTCGGCTAAAGGGAACTAAAGAAGAAAAACGTAAAAAGATGAACACTCCCTCACACTACACCAATTCGACACCCCTACCCCTTTTCCTCAAAACCGAAAATGCCACCCTCCAAAGCCCCACATTCGGCCAACTCTTCTTCCCTCACCCAAATCCCTTCTTTTTCTCCTACTTTTCCTTTATACCACCCATTCAAACGAATTTGAATGCTTCAAACCTCTCCAAGAGCTCTCCACCACTCATTCAAACATCTTTACCAAGTCTTCCTCCCATCCTTCCAGAGTTCAAATGCCGCCCAACTCTTCCTCCTCTTTGACGCAAAAAGCAACCCCAAAATGCTTCCTCTGCAGCTCGAACCTCCTCCCTCCTGGAACCCCTTTGACGCAACCTTCCCCCTTGCTCCCTTGCATTACCATGCCACTTTACCACTTGGCTTCTTGTGTCATAAAAATCCACCTTTATTCCTTAAGACTTAGCTTCCCCAGCTCCCCCTAACTCAGCTTAAACCAACATTTTTCCCAAGTTCTCTACTTACACCCCAAGGTTCCCGAGACCCCCAAAACATACTCAAATAACATACAACAACACACAAAGCACACTACCACATGAATATGAACTAAAACGCATACCCCTAAATCCCGGATATTACATCTCTTCCTGATTTTCGCAAAAAGCCGGAATCCTCTAGGAGTAGCCGAATCTTCTCTAGTAAGATCTCTTAGATCTAAAAGCCGGAAACACTAGTTCCTGAATCTCATATCATTTTGTGGGATTTCAAGCCTCTGAACAACACATAGGGCAGATAGCAGCTGTGTTGGCTACGGATAGCGTTGACTTAGAAAGTCTTGTTCTAACGGTAATCAGGTGTGTAGATCCTTATCACATAAGTTTTATTTTGTATTATACCTGTTAGGGGCTGAAAAGTCGAAAAATGAGGCTACATGAACAGTCGTGTATAGATCTCTAAACACACTAATAATCTGTATGTATATATATGTGATGGTTAAAAGCCGAAAAATAGGCTATATGAACAGACGGGTTACCCAGAAAGGGTAGGCAAAGGATGCCAGGTATGTGCCATAGAAACTTCTCTATGTGTATCGATGTATGTGAAAGACTGAAATCTCTTAGGTAGTATACTGCTTAATCTTGCATGAATGTATGCATAGGATGGGTTTGATATGGAAAGGGGAAGAGCATGATTGGTCACATATTGATCGGTGGTAGAAAACCCACGTAATGAAATGTTAGGTCACATGGTGATCGGTGGTAGAAAACCTACGTAATGAAATGTTAGGTCACTTGGTGATCGGTGGTAGAAAACCCACGTAATGAAATGTTAGGTCACTTGGTGATCGGTGGTAGAAAACCACGTTAAAATTCCTGATTGATAAGGAGTAGGCAGTATGACTGTCGATATGGTGTGTAGCGGTTGGTGGGTTGATTGTAGAAATCCCCAAGGTGTGATGGTTGGTACGGGTTGGTGTGTAGAGGATGGAATTCTAGGATGGGTTGGGCTTTGCATCATTTATTATCTGTCATGTGATTATGATTGTTGCCATTGTGTATGGGCTAGGGCTCATAATGTGTTTGTGGGCCCAAGCCTTTTATGTGTTTTCGGGATTTACACACTGAGTCTTGGTGACTCACCCTATTATTTTTCCGTAACTTTTCAGATGAGCAGTAGATCATGGACATGGGAGCCGAGACAGACTCGAGGGGCCATCAAGTTTTTATTTCTATAGATTATTTTTGGTTTTCCTTTAAGTTTTGTTTTGGGAATATTTAGGTAATAAGGCCCCATAGTTTATATTCGCCTAAGTAGTTTTTTTAATATTTGCAACTTATGAATTTATGTCAGGGGTTTATTTAAACCAAATAATAATAATACAAGGTTTCTTTTTCAAATGTCACTTATTTATTCAAATATTGCCTAATAACTTATGATTTTCTAAAACCAACTTAGCAAAAGATTTTAATGTTCAACCCGTAGCATACCAGATTTGGCCGAAATGTATGGGCCGGGTTTGGGGTGTTACAAGCGTAGGCTTTAGCAGGTGCTCTGGCCTCGGATCTCACAGTAGTATCTCGTGTCGCACCTCTACCACCACTCACATTTCCAACATTATGGAATGATCTTCCTCTCGTAGTCGTGTTGCTTTGTCTTGCACTCTGAGAGTTATCTTTCTCATCTAACTTAGGACAATCTCGAATGAAGTGTTCGTGCAAACCACATCTAAAACAAGCTTTATAATTCAGTCAACACTCTCCGAAATGTCATTTTTCACATTGTCCACATTCAGGTTTGTTTGGTCTAATATTACCCATACTTGCAACTGACATAGCTGGAGCATTTGAACCTGTAAATTGCTTCCCACGATCTCTATTAGAGTACTCCATTGGTGCATTTGATCAACTATACGAATCTCGGGATTTCTTTGATAAAGAATGATAGGGTTTATTCATCAATCTCTTTCTCGAATCTCTAGCTTCTGAATCAACCTTTCTCTTTTCTGTGCCCAATTCTTCAGCTTTGCAAGCACGTTCGACTAACACAACAAATTATTTTAAATCCAATATCCCGACCAGGAGTTTAATGTCTTCGTTCAGCCCAAAACAAACCGCTTGCACATTATCTCTTTGATAGGAACATATTCTCGAGCATACTTGCTGAACCGTAAAAATTCTCTTTCATATTCAGTTACGGTCATACGACCCTATTTCAATTCTAGAAATTCTTTATGCTTTTGGTCAAGGAACCGTTGACTGATGTATTTCTTTCGAAACTCGATCTAAAAGAATTCCCAGGTCACTCGCTCTCACAATACTACCGACACTAAAGTATTCCACCAATGATACGCAGAGTCTTTCAGAAGAGAAATAGCACACTTTAAACATTCAGCTGGCATACACGAAAGTTCATCAAACACTCAAATAGTATTTTCAAGCCAAAACTTAGCTCTCTCAGGGTCATCATCAACATTATCCCTAAACTCTTCAGCCCGTGTTTACGGATCTTATCAACTGGAGGCTTATTCAATCTTAAAAGCTCGACTCCTTGAGGAGCTACAGGTACAATTTGCAGAATAGAAGGGGGTGGAGGTTGTTGAGCAGCTGATTTGTCCGGACGTATTGAGTGAACCACATTCATCATCTGGAAAAAGGCTTCTTTAGCCTCACCACCGTGACTACTAGACACGGGTCTGGATTTGGAAGGCGCTGTCCCTTGAGCGAGAGCGGGCGCATTACTCTCTACATAATCAGCTATCGCTCGTTCGTGATCCATTACTATATGAAAACACAATTTAAGCTGTCAGGAATCATCACACTATTGCAGAGTATATATGGCATGTCTAGCTAGACTCTCACACATGATACGTTAGTCTTGGAATCGACTAAACCGTAGCTCTAATACCAATAAATGTAACACCCCTAACCCGTATCCGTCACCGGAGTAGGATTACGAGGTATTACCAATCAATACATATCATTTAACATACATATCTCATACCTTTATGCATTCATACTCAAATATAATTTAATCACAATCCCATTGTCTCTTATAAGGCCTACGAGGCCTTAAAAATACTTTAGAGGTGGTTCGGGACTAAACCGAGAACTCGGGAAATTTTTGGAAACTTAGAAAAATTTCAATCATTCAAGGGTCACACGCCCGTGTGAACAGGCCGTGTGCCTCACATGGCTCCAGACACACTCGTGTCTCAGGCCATGTGGAAATAGGGCTTACATACTGATTTGGGTCACATGGCCAACCACACGCCCGTGTGTCCAGCCCGTGTGCCCTTCGAAGTGGCCACACACACTTGTGTGCCAGACCGTGTGCTAGGTCGTGCCAAACCTGTAGGGTATACTGACTTATGCAACATGGCCAAGTCAGATGCCCGTGTGCTAGGCCATGTGCCATTTAGGGGGTATACTGGCTTGTACCACATGGCCAGTCACACGCCCGTGTGTGAGACCGTGTGGAGCATATTGACTTCAATTCAATTTCAACACCAGGGGACACACGGCCGTGTAACATGACCGTGCGTCAAACATGGTTGAGACACACGCTCGTGTCTTTGCCCGTGTGGACAAAAATAGGCCATTTGCAAGGCCAATTTGCCACCCTATTTTTCAAATACCTACACAAGTACAAATGGTATCATTTCAAGGAACAAATATGCAGCCAAATCAATCCCAAATCATAAACATCTCATTCTATACCAATACAACCATTTCACTTACTCAAATATAAACCGAAACAACATCAATAATATGGTTCATTTACCATAATTTACATATACAATTCAATTTACTAATTCATTTCAAACATACATTATCAAGCATTAATTCACAAACACATAACTTCCAAATTATCAACTTCAATAACCTAACATCAGTCAATTTACCAAGCTCAAAATAGAACCATTTGCACATTTATAACATCATCATGTTCATCATTTTATGCCAACCCAAATGGCCAAAATGCGGGAATGTCGGTACCCCCATGGCGCAGCAAAAAAAATAATTCCAGCGATCCAAACCATGGATCCATGTGCGAGGAACGAATCGGGGTGAAATAATGGTTTCAAAATTACTGAAACTTCAATCGAGTGACAGCGACGCCTCGGCAACGAGAATTTTGATCTACTATCGAACCAAGCCGCAACCTTTTATGATTTCGACCTCTATGTAATCCACCCAGTTTGACGATAAACAGAAGAAATCTCCAAAGCTGTTTTGGAGGTTTCTTTGCTTGACGGCTACTAGACCTCACAAGAAAAGTTTCAGTTTTTTTTAGGGTTTTCTATAAAAACTCTCTTTTACTCACCTTTTATAATTGGTATATATATAATGAATCATAATTTATAAAATTTTTATCCAAACATAATAATCATAATTAAAAATAAATATAATAATATTTTAACTGAAAATTATAATTACATTAATTATAACAATGATTTCGGTAAACTATATTTATTTAAATTTATATACGAACCAAATTCATATATTAATAGAAATATGTTCTCATTATGTGTACAACATCCTTGTACATATAATATGTTCAATATTTAATTGCCCAATTAAATTAATTCTATAATTAATTTAATTCATGTGACAACCAAACACAATACCAACTATGTTTATTCTGTTCATTTCAGCCATAGGGTGTGACCCTGTAGGTTCTTGTAACGTTAGCAGTAATATTAGAATGATTCTAATGTTACAAACAATGAGTGGCATCTAGCAATGCATCATTGCTACCTAAGTTACAAGAAGTCATGATTCGACATAACCTTTTGTGATTAACCTTTCATGCATTAATCCTTAAGTCCTTTATCTCTGGAATGGACACAAGTCATGGAATAGTCACACTTGCATAGTCCATCCATGTTTCTTGATATCTTGAGTAGACTATGATATACAAATAAGTATGACATCTCATATAAACTTATTTGAGCATGGCCATGCATTTCTAGTCTCACTCAATCAAGTGGCCTAAAATATTACTCCCATTATGTAGGAGGGACTTATCCTATATTGATCAACCATATCCCTCTACATAGATTGTGGTCTATCCAACATCAGCCTTTATAGAACAACTAGTTACGGTGTACGTTTGACTGTATCAAAATATACAACTCACGATGTTGGGATAATGATGATCTCAAGTCTGAGGATCATATACATATTAATCACTATGAGTAATGTTGTGACAATTACATAATAATCCAAGAAACATACTCATAGTGGGTCAGTCCAATATGTTGTTCTCTAACACACATATTCATGCATTGATTTTGACACTTCATATCAATGACAACTCTTTATCATCAATCAACTACATGTTAGTCTTAATGCATTATTGTTGTCCTAGTAAACAATAATACTTGACTAAGAATCTTTTAAGAACAATCATATTATTCTCAGGACTTTATTATAAAACAGTTTATTTGTACACACAGAAAAAAAACTGAAATAATAATGACAACGCCTTATATTAATAAACATGGTAAATCAAGTTTGTTATTACAACCATCTCATGATTGATCTTTGGGCATACTCTTACACAAAATACATATTCACCAAACATACCAAAATGACACAAGCCTATACATGCCATATACCATATTTACACAACTCAAAAGTACCAAATAGATGTCCGATAGTGCGATGAAGTTCCTGATGATCCTCGGATCCGAGCTAGCTTCGATTTACTATAAAAAAATTGAATGAAATAAACAAAGTAAGCTATAAAGCTTAGTCAGTTCGTATGTATATATGAAATAATCAACATGATTCATTAACACTTCCAAATAGATACATAATTTGCAATTAAAACTTCAATCAATGAGATAACATAAAGTTTAACTACAAAGCAACTCATAAGTTCTCATCTTCTTATAATTCATCATTCGCAAAGTTTTTTGTACATATTTGTACTGATACATATCTATTCTCACCAATTCGTTTATCGAATCACTTCGATTTTATAAATGCTTACGATATAAGTACGTCGATTTTTCGATGCCATAGTCTAACTATGGTCTTACACATACATTGCCAATGCCCTACTGTGGTCTTACATTCACATGCCATAACCCGATTATGGTCTTATTACCCGATTTGCCATAGCTCAGCTATGGTCTTATTCCGCAACTCGTATGCTTAAACCGTACATTTAGATTTAATATCTCCAAATTTAACTAATAGATTACATACAATCTCAATCTATCCATCAATTGAACAACTGCACAATTAAGTTCAATTATACGAACTTACTTCGTATACGGATTTAACGAAATGGACCGACTACTCGATAACCTTGCTTTTCCCCCGATCTAAATCTGAATTCTTTCTTTCTTGATCTTTATGAATTCAAAATTAAATTATTCAATCACATATTCTTTCAATTTAGTCCATATCACACTTCAAAGCACTTTTACACTTTTGCCCCAAGTATTTCACAACTTTTACAATCTAGTCCTTATTTCACAACGCACAAAATTCACATAATTCAAGATTAACCCATGCTAGAAAAATTACCAATATACCCCTAACAACCCATATTTTCAATTTATTTTACATTTCAACCACTCAATTTGCACTTTTCACAATTTAATCCCTATTATGCATTTTCATCAAAAATCACTTAACAAAATATGTAAAACTATCATCAAACTTTCATATTTCAACATTAAACATCAAGGACACATAGATTCAACAATGGAAACTCTCAAAATCTTTAACAGTTTTGAAATTAAAGGTACGGGCTAGCTAGATTGAGCTGCAACGATTACCAAAACATTGAAATCATCAAAAATCGAGCTAAAACTGTACCTTAATCAAACTAAGAGTTGGCCGAACCCTAAATTCTCTCCCATGGCTTCCTTTCTCTTTTAATTTCGGTGAATATGGTGATAAAATATGATAAAGAATTGGTTTTGTGTTAATGTATTTACCTTATTTACTAATTTACATTTTTAACCTTATTCATAAACCATTAAAAACATTCATATTATGCCCATAAATGTCCACTCAATATAAAAATGGTTTAATTACAACATAAGGACTTCTTCTTTTAAGTTCTATAGCTACTAGGCACCTTTAGCTAATAGAACATCAATTTTCACTTTACGCGATTTAGTCCTTTTTATCAAATTGAGCATTCAAATGCTAAATTTTCTTAACAAAAATTTCACACCATCATATATTCCTGCTGTAAAAAATAAAATAATAATAAAATAAATATTTTGACTTCGGATTTGTGGTCTCGAAATTACTGTTCCAATTTGACCAAAAACAGGCTGTTACACAAATTGGAATGGTTTAAATGTAGTAATTTGGTTAATATATTAGTGATTCATATGCAAGTTATAAGTAGGTGTGATTATGCTTTGAGAATGATTGTGTATGGAAAATGTTTATGCTTGTTTTTGGCGATTATTGGTCACTTTTGGTGCCACAAGGCCTGGCCACACAGTCATGTATCACACACGGTTTCGAGACATGGCCACAGCTTGACTGTAACACCCCTTACCCGTATTCGATACCAGAACAGGGTACGAAGCATTACTGGACTTAAAAACAAGCATTCATACAAAACTGAGACATGAATTTTCATCTAAATTTAAAACTTTTCATAAACACTCATATCGTCCCTTTTACGAGCCTACGAGGCCCAAAACATACTTTAAAAGCGGTTCAGGACTAAACCGGGAACCTTATAAAACTTTAGAAAATTTCATTAAAAATAGGGGCACACGTCGGTGTGGGTGAATGGACACACCCGTGTGGCATATCACACGCACGTGCTTCAGGCCGTGTCCAAAATAGGGGACATTCCGTTTATCACGTCATCAACAAAGTAAGGTCACACGGCCAAGGCACACGCTATGTCCTTAAGCCGTATGGCGAATTAAATTCCAAAAGTTAACTGTAGACTTCACACGGCCTGGACACATGTCCATGTCCTATGGCTGTGTCTCTCACACGGACGCGTCTCGTGCCCATGTGTTTACTATTGGGCATTCTGTTTTGCATTAATTAGGGTACAGGGGACACACGTCCATAACACACGCCTATGGGGGAAGTTGTGTGTCACACACGGCCCAGACATGTCTACCCGTGTGGACAAAATAAGGCTATTTACCAAGCATTTTTGCCACCCATACTTGCACCAACCTACACAACATCAAAACCACGCCAATCCATATATATATATATATATAACTTCAAGGCACTTAACATGCTTCACCATCATCAAACATCCATAATCACATACAACATATCATCATTCAACCATTAATAACCATAGGCCATATCATAATGGCATTGGCACATGCATGCATATATGGATAGGTTTACAACCAAGTAATCATTATGAGCCACATCTCATGGCCTTATACAAAATGAATCAAATATCATCATAAGCCAACACATTTGGCTAAACCAATATGACATATAACAAAAGACCAAGTCCCTATACATGCCATATTGAAAATGTTGAGACTAACTATACCCAAAAGTTTCAATTGATAGTGTGATCGAGTCTCTGACGTCCTTCGATCCCCGAGCTAGCTTGGAAATACTATAATAAAATGGAAAAGAAAGGGGAGTAAGCATAAAGCTTAGTAAGTTTGCATGTAAATAATTAACAACATCAACCATGTATCTTTAAACACATAACATATTATAAACCAGCACAACATTCTTGATTTAGCAATGGTAGATTTACTACATATTTACACATCATAAGTATAAGCCAAAGATTACAAGATTGTCCCGAAATCATTCTCATAGATAGAACTTACTCAATTTCATCCTTACCATTAAGGCATCATATCTAAGCTCATATCTCATGAGTTTTGAGTAAGAACCTGTACCACTCACAACATGATTATATCCTTTCATATATTTATCATAAGCTTTAAACAACCCGTGGAACCATTTGGAATACTAAAGGATATTTGATAAGCCTCACACAAGAGGGTAAAATGCCAATGCCATGTCCCAGACATGGTCTTACACTAGCTCTCGTCTCAATGTCGATGCCATGTCCCAGACATGGTCTTACACTAGCACACATATCAACGTCGATGCCATGTCCTAGACATGGTCTTACACTGGCTCGCATAATATGGCTGAAGCCATGTCCCAAACATGGTCTTACATTGGCTCTCATAATATGGTCGATGCCATGTCCCAGACATGGTCTTACACTAGCACACATATCACCCAAATGTCATGGCATGGATATCCAATCTATTCCTAAGGTTTAACCGGGAGTTTTTACTACATCAATTCTCATCATGCATATTCACAACAATAATCAAACACTTTATGCCATATTAATTTTTCAATACATAATAACCATAAAGTTGTATTATTTACGTACAAGTTACCTCGGTATACGAAAAGTGGGAGACTAGATTGAATTAGTCTACTAGCTTGGTTTTCACCCGTTCTGGGTCCTGGCTCTGTTTTTCTTGATCTATAATGAAAAATTCACTTATTTAATCACTACATTAATCAAGACAATCTAATTCATACTTGGGAAAAATTACCATTTTGCCTCTAAACTTTCACATAATTACGATTTTGCCCCTAAGCTCATAAAACGATTTTAATCAAATTTCCTTCTTTAAAAAGCCTACCTGAACCTTTATTACTCTTATAGCAACTCACAATTTTCAATTGTTTCACACATTTAGAACCTATTTTATAAACTTCACAAAATGGTCCTTTTAGGTGTTTTCATGAAAACCCCTTTCACAAAAGTTATTTATTTACAACAAAGATTCATTTTATTCCATAAATACTCAGCAAACATCACAAATCCTCTCATGGTAAATCTCTAGACTATCAACCATTTTACAAAATAGTCCCCGTTTTAGTTAGCTTATGCTACAAGGGTTCCAAAAGTATAAAAATTATCAAAAATGAACATTAAAATCACTTACTTGCAAGGGTGAAGTGTAACGCCATGAATTTGGGCCTAGTAGAATTGGGCCCATTGGGCCTTGAGCGTGGGAGCGTTTAAAATTTTTGAGAACATGGGAACAACATTAATGCAAGTTGGACCTATTAGGTGAGCAATTTTGGAAAATTAGGGGGCTTCTATGAAGTCTCAGTTTCAAACCTGGCTTTAGGAAAAATTTTGGTTTTAGGTGAATAAAACCCTAGGAGTTAGTAGGTAGGCTTTAAGAATATAATGTGGAGAAAAATGACACAAAAGGAGTTGTGGTCTAGTGGCAAATGGAGCCACATGGGAGACAAGGAAGTAACGCCACACAAGGAAGCAAGGGGTCCAAGGTTCAAGTCTTGGCGCTTGCATTTCATTTTGATTTCTTTTTAAATGAACTTAGACTTTGGCTATAGACTTATATTTAGTTGCGCAAGTTTTAAGACAAAAAGGAGCTAGTTGGTAAAGTGGCTAGCGGCGTGGATTATGTTACAAGGGACCCTGAGTTCGAATCCCATAGCAAGAAAAAAAGGATATTTATTTTGCTAAGCTGGGACGGCAAGTGGTTGTGATGGATTTAAACTCTGCTGAAGGAGGGATCCCACATCGAGAAGCTAGCGAGAGGGAAGGTGAGAAGCTGGCTTTAAATAGAGCAATCTATGAGGAGAGTATGCATATCTGGGTTGACGTTTAGGCATAAGAGTGTGCGAAGCGCCGGATCAACTCCAGATTCCTATCAGGTGTGTATTTCGCACTACTCTAGCTGTAGAGCGGAAAATGCCGAAATGTCGGTCACACAGCGAGTATCTACACGAGCGTGCGAGCGCACGTGTGGTAGCTTCGACGCGATAGTTGAGGCCCTCATGAGTGTTCTCATGGGTTTAGGCTGCCTTGGGCTAACTGGGCCTATATGAATAAATTGTATGATTCTGTAGTAAATATTGGATTGGTCTATGTGAACCTCATATCTGTGGCTAGATTTGGGCTAAATGAGCCACACGAGCGTGTGGGCCCATTTGGGCCGAGAATGGGCCCTAGGCCCATTCGCATCGTTATCCCTGTTTAGAATACCTTGGTTTACAAAATTACTAAAATACCTTTAGTTTACAAAATTACTAAAATTCCCTTGGTTTGCAAAATTATCGAAATACCCCCGATTTACGAAATTATCTAAATACCCCTATGGGGTAAAATTACCGAAATACCCCTGTAGGGTAGAATTACCAAAATACCCATGTAGGGTAGAATTACCGAAATAACCCTGAAGGGCAGAATTACCGAAATACCCCTGAAGGGTAGAATTACCGAAATACCCCTGAAGGATAGGATTACCAAAATACCATTATAGGGTAAAATGACTATTTTGCCCTTGTAGGTAAATGACTGATTTAGACTGTGAATTTGACTGATATGACTGTGATTGTATAACTATGAGTTTAACTGACTTGACTATGGGCGTGTGACTGAGATACTGTTAATGTATGTTTAGATGACTGTTACTGAGCATGGCCATTTTGCATACATGTGTGATGATTGAGCATGACATACACGACATATTGCATGGGGTTGGGATTTGTATTTTGGAGGAAGTACTGTACTGGTGGCTATGCTATGTTTTACTAATTTAGTGGCATTGCCACGTATACTGATTCTAGTGGCTCAGCCACGTATACTGTTATTAGCAGCGTTGCTGCGTTGATATTAGTAGCTCGGCTGCGTTATTGGTGTGTATGGCTGGGTGGGTCGTCTTGGTCCCCACATGGTGTGTAGGGTTGGTACGAGTGTGTTGGCTAGACTGGGTTGGGATGCATCCTCATACTGTTGCATATCTATTTATGAGATCTGTCACTGTACTGGGCTTAGGCCACTTGTTCCGTTATTGGTTTGGGCTAGGCCCAATTGATACTGTTATGGGCTATGACCCAAATAATTTCGTAGTGGGCTTTGACCCACGTATGCTCTGATCTGTACTGTACTGTTACTGTTGAAAGGGCTTCGGCATAGACTGTTTAGGTTTCTACTTCTGTATACTAACTGTTACTTTGGTAAGGGGATTACACACTGAGTTTTCATAAACTCACCCCGTTTTTAACTGTGCAGGTAATCCTCAGTCTTAGAGGATTTGGAGCTGCGAGGGACTCGGAGGTGGCCACACGTCAGACATGCTTTAAAGTTAATCTAAGCGACTTTATTTCACTTTATTGGGTTAATAATTTTGTAATAAGGCCTCTTTAATTTGAATTTATTATTTCTGATATTTATTTATGATGTTTTCTAACTGTTAAAAGTGGAATACGATTTCCAAAATGGTTACTGTTTTCAAAACACTATGTTTCTGCAACGTTTTCAAAATGCTTCTGCAACTCTATTTCTAAACATCACATTTTCGTAAAATGTTTATTTCAAATATGCTTCTGCAACAGATAAGGTTTTAAAGGTAATTACGTTTTCAAGTAGATAACAATTGCTTAAGTGTTTTGAGTTTTATCAAAGAGGCTTTAATTCTCGAAAAAGTTTTTATCAATCACAACGATGGTTTTGAAAAACACTTCCATGTGATATGCTAGATTTGGGCCTAACTTCTAGGCCGGGTTTGGGGTGTTACATTTAATGGTATTAGAGCCCGGGTTGCAAAATTCGGCTATGGATTGGGTTTTCATAATTGAATTTCTGAAAGTATTATTTCAAAAAGCCTTGAAAAGATTTGAAGTTCTGAAATGTTGTATTGATTGTTTTCTGAAAGTCTGGTACACCGAGTCTCCGGCGCCGAATCCGTAAGTTTCTGAAACTATTGTTGTTGAAAAGTAGTAGTTAGAAATACTGTGGTTTCTTTAGATACTGGACAATTTTTTTGCATTTATTCTGTGTGTTTGGTTTGGATGTGATGTTTGGATATAGAAATTGGTTGCTTATGAGATATCTGTCTGCTTTAATGGTTAGGTGTTTTGAGTATGTGTAGGGTGTTCCAAATTCTAGTTAAAATGTGATAGGGATATTTGAATCAGAGTACGCAGTGATAGCATAGTGGGGTAGTTGTTACACGACTACCGTGTTAGATGGAAATTTAGGGGACGAAATTTCTTTAAGGGAGGTAGATTTGTAACGCCCCGAATTTGGGCCTAGTAGAATTGGGCCCATTGGGCCTTGGGCGTAGGAGCATTTAAAATTTTTGAGAACATGGAAACGACATTAATGCAAGTTGGACCTATTAGGTGAGCGATTTTAAAATATTAGGGGGCTTTATGAAGTCCCAAGTTCAAACCTGGGCTTTAGGAAAAATTTTGGTTTTAGGTGAATAAAACCCTGGGAGTTAATAGGTAGGCTTTAATAATAAAATGTGAAGAAAAATGACACAAAAGGAGTTGTGGTCTAGTGGCAAATAGAGCCACATGGGAGACAAGAAAGTGACGCTACACAAGGAAGAAAGGGGTCCAAGGTTCAAGTCTTGGCCCTTGCTTTTCATTTAGTTGCGCATGTTTTAAGACAAAAAGGAGCTAGTTGGTAAAGTGGCTAGCGGCGTAGATTATGTTACAAGGGAGCCTGAGTTCGAATCCCATTGCAAGAAAAAAAGGATATTTATTTTGCTAAGCTGGGACGGCAAGTGGTTGTGATGGATTTAAACTCTGCTGAAGGAGGGATCCCACATCGAGAAGCTAGCAAGAGGGAAGGTGAGAAGCTGGCTTTAAATAGAGCAATCTATGAGGAGAGTAAGCATATCTGGGTTGACGTTTAGGCATAAGAGTGTGCGAAGCGCCGGATCAACTCCAGATTCCTATCAGGTGTGTATTTCGCACTACTCTAGCTGTAGAGCGAAAAATGCCGACATGTCGGTCACACAGCGAGTATCTACACGAGCGTGCGAGCGCACGTGTGGTAGCTTCGACGCGATAGTTGAGGCCCTCATGAATGTTCTCATGAGTTTAGGTTGCCTTGGGCTGAGTGGGCCCATATGAATAAATTGTATGATTGTGTAGTAGATATTGGACTGGTCTATGTGAACCTCTTATCTGTGGCTAGATTTGGGCTAAATGGGCCACACAAGCGTGTGGGTCCATTTGGGCCAAGAATGGGCCCTAGGCCCATTCGCATCGTTATCTCTGTTTAGAATACCTTGGTTTACAAAATTACTGAAATACCCTTAGTTTATAAAATTACTAAAATACCCTTAGTTTTCAAAATTATCATAACACCCTCGATTTACGAAATTATCGAAATACCCCTATGGGGTAGAATTACCGAAATACCCAGGTAAAATTATAGAAATACCCCTGAAGGGTAGAATTACCGAAATACCCTGAAAGGATAGGATTATTGAAATACCCTTATAGAGTAAAATGACTATTTTTCCCTTGTAGGTAAATGATTGATTTAGACTGTGAATTTGACTGATTTGACTGTGATTGTATAACTTTGAATTTGACTGATTGACTGTGGGCGTGTGACAGATATGCTGTTAATATATGTTTAGATGACTGTTACTGAGCATGGCCATTTTGCATACATGTGTGATGATTGAGCATGACATACACGACATATTGCATGGGGTTGGGATTTGTATTTTGGAGGAAGTACTGTACTGGTGGCTATGCCACATTTTACTGATTTAGTGGCTTTGCCACGTATACTGATTCTAGTGGCTCAGCCATGTATACTGTTATTAGCAGTTCGGCTGCGTTATTGGTGTGTAGGGCTGGGTGGGTCGTCTTGGTCCCCACATGGTGTGTAGGGTTGGTACGGGTGGTGTGTTGGCTAGATTGGGTTGGGATGCATCCTCATACTGTTGCATATCTATTTATGAGATCTGTCACTGTACTGGGCTTAGGCCACTTGTTCTGTTATTGGTTTGGGCTAGGCCCAATTGATACTGTTATGGGCTATGACCCAAATAATTTCGTAGTGGGCTTTGACCCACGTATGCTCTGATCTGTACTGTACTATTACTGTTGAAAGGGCTTCAACCTAGACTATTTAGGTTTCTACTTCTGTATACTGACTGTTACTATGGTAAGGGGATTACACACTGAGTTTTCATAAACTCACCCAGTTTTAACTGTGCAGGTAATCCCCAGTCTTAGGGATTTGGAGCTGCGAGGGACTCGGAGGTGGCCACACGTCAGATATGCTTTAAAGTTAAACTTAGCAACTTTATTTCATTTTATTTTAATTCATTGGGTTAATAATTTTGTAATAAGGCCTCTTTATTTTTAACTTATTATTTTTGATAATTATTTATGATGTTTTCTAACTGCTAAAAGTGGAATACGATTTTCAAAAGGGTAACTGTTTTCAAAACACTACGTTTCCGCAACATTTTCAAAATGCTTCTGCAACTCTATTTCTAAGCATCACATTTTCGTAAATTGTTTATTTCAAATATGCTTCCGCAACAGATAAGGTTTTAAAGGTAATTACGCTTTCAAGTAGATAACAATTGCTTAAGTGTTTTGAGTTTTAACAAAGAGGCTTTAATTCTCAAACAAGTTTTTATCTGACACGCCAGATTCGGGCCTAACTTATAGGCCGAGTTTGGGGTGTTACATGAAGAGTTGCTGAAATTTCAAGCTTCCAAAACCCTTATTTTTCTGATATTTTTGGTGGAGAGGAGGAAGATGAAAAGGTGATATCTTTTCCTCTTTATTTTATTTTATTTCTAGTCAAATTTGTCACCAAAACCTCACCTAACCTTTGACAATTTCATTTCCTTGTCTCTATGGCCGGCCATCACTCTCTTAAAGGCCTACTTGCACATTAAGGACCTCTAATTTATGGTTCTCTAGCTATATGACACTTCTAATTAGTAGAACACAAATTTCGTCTTTTATGTGATTTAGTCCCTTTTCAAACTTAAGCATAAAATCGCTAAAATTATTTTACCAAAATTTTGATGCACTCATATAGTCATGCTATAACATATAAAATAATATTAAAAATAATTTCTCTGGCCTCAGATTAGTGGTTCTGAAACCACTATTTCGACTAGCCCCAAAATCGGGTTGTTACAATTCTCCCCCTTTAGGGATTTTCGTCCTCGAAAATCTTACCAGTGAAAAGGTTTGGGTATTGATCTCTCATAGTCTCCTTGGGCTCCCATGTGGCCTCTTCAACCCCATGTCTATGCCATAGTACTTTCACGAGTGCTATACTTTTATTTCTCAATTGCTTGACCTCTCGGGCCAAGATCTTAACTGGCTCTTTGCCATAAGTACTATCTAATCGAATCTCAACCCCTGTTGGAGAAAGAACATACGAAGGGTCAGAACGGTACCGGTGCAACATCGACACATGGAAAACATTGTGGATCTTCTTTAACTTGGATGGCAAGGCTAGTCGATAAGCTACCGGTCCAATTCTCTCAGTCACCTCATAAGGTCCAATAAAACATGGACTTAATTTTCCTTTCTTACCGAATCTGAGAACTTTCTTCCATGGGGATACTTTGAAAAACACCTTATCACCGACTTGAAACTCAATTCTTTTCGTTTCAAATTCGCGTAGGATTTCTGTCTATCCGAAGCGGCCTTCAAACAATCACGAATTACCTTTACTTTCTCTTCGGTCTCTTTGACTAAGTCAACCCCGTGAATCTGATTTTCCCTGAGTTTGGTCCAATACAAGGGCGTTCGGCACTTTGGCCCATACAAAACCTCATAATGCGCCATTTTCAAACTCGACTGATAGCTATTATTGTAAGCAAACTCTACCAGCAGTAAATACTTTTCCCAATTGCCTTGGAATCCAAGGACACAACACCACAACATGTCTTCAAGAATCTGAATTACTCTTTCCGACTGACCATCGGTTTGCGGATGGAAAGCCGTGCTAAAATTCAATTTTGTCCCCAAAGCTTCTTGCAACTTTTTCCAAAACCGCGAGGTAAACCTCGAATCTCTATCCGAAATAATCGACAAGGGCACTCCGTAGAGTCTCACAGTTTTGGAAACATATAAATCAACCAATTTTTCAAGCGGATAACCCATACGCATCGGTATAAAATGAGCTGACTTCGTCAGCCTATCAACCACAACCCATACGGTATCTTTCTTCCTTGGCGTCCACGGCAACCCGAACATGAAATCCATAGTAATACGGTCCCATTTCAATTCGGTAACCATCACAAGATGAAGTAAACCTAAAGGTACTTGTTGTTTTGCTTTCACTTACTGACAAATTAGGCACTTAGAGACAAACTCTGAAATGTCTCTCTTTATTCCCGACCACCAATAGATTTTCTTCAAGTCATTGTACATTTTCACAATACCCGGATGGATAGACATACAATTGCTATGTGCCTCATGAAAAATTTTTCGAATAAGCTCATCGTCTTTAGGTACACAAATTCTGTCTCGAAACATTAAACAACCATTTGAACCAATCCGAAAGTTTGATTCTATACTCATCTCGCACTGAGTTATCTTAGCTTGCAATTCTTTATCACCTTTCTAAGCTTCGCAGATCTCTTGCAAAAACATTGGTTTCGCTCTCAACTCGGCTAAAATCGAACCAACATCGGTTACTAACAACTGAGTGTTCATAGCCCTCAATGCAAACAATGACTTCCTATTCAAAGCATTAACGACCACGTTCACCTTCCCCGGGTCATATTCGATCACCAGTTCATAATCTTTTATGAGCTCTAGCCATCTCTGCTGGCGAAGTTTCAGTTCCTTTTGAGTCATCAAATACTTTAGACTTTTATGGTCGGGCATCTCTCGCCATACAAATGATGTCTCCAAATCTTTAGTGCGAACACTATGGCAGCTAACTCTAAATCGCGAGTCGGATAGTTTTTCTCATGTGGCTTCAATTTTCTCGAGGCATATGCTATTACCTTGCCTTCTTGCATGAGAACGCATCCCAATACATTCAAGGATATGTTGTTATACACTACGAATTCTTTTCTCAATTATGGTTGCACTAAAATTGGAGCTTCAGTCAACAACGCCTTTAGTTTCTCGAAACTCTGTTGGCATTTTTTCATCCATTCAAACTTGACATCTTTCTGTAGAAACCTCATCATCGGAGTAGCAATCATGGAGAATCCTTTAACAAATTGTCTGCAGTAACCCACTATGTAACAACCCAAAATCTGTGGGCACCGAAAAAGTGTGTTATCGGGCCTCCGTCTTAGTAAATCGAGTTCGTAAATAATTATTAGAAATAATTATGTGTAACACCCCTAACCCGTATCCGTCGCCGGATTAGGGTTACGGGCATTACTAAACCTCACACAAGTCAATGTGCTTTATAAGATCAAAAATTATGACCAATGTATACCAAAATCTACTATCACAACTAACATGTGTATTTCATCTAATATCAATTCATTTACTCCATAACATAAATAATATCATTAACATTGAATATGGACTAATTATGATCATATAGCAAAATACCATTTAATAGCCTATCCAAAAACATATACCGATCATACATATATAACATTTAAGGCCATATGCATCACATACGAATATGTACCTTCCTTATTACATTACCATATGCGATTATACCATGAACAAAGTTTCAAAAGAACAACTTGATTATCATATAGTTTCTTGCCACATTCGATATTGTTCCCTATGCATACATGTAAATATCTCATTACAAGTATATCTTATTAAGATATTATACCAATGAATTAGCTATTTATAACACATATCAGAACTTATATTACCATTAAAAAGGAAAATTCAAATTCCTAATTAAATTGCACCTAACCGAATACCCATAAACAAGTTCACATTTAATAGCTCTTTAATGTATCACATTTAGTAAACACATGTACAAGATGCAACTGATTCCATCTATGTCTAGTCACAAAAATTCATTCATATATATATATATATATCAACATAATATCTATCATGAAATAACTTTCAACTAGGTATTATATATGCATACCAAAATACTTAAATAGTAATACATAATATATCAATCACAAACTAATTTGATTACAGAAACATAGCCATTTTCGCATGGCATATGTAAATATATACGGCTTTACAAGATTTTCCAACACAACCCAAAAGACTTAATCTATACGTGCCATAAGCTTCCAAAAGAGAAACATCTTATAAAATACCAAAATAGGTGATAGTATGATGTACTTCCAAAGTGATCCCTAAGCACGAGCCAAGCTCCCAAAAAGAAATCTACAAATTCAGAAACAACCAAGAACAAAGTAAGCTTCCCTAGCTTAGTAAGATTTAAACAATTCATATACAAATAAAATTATTCAAAAATTCATAACAAATCACATGTAAATCATGTAACACCCCAAACCCGGCCTAGACGTTATGACCGGATCTGGCATGTCACATGAAAGGAATGTCTAAAAACTGTGTGTTCGTTAAAAAGTTCGTATTCTTTATATTTGTTGTGAAAAATCGAGTTTAAGTAATTTTGAATAAGAAACGGTTTATTAACATTTTAGTAAAATCCCGAATTAAACATTTAACAACAATAAGGAGTAACCAAATTAAAAGCTAAAATCAAATAAAATACCATAGGCCTTATTACATAACAGAATCCCAATATAATAAGTTCAAAATAAGGTAATGTAGTTTACGAAAGAAATAGTAACGCATGGCCACCTCGAGTCCTCCACGACTCTCAATCCTCTATCACTGGGAATTACCTGAAACATTTAATAAAAAGAGGGGGTGAGTTTACGAAAACTCAGTGTCTACACCCTCATCAGTAAGATCATGCATCAAAACAATCCGGGCCGAAGCCCATTACAATAACGGTAGCAATTGGGCCTTATCCCAAAATAGCCTCGGTTGGGCCTTAACCCATATCATATGTCACATATCATATATAAATCTGGGCCTAAGCCCATCTCAGTAATATAATCCATATATGCAATGCATTAATGCTCATACCAGCCGAACACTCCGTCTCCTGTCCAACCGTGCACTCCTGTGGGGATTTAATCAACCCACCCATCCGAACACTCCTTATGTAACACCGATTGCGGCATTACCTTAACGGTGCAGCATAGTTGCTCGGTGGCTAAAAAGCCTTCGGTGGATCCACAGTCGTCAAGCGACCATGCGATCCTATTTGCGCTTCCCCTTTCAATATCATATCCCAAGCCCATGCAACATGTCATGGCATAACAATTCGTGTATGCAGTATGACATGTATGCAAATCATATATCAAATATAACGTATGAAACGAATTACCATCATAATCAGAATAACCAATGCAACATAATCAAGCTAATTAACCTATAAGGGTATAATAGTAATTTTACCTACCAAGGGTATTTTCATAATTTACCCACCAAGGGTATTTCGGTAATCTCGCACCTACAATGGCCCTCCCATAGGCCCAATGTCGCCACGAGCGACTCAACTACCATTTCTGATCGTTACCGAACTATTGGGCCTAAAACTCGATTTTGGCCCATTCGGGCCCACACGCTCGTATGGCCCACCTAGCACTAATCTAGCCATGTATATAAGTTCCACCTAGTCTAGTTCAACATATACTAAACAATCATACAATTTACTCATGTGGGCCTATGGGCCCATTGGGCCCACTTCAGCCAACCGTGGCCCAAGCAGCCACAGCCCACCAAAACACTACTGATGGCCTCAACTATCGAGTCGAAGCCTGCACACGTGCACTCGCACGCCTGTGCGGCTACTATAACCGTGTGACCGGCATTTCGGCATTTGCCGCTCTACAGCTAGAGTAGAGAAATACACACTCGATAGGAATCTAGTGCTAATCCGCGCTGCGACCACTCCTGTTCCCAAATGCCCAGCAAGGTATGTTAACTCCCCTCCTGGAATGCTCTTTATATAGCTAGCTCTTCACCTTCCTTCTTTGTATCTTTCCGATGTCGGATCCCTTCGTCAGTAGAGTTTAAATTCAACTGAAACTCTTACCGTCCAATCCGCAAAATAAATACTCCCTTGCTTCTCATGAGATTTGAACCCAGGCTCCCCTGTAGCATAACGCCGCTAACCACTTGGCCACAAACTCCTCTTGTCTTAAACCATGCGCAACTGAATTTGAATCTACAGCCAAATTCTAAAGTCCATGTAAAAAGAAAACCAAAATGCAAGAGCCAAGACTTGAACCTTGGACCTCCTTCCTTCCTTGTGGCGTCACCCCCATGTCTCTTATGTGACGTCACTTTGCCACTACATCACACACTCCACTTGTGTCATTTTCTCCACATTTTATTCTTAAAGCCTACCTACCAACTCCCAGGGTTTTTCTCGCCTAAAACCAAAACTTTCCTAAAGCCAAAGTTCGATCCCGGGACTTCATAGAAGCCCTCTAACCTTGCAAAATCACTTATCTAATAGGTCCAACTTGCATCCAACCCATTCTATTGTTCTCTAAAATTTTAAACGCTACTACGCCTAAGGCCCATTGGGCTCAATCCTACTAGGCCCAATTTCGGGATGTTACAAATCATCCTTGCCGAATAACCAATATTGAAGAATAGAATTTGTAGCAACTTATATTGAATTAGTTACACATATATATATATATATATCTATAAATATAAACTTTACCTACTTCCATAAATCACCATCATGTATTAATAATTAATATATATACATTATGTATTTACCAAATCCTATACCTCCATTTCATGTTACCATGAAATTTCGATAAAATATACATAACATGTACCTTTAGATACCTACCTTCCAACCTTAAATAATAGTACATGGCATAATGAAATACTTGAATATTACTCATACTCACCTTCATAAAATGAGCCTACCATATAAATACCAAACTTGTATCATCACTACCAGAATTTAGTAACGTATCGCACACACGGTGCCGTTACTTTAGCAATTTCCGCACACTTAGTGCTGACTTTCCGTAACGTATCGCACACACAGTGCCGTTACCTTAATAATTCGCACACATAGTGCCTTGTAACCGATTTCGTACACTTAGTGCTCGGTGACATGCTCGCATACTTAGTGCCTTTCATAATCCATTATTCATTCCGTCCTATACATGTATAAATGAAAACCAATCCACCGAATCACATATAATTACATACACCGAAATATGTCATTAATATTTTCTATTCAATATTATAACACATTCAGCCAAGCCTTTGTCATGCATCCAACCGATTCATAAAAAAAATCAATCACGTTCTAGCTTAATATCTCACATACTTATATTACATTATCAACATTAAAGTGTCCTTTTTATGCAATTATACCCAAATTATAAACAACCTCTCATTCGGCCAATTTAAAACAAACATAATAAGGCATTCGGCAATGTATAAATTAACATTTCTATCTCCTCTTAATAAAAGTCTAATTTATAAAATAAAATTCAATTTAACCCAATTGCTTAAATCTTACCTCAGATATCGACAGATTGAACTTCTCTGCTAGTCGTTCAACTTAGCTTTTCCCCAATCCAAATCCTTTTCGTTTTGTTCTCGATCTAAATAATGTCAAATGGAACTCTCTTCAACACATTTTTATTCAATTTAATCCAAAAACTCATACTTATGAAATTTACCATTTTACCCCTAGTATTTATAACTTTTGCAATTTAGTCCATAAAGAACAAAACACAATTTACATGGAATTTGAGTCCATTCCTCAAGAGCCGAATGTATTTCTAGTTCATGTAAGTCCTTACAAACTACTTATTCATCATTTTAATCCCCCAACAATTTAATCTAACATCTAAATTCTAATTTACTCATTTTCACTAAGTGTTCAAGAACAAAACTTACTACCCTATCACCAACCATCAATATTTTTCCATTAACCAACAAGAACATCAACTTTCTTCAATGGTATCTCATGAAAAATACAATCAAACTTCAAATTACCACATGGGCTAATTAAAGATCACAACAATAAGCTGAATAATGCAAGAATTATTAAAAATCAAACTAAAAGGTTACCTTAATCAAGCTAAAAATGACCGAACCCTTGAAGCCAAATTTTTTTCTTTTTCTCCTTTGATGGTTTCAGCTAAAAGAAGAAGATGATAAAAACAATGCCATTTTCTCCCTTCTCTTATTTTATCAAAGTTTTATTCCCACTATCTTCATAATAATTAATATAATATTAATATATGACATATATTTAACTTACCAAACACACAAACACATGATTTAATATCAATCTTGTCGTCCACTAAAAGAAGAATTGGGGAAATTGCAACATAAAACCCATTCATTTAAAAAACACTTTGTTTTAAATCCTCACAACCAAGCAAATGGCAAATTTTACCACTCTTGCATTTCAATCCTTTTTCATAAATTAAACATATAAATAATCAAATTATCTCACTATATTCTAACACATGCTTAAACATATATCACAAATATTAAATAAAATATAAAATTATTTTTCTAACTCGGATTCGTGGCCCCGAAACCACCGTTTCGATTAGGGTCATAATTGGGCTGTTACAACCCTTCCCCCTTAAGGCATTTTCGTCCCCGAAAATCTTACCAGCGAACAAGTGTGGGTAACGTTCTTTCATTGATTCTTCTATTTCCCAGGTTGCTTCCTCAACCCCGTGCTTATGCCACATTACTTTAACCAGTGATATCTTCTTATTTCGCAACTCTTTCACTTCAAGAGCTAAAATGCAAATCGGTTCTTCCTCATAAGTTAAACCGGGTTGGATTTCAATTTCTAATGGGCTTATCACGTGAGAAGGATCAGATCTGTATCATCGTAACATCGACACGTGGAAAACATTATGAATCTTGTCTAACTCAGATGGTAACCTCAATCTGTACGCAACCGGCCCGATACGCTCGATAACCTCATACGACCCAATAAATCTCGGACTCAGTTTTCCCTTACGACCAAATCTCAATATCTTTTTCCACGGTGAGACTTTCAAAAATACTCTGTCACCCACTTGGAATTCTATCTCTTTCCATTTCAAGTCCGCATTTGATTTCTAATGATCTGAGGCGTCTTTCTCTAATTACTTTAACTTTCTGCTCAGTCTCTTTGATCAAATCAACCCCGTGTATCTTGCCTTCACTCAGCTCAGTCCAATATAGCAGTGTACGACATTTTCGACCGTACAATGCCTCATAAGGTGCCATTTTAATACTTGATTGAAAGCTATTATTATACGCAAATTCAATCAAAGATAAGTATAGTTCCCACGTACCCTCGAACTCAAGAACACAACATCTCAACATATCCTCGAGTATTTGAATAACATCTTCGAATTGACCATCCGAATGAGGGTGAAAAGCTGTACTGAAGTGCAACTTAGTACCTAAAGCCTCCTGCAGTTTCTTCCAAAATCGCGATGTGAACCTCGGATCTCTATCCGGAATAATAGAAACAGGTACTCCATGTAACCGTACAATCTGCGATAGGTACAACTCAGCCAATTTATCGAGTGAGAAATCCGTACGTACCGAAATGAAATGAGTCGATTTCGTCAATCTATCTACAATAACCCAGATTGAATCTTTCTTACTTGGCGACAAAGGCAAACCCGATACGAAGTCCATCGTGACACGATCCCACTTCCACTTTGGTATCATAATCGGTTGAAGTAGTCCCGATGGCACTTGATGTTTAGCTTTCACTTGTTGGCATATTAAACACTTCAGCACATAGTTTGAGATATCTCGTTTCATACCTTGCCACCAGTAATGCTGTTTTAGGTCGTTATACATTTTCGTGCTACCCGGATGAATCGACAATCTGCTACTATGAGCTTCATCACAAATCATTCGAATTAATTCAGGTTTCTTAGGCACACATAGCGGATTCTTGAACCGCAAGCATCCTTCAGTATCTATGTGAAAATCTGAATCCGCACACGAGCCACAATGACTCCTTTTTCCTTTTAAATCATCATTGAACTCGAGCTTCTCGAATCTGCTACACAAACAATGGTCTCGCTTTCAACTCGGCAATAATCACACCATTCCCGGTCACAGCTATATCTGCATTCATTACGCGTAGAGCAAATAATGACTTTCGGCTAAGTGCATCAGCAACCATATTAGCTTTTCCCGGGTGATAATCAATCACGAGCTCGTAGTCTTTCAATAGTTCTAACCATCGTTGCTGTCTCAAATTCAAATCCTTCTGAGTCATTAAATACTTTAGACTCTTATGATCCGAATAGACGTGGCATTTCTCACCGAATAGATAGTGACGCCATATTTTCAAAGCAAAAACTATAGCGGCCAACTCAAGGTCGTGCGTCGAATAAATTCTCTCGTGCAGTTTCAACTGTCTCGAGGCGTAGGCTACAACCTTACCCTCCTGCATCAATACACAATCGAGCCCATCTAAAGATGCATCACTAAAAATAACAAACTCTTTACCCGACTTTAGCTGAACGAGCACTGGAGCTTCCGTTAATAAGGTCTTCAGTTGATCAAAACTCTTCTGACACCTTTTTGACCACTCGAATTTCACGTCCTTCTGTAATAACTTCGCCATCGGGGTTGCTATCGTAGAGAATCCTTTCCCGAAACGTCTATAATATCCTGCAAGCCCTAAAAAGCTACGTACCTCTGAAACATTTCGCGGAGGTTTCCACTCTAATATAGCTGAGATTTTATTTGGGTCAACCCGAATTCCCAATGCTGATATGACATGCCCCAAAAAGCTGACTTCTTTTAACCAAAACTCACATTTACTAAATTTTGCGTACAATTGCTTATCACACAAAATCTGTAACAGTCACTACAACAAAACAGACTTTTAGCGGCGTTTTTTTTAGCCTTTAGCGGCGTTTATAAGTGCCACTAAAACTATTTGCAGCGCTTTTAGAAGCATCGCAAAAAACACCGCTAAATCAAACGCCGCAAACTTTAGCGGCGCTTTTCCCACAAACGCCGCGAAAGGTCATGACTTTTAGCGGCGCTTTTCCAAAAACGCTGCTAAAGGTCATGTTCTTTAGCGGTGCTTTTCCAAAAATGCCGCTAAAGGTCATGTTCTTTAGCGGCGCTTTTCCTAAAAACGCCGCTATAAACATGACCTTTAACGGTGCTTTTCCTAAAAAGGCCGCTAAAGGTCATGAAAAATAAAAAAAATTGAAATATTATAAAAACACCACAAATCCATTCCCACAAATTAAAATGACTATTAGATGTCAATTTCCAATATACATTTTAATCTGATTGAATAAAGTAAAGCCTATTTTAGGAACTAGCTGATTGCAAATAACACACTAGCTGATTGAATAAAGTAAAGCCTATTTTACATTCTAATCTGATTAACATTTGGATAAAGCTTCCTCTTAGTAAAATATTCGTCAGATAATGCGGCCTTCTCCAAACTAATAGCTACCTGCGAAAGGGGAAAATGATAGAAGGCAAGAGAAAAGCATATTAAAACATTAACAGTAAACAAAGAAATCATAGACAATATTAGAAATGTCACTTATACAAACTACAAAGTACTAATGAATCCCTGTTTGAAAAGCATATTAAAACATTAACAGTAAACAAATAAATCATAGACAATATTAGAAATCATATTTTTATTGGAAAATAATGAACTTAAATGGAAAAAAAGAATTCCTTTGTTTGCTTTTCTTTTCATGCATTTGAGTATTAAATGAGATAATTTGTAGAGTTAATTTTATTATATTATTTAAAATTAGAACCAAATTGATATAATGTGTAAGTATTTAAGTATTAAATATATTATTATAGAATAAAAATGACTAAAACATAACTAAACAATAATACTGAAATTGAAAAATTTTATAATTTAATAACAAATAAAAATACTAAAATTGAAAGACCATAATATTTTCATAATTAATAGTATACCTTAAAATCTAAATGATAATTTTAGAAATTTAAATGTAGGCATTTAGCAGAATGAAGCTACTTAGTTAGTGCCGTGCATGTACTGCAACTCTCTTTATGTTTTTTCCTTTTTGGTTTTTGATGTAAGTGCCACTAGCTGATTGAATAAAGTAAAGCCTAACTTTGAACTGGGTTGGCTAGTTTCCAAGCACCACACTAACTCTAACAAGAAAACCAAAACACATTAGCCTGGTCAGAAGTTGTATTGCTATCTCACAACACTGTCCCAAAGAATGAGTAATTGGAAAAAGTAGCTGCATTCGTAGACCCTAAAATTAAACCAAACAGCATTTCCAGACATAATGTATGTACCCATTCATGTAGCAATAATATTTTTATCATAAAGTTCCAACGAAAACCAGCCCTAAACCCATTAATGATTCCAAACTTAGTTCTATTACTCAGTCTTGTCAAGTGTGAATTAAAATCCAGTATGAGGAATGCAGTATCAGCATAAGATACATCAATTACACTACAAAAAATTGATAAAGATGTACAACAAAAACAAAAGCAAAAACAAAACTTACTTGATTCCAAGATCGATGTGCTCCTGGATGCCAAATCCAAAGCAGCCAGTATCACTAAAGTTCCTTCTCAAAAGCTCACATTCCTTGACCTTCAAACCAGTTGTTAGTTGACCAAATAACCAAATATTTAATACCAAAAAATGAAAAAAAAATACAACCTAAGCTGCAAATTTCAATGAAGCAAAAGATTAAACAAAAAGAATAGGACAAATCATATAGCATAAAGTTTCCATAAAGACACGTGTAACTGGCTTAAATGACTCCATCCAACATCATATAATAACGTCAAGCATGAATTTTCGTAGTACATATGTAGAAACTAGACAGAAAAGAAGTAAGTAATAACTGCGAGAAAAATAAGGAAAATCTGGTAGGAAAGAAGCAAGTACATTCGTTTTTGCTTGAGAAAACTCATGGCTCGAGCTTTAATGGCCTCTTGAGCAGGGCTAGGCCTTGTCTTCTTTATCTGTTCCTTGTACCTACTAAGCTCAGCATCCAGTTTCTTCAACTTCTCCTCCACATTGTCCCCTCTTTTATTTATCTCATCACGGAAATTCCATCCCATCCATATTATTTCACAAAATAGGCAAAAATTTGAAATCAAACTAAATAATGAACCAAATAAATCCTAAAACTAAGAAATCAAAAGATCAACAATAATATAAGGCAGCATTTCCTCACAAGTTATGAAATAGTTTCTATTTACGGGTAGCAAAGAAAAGAAACCCAAGTTAACAAAAACCACAATGATTAATAAAACCAATTGTGACTATAACATATGTTGAAACTGTTAGATGTGCTGTGAAATTTACTGCATCTGTTAAATTTTCATTTACATTATTTAAATAGAAATGCATCAGCAAAGGACCTCATTTTCTGTTTATACCTTGAGGCGATCTCTTTGTTCTGCAAATTTGGAAAGGATTGTTGTTCTAGTTTCAAAAGATTATTGCAACATTCGTGATGTATTTCGAACTAAATTATCAGTAATAAATTATCCAAGACCTCAATCATTTGAAGATTAAGGATATTGAATCAAATTGACAAATTGAAGACAAATACTGAAATTCTAAAATATAAAAGGATTTACAATAAACAAACTAGAGTTGAGTTGAGTCTGCATACAGAATATTGATCGGTAGTAGCTTAGAGTTGAGTCTACTGTGAAATCCACCACAATAACTTTACAAATAATAAAAGACCATAGAAGGTTTAAACCTTAAAAATATATACATTCAGGCCAAAAATGGAAAATTAATACTTCTTGATACCTGAATAAAAGTTGCAGGTCCTCCTAAAATATCAAAATACTTCTTGATACACTCGATAATCTGATAGAAACGAAAATACATGAAAATATAAGTGTATAAGAAGTAAGAAGAGCAAATCCGTAGAACAAGCAAAATAGAGCTCAAGAAAGTTATTATCCATAGAACAAAAGTCCGCACAACTTGAATTTGGGATTAAGTAGTTGGCAAATGTTGAAGGTGAATATCATGCATAGCACACCTTTTGTATAGCATCATTATTGTTGAAATAGACAATGCTTGCAGAGTTCATGTGCATCATTATTTTCGAAATAGACTAGTACCAGAGACAATGCCCAAGAGAAAGAAAATGTCCATCATGAATGCTAATGTCCAAGAGAAAGAAAATGACCTTAGGATTCTTAAACATGGAAGAGGGGTCATTTATTACAAACCAACCGAGTCGCCATCCAGGCACGATCCATCTCTTTGATAGGGAGCCAAGAGTTAGAACCAGAATCATTGATCCGAAAACTCCCATTGGTACAAATGGATTGTCTTCGAAAACATGGTGCCCATAGACTTCATCAGCAATAATAGGAATTTTAAGCTTCTCAGCAGTTTTTGCGATCTAATTACAATAAACAAACAATTAAATTACGCCCAGTTCCCCACTAGACTACTGCATGGCATAGTCTGTGTGCTCGAGTCTCGGCTCATAGACATAGTCATATAAAAAGTTCCATTTTATTGATACATACCAACCTTTTTCAAATGCTGATAGGAGTACACATTGCCACAAGGATTACCAGGGTTTATGATTACGAAACTGACAGTGTTCTGATCTGCTAGTGCTTCAACAGAATTAAGATCAACTTCCCAGACATTCTCAGGGAGAAGATCGTAATATCAAATTTCTAGACGTCTAAAGGTAGCACAGAGTTCATAAATTGGGAACCCTGGCCTTGGAATTAAGACGTTTGCTCCGAGTTGAGCTAGCATTGCCAATGCAGCATCAATAGCTTGTGTGCAGCCAGATGTGATGAAAACGTCATCATATGATAGTTTGTAGGGAAGATCACATGATAGATATTCTGCAATTGCCCTGTTAAAAAGTTGAAAAAAATGCAAAAATGAGTAGAGAAAATCTCTGTTGGTGCCAAACCACTGGTAACCGAAGTTACAAATATATCACATGTGGTACCAAACCACTGGTGGTGCCAAACCACTAAGACTTAGTCACAATTTTTGTAATATGTGGGGCCAACCCACTGTGTGATACCAAATCACTGGTGACAGTCTGATAGATCATACTTCCCACTCCTCTCATCACCCATAACACATATTTATGGTAACGACATCAGTATGATCATGTTTAACATACCAAATTATGTATACAGAATAACATGCTTTCATAGACCACATACAGCGTAAGTAATAATAACAACTTACCCGGCATCCACGCTTTTACCCACAAGGGTATTTTAGGAACCATAGTCGTCACTTCGGCTTTTAAACAACACACAACATTAACATATTAAGTGAGAAACTGTGTAAGAGTTATACACTTGATTTTCGTACTAACGCTTTTGCTGCCTCTACGCTACTGTCACTCGAGACTACCACTATCGGCCTACGGTCTACTTCTGATGTCGGTCCACACCCCAATGGCCAATCTCGCACTCCCGATACCGCTCGTTTCTTGTACTTTGGCGTTGGATTTACGGATCCAACCCCTACTGCTTGTCTGTTATTATTGTCTATAATAACTCCTTGGTCACTAAACCGAATGTAAATGGTGAGATCTAATTAATTAAATACTTATAGCACGAAATCGCAACCTTACCTAAACTGTCGTATCCCAAAAGTCTTCAAGAAGATGTCTCCACCAACCTCCCTACATTCGGCCAACACCCAAGTATTAAACCAATCCTTTACACGCAATCAAATGAGTACCAATCACATTCGGCCAAAGTCAAAAGAACAAGAAAGGCCATTTGGCCGAACCTACCCTTACCTACCTTCGGCTTTTTCACCAAATCGGCACAGGAGACCTTTAATGAGAGAGGTTCGGCTACTAGAAGTAGAGAAGAAAAGTCGACAGGGCCTTTGAACAAACGATTCGGATTAGAACTCGATAGATATAAAGAAATCACAGAGAAGAGAAATCCTGAAACTCACCAGATTACAGAGGAGTATTCGGCTTATGGTGCACCTTCGGGAAAAGAACCCTCTCTTGTAGATTCGGCTATGGAGGAAGATGATCAAAGGGGATTGGGTTTTGAAAGAAAAAATTGAAGAGAAGAAGAAAGTGTTGGAAAGTGGCGGCAAAGAAAAGAAAAAGAGTTTGAGACAAAAGAAGGAGAGGATTTTCGGCTAGCAAAGTAGATGAATGAAAAAAAATGAAAGAAAGATGAGTACTTTGGCTACAAAATTCGGCTACACAAGCACACACCTCAGAGTTGGAGTTTCAGCCAACTCTCCCCTCTCCTGATAACCTTTATCCCTTATCTCATCCATCTATCATCACATGCCTTATCCAATTCTTCCTAATTATCATCATTTATCACTAAAAATAAAAGAATTTAAGCTCCTAAATTGTCGCCATTGAGCAGTCCACCCCCTTCCCCTAGGAGTGCCGAATTTTACCCATCAATTTGGGCCCCAAGCGGCCATACTAGGCCCAATTCCTCTCCCTTGTGACGCCACCTTAATACCCATCTAAAGCACCTCCAATTTTTGGGCCACAAGCCCAGCTTGCTACTAAACATAATAATTTAAATTACAAATACTACTAACTCTCTTTTTAAACAATTTAACTCTGATTTAAGCCTAAACCTGAGCCCAATTCACACCTCAAAGCCTTCACCTACTAACTTGCCATGCAACAACCCCAAATGCATAGACCCATAAAATCAGGATATTACAGTTCTACCCCCCTATAAAATAAATTTCAACCTCGAAATTTACCTGGTCAGAAAAGTTGAGGGTATTGGTGTCGCATAATATCCTCCGGCTCCCATGTCGCTTCCTCCGATCCATGGTTCCGCCATAGTACCTTTACCAAAGGAACAGATTTCCTATGCAAGATCTTAACATCTCGATCTAAGATCTGCACTGGTTCCTCCTCAAAAGACAAGTCTGGGCTCGCCTCAATCTCCCTCACTGGCACAACATGAGACGGATCCGAGCGATAGCGTCTAAGCATGGAAACATGAAATACATTGTGGATTTAACTCAACTCTAGTGGCAACTCGAGCTGGTACGCCACTGGCCCTACACGCTTCAACACCCGATAGGGCCCAATAAATCTAGGGCTTAACTTACCTTTCCTACCGAACCTCAGAACCTTCTTCCACGGCGACATCTTCAAGAAAACTTTGTCACCTTCAGCAAACTCTATATCCTTCCGTTTAAGATTGGCATAAGACTTCTGCCTGTCTGAAGCTTCTTTCAAACGAACTTTAATCACCTTCACCTTATCCTCTGTCTCAGTAACCGGCTCCGGACCCAATAACTGCCGCTCCCCTAACTCCGTCCAACACGTAGGGGTACGACACTTCCGACCATACAACGCCTCGTATGGTGCCATCTGAATGCTTGCCTGATGGCTATTGTTGTACGTGAATTCCGCCAATGGTAAGAATTCTTCCCAACTGCCCTTGAAATCCAAGACACATCCCCTTAACATGTCCTCCAAGACTTGAATCACCCTCTCCGACTGTCCATCTGACTGGGGATGGAATGCTGTACTAAAATCCAACCTTGTACCCAATGCCTGATGCAAAGCCTTCCAGAACCTTGACGTAAAACTAGGGTCTCTGTCTGAAATAATCGACACTGGCACTCTGTGCAACCTTACAATCTCTACTATATATAGTTTTGCCAACTTCTGAAGAGAATAATCCATACGCATAGGTATGAAATGAGCCGACTTTGTCAAATGGTCCACAATTACCCAAACTGAATCCTTCTTGGCTGGCGTAAGAGGTAGCCCACTCACAAAATCCATTGTAATCCTTTCCCACTTCCATTGTGGAATCCTAATTGGTTGCAACAACCCCGAGGGTAACTGATGTTCAGCCTTGACTTGCTGACACGTCAGACACTTACCAACAAACTCCGTCACCTTACGCTTAAGGCCCGGCCACCAAAACTGCTCCCGCAAATCCCGGTACATCTTACTACCTCCTGGATGCATAGCATATGGACTGCTATGTGCCTCCTGCAAAATCTTCTGCCTTAACTCCACATCCTTAGGTATACACATTTTTCCCTGAAAACATAACACTCCATCGCTGCTTAGACTATGCCCCTCCAATCCACCACTCTGCACTTGCAAACAACAAGCACTTAAAACTTCATCTACCAGCTGTTTCTCCTTAATCTCATCAATCCATGTTGGCTTCACTTGAAATTTCGCTAACAAGCTTCCATCCTCATACAGACTAAGGTGAGCAAACATGGCTCTTAAATCTGCCACTACCTTACGGCTCAAGGCATCCGCTACCACGTTAGCCTTTCCCGGGTGGTACTCAGTCAAGCAGTCATAGTCTTTTAACAGCTCAATCCACCTTCTCTGCCTCAAATTTAACTCCTTCTGTGTGAGAAGGTACTTCAAACTCTTGTGATCCGTATATACTACAGACTTCTCTCCATATAAATAATACCTCCAAATTTTTAGGGCAAAAACCACTGCAGCCAATTCCAGATCATGCGTCGGGTAGTTCACTTCGTGAGGTCTTAACTGTCGGGAAGCATACGCCACTACTTTCCCTTCTTGCATCAGCACACAACCCAATCCTCTGTGGGATGCGTCACAATAAACTGTAAACTCTTTCCCGGCTTCCGGTTGAATCAACACCGGAGCTTCCGTCAAAATCTTCTTTAACTTCTCAAAACTTCCCTGTTGCTTGTCTGACCATACAAACTCCCCTTTTCTTAACAACTTTGTTAATGGTGCTGCAATCAGTGAAAACCCTTTCACAAACCTCCGGTAATACCCTGCTAACCCTAGAAAACTTCGAATCTCTGCCACAGACTTCGGTGGCTTCCAATCCAAAACTGCCTCAACCTTCCGAGGGTCCACTCTAATCCCCTCAGCTGACACTACATGCCCCAAGAAAGTAACCTCCTTCAGCCAGAACTTGCACTTACTAAACTTGGCGTATAAACGCTTTTCCCTGAGAATCTGCAACACCACTTGCAAATGTGCGTCATGCTCCTCATCCGATTTCGAGTACACCAGAATATCGTCGATAAATACTACGACGAACCGATCCAAGTATGGCTGAAACACTCGGTTCATCATATCCATAAACGCTGCCAGTGCGTTCGTCAATCCAAACGGAATAACCAAGAATTCATAGTGCCCATATCGAGTACGAAACGTTGTCTTATGGATATCTGCCTCCTTTACCTTAAGTTGGTGATACCCCGACCTTAAATCTATCTTGGAAAAGACCGATGCTCCCTTAAGCTGGTCGAACAAGTCATCTATCCTAGGCAAAGGATACTTGTTCTTAATCGTCAATTTATTCAACTGACGGTAATCTATGCACATTCGCATTGACCCGTCCTTCTTCTTAACAAAGAGTACCGGCGTTCCCCACGGAGACACACTTGGCCGGATAAAACCCCAATCCAACAACTCCTGAATCTGCGCTTTCAACTCCACCAATTCTTTTGGCGCCATCCTAGATGGAGCAATAGACACTGGTGCTATTCCCGGTAAATGATCTATAACGAACTCCACTTCACGATCCAGGGGTAAACCCCGGAGCTCTTCCGAAAAAACATCAATAAACTCTTTCACCGTTCGAACACCTCTTATGGCCGGTTCCTTACTTTCCAAAGCACTAACGTAGACCACATACGCTTCACATCCTTTCTTTACCATCTTTTCCGCCTTCAGCGCGGACACTACATTAGGTAGGTAATTCCTTCTCTCTCCTATCATCACCACCTCTTCACCCTCAACCGATTTTAGCACCATGCACTTAGCTACACAGTCCAGTTCTGCTTGGTACCTTACCAACCAATCCATTCCTAGGATTAAATCGAACTCCCCAAAGGGTAGTTCTATCAAATCCGCTTGAAACACGACCCCTTGAAGTTCTAGGGGTACTTCCCTATACAGTTTATCCACCACCACAGAGTGTCCTAGAGGGTTAACTACCGTCATCTTCCTAGCAGCTGTCTCACTAACTAAGTTCAAAGTTCCCACTATATTGCTAGCAACATATGAGTGTGTTGAACTAACATCAATTAAAACAATGTAAGGCAACCCAAAAATTATAAACGTACCGGTTATAACGTCCGGTGCGTCACCCTCCTCTCGACGTTTGGCTGCATAGACCAACCCAGGCTGTCTAGCATCAGCACCTCCAGCACCTCGGCCAGGTGCTCCTCGGCCTCGCCCGTTAGCATTACCATTACCACCCCTAGCTGCACCTCGACCCCTCTGTGGCTGCTGACCATCCCTCCTGAATTGACCGTGTCCTTGACCCTCAGCTTGAGTCCTAGCTAACTTCCGCGGACAATCCCTTACCTGGTGCTCCATTGACCCGCACTCAAAGCACCCTTTACGACCAGCCAAACACTCTCCCGAATGGGACTTCCCGCATCTAGCACACTGAGGTGGCCACTGAGCAACAGCAGGCTTTGCGGCTCTATCCGGTCCACCAAATCTAGCCCTCTTCTGTGAACTTCCAGCAGACCTTGATGGCCCAAAACTCCTTTTATCCTTACTTCTGTCCTGATTCCGCCTCTCAGTTCGCTTCACCGCCTCAGCTACCTTAGCCTTTTCCACGAGAACGGCAAATTCCCTTTCACACTGAGGTGCAATTAACACCCGCAGCTCATCTCTTAACCCGTCCTCGAACCTAACACAACGCTCATATTCTGTAGCCACCATACCCTGAGCATACCTATTCAACCTCAAGAATTCAGCTTCGTACTCGGGTACCGACTTATTCCCTTGACCCAAGTTCAAGAACGCCTTACGTTGTGCATCAGTATACCCAGCTCCCACATACTTCCTCTGATAGGCTGACTTAAAATAATCCCAGGTGATATCATCGGCCACTGCACCATCCCTAACCGTGAGCCACCACTAATACAACTCATCCCAGAGGAGAGACACTGTCCCCTTTAACTTCTCCTCAGCTGAGAAGTCCAAATCATCCATTATACATTCGGTCGCCTCTACCCAGTACTCAGCCGTGTTGGGAGCCACTTCAGAAACTCCCCTAAACACTTCTGCTCCGTTAGCCCGAAGTCGCTCAGCCACGGATTTTCGAGCTTCTGCACCCGCGCCTGCCCCAGCAACTCGTTCCAAAACTCGCAGTACAGCCTAAGATACTGCATCGTTACCATCAGTCTGATCCTGAAACTCAGCTTCTGTCGCTGGCAGATTCGGCATCACATTTTCGGACCCATGGCCAGACCCTGCTGGCTCCGACAAGTTCATCCTACCCCTACCACGGCCACGCAGCGGACGTCCACGACCTCGTGTACTCATGCTTCTCGTTCGCGTTTATCTGATTAAGAGTTTTATGAATTATTAATTCTGTTCACTTTTTATCCACGAACAATTTTATGAGAAAAAGTTTTGAAAGTGATTCTTTCGCATGCGAATCTATCTTAAAGTTTCAGTTCCAGAATTATCTCATAGTTGTAGGTACATACATCACACCAACAACACCCACAGACCACATTTAACGTGTAGGGGTATTTTTGTCATTTTTCTACCCGGGGTATTTTCGTAATTTTAACCTACAGGGGTATTTTCGTAAATTTCAAAATTTGGTCTCGGGTGATTTTGTGAAATAAGGGTATTTTGGTAATTTTGCGAAGCAGGGGTAATTTTGCAACTCGGGGGTATTTCGGTAATTTTGTAAGTCAGGGGTAATTTAGTAATTGTACAAACCAGGGGTACCTTGGTTATTTTTTTCAAATCTAAGGTAGTTTTTACAAATCCAGGGTGATTTCAAAACTAGGGTTTTTAACAAAACAGTGTGGCTGGTCCCTTTCGGGTTTTATTTATAAGATTTAGCCCACGAACAAGTCCTCTCGGTTAGGGTGAATAGTCACTACGCACCAGGTAGGATTCTAGTGAAAAGGTGGTGAATCACTAGGACTGCTTAATTACTAAGCTTTCCCTGAATCCATTCCTAGACATGCATATGCCTATTGCCACACCCTGTCATAGCTAAAGTGAACAATCACTATGCACCAGGTAAGATTCCAGCGAAAAGGAGGTGAGTCACTCGGACTGCTTAAATACCAAGCTCTTCCGGATCTACTCCTAGACATGCATATGCTTGTTGCCACACTTTAGTCTTGTGACTCGTTTGTAGGTTTTGTTTAATGAAGTTAAGTCTTATGGATTTGAAGAGTGGTTTGTCTAAGCCTAGAGTCCATGAGTACTATCATGCTTAACTACGCCTAAAGCCCACAAAGCCCAACAAATATATCACAACAAAAGTTAGGGTACTTACCTGGGTGGATTGGCGCCGGAGACTCAGGTGCCATGCTTCTCGGAAAAAAATAATCATTTCTCAAACTTTTAAAACATATTTTGGGCCCTAAGCCCACAACCGAGCTTTTGAACCGGGCTCTGATACCAAAATGTAACACCCCAAACTCGGTTAAAATGTTACAACCGAATCTGGCGTGCCACGGGGATAAAATATTTGCAAATCGATTTGTCAATTTTGCTTAAGGAGAAAACTTTTGAATAATTTCAAGGAAAACGAATTTGAATCTTGCGGTGTTCAAAACGTGTTAAATCTTGTTTTCAAAAAGCTTAGTTGCTTAATTGTTACTTCATATTTACTACCTAATCCGTGAGCATTTCAGAAAACACATACTTATCGAGGTTTAAAAAAAATCAACCAATTCATATTTACCAAGTACGCCTATCGAAGGTTATAAAAACAACCAAATAACACATCCCAAAATAAAAGTTAGGCAGCCTTATTACAACGCTGAAATCCCAAATTAAAGGAAATAACTAAGTCCGAAAAGAAATCTTTGAAATAAATAAATCCTGAGCATGGCAACCTCGAGTCCACTCTGGCTCCATATCCACGATCTAAATCTGATCTGCAAAATGTAAAGGAAGGGGTGAGTCACCGAGACTCAGTGTATAAATCCCCATCCCGAAAGAAATTATGCTCTTACACAAATTCATACATTAATATGCAAGTCATGCAACCCATCCAACCTAATATCCATCCAAGTCTCCTAAATCTACCCCTTGTGGTACCAAACCACTGGTGGTGCCAAACCACTGGTAACCGAAGTTACAAATATATCACATGTGGTACCAAACCACTGGTGGTGCCAAACCACTGAGACTTAGTCATAATTTTTGTAATATGTGGGGCCAACCCACTGAGTGATACCAAATCACTGGTGACAGTCTGATAGATCGTACTTCCCCCTCCTCTCATCACCCATAACACATATTTATGGTAACGACATCAGTATGATCATGTTTAACATACCAAATTATGTATACAGAATAACATGCCTTCATAGATCACATACAGCGCGAGTAATAATAACAACTTACCCGGCATCAACGCTTTTACCCACAAGGGTATTTTAGTAACCATAGTCGTCACTTCGGCTTTTAAACAACACACAACATTAACATATTAAGTGAGAAAGTGTGTAAGAGTTACACACCTGATTTTCGCACTAACGCTTTTGCTGCCTCTACGCTACTGTCACTCGAGACTACCACTATCGGCCTACGGTCTACTTCCGATGTCGACCCACACCCCAATGGCCAATCTCGCACTCCCGATACCACTCGTTTCTTGTACTTTGGCGTTGGATTTACAGATCCAACCCCTACTGCTTGTCTGTTATTATTGTCCATAATAACTCCTTGGTCACTAAACCGAATGTAAATGGTGAGATCTAATCAATTAAATACTTATAGCACTAAATCTCAACCTTACCTAAACTGTCGGATCCCGAAAGTCTTCAAGAAGATGTCTCCACCAACCACCCTACATTCGGCCAACACCCAAGTATTAAACCAATCCTTTACACGCAATCAAATGAGTACCAATCACATTCGGCCAAAGTCAAAAGAACAAGAAAGGCCATTCAGCCGAACTTACCCTTACCTACCTTCGGCTTTTTCACCAAATCGGCACAGAAGACCTTTAATGAGACAGGTTCGGGTACTAGAAGCAGAGAGGGAAAGTCGACAAGGCCTTTGAATGAACGATTCAGATTAGAACTCGATAGATATAAAGAAATCACAGAGAAGAGAAATCCCGAAACTCACCAGATTACAGAGGAGTATTCGGCTTATGGTGCACCTTCGGGAAAAGAACCCTCTCTTGTAGATTCGGCTATACAAAAAGATGATCAAAGGGGATTGGGTTTTGAAAGAAAAAATTGAAGAGAAGAAGAAAGTGTTGGAAAGTGGCGGCAAAGAAAAGAAAAAGAGTTTGAGACAAAAGGAGGAGAGGATTTTCGGCTAGCAAAGTAGATGAATGAAAAAAAAATGAAAGAAAGATGAGTACTTTGGCTACAAAATTCGGCTACACAAGCACACACCTCAGAGTTGGAGTTTTGGCCAACTCTCCCCTCTCCTGATAACCTTTATCCCTTATCTCATCCATCTATCATCACATCCCTTATCCAATTCTTCCTAATTATCATCATTTATCACTAAAAATAAAAGAATTTAAGCTCCTAAATTGCAGCCATTGTGTCGTCCACCCCCTTCCCCTAGGAGTGCCAAATTTTACCCATCAATTTGGGCCCCAAGCGGCCATACTTGGCCCAATTCCTCTCCCTTGTGACGCGACCTTAATACCCATCTAAAGCACCTCCAATTTTTGGGCCACAAGCCCAGCTTGCTACTAAACATAATAATTTAAATTACAAATACTACTAACTCTCTTTTTAAGCAATTTAACTCTGATTTAAGCCCAAACCTAAGCCCAATTCACACCTCAAAGCCTTCACCTACTAACTTAGCCATGCAACAACCCCAAATGCATAGACCCACAAAATCAGGATATTACAGTACTGGTATCCGATGCATAACTGTATGAACAATCACACCCAAGTCCGAGCACATATCAAATATAAACTTTTTGATTTGTTTAGGAAACTCCAACTTAGGGGAGGAAAAAGGAAATACTGAATTTGACATAAATAAATGCTTTATATTGCATTAATCCAAGACAATACGAACTAAAGCTAGACTTCATTATGCATATATCCAGGTAAGTACTTGAAAGTTGAAATTATCCATCTATCGTAATTTCTTTTTTACTGTAAAAGTTTAAAACTAAGAACCTAGGATTGTAGAAACCTCAGATTTCTACTTTGGGTCACTTAGATTTTTAAATGTAGAAATTAAATCTAGATTTAATGAACCACCATGCTACCTTAAACCATGAGAGCAAAAGAAGACAAGACAAAGCCAAAACTTAAGAAAACAAATCGATAATTTCCAAGTCCTCAACTTCATCAATTGCAGGATTTGACGAACTAAAAGAAATAAATTATTTTGACTAACCATGAAAATTTAAAATAAATTATTAGATTACTAAAAGAAAAAACTTCTTTGACCATAAAAGCTTGTCAACTGAAATATGAAGCATCAACAAGATTGCAGATAACTTCCAGAACTGAATGAAACATTAAAAAAAAGAAGAAGAAGAAGTAGATTTTGATGGAGCTGAAGATATTCATACTAAAATTAAAGAAATTCAGGCATTAAGCAAAGAAAAAAGTCAATAGAAAGTCGGGATGAAAGATTTTTTCGCTTAAAATCATGTCGAGGCAGAGAATCGAAAAACCCCACACAAAAACTAAACAAATCCAAAAATACCTAACCACATACAAACCAAAACCCAAACAACAAATAAATAAAGAAATCGAATTATATATTAAGATTACCTTTGAATTGGTAAAGGCTTGGATTTCGGACAACGTTTAATCTCGCGTGCGATGCAAAATCAAGATGGAAATCTGCATGAAGGAGAGGACTAAAAAGCCAGAGCTCGAAAAACATCAGTTATGCAGTTCCGCTTGCACTCTTGCAAGATAAGGAAGAAACAAAAAAGTAAAATGAAAGTAGAAGGAGATGAGGGAAACTAGCGAAAAAGGAAGGGAAGGGTCTTATGTATCAACTATTCATCCTGGTGATGAACAAATATATATAATCCAGCAAACAAGGGTTTGTAAAATATCGGTTAAATTGAATACACCCGAAAACTGAATCAAAATAACTTGATAAGGAAACAACTTCACCAAAGTACAAAGCAGTTGTTTCAGTTACCCAAAAAATGTAGACTGAATAGGACTAACCTGTGAGCGAAGGTTCTCAGTTTTATCCACCAGCAACTCAATCTTCAATTTAGGGATTTCAGAAGAAGGGGAAATTGATTCTGTAACACCCCCAAACCTGGCCCATACACCACGACCGGATCTGACATATCACTAAGACGAATTTATAAGACACAGCGCGTTCTTAAGGGAAAAATCCAGTTTACTTCTTCTGTTGAGAATTCGAGGTTAGTACTTATTTAGAAAACTTAGTAATTTTACGTTAAGCCTGTTCAGTTTACCAAGTTTCGAAATCAAGTGACTTTTGTAAAACCCATGTTATTCGTTAAAGTTACGAAGGTTTTGTAGTAAAAGATAATAATTTACTTAAAAATTTAGTTGTATGAAACCTTCATTGCCTTTGTGTTTTCTTTTTAAAACATATCATTGTTTCAATTGATCATATAACTTGAGTGTCTAAAACTTAAGATCCACAATTTAAAACCCGATTAATAGCAACCTTATTACAACGTAAAAACAAAACCAGTTATTAAAAATAAACAGAGTTCTTTACTGAAACGAAATAAAACCACGCATGGCCACCTCGTGCTCCTATCTAGCCCGGTCCATCGCACTATGTGCTACCTGAAATGGTGTTAAACAACGGGGTGAGTCACAAGACTCAGTGTGCAACACTCATGCACCATCAGATTGGGCCTTAGCCCTACAGAACAGAGTAACAGTACAACATATGCCAGAATGATGCAGAACCCATCCCAATCCTAGATTTCCATCAACTACACACCACCCGTACCTGCCAATCACACCAATGGGGATTTCTACAATCAACCCTCACTGCTACACACCATCGATGGCAGTCATGCTGCAGTTAGCTGCTCATCGTCAGAATCGTGACATTGTCACCAAAACAGATCGTGGCAGAGCCACTACATCAGAATGTGGCAAAGCCACTACAATAGATCGTGGCAGAGCCACTACAACACTTCCCCTTTCACTTAATAACATATGCCCCATGCAACCATAATACCTTTCATGCTCAGATACCACAGATTTCGACATGCATGTATAGTATACTCGTAGCATATAACATATCATCTCATCAAAACCATTTATTTTAATACCACAGAAGTCACTAACCTGATGAATCGCCTTTGCCCTCCACGGAAATTTCAATAGCCATACCGAGTTTCTGGCGTTTAACAGAATATACATAAATATATATATTAATAGGACACTATAAAACAGGACAATATAAATGGTGTGAGAAGTTACACACCTGGCTACACGCAACACTATACTATCTATGTCGTCACTATCACTGGCTGGAATCACGACTATTTGCCTACTACTCTGCTGAGAAGCTGGCCCACACACAGGTGGCCAATCACGAACAGCAGACACAGCCCTCTTCTTGAACTTAGGGATCAAACCCGAAGGTTTGCTTCCCTCTCCAACTTGTATGTTTCTTGCATCCGTTAAAATCCTAGTCAAAACTCACTACAAGAGATATGATTTTGAATATCCACCCAACTAGGTTAAGACAACAGATAGACAATAAATTGATAAATAGAACCACTAGAAGGAATCTTCTTACCTAAATCGATTGAATCCCGGAGTTAGCAGACTTAGGTTAACACGTTGATCGCACCTATACAAATACCCGATGAGATTTGACTAAAAGAAAGTGGGTTAAAGGAAGTGGCATTTCAGCCAAACAGGGAACATGAGCCCCCTCTCACCATTCGGCCAAACATATTAACATCATCTACTTACCTTCGACTATCTTCAGGGTTCGGCACAAGCAGTCACAGTAGTGAAGATTCGGCTTGAAGATGGCACTCTAAAAGAATAGACAACCGAAATGATCAAGGGTTCGGCTTTTAAGAGAAGAAAAATGAAACAACTTAACAGGGTTTTAAGAGAAGATTCGGCCAAGAGGGGAAAAGAAAAAGAAATGGGAAACAATAAAGAACTTACCAGAATATGGAATGAGAACTCGGCTATGGTGAATACTTCGGGAAAAGAAAACAAATGGGATGATGCTGAGACTTAGAGATTTCGGCTAAGAGGAAAATGAATGTGTAGTTTCGGCTTTTAGAGAATAGAAGAAGAACAAAAACAAGACAATGAAGATCAAGAAGATTCGGCTAGAAAGGAGTTTCAAAAAGGAAAAAGAAAATGAAAAGGGAGGAAGAAGTGGTGATTTCGGCTTTTGAGAGTGAGAAGAAAAGAAAAATGAAAGAGATGTGCAACCTTGGTCTCCTAGTTTCGGCTATAGGTCAAAAGAAAAAAAGAGTGGAAAATGTTTAGATGATTTTCGGCAAAAGAGAGGATGAGAGGAAAAACTAAAATAAAATGTGAAGCACACACCTTAACGCCGAAAAAAAATAAACCACTACACACTAGCAACCTGATCACCAAATTTCGGTACCCTCATCCAATGCCAAAATCGAATGCCCCCTCCTCTCAAACTCCTCAAAAAAAAATTTGGCTAGCACTCCCTAGCCATCAAACACTATGCCGTCCCTACAATCCCTCCTTGCTTTCCTCTCTTCCACCCATTCAAACAAATTTGAATATTTCAAACTCCTAGAATTTCTCTCCACCACTCATTTGAAATGCTTGACCAAGTCTTACCTCTCTCCTCCAGAGTTTGATTGTCGTCCAACCACCTCCCTTGCCTGAGCCAAAAATAATACTCCCTTGCTGCTTAAGAGTTTCAAACTTCTTCCCTCTCAGCTCCTTATGACGCCACCTCCCTGTATGCTAAGTGGCGTCACCTTGCCACTCATCCACTGCACCTTTTTATGACACCAAATGCAATCCAAAATCCCTTAAGTCCTACTCCTATCTGGCTATCGCCCCCTAAAGTGCTAAAAACCTAAATTCCACTAAGGCTTCGGCTTAACCCCTAGCCATCCCGAGGCCCCAAAACACCTCCAAACAACAAGCATAACACATCCATACGCAGAAAACATAAAAGATGCAAAGGCCCTAAATCCCGGATGTTACAGATTCAATCGGGTTTAATGGTTGGGGGAAATGAAGGAGAGCAAAAAGGCGATGTTTTGCCTAAAAGAATTCAAGCATTGCGGCGTTTATCAAATAGCACCGCTAAAGACATACCTATTGCGGCGTTTAACAAAAAAATGCCACTAAAAAAATATACAACTACGTCATTTTAATTAAACTACAATAACATTTTTGCGGCGTTTTTTATTAGCGTCGCTATATCCCAACCTTTTGCGGCGTTTTTGATAAAACGCCGCTAAAAAATAAACAAACAATTTGCGGCGTTTCTTAACAAACGCCACTATAATATATACTATTGCGGCGTTTTAGTAAAAATGCCACTAAAACCCTGATAAAATGGCTGTGTTTTCAGTCTCGGAGAACATATTCGTGGCGTTTTCATGAAAACGCCACTATTCTCAATTTTAATTTTTTTTTCATTTTTTACTTATATTTTTCTTTCAAAATTTTTGTGCTGAGATTATCATTTTTTGGAATTTTTATTTTTTAAAAATTTTGAATATTAAACTTTTTAAGAAAATTTCGAAATTTTTTTGAAGATTTTTATAATTTTTAAATTAACATGTAAAAATTTTTATTTTAATTTTTTTCCAATTTTAATTTTAATTTTTTTTTTCAATTTTAATTTTAACCTATATTTTTCTAAGTTTTTTCTTTCAAAATTTTGTGCTGACATTATCATTTTTTTCAATTTTTATTTTTATTATATTTTGAGTATTGAACTTTTTAACTAAAATATTAAATATCTAATTTTTAAGTTTTTAAGTTTTTAAGTTTCTAATTTTTTATTGTTAAAATTTAAAAATTTAATTACCACTATCAACTCTTTTAGGAATTTCTTTTTTCTTTCTTTTTACATCAACATTAGTTGTTTAGATTTTATATAAATGGCATTTAATTATATGTATACACTTAAATTTTGATATAGATACATCTCAGAATTATATATGAATTTTGGTTTAATGTGTAATTCTAGATGTGAATTTCTAATTCTGGTTTAAATGTATAGTTGAAACTTTAATTTTCATTTAATCATACACATTATTTTAAAATATAAATACATCAATATATTTTTATATTGAACAAATATAACTTTTTATATATGTATGCAATATATAAATAAAAAATGATGTTAATTATATCAATAATTGTGTTAATATTTTACAAGATCTGGATCAAATTAAAGTTCGTGTATACAATTGCACACTAAACCTGATACGGGCCGGCTCGGGATGGAGTCGTCACGTATGTGGGTTGCCCAATCATCTACGAGGAGTGATTCAAGCCTTCGAAAATTAATGGGAAAAATATGGAAAGATAACTAAATTTGCGGAAGCTTTTAGAGAATTTATTTAGAAGATGGTTGAAAGATAGGTGATATTTTGGTGGAAATGGATTAACGAACTTAAACAAAGAAACGATTCAACGTTAAAAAACGTCACCCCGGTTTCTATATTTGCTTAAGGTGGAAATATGGATATCAAATAGGATAGTTGATGGAAATGGCAAAATGAACTTGAACGGAGAAATGATTCAACACAAGTTAGTGTCACCCCAATTTCTATATGGTTCAAGGTGGAATTATGGAAGTCGATATGGACCAAAGACCTGTTACTTAGTGAAGTAAGAACCAATGGTATAATTAAATGGAAGAGAATCGATAGATGCCACAAGCAAGCTTGATAAGTCAAGATCGAAAACTCGAAAGTGAAGAGGAGGCCAGCTCACTCAATGAACAAAAGTTAAAATATTTTTCATTCAATCAAAAGTTTTTTTTATTTAAATCGTCCAAATTTATTTAATTAATTTCATCTAATTAATTAACTAAGGCCGAATGGCCATATGGTTTTCTTCCGAAGCGTGAGCTCGTAAGAGCATGCTACACGGAGTTGAAATGTCGTTTGAACTAGTTTTAGCATCACCCCAAGCTTGTTGGATTAAAACTTCGATTGCCTCTTTAAATTGTTTCGCACGAGCCCTCGTAATCGGTCCTTGAGGTAACACCATCGGGTCTCGGTGCGAGCTCGGCTCATGATGGGGCGTGCCCGTATCATCCTCCCCCTCTTGAAAATGACTTGTCCTCAAGTCAGGACCTGCATCAAACGGGGTTAAATCAGCCACATTAAAACTAGCACTGATATTATATTCGCCAGGCAAATCGAGTTTGTATGAGTTCTCATTAATTCGCTCGAGGACTTGGAAAGGTCCATCTCTTCTCGGTGATAATTTATTTCGTCGTCGAGTTGGAAATCGCTCTTTTCGCATATGCACCCAGACCCAGTCTCCCGGTTCAAACACAATTTGTTTCCGTCCTTTGTTGGCTCGCTGGGTATATTGCTCAGTTCTTGCCTCGATGTTCTCGCGCACCTTTCTATGCAGTTCTTTGACATAGTCCGCCTTTTTCCTAGCATTAGAATGGATAAACTTATCAAAAGGTAATGGTAATAAATCAAGAGGAGTGAGAGGATTAAACCCGTAAACTATCTCGAAGGGAGAAAATTTAGTCGCGGAATGAACAGCTCGGTTGTAAGCAAATTCAACGTGAGGCAGGCATTCCTCCCACGTTTTGAGATTCTTCCACACCAATGCTCGAAGCAGGATCGATAGGACTCGGTTCACCACTTCGGTCTGTCCATCCGTCTGAGGATGACAAGTGGTCTAGAACATTAGTTTTGTCCCTAGCTTTCCCCACAGAGTCCACCAGAAATGACTTAAAAATTTTACGTCTGATCAGATACGATCGTTCACGAGATTCCATGTAGACGCACAATTTCCCTGAAAAAAAAATTTGCAATGTGCACAGTATCATCAGTCTTAGCACAAGGAATAAAATGAGACATTTTAGAAAATCGATCAACTACAACAAAGATCGAGTCCTTCCCTGTTTTGGATCTTGGTAAGCCAAGGATAAAGTCCATGGAGATGTTGGTCCAAGGAGTGTCCGGTATAGGAAGGGGCGTGTATAGGCCATGAGGTTGAACCCGCGACTTTGCTCGTTTGCAGGCTATACAATGCTCGCATATCCGTTCGACATCCTTTCGCAGCCCCGGCCAAAAGAAGTGTTCTTGTAATGTTGACATCGTTTTGTCTCGTCCGAAGTGACCCATAAGGCCACCACTATGCGCTTCTAATACGAGCAATTCTTGAATAGAGCCGTTTGGTATGCATAGTTTGTTCTCTTTGAAGAGAAATCCTTTGTACCTATAAAACTTATCAAAGGCTCTATTTTCGCAAGCATTATATATAGTCCCAAAGTCAACATCATCAATATACAAATCTTTTATATGATGGAAACCAAGTAATTTAGAATCAAGAGAATTCAATAGAGTATACCTTCGTGATAACGCATCCGCTACTAAATTTTCCTTACCCTTCTTATACTTGATTACATACGGAAATGATTCTAAATACTCGATCTATTTCGCATGTCGTTTATTGAGCTTATGTTGACCTTTGATGTACTTGAGCGCTTCGTGATCCGAATGGATTACAAACTCTTTCGGCCTCAAGTAGTGCTGCCATGTTTCAAGTGACCTTATGAGGGCGTACATTTCCTTGTCGTACACGGGATAATTAAGGGTAGCTCCCTTCAATTTCTCGCTAAAGTATGCCACAGGTCTTCCATTCTGAGTTAGTACGGCTCCGATCCCTACACCTGAAGCATCACATTCAATTTCAAAGGTTTTAGAAAAATCAGGAAGGGATAATAATGGGGCTTTAACAAGACACTCATTAATTGCATTAAAAGACCGTTCTTGTTCTTCAGCCCAATGGAAAGCTGAATTTTTCTTAATCACACTCGTTAAAGGAGCGGCTATTGTGCTGAAATTGGGTACAAATCGGCGATAGAAGCTAGCCAACCCATGAAAGCTTCGTACTTGGGTGATCGTCGTAGGACGTGGCCATTCCCAAATGGCTTGAACCTTTTCTTGGTCTACCTTTAGGCCATTTGCACTCACGACATATCCTAAGAAAACAACTTTGTCAGTACAAAAAGAACATTTCTTGAGATTAGCGTACAATACCTCTTTCCGTAATTTTTCTAGGATCGCGCGTAGATGTTGGACATGTTCCTCCAACGATTTACTGTACACTAAGATATCATCAAAATAAACAACACATGATTTTCCAATAAAAGCTCGTAAAACATGATTCATAAGACGCATGAAAGTACTTGGAGTGTTTGTAAGACCGAATGGCATTACCAACCATTCTTACAAACCTAGCTTCGTTTTGAAAGTCGTCTTCCATTCGTCCCCTTCTCGCATCCTAATTTGGTGATAGCCACTTTTAAGATCAATCTTTGTAAAGATTCGTGCTCTGCTTAACTCATCAAGCATGTCATCAAGTCGGGGTATCGGGTGTTGATACTTAACGGTAACTTTGTTGATGGCGCGATAGTCAACACACATGCGCCATGAGCCATCTTTCTTTGGCACAAGTAACACCGGTACCGCGCATGGACTAAGGCTCTCTCGAATGTAGCCTTTTTCTAGTAATTTGGTGATTTGTTTTTGGAGCTCCTTGGTTTCTTCGGGATTACTTCGATACCGGGACGGTTAGGTAAAGCAGCTCTGGGTACCAAGTCAATTTGGTGTTCTATACCTCGGATGGGAGGCAAACCACTCGGTATCTCCTTCAGAAAGATATCTTCAAATTCCTGTATCAAAGACAACACAGAAGGAGGAATATTTTCGGGTAAATCGTTAGTGTTCAAAAATGCTTCCTTGTAGAAAAACAAATACATCGGATGTCTCAAACTCAAAGCCTTCCGAATATCACTTGCTTTTGCAAGAACACTCATTTTTCTGCTCTCTCTTTCATCTTCATCTTTTTCTTTCCTTCGTTTTCTCCCATTTGTTTTTGCACTCGTATTTTTCTCTCGCTCATTTTTCTTTTCTTTTGTATTCTTTTCTTTTTCTTTTAACTGATCAATGGAAATCCTAAGTTTTTGCTGATCATCAAAGACTTGCTTAGGTGTTAAGGGGGCAAGTGTCACATTCCTTCCAAGATGCTTGAAGGAATACCGATTAGTGTAGCCGTCGTGCATCACTCGACGGTCATATTGCCATGGACGTCCCATGAGTAAGTGACTCGCGTGCAATGGCACTACATCGCATAGCACTTCATCGGAGTATTTCCCGATGCTGAAGAATACTAGGACTTGTTTTGTAACTTTGAGTTCTCTGCCATGGTTAAGCCACTGAAGCTTATACGGAGTCGGATGCTTTGTCAATGTCAATCCTAGCTTTTCCACCATGAGGGTACTTGCTACGTTCGTGAAACTCCCTCCATCGATGATAAGGCTACAAATCTTGCCTTGCACTTGGCATCTCGAATGAAAAATATTTTCTCGTTGCTCCTCGTTTCCCGCGCTTTAAAGACTGAGGCTTCGCTTCACGATGAGCAATTCACCTTCAACAGGTTGTTCTATGTCCTCATCAGCTTCCGAATTGGATTCAGACTCACACTCTTCTTTGTCTTCAGTTTCAATCTCACCGTTAGCCCGCATCACTATGGTTCGTCTATTCGGGCATTGACTTGCAATGTGTCCTCGGCCAAGACACTTGAAGCATTTAATATCCCTCGATCTAGCATTCGAACTTTTTGGAACCTTTCCTTTGCTTGTTTCAGCCAAAGGCTTGTTCGTCTTAGGGGTGAAAGTGGAATCTTTTGGTTTGTTTATGGGAAACCCCTTGCTTGTACTTGGGCCCCACTTCGAGGGTTTCAGATTGGCTGCGGGATGCTCCTTTTTGCTTCAATTGTTTTTCTACTTTGATGGCCATGTGGACATATCCTCCATCTAGACATAATGTTGTAATTCCACAACATTTGCTATCTCTCGGTTGAGTATGGCTAAGAATCGAGCCATGGTAGCTTCCCATTCTTCTTGGATGTCGCTCGGATCATAGTGACCTCTATTTCTTTATAGTAATCTTCGATGCTTCTCGTCCCTTGTGAAAGGTGTTGGAGTTTCTGATGTAGCTCCCGGTGATAGTAAGAAGGGATAAATCGGCGTCTCATGACCGCTTTCATCTGGCCCATGTAGTGATTGGTCGTTCGCCGTTGCGCCTTCGACTCGTCGTCGACTGATCCCACCAGATCATGGCGTAGTCAGAAAACTCTATAGCGGCTAACTTGACCTTCTTGTTTTTGGAGTAATTGTGGCAATCGAACACAAGTTCGATCTTCTTTTCCCATTCCAGATAGGCTTTGGGATCTGACTTACCTTGGAAGGGGGGAATGGTCAACTTGATATTTTTGAGATCGTCGTCTTCCAGCCTCCGATCTCTTTGGCCGCAGTTTCGGGGGTCTCTCCTTCCAACACTGGTGTTGGACTCATGGTCGCTTTCACCTTCGCTAAACTCATTGATGCCTTCATCAATTTCCCGTTGTTGCTCACACCTTTGATTAGGCCGTCCATGCAGTGGTCTAGCAACTTCAGGAGTCACTTCTCGTGGTCTTTGTGCTTCAACTTGAAACAGACGATCCTCAAGGCAGTTGAGTCTCCGTTCAGGTAACCTTTCCAACTCTCGCAAATGGGCTTGCATTTGCAAGTCGGGAACATTTCGAACCGGTTGTCTTCCATGGTGCTCCTCCGCGTTTCGCTCGGACTCTTGTGACATTGTAATAGAATTAATTCCTCACAAATAAAACCTCACAATTCACTCAGAAAGAAAAAAGCTAGATGACACTCCACTCGTGTTTACACTCTTAGTTCGGCTTTTACCTCCCCTCGAATGGTCTCACACTTTCGTGCCTTTTACCTCCACACTTTCTCGTGATTTCGTTGTTCGGATTCGTCAAGGCCTATTAGGGCTTAGGGGTCGGCCACGAATGGGTTTCAAGGGTCGTAACGTATTGGGTATTAGGGTAGGCTGAAAAAAAAATCTCGGGTGGTTTTGACAAGTTGGGTCGAGAAATAAAGAAGAAGTCTACAGAAAAAGAAAAGACATTGAACTTTGTTCGAATATTTTTTTTTATATTCAATTTTTTTGAACTTACTTCGGGTCTTCACTTAACAGCTTCGGATTAGTCGTCAGAGCTTCATAATTCTCGTTTTAACCGGCTCTGATACCAGATGATACGGGCTGGCTCGGGATGGAGTCGTCACGTATGCGGGTTGCCCAATCATCTATGAGGAGTGATTCAAGCCTTCGGAAATTAATGGGAAAAATATGGAAAGACAACTAAATTTGCAGAAGCTTTTAGAGAATTTATTTAGAAGATGGTTGAAAGATAGGTGATATTTTGGTGGAAATGGATTAACAAACTTAAACAAAGAAACGATTCAACGTTAAAAAACGTCACCCTGATTTCTATATTTGCTTAAGGTGGAAATATGGATATCAAATAGGATAGTTGATGGAAATGGCAAAATGAACTTGAACGGAGAAATGATTCAACACAAGTTAGTGTCACCCCAATTTCTATATGGTTCAAGGTGGAATTATGGAAGTCGATATGGACCAAAAACCCGTTACTTAGTGAAGTAAGAACCAATGGTATAATTAAATGGAAGAGAATCGATAGACGCCACAAGCAAGCTTGATAAGTCAAGATCGAAAACTCGAAAGTGAAGAGGAGGCAAGCTCACTCAATGAACAAAAGTTCAAATATTTTTCATTCAATCAAAACTACAAACCTTAAACCATAATCCGAGACCAACTTTTTGGGAATTCATGTGGCCATGTTAGTGTAGTACAAAACATATATTTTAATAGCTAACACATTAACCATAAATCCCTCATGAAGGATTTCGGTTTCGGGATTTTGGGTCATATAGCTAACACCTTAAACCCTAAACCCTAAAATCCTAAACTTAAACCATAAACCATAAACTCAAAAACCTAACACATTAACCATTTCCCCCTAAACCCCTAACGTTAAACCTATAAACCATAAACCCTAAACATAAAACCCTAACCCATTAACCATTTCCCCTTAAACCTCTAACCCTAAACATTAACCCCTAACCACTAACACTTAAACCTTAATACCGTTAAACACTAAGATATTAAACACTATACAATAAACCCAACAAACAAACTTTAAAACACTAAACCCATACACCAAAATAACAAACCCTAAACCATGAAATTAACATACTAAACATTAAACCCTAAATAAATTTTAATAGCTTAATTTGTAACTTAAATGAAAACTTCTAAATTGTTTAGTTAGAAATTTGTAACTTTTCATACTTAAGTAACTAAAATGAAACTTTCTCATTGCTTATAAGTGAATGTATCAAAATAAAATATAATTCAAAGTAAGAATACGAAAAAAAATGAAAAACTTTTAGCGGCGTTTTTTTAATAGCGCCGCTAATGCTAAGGTCTTTAGCGGCTTTTTTTAAAAGCGCCGCTAATGCTCAGGTCTCTAGCGGCGTTTTTTTAGAAGCGTTGCTAATGCTCAGATCTTTAGCGGTATTTTTTAAAAGCGCCGCTAATGCTCAGGTCTTTAGTGGCAGTTTTTCAAAAGCGCCGCTAATGCTCAGGTCTTTAGTGGCGTTTTTTTACAAGTGCTGCTAATGCTCAGATCTTTAGCGGCGTTTTTTTAAAAGTGCCGCTAATGCTCAGGTCTTTAGCGGCGTTTTTTAGAAGTGTCGCTAATGCTCAGATCTTTAGTGGTGTTTTTTTAAAAGCACCGCTAGTGCTCAGATCTTTAGCGGCGTTTCCCAAACGCCGCTATATCTCATTTTTAGTGGCGTTTTGGAAATAAACGCCGCAATTGCTCAACTTTTTGCGGCGTTTTCTTTCAAACGCCGCTAACGGATAATATTGGCGGCATTTTTCATTAAAACACCACTAAAAATGCCGCTAAAAGTCTGTTTTGGTGTAGTGACTAACCTCAAATGCTCAACGTGCTCGGTTTCGTCTCGTGAATAAATCAATATATCATCTATGAATACAACCACAAACTGATCTAGATACGGTCTGAACACCCGATTCATCATATCCATAAAAACAGCAGGGCATTAGTGAGCCCAAACGACATCACCAATAACTCGTAATGACCGTATTTCATCTGAAAAGTAGTCTTCGGTATATCCGAATCCTTAACTCGCAATTGATAATACCCTGACCTCATATCAATTTTTGAGAACACCGAGGCTCCCTTAAGTTGATCGAATAAATCATCGATACGTGGCAACGGATATTTATTCTTTACCGTCACTTTATTTAGTTGTCGATAATCAATGCATATTCTCAAAGTTCCGTCCTTCTTTTTCACAAATAGAACGGGTGCACCCCAGGGAGAGACACTCGGTCGGGCGAAACCTCGATCCGTCAATTCCTACAAATGAGCCTTTAATTCTTTTAATTCAGTCGGTGCAATTCTATACGGAGCTGTCGAAATCGGAGTGGTCCCTGGCACTAGCTCAATACCAAATTCTACCTCATGAACGGGTGGCAATCTCGATAATTCCTCTGGAAACACATCTGGATACTCACTAACAACCGGTACTAAATCAATCTTCTTTTCAGTTACCTTGCTATCAATCACATACGCAAGATAAGTTTTGCAACCCTTTCTCAAATACTGTCGAGCCAACATCGAAGATACCACAGCAGGTAGTCCATTCAAATCCGCAGACTCAATTTGGATTATCTCATTATTCTGCACCTCAATTCAATAGTCTTTCACCTGCAATTCACTACTGCATCATGCACGGTTAACCAATCCATTCCGAGGATAATGTTGAACTCATCAAAAGGTAATAGCAACAAATCGGCTGTAAAACACAAGTCTCTAATCATCAAAGGGCAGTTCTTGCACACTTTATCAACTAGTACACATTGACCCAGGGGATTTGAAACCTGAATCACAAACTCAGTAGACTCAACAGGTAGAGTCTTATTGGATACTAATGTTTCACACATATATGAATGAGTTGAGCCGGGATCAATCAAAGCAGTTACACTAGTATCAAAGAGGGTGAAAATACCGGTAATGATGTTTGGAGATAAGGCCTCCTATCTAGCACAGATGGCATAAGCTCTAGCCGGTACACGGCCATCTGATCGAATAACTGCATCTGTAGTCCCCCTCTGTGCACCACTCCTACCTCCCCCAATATGAGATGGTCTGCCTCTAGCTGTAGTGCCGCTCAGTCTCGCACTCTGAGCAATACCCTTTTCAACAGTCTCCAGGCAATCCCGAACTAAGTGATCTTGCGAACCACACTGATAACAAGTGTGATTAATTGATTTACCCCAGCACTCTCCGAAATGCTGTCTGCCGCACTGCTGACACTCAGGTTTGCTCGATCGAGCATTGCCAACACTAGCCACTGATGTGCCTGAGAACTTACTGGTGGTCGTTCTCGTATAGAAATCCCGGAGTTAGGTTTGGATCGGCTAACATCATTCTTGAACTTCTTTGTTGCCTATACGAAAATTTACTCGCAGATCTCTTCCAAAAATCTTTAGATTCAAGCTCAACTTTCCGTTTTTCTTTCCCTAGATCTTCAGCTTTACAAGCTCGTTTAACTAGAACAACGAACTCGTTAATTTCGAGAATACCAACCAGAAGCTTTATATCTTCATTTAAACCATCTTCAAATCTCCGGCACATAGCAGCCTCCGACGAAACACACTCACGAGCGTAGCGACTAAGTCGCACAAACTTGCGCTCGTATTCGGATACGGTCACACGACCCTATTTGAGCTCGAGAAATTCCTTATGCTTAGAGCCTATAAAGCGCTGGCTTATATACTTCTTATGGAATTCCGTCTGAAAGAAGTCCCAAGTAACCCTCTCTTTCGGGACAACTGACACGAGTGTATTCCACCAATAGTAGGCAGAATCCCGTAATAATGATATGGCACACTTCAGACACTCATTGGGTGTGTAGGACAGCTCGTCAAAAACACGAACAGTATTATCGAGCCAAAATTCGGTTCGCTCTGCATCATCATCCTCGGCTCTAAATTCTTGAGCTCCGTGTTTTCTAATGCGATCAACTGGAGGCTTACTTACTCTTTCGGGATTAACAATCGGGGGTACCACGGGTACTACAGAGGGAACATTCGGATTTAAGGATGGTTGAACAGTCAGATTGGTTCGTATGTATTGACTAAACCAATCATTCATTATGGAATAGAAGGCTTGTTGGGCCCCCTCATCCGAATTACTCGTAGCCGGTCGAGATTCTTCTGGCGGGGTCCCTTGCACGGGAGCGGGTGCCACACTCTCAACGTCATCAGCTACGGCTCGTTCGGGATCGGGATCCATTACTATATGAAAGAAATAAACGCATTTCACTGTCAGAAGTCATCATACTATCACATTATAAATTATGGCATGTATAGCTAGACTCACACACGCGCTACGTTAGTCCGAGAATCGACTAAACCGTCACTCTGATACCAATAAAATATAACACCCCTAACCCGTATCTGTCACCTGATTAGGGTTACGGGCATTACTAAACCTCACACCAGTCAATGTGCTTTATAAGATCAAAAACTATGACCAATGTATACCAAAATCTACTATCACAACTAGCATGTGTATTTCATCTAATATCAATTCATTTACTCCATAACACAAATAATATCATTAACATCGAATATGGACTAATTATGATCATATAGCAAAATACCATTTAATAGCCTATCCAAAAACATATACCGATCATACATATATAACATTTAAGGCCATATACATCACATACGAATATGTACCTTCCTTATTACATTACCATATGCGATTATACCATGAACAAAGTTTCAAAAGAACAACTTGATTATCACATAGTTTCTTGCCACATTCGATATTGTTCCCTATGCATACATGTAAATATCTCATTACAAGTATATCTTATTAAGATATTATACCAATAAATTAGCTATTTATAACACATATCAAAACTTATATTATCATTAAACAGGAAAATTCAAATTCCTAATTAAATTACACCTAACCGAATATACATAAACAAGTTCACATTTAATAGCTCTTTAATGTATCACATTTAGTAAACATATGTACAAGATGCAAGTGATTCCGTCTATGTCTAGTCACAAAAATTCATTCATATATATATATATATATCAACATAATATCTATCATGAAATAACTTTCAACTAGGTATTATATATGCATACCAAAATACTTAAATAGTAATCCATAATATATCAATCATAAACTAATTTGATTAAAGAAACATTGCCATTTTTCGCATGGCATATGTAAACATATACGGCTTTACAACATTTTCCAACACAACCCAAAAGACTTAATCTATACATGCCATAAGCTTCCAAAAGAGAAACATCTTATAGAATACCAAAATAGGTGATAGTATGATGTACTTCCAAAGTGATCCCTAAGCACGAGCCAAGCTCCCAAAAAGAAATTTACAAATTCAAAAACAACCAAGAACAAAGTAAGCTTCCCCAGCTTAGTAAGATTTAAACAATTCCTATACAAATAAAATTATTCAAAAATTCATAACAAATCACAGGTAAATCATCCTTGCCGAATAACCAATATTGAATAATAGAATTTGTAGCAACTTATATTGAATTAGTTACACATATATATATCTATAAATATAAACTTTACCTACTTCCATAAATCACCATCATGTATTAATAATTAATATATATACATTATGTATTTACCGAATCCTATACCTTCATTTCATGTTACCATGAATTTTGATAAAATATACATAAGACGTACCTTTAGATACCTACCTTCCAACCTTAAATAATAGTACATGGCATAATGAAATACTCGAATATTACTCGTACTCACCTTCATAAAATGAGCCTAACATATAAATACCAAACTTGTATCATCACTACCAGAATCTAGTAACGTATCATACACACAGTGCCGTTACTTTAGCAATTTCTGCACACTTAGTGCCGACTTTCTGTAACGTATCGCACACACAGTGCCATTACTTTAATAATTCGCACACATAGTGCTGACTTTCCGTAATGTATCGCACACACAGTGCCGTTACCTTAATAATTCGCACACATAGTGCCTTGTAACTGATTTCACACACTTAGTGCTCGGTGACATGCTCGCACACTTAGTGCCTTCCATAATCCATTATTCATTCCGTCCTATACATGTATAAATGAAAACCAATCCACTGAATCACATATAATTACATACACCAAAATATGTCATTAATATTTTCTATTCAATATTATAACACATTCGGCCAAGCCTTTGTCATGCATCCAACCGATTCATAAAAAAATCAATCACGTTCTAGCTTAATATCTCACATACTTATATTACATTATCAACATTATCAACATACTTATATCATGTTCAACTTAGCTTTTCCCCGATCCAAATCCTTTTCCTTTTGTTTTCGATCTAAATAATGTCAAATGGAACTCTCTTCAACACATTTTTATTCAATTTAATCCAAAAACTCATACTTATGAAATTTACCATTTTACCCCTAGTATTTATAACTTTTTCAATTTAGTCCATAAAGCACAAAACACAATTTACATGGAATTTGAGTCCATTCCTCGAGAGCCGAATGTATTTCTAGTTCATGTAAGTCCTTACAAACTACTTATTCATCATTTTAATCCCCCAACAATTTAATCTAACATCTAAATTCTAATTTGCTCTTTTTCACTAAGTGTTCAAGAACAAAACTTACCACCCTATCACCAATCATCAATATTTTTCCATTAACCAACAAGAACATCAACTTTCTTCAATGGTATCTCATGAAAAATACAATCAAACTTTAAATTACCACATGGGCTAATTAAAGATCACAACAATAAGCTCAAAAATGCAAGAATTATTAAAAATCAAACTAAAAGGTGACGTTAATCAAGCTAAAAATGACCGAACCCTTGAAGCCAAATTTTTTTCTTTTCTCCTTTGATGGTTTCGGCTAAAAGAAGAAGATTATGATAAAAACAATGCCACTTTCTCCCTTCTCTTATTTTATTAAAATTTTATTCCCACTATCTTCATAATAATTAATATAATATTAATATATGACATATATTTAACTTAACAAACACACAAATACATGATTTAATATCAATCTTGCCGTCCACTACAAGAAGAATTGGGGAAATTGCAACATAAAACCCATTAATTTAAAAGACACTTTGTTTTAAATCCTCACAACCAAGCAAATGGCAAATTTTACCACTCTTGCATTTCAATCATTTTTCATGAATTAAACATATAAACAATCAAATTATCCCACTATATTCTAACACATGCTTAAACATATATCACAAATATTAAATAAAATATAAAATTATTTTTCTAACTCAGATTCGTGGCCCCGAAACCACCGTTCCGATTACGGTCATAATTGGGCTGTTACATTATGAGTCTAGTAGTAAGCGTAATTAAGTTTTAAATAGGTGAATTTAGCTTAATTAATAGTAATTAGGAAAAAAGACTAAATTGAATAAAGGGCGAAAGTTGAATTATAGATTAGAAGAATTTATAAAGGGCCAAAATGGCAATTAGGCCATTTGGCATAAGTGAGGCGGCATACATGAACAAAAATCTAGATTTTTGTTGTTATATAATTAGTTAAATATATTTAATTAGAAACAAATTAAATTACATCAATTTTAAAATAATTATATTGTGAGATTTTTATAATAAATATAATATGATTTTGACAAATGGATGGTGATAAAAATATACAAATGTAATAATAGTATTTATACATTTGTAATATGATTATTTAATTATTTTGTATTTAAGTTAAAAGATATTTATTAATTAAATAATTATATTATAATATTTTTATGTGATAAATAAATTAAATGGTGACAAGTGTATGGTATTGATAATGTACAAATATAGTGAAATATATGTGTACAATTCTGATATATGTATTTGTTATTAAATAAATATTTATTATAATATTTATTACGTTATATATTGTACTATTATTATATATATATATATATATATATAGTAAAGTAAAGAAAGGAATCGAAGAAACAGAATAGCAAAATTGAAACGAAAAAGAGAGAAAGGAAGGAAGAAAAGAAAAAGAAAAGGAAAAACTAAGGTTTTAAAGCTTGAAGTTTAATTGGTAAGTTTAATCAAGTCATTTTCTTACAAATTTGATGTTTTTGGAATCCTAAAGTGAAATACTCTTGGATTTAAGTTGAAATTTTGAAAGTTAATAGATTTTTGAGTAGGGTTTATGTTGAATAAATGATGGAATTGGGGGTTTATTTGATAGAAATTTTGATTGGAATTGAATAAAGGATTAAATTGTAAACTAAGCTATAAGTTTTGAGTTTTAGGGGTTAAATTGAAATAAATTCGAAATTATGAAAATATAAATAGTTAAAAATAGTTAAAAATGTTAGTATTACAAGTCTAAGAATTATAATGAAAGAAGTTTATCCATTTCAGTTTAATTTGTACATTGATAAATTTAAATTGATATTATATTGATTGAGTTTGATTAGAAGGTATTTAGAATAGAACACGAATATATCAAATGAAATGGTTGAATTGGTTATGTTTGAAATGAATACGGTTTTAATTGCAGGGGTTTTATGTGAAAATAAGTAGAAATACTGTTGAAATTTATAAAAAAAATTGAAATACTTAAGCGAGTCCCGTTTCTCTTTTAATACATAGTTTAGGCTTCGAGAGTTTATTATAGGGACTTAGTTATTAAATTATACTATGAATATTATTTTATTTGTGAATTATTCGTAATTTGTCTGATATGTCAGGTAATGCCTCGTAACTCTGTTCAGGCGACAGTTCGGGGTTAGGGGGTGTTACACACTAAGCCTAGAAATCTTCTAATCTCCGATACATTCCTCGGCGGTTTCCACTCAACAATAGCCGAGATCTTACTCGGGTCAACTCTAATTACATCACTCGACACGATGTGTCCTAAGAATCCGACCTCTTGGAGCCAAAACTCACTTTTACTAAACTTGGCATACAACTGCTTATCTCTTAAAGTCTGCAAAATATTTCTCAAATGCTCCACGTGCTCATTCTCTTCACAAGAATAAATTAATATATCATCGATAAAAACAACAACGAACTTATCCAAGTACGGTCAAAAAATACGATTCATTAAATCCATAAACACAATGAGAGCATTTGTTAAGCCAAAGGGCATGACAAGGAGCTCATAGTGCCCGTACCTCGTTTGGAACGCGGGTTTCGATACATTTTGCTCCTTAACTCTTAGCTAGTAATAACCGGACCTTAAGTCTATCTTAGAAAACAATGTGGCTCCTTTCAATTGGTCAAACAGATCATCGATCCTTGGCAAAGGATACTTGTTTTTCACAGTCACCTTGTTGAGCTGTCTGTAGTCTATACATAACCTCATCGACCTGTCTTTCTTTTTCACAAAAAGTACCAGAGCACCCCACGGGGAATAGCTCGGTCTCGCAAAACCCTTATCCGTTAACTCTTGTAGTTGAACCTTCAACTCTTTTAAGTCCAATGGCGCCATCCTATATGGGGCAACTGAAATAGGTGTCGTACCAGGGACCAACTCAATACCAAACTCGACTTCCCTAGTTGGAGGCAATTCGGGCAACTCTTCTGCAAACACATCCAAGTACTCACATACCACAGACACTGACTCAATCTTTACTTTCGACTCTTGGGTATTCACCACAAATGCAAGATAGGACTCATACCCTTTTCTCATGTATTTTCAGCAGTCATAGAAGAAATCAGTACAGGTAAGCTATCCGGTTCACCTGATGTAACACCCCAAACTCGGCCCATGCGTTATAACCGGATCTGAAATGTCACATGAGAAAACGTGTTAAATCCTTTTGATTCGTACTAAATAGGTATTATTTTGTTATAATCAAGAAAACAAGTTTGACTTGAAATATTTGGTAAAATACTACTAACCTTGGAGGTTGATTGATAAATCGATAATTTGAACTAGTGATCTTATAAAACCTTGACTATTGAAAATATATTGTTGATAATTCGAGAAAAATAGGCATTACTTGGTTGTGTTTAAGTAAACAAGTTTTGTATAAATAGCTATTTTGAAAGATCGTTTGATGAGTCAAAAATCGAGGTAGTGAGCTTTAAAACCATGACTTTTGAAAATGACATTGAAAATTTGAAAGAGAATCCGAGTTAAATTATTTGTATATATATATATTTTGAAAACCATTTATTAATCAATATTAGAAAACCATTGTTTACGATTTTAGAAAAATCCCCATTTAAAACAATTTAAGAAAACATAATAAATATGTCCAAACATAAAGCAAATTAAAGTTTATCCCAGAGGCCTTATTACAACTTTAAAACTCGAAATAGTAAAGGTAACAAAATAGTACGGGATAGTAGTTTACTAATGTTTGCAAACATCATTTATGAAGTATGACCTCCACTGAGTCATCCATGGCCCCAAGTCCTCATCACTGAGTGTTACCTACAGGGATTAAGAAAAGAAAGGGGGTGATTTACAAGAACTCAGTGTATAATCCCCTTACCATCATCCACTGGGTCTGAACCCATTTAGCAAAAACTTGGGCCTGAGCCCATAAAGCATAATCTTGGGCCGAAGTCCATTTACATAACAGAATATACATATATGCAATGTATGCAACCCAACCCATCCTAGTAATCCATCCGCTACACACCACCCGTACCATCCCATCACACCTGTGGGAATCAAGTCAACCCACCCCACCAAACACACCAAAACGCAGGCTAAATGCCATTTAATATAATAATTCGCAGGCCAGTGGCCATTTATAATCGCAGGCAAGATGCCATTTATAATATTTGTGCCTGAGCCACCAGAGTCATAATTGTGCGTGGCATAGCCACTATACAGATCGTGGCAGAGCCACCAGATATCATTTACGGTAATATAATCGGCACACAGCCTTGGGTAAATATGATCGACACAGAGTTGTTAGCTCATATGCTAGGCACATAGCCGTTATCAGAATTTGTGGCAGAGCCACCAGAATTAGAATGTGGCAGAGCCACCAGGCTACACTTCTCTTCTTTAACATTTTTCCCATCCCATGCGAAATATGCAAATGCAACATAAATAATAAAACATAATATTCACATAAATAAACAACAATCATTAATCCGGTGAGAAATCGATCCACTAAAGCATTCCAGCAATTCGGCCCATAGGGCCATTTTAGTAATTCGGCCCATAAGGGCATTTTCATGATTCGGCCCATAAGGGCATTTTCGTAATTCGGAAATTTTACCCACTAAGGGTAATTCGATAATCTTGAAACCCAGGGGTATTTCGGTAATTTACCCTCCAAGGGTATTTTGGTAATTTCGCAACCTAGACTTAACTACTAATGTGGGGCATAAAAATTGAAACTGTCCATCTGCGTCATATTGACTAAACTGACTATAACTCGAGTTAGGAAACTCAAAATTTAGATCCGTAAATTTTCTTTGAAACTAGACTCATATATCTTCTTATTAGAATTTTTCTAGAATTTTTGGCTTAGCCATTTAGTACAGTTTATTCCTAAAATTTTCCCTTGTTTCACTGTCCAACAGTTCTGACCTCTCCTACCCTAAACTCAAATATCTCACTGTACAATTTTCATATATTGCTCCCACTTGTTTCTATTGAAAATAGGCTCACCAAAGGAATCTATACATATAAATTATAACTCATAATTCACTTTGTACAATTTTAAATGATTTTTCCAAGACAGAGCAGGGAACCACGAAGTCAATCAGAACCAGTCTCACTACAATTAAAATATCTCAGAATATAAAATTCGTTTTCCTTCTCTGTTTCTTTCATATAAAAATAGACACAGTAAGCTTTCATTCTATATCTTATTCACTTTCTAATTCTCTTTCTCCTATTTTTCGTGATTTTTCAAATTCACGTCACTGCTGTTAACCAAAAACTGTTTCATTGCAAACTATGGTTACTACTACGAACATACGCACGCCCGAGTGGTCACTGATGTCGGTTTCCAATTTTCTTCGATACTTCGACCGAATCACAGAATATTTCATGCAAACATTCAGAGAGATGTGAGATTACACACCATTTCAAACATGTATTGGGAAGGTACGGGATTACACACCTTATTCGGAATCCGTAATACGATACTCTCCGTGGCACCTAAAGGTACAATTGGTCAACAATTAGTCTAAAGCCCAATTTACAACTTCAACCAAGTATTGTGATTGATTAAAAATCTATATCCTTACCAACAATCCGAGTCTCTTATTACGAGGGATAGGTGATCGATTGGCCCTCCGATAAAGTACTTCGAGACTCTACTTTACCAACCCTCTTCCGAAAGCCAAAGGATAGAAAGATGACAAGAGTGTAAGCTAACACTCTACCAATTCGGTCCACACCAAGAGAACCACGAAGATGGAAGTAGCAAGGAATAGATTCGGCCTTGGTCAAAAGAACAGGGTGAATAATCGGTTTTAGAAGAGGGAGTAAAAGAGAAACAAGAAGAAAATAAAAGAAGAGGAAGAACACTACCTTGCAACCACCAAAAACCCGAGAAGGCAAAGAAGCTTCGGTAACCACAAAAACCAAGTTTCGGCTATGAGATGAAGTTGATGTTTCGGCTATGGGTTGAAAGAAAAATAAGACTGAAGAAAGGGTTGAGAATAGAAATAAATATCACAAAGAAATTTGACAACACAAGTTGAGAGAAAATAACCCAAAGAGCTTGAAGTAAAAGTCTTCAAAAAGCACAAAAATGCCAACAACTTTCGGCACACTCACATACTAATGGCCAAATATGCTCCCTAAACATACCTCCCAAACCATGTATCATCTTTACCAAAAGATGAATGTTGACCCAAAATAATCTTTCCAAAACATTCTCCACATAATAGGCCAACATGTTCCCTTCTCTTACCATTTTCCTTCATTTCTTTCCTTCTTTTTCCCTTGCTTTCCTCCTTACCATAATCTTTAGTCATCTTTCCCAAATTAAAAAGTCTTCCTTACCTTATTAAAGCCTTGACCGACACTTTGGATGAATAGCACAAAAATTAATCAAAAATGCAATAGATGGGATTCAAACCTCAGACCATTAGTACACTCCACACACCACTTTCCACCTTTACCAATAGACTCCTTGTGCTAGCAAAATGCACACTTATTTCCTTAAGCCTTGATGCCACTTACCTTCTCTTCCTTAAAGTGCTTAAACACGAAAATTTTTACTAAGGCCCAACTTGAACCCGGAACTTCCCAGGACCCCGTAACTTTCCAAAATCAACTTCCTAATAAGTCCAACTTGAAATAATGTCGTTCTCTTGTTCTCAAAAATTTTAAACACTCCTACGCCCAAGGCCCATTGGGCCCAATCCTACTAGGCCCAATTTCGGGTCATTACACCTGATTCAACCCGAATAATATCCTCATTTTCACATTTCAGTTCAATAAACTTACTACCACAGTTTACTAACATATTATGAATAGTCAACCAATCCATGCCAATAATTAGGTCAAATTCATCAAACGGTAGTAGCATGAGGTTAGCAGGAAAATAATGACATCTAATCATCAAAGGACAGTTTCTACACACTTTGTCAACTATCACATGCTTGCCTAATGGGTTTGACACTTTTATCACAAATTCTGTAGACTTAACAGGCATATTCATGCTAGACAACAATTTCACACAAGCTTACGAATGGGTAGACCCCAGATCAATCAAAGCAACAACAGAAATATCGTGAAGAGAAAAAGTACCCGTAATCACATCCGGTGACGATGCCTCTTCACGAGCGCGAATGGCATAAGTCCTTACAGGCGCTCGGCCCTCGGACCTTATGGCAGAATCTCTAGACGTACCTCAGCTGCTAGCCCTACTTCTCGAGTTCTTTTGTGGTCTACTCCTAGAAGGAGAGTTACCCGATCTTACACCTTGATCTCTATCTTTCTCGACCATCTCGGGACAACTACGAATAAAATGGTCTAGTGACCAACATTTGAAACAGCCTCTTTCATTTCCTCGGCACTCACCGAAATGATGTCTACCGCACTGTGAACATTCTGGTCTTTTCAGTCGAGTACTACCAACACTCGCGATAGAAATGGTTTGAGCTTTAGACGCTGTATACTGCTTATTCTTATTTCTGCTCGAGAATCCTACTGACGCATTAGATTGAGTAGGAAAATCTCTAAATCTCTTGGATGAGGTCTAAATTGATGTTTTCATTTGTCTTTTCTTTGAGTCACGAGACTCGTTATTAGCTTTTCTCTTCTCCTTGACCAACTCTTCTGCCTTGCAAGCTCTCTCATCAAGCACCACAAACTCCCTTAACTCTAAGATGCCAACTAATAATCAGATGTCTTCATTCAATCCTTCCTCAAATCTCTTGCATATGATGGCTTCGGTAGATACGCACTCCCTAGCGTATTTGCTGAGCCTCACGAACTCACGTTCATACTTTGTTCTATCTTTCGGCCTTGCTTCAATTCTAGAAATTCCTTCCTCTTCTGGTATATGAACCTCTGATTAATATATTTCTTTCAGAATTTCTCTTGGAAAAACTCCCATGTAATCCTTTCCCTTGGTACAACTGACACAAGGTTGTTCCACCATTAGGGTGCAGGGGACACACGGCCATAACACACGCCTATGGGGGAAGTTGTGTGTCACACACGGCCTACCTGTGTGGACAAAATAAGGCTATTTACCAAGCATTTTTGCCACTCATACTTGCACCAACCTACACAACATCAAAATCACACCAATCCAAATATATATATATATATAACTTCAAGGCACTTAACATGCTTCACCATCATCAAACATCCATAATCACATGCAACATATCATCATTCAACCATCAATAACCATAGGCCATATCATAATGGCATTGGCACATGTATGCATATATGAATAGGTTTACAACCAAGTAATCATTATAAGCCACATCTCATGGCCTTATACAAAAGGAATCAAATATCATCATAAGCCAACACATTTGGCTAAACCAATATGACATATAACAAAAGACCATGTCCCTATACATGCCATATTGAAAATGTTGAGACTAACTATACCCAAAAGTTTCAATTGATAGTGTGATCGAGTCTCCGACGTCCTTCGATCCCCAAGCTAGCTTGGAAATACTATAAGAAAATGGAAAAGAAAGGGGAGCAAGCATAAAGCTTAGTAAGTTTGCATGTAAATAAGTAACAACATCAACCATGCATCTTTAAACACATATCATATTATAAACCAGCAGAACATTCTTGATTTAGCAATGGCAGATTTACTACATATTTACACATCATAAGTATAAGCCAAAGATTACAAGATCATCCCGAAATCATTCTCATAGATAGAACTTACTCAATTTCATCCTTACTATTAAGGCATCATATCTAAGCTCATATCTCATGAGTTTTGAGTAAGAACCTGTACCACTCACAACATGATTATATCTTTTCATATCTTTATCATAAGCTTTAAATAACCCGTGGAACCATTTAGAATACTAAAAGATATCCGATAAGCCTCACACAAGAGGTAAAATGCCGATGCCATGTCCCAGACATGGTCTTACACTGGCTCACATGTCGAAGCCGATGCCATGTCCCAAACATTGTAACACCCCTTACCCGTATCCTATGCCGGAACCGGGCACGAGGTATTACCGTACTTAATCAACAACTTTAATCTATATACTTTCAGTCCCAACTTGACATATCTCTATCGTCATCAAAACAACATCTTTAAGGACCTACGAAGCCTTAAACATACTTACGAGGGTTTCGGAACCCAACCAAAAACTTTTGCGATCTTAAAATTTTTTCACCTAAATAGGGGCCACACGCCCGTGTGAAATGGGACATGCCCGTGTGGACAGGCCGTGTTGTCAAACACAAGCCCATGTCCTGATAAACTGTAAAAGCAACGTATTTTAATCCCACATTTAGTATGCTTTTGGATGATTTAAGCCTCGATTAATGTAAAAAGGTGCTCTTAATCCTTTCTTTTCATGTCTTATACCTAGGAAAGCACTCGAGGATGAAAGGAACATAAAATGGGCCCAAAATGGAGTAAATGGGCCATATCACGAAATCCACACGGCTTGGACTTAAGCCCACACGGTCGTGCCATATTGATCATCTAGAATACGACCTTACCCCCGATGCACATGGCCGTGCCTCATCAAAGAAGTCCGAACACGGCTTGAAGACTAGTCACACGGGCATGTGACATGGCCGTGTCCCTATCGTGGCAAAGACCAATTTCATTCAGATTTGGATACTTTGGGGCGAAGAGACACATTCCAAGAGCCTATATAAAACCCCTAAGTGTTACCTAAAAGGGGGCGGTTAGCTAGGCCAAGGAGCCAATCCGAAAAGGTCAGAGTTGTGGGAATCACTCGAAGATAGCCAGTTGATCCATCTCTAGAAGCGAAATTCTACTCAAGACGGCGGATCTCTTCTTCAATTCCTTCAGGGAGTTTTAGGGATTTCTTATGTTTTGTTTTATCTTTTCTTCTCAGATGTTTTCTTTATTTGTTATGAACTAAACCCTTCAGATACCTGAAGGGGATGAAACCTAGATGAATCTTGTTATTGTTTTCTGAACTATAAGATAAACACTTGATTTGTTCTTAATTATGTGCGCTTAATTCTTGTGTTAATGTTTCCAGGATATTGACTCAAGTCAGATGTTCTTAGGTGGAGGAGAAAAAGTCCCTGCTTAAGAATAGATCTAGCATACTTAAAGCGGAGTCGTTCGCGCGCCTAGAGATAGGGTGACGAGATTTTGCCGGATGAGGGTGAAACCTAATATGGGAATCCATAGATCGATTTACTGCTATTCTAGGGGGTTATTAAGTGAGAAAGAGATTTCCGTTAATTAACCTAGGGTTAGACGTTATTCGCCTCGAGAGAGGGTTTAATATAAATTAGGGAATCCTACGGATCAAGTCAAGTGAATAAATCGTATGGTTCAGGGTTAAATAACAAGTGAAGTCTAGGTGGATTCTTCCTGAGGGTATCGTCTTAAATCAACTGAGTCTTCCCTCAAGTTATTTCCTAATTCATTCTTTTTGTCTTTGCATCTTTAGCCTAGTAGTCGTTAGACCTAATCAACTTCACTTATTTTAGGCTAGATAATAAAAAGAAGGTTAGTGGTAGTACTTTTAGTTCCTTTGGGTTCGACAATCCGGTCTTGCCTAAGCTATACTACTGTTCGATAGGTACACTTGCCTTTAATCGTTGTCAGAGTTAGTTTGCAGGTTCGATCATTCTCTTTATAAATTTTAAGACTCTGATTCCAACGATCAAGTTTTTTGCGCTGTTGCCAGGGAATTACTTTAGCCATTATTTTTATTTTTTGCAATTTTATTTTTAGGTTAAATTTTGATTTTTGCTAAATTCTCTTTCTTTCTTTTCCATCAGGTATCTCTAGTCTATGACTAGGAGGAACCTTAGAGGACCTTTAGTATACGACAGTGATATTGAAGCTACCGCTCGAAGAAATTGCAGAGAAATCAGGTGAGCCCTGAATTACACAGAAGAAACTCAAGAAGGCAGATCCAATCCTACTGAAGGGATGGACGAGAATAATCCACAACCACATGATGTGGGAGAAAACAATGCTCCACATACTATGTGTGATTATGCTAAACCACATTTAACGGGAGCAGAATCGAGTATTGTTAGGCCTGCTATAGCTGCTAATAATTTTGAATTAAAGCCTAACACAATACAAATGATTCAACAATTTGCTCAATTTGATGGCTTACAGGACGAAGACCCAAACACTCATATAGCTAATTTTTTTTAGAGTTCTGTGATACCTTCAAAATAAATGGTGTTTCGATGATGCCATACGTCTTCAGTTATTTCCCTTTTCATTAAGAAATAAAGCCAAACAGTGGTTGAAGTCGTTACCACGAGGGTCAATCACTACATGGGAACAAATGACTGAAAAATTTCTATTAAAATATTTCCCACCGGTCAAAACGGCCAAATTACGGAATGATATCTCTTCTTTTGTGCAGATGGATTTAGAGACATTATACGACGCATGGGAGAGATACAAGGATCTCTTGAGAAGATGTCCGCACCATGGTTTACCGTTATGGCTACAAGTCCAAACCTTCTATAACGATGTAAACCCCTCAACGAGGCAATTAATTGATTCAGCTGCCGGTGGAACCTTGAACAACAGAACTCCTGAAGTAGCCTACGAGTTCATTGAAGAGATGTCACTGAATAACTATCAGTGGCAAGTTACAATGACTAAATCAACAAAATCAGCTGGCGTTTACAACCTCGATGCAGTGACCACACTATCAACATAGATAGAGATGATAAATAAAAAGCTTGATAGTTTGTGTTCTTCGCAGGTACACCCAGTCATGCAGTACGACGCAAGTGGAACTGTGGCGAATCCTTAGTACCCACCCTACCAACCGAGCACAGAGAGCGAACAGATGAACTATATAGGTAATAAATTTAGATCCAATAATAATCCTTATAGTAATACTTACAATCCAGGTTGGAGGAACCACCCAAATTTTTCATGGGGAGGTCAAGGAAATCAAAGACAACAACCTTCTCAAAATTTCCAAAATCAGCCAGATCCGCAAGAGAAGAAGCCAAACCTTGAAGAGATGCTGACAAAATTCATGGCAGCCATAGAAAATCGTCTCCGAGATATTGAGAAAACACTTAAAGAGCAACAAACATCGGTTGAAGAGACCAAGAACCGTGTAACAGTCCGGTTTATACCCTAGTCGGAACAGTGGTTATGGGGACCATGAAATCTGAGCCTGAATAATATTTTAATATTATTTTCTGTGCCGTTGATATGTGAATAAGCATGTGGTAAATTTTCGTGAGCTAATTTGACTGTCTGTGTGTTTAATTTGACAAAAGGACTGAATTGCATTAAACGTGAAAGTTGCTTGCTATTTGTTAGAGTGCTTAAGTGATGTGGCTTTTAAGTGTTAAGGACTTATGTGGCAAATTAGCCACTATTTTGGTTAGTGGACGGCAATGGTCATTAATGACCTTATATATATGTGTTTTGTTTTATGTTATAAAAGGTTAATTTTGTCATTTTTGTATTAAAATGTATTATGATAAAAATAAAGTATGAAAAAGGACATTATTTCATTCATCTTTTGACCGAATATTAGAGAAAGAAGAAAGGCTTTAGTTCTTTTTATTTTTTGGCACTTACAAGCTTTGATTAAGGTATGTTTTGGTTTCGGTTTTTGAAAATTTTTACGTTTTTGTAATCGTTGTTTCGAGAGCTATCAAACCCATGTCTCAATTTAATGAATTGATGTTGTTTATGAGAAATGCCATTGATGTTATGTTGAGCTTTGTGATGATTTTTGGTGTTAAATGAAAGATATGAGATAGATGAACATACTTTGTTCTTGAATTTTTGATGAATTTAGCTAATTAGGGCTAAATTGAGAAAATAGTAAATTGAGGGACTAATTTATGAATTTGATGAAAAATGTGGGCTTGTATGTGATATATATGCATTCGGCTAAGTATGTGTATATGTGGATTTTGTGAATTTGATGTTTTGGGAAAAATGAAATAAATTGATAAAGTGTGCAAATTTGAGGGTTAATTTGCAAATAGCCCTAAATGTGTGTCCATGGATTGAATTGTGTGAATCAGTGAATAAAAGGGTTAATTTTGAATATGTTTAGATCACGAACCGAGGAAAACAAACTTAGATCGCGGGAAAGCGAAAGTAACCGAGTAGCTGTTTTCATTCCGATATACCGAATCCGAGGTAAGTCACTATGCAAATAAACGTATATGTATGCAAATGTATTTGGTCATATGACTAATGTTGATAATGAATGCCTATGAGAGGTTGTGCATATGAATTATAAGATAAGATGGATATAGTGACAATGTCCGAGAAGTCCCGTACGAACCTAGGAATATATAGGATTAACTATGTCATGACATAAGTATCTGTTCAGTTTTATTGTGTAAGACCACGTCTGGGACGTTGGCATTGATTCGAGACTTGTGTAAGACCACGTCTGGGATGTTGGCATCGATATAAGTTTTTCGAGTAAGACCACGTCTGGGACGTTGGCATCGATAAGAACTTTACGTGTAAGACCATGTCTAGGACATCGGCATCGTACTGATTCGTGTAAGACTCTATCTCGGACAGTGGCATCGACACCTGAGAACATATAAGACCTCGTCTGGGACGTTGGCATTGTATGACTATTCCGAACTTTCTGAGTATCCTACTAGATTCCTATTGGTTCAACGGGCAAGTTTGTGATACGAATTGCAAATCCGAGCTATGAACAAATATGTGATTGTAAAACAATTTTAGATACGTTGATTATACACTAATTGTGTATACAAGGTAGGCATCTACGTGATCTTATTATGATGATATGAATATGGAATTGATGATATGATATGTAAAGTTTTGGTTAAACGAGTTATGTGATTTTATGATTCTTGAATTGTGAATATGGCAAATTGGTCAAAAGTATATGAATCAAAGAATATATGTGATAATTTGCTAAGTGATTGATATGTGCTAATGTATTTATTTGCATATATGCCTCCCATGCCAAGTTTATTTGTATATGACTTACTAAGCTTTTGGAAAGCTTACTCTGTGTGTGTGTTTTCTCTATTTTATATATCGTCAAAGCTACTGAAGGCTTGGGATCGTCACGGATCGTCATCACACTACTAAAATCATTTTCGTACACTTTGAATATGTATATGGCTAGATATGGCATGTATAGGCTAGTCCTTGATATGAGGTGTAAAGTGAACTTAGCCATGTGAATTTGCTAGTTATGTTTTGGTAATGTATGAAGTTATTTTGGTACGATTAGTTGATATATGAAATGGTTATGAGATGATAAGTATATAGATGAATGGTGCTTGAGCATAATTGAGATCTGGTCATGCAAATTGGTATGTTTGGAATTGGTATTGAATGCATTGTTGTGGTTGCCTTAGTTGTCAAATGTGCATGATTTGGATGGCTATTTGGTATATTTTGGTGGTTATATGTGAATGAAATGAGATGATATATGTTGTTTGTAGGTTTGCCCCAAGTGGGTGATATTTTGGCCTTGTAAATGGCCTATAATGTCACACGGCCATGGCACACGGGCGTGCCTAGAGACCGTGGGACCAAGTCAGTAGCTAACTTAAGAGCACACGACCATGGTACAAGGGCGTGCTCAATGGTCGTGGTGATGAAGTCAGTATGTGGCCTAAGAGTGCACGGCCTCAGTGCACGGGCGTGCTCAGTGGCCGTAGAGGGTAAGTCAGTATATGAACACGGGGAAGATACACGGAGGTGTCTATCATCCGTGGAGGGCACACGGTCTCCTCCCACTAGCGTGTATCCCCTGCATATTAGAAAAGTTTTTAATTTTCATGAAATTTTGTATGTGTTTCGGTTTAGTCCCGACCCGATTTATAAGCATGTAATTGGTCTCAAGGACTCATTTAAGGGACATTGTCTTTGAGAATGATGATTGAAAGTGTGAAATTTTCTGTGAATGTTTTCGATCTGTCTGGTAATGCTCCTAACCCTAATCCGACGACGGACACAGAATAAGGGTGTTACATTTGGTTGGTATCAGAGCTACTGTTTAGTCGATTCTCAGACTAATGTAGCGTGTCAGAGTCTAGCGATACATGCCATATATCTGAATTGTGATAGTGTGATGAATCCTGACGTATAAAATGTGATTTTTGTATAGTAATGGATCCCAAAAGAGCCGTAGCTGACGACGTAGAAAGTAATGCGCCTGCTCCCGCGCAAGGGACAATGCCCTCTGATTCGAGACCGGCTACTAGCAGTCAAGAGGGAGAAGCTAAACAAGCTTTCTTCCAAATCATGACTGAATGGTTCACTCAGTTTGTAAAGAATAATCCGACTGTTTCGCAACCTCCGGCCCCGATTAATCCCCCTCAGACATCCGATATGCCTCCGACTGCAAATCTGAATCTGTTGAGTAAGCCTCCGATTAAAAAGATCTGTAAGTATGAGGCCGAAGAATTCCGGACTACTAAAGATGATGATGCTGAAAAGGCTGAGTTCTGGATTGAAAATACTATCCGAGTATCCGATGAAATGTCTCTGACTCCGGAATAATGCATAAAGTGTGTTGTATCGTTACTTCGAGATGCGGCTTATCAATGGTGGAAAACTCTGATTTCTGTTGTTCCGAGAGAACGAGTCACATGGGATTTCTTTCAGAGTGAATTTCGGAAGAAATATATCAGTGAGAGATTTGTTGATCAGAAATGGAGGGAATTTTTGGAATTTAAACAGGGTCGAATGACTGTTTCAGAATATGAACGAGAATTTGTGAGACTGAGTCAGTATGCTCGAGAATGCGTATCATCTGAAGCTGTAATGTGCAAAAGATTCGAAGAGGGCCTTAATGAAGATATTCGTTTGCTAGTTGGGATCTTAGAGATAAAAGAGTTTGTTGTACTTGTTGATCGAGCTTGCAAAGCTGAGGCACTCGGGAAGGATAAAAGAAAAGCTGAGTCTGAAGCTCGAGATGTGAGAAAGAGATTTCAGAGTAAATCATTTCAGTCTGCTCCGAAAAGATTCAGAGATGATCAAAGTCATTCCAGAGATAATGCGGGACATTAGAACATGAATCGAGCTAGATCGTAAATGAGTTTCAAAACTCCAGCAACTTCAGTGGCCAGCATTGGTAATGTTCGATCTGAGAGACCTGAATGTAAACATTACGGAAAAAGGCATCCGGGAAGCTGTAGATTAAACGACAGAGCTTGCTTCAGATGCGGATCACTTGATCATTTTATCTGTGATTGTCCTGAAACTGTTGAGCCAGAAACTGTTCAGAATTTGAGACCTGATAATGTATCTACGAGAGGTAGACCAACGAAGAACGTAAGAAACGTCAGTGGTAGTCAAAGAACTACGAGAGACAATGTTGTCAGATCTGAAGCCAGAGCACCTGTCAGAGCGTATGCTATTCGAGCTCGCGAGGAAGCTTAGTCTCCTGATGTCATAACCGGTACTTTTACTCTTTATGATACTTCTGTGATTGCATTGATAGACCCTAGTTCTACGCATTCATATATATATGCATGAATTTAGTATTCAGCAAGACTTTGCCTGTAGAGTCTACTGAATTTGCTATAAAAGTATCGAACCCCTTAGGTAAAAGTGTCCTGGTTGACAAAGTATGCAAGAACTGTCCGTTAATGTTTCGAGATATTTGTTTCCCTGCTGATCTGATGCTTTTGCCATTTGATGAATTCGCTATTATTTTGGGTATGGATTGGTTGTTTATGCATGATGCTATTGTACACTGCAAAAGAAAGACTATAGATTTGAGATGTCCGAATGATGAGATTGTACGGATTGAGTCTGATGATTTGAATGGATTGCCTACTGTGATATCTGTTTTGAAAGCTCAGAGTTATGTGAAAAAGGGTTACGAGGCATATTTTGCTTATGTGATTGATTCAAAGGTATCCAGAAAGAAAGTTGAATCAGTGCCTATTGTTTGTGAGTTTTCTGATGTATTTCCTGAAGAGTTACCGGGTTTGCCTCCGATTCGTGAAGTTGAGTTTGGTATTGATTTGTTTCCTGGTACTGCACCTATATCGATATCTCCGTATAGGATGGCACCAACAGAGTTAAAAGAGTTAAAGTCACAGTTGCAAAAATTGACCGAGAGAGGGTTTCTAGACCGAGTTTCTCGCCTTGGGGTGCTCTTGTTCTGTTCGTGAAAAAGAAAGATGGCACGATGAGGATGTGTATCGATTATTGTCAGTTGAATAAAGTGACAATAAAGAATAAATATCCGTTGCCTTGAATAGACGATTTATTTGATCAGTTAAAAGGAGCTACTTTGTATTCCAAGATTGACCTGAGATCGAGATACTATCAGTTGAGGGCGTTACAAATTTTTAGTTATGCTATTTGGACTAACCAATGCTCTTGCTGTTTTTATGGATCTGATAAACAGGATTTTCAGACCATACCTAGATCGATTTGTTGTGGTATTCATAGATGACATCCTGATTTATTCACGTGATGAAAAGGAGCATGCTGAACATCTAAGAATTGTGTTGCAAAGCTTGAGAGAAAAGTAATTGTATGCGAAATTCAGCAAATGTGAATTCTGGTTGCACGAGGTTAGTTTTCTCGGACATATTGTGTCAGCTTCTGGAATCCGAGAGGATCCGAGTAAGATATCTGCTATTTTGAATTGGAAACCTCCACGAAATGTATCTGAAGTCTGCAGTTTTCTGGGTTTAGCTAGTTATTACCGCAGATTTGTAAATGGCTTTTCGACTATAGCTACTCCGTTGACTAGATTACTTCAGAAATATGTCAGATTTGAATGGTCGGATAAATGTCAGAAAAATTTTGATCAGTTGAAAACTCTGTTAACAGAAGCTCCAGTGTTAGTACAGGAAGGATCGGGTAAAGAATTTGTTGTATACAGTGATGCTTCATTAAATGGTCTAGGATGTGTTTTGATGCAGGAAGGCAAAGTTTTAGCTTATGCCTCAAAACAGTTGAAGCCTTATGAAAAGAATTATCCTACGCACGACCTTGAGTTAGCTACGATTGTATTTGCACTTAAGATTTGGCGTCATTATCTGTACGGTGAGAAATGTCACGTATTTTCAGATTATAAAAGTTTGAAATATTTGATGACTGAAAAAGATTTGAATTTGCGTCAGAGAAGATGGCTTGAGTTGTTGAAAGATTATGAGCTTGTGATAGATTATCATCCGGGTAAAGTCAAATGTTGTTGCAGATGCTTTGAGTAGAAAATCATTTTTTGCACTAAGTGCTTTGAATACTCAGCTGGATTTGTCTGATGATTGTTCTGTGTTAGCAGAATTAAAAGCAAAATCGTTGTTTTTACAAAAGATATGTGATGCTCAGAAGTTTGATAATGAATTGTTAGCGAAACGAGCTCAGTGTGAAATGAATTCTGAATCTGAATTTCAAATTGTGGATGGTTGTTTGAGATTCCGGGATCATATCTGTGTTCCGAGAGATCCAGAGTTGATTCAGTTGATCTTGAATGAAGCACATAGCAGTCGTCTATCTGTTCATCCGGGAAGTACTAAAATGTATCATGATTTGAAACGATACTACCGGTGGTCTGGTATGAAACGAGACATTTTTGACTTTGTTTTGAAATGTTTAGTCTGTCAACAAGTGAAAGCTGAACATCAAGTACCGTCTGGATTGCTACAGCCGATTCTGATTCCTGAGTGGAAATGGGATAGAGTAACAATGGACTATGTTTCTGGTTTGCCCCTGACTCTGAGAAAGAAAGATGCGATATGGGTCGTAGTTGATAGATTAACGAAAACTGCTCATTTTATTCCGGTAAGATCTGATTATTCACTTGACAGATTAGCCGAGCTTTATAATTATGAGGTTGTGAAACTGCACGAAGTACCATTATCTATTGTGTCAGATAGAGATCCGAGGTTTACGTCAAGATCCTAGAAGAAACTGCAAGAAGATTTGGGCACGAAATTACAATTCAGTACAGCTTTTCATTCGCAAACAGATGATCAGTCTGAACGAATTATTCAGATTCTTGAAGACTTGTTAAGATGTTGTATACTTGAGTTTAATGGTTCATGGGAATAGTATCTGCCATTGATCGAAATTGCGTATAATAATAGTTTTCAAACGAGCATCAAAATGGCACCATATGAAGCCTTGTACGGACGTAAATGTCGTACACCTCTGTATTGGACCGAGCTTAGTGAAAATAAGCTACATGGAGTTGATCTGATAAAAGACTCAGAACAGAAAGTGAAATTGATCCGAGATTCTTTGAAAGCAACATCTGATCGTCAGAAGTCTTATGCTGATTTGAAACGAAAAGATATAGAATTTGAAATCGGCGATAAAGTATTTCTAAAGGTGTCTCCATGGAAGAAAGTGCTTCGATTCGGATGAAAAGGCAAATTAAGTCCGAGGTTCATCAGGCCGTATGAGATCATTGAATGTGTCGGGCCTGTTGCATATAGATTAAAATTGTCGTCTGAGTTAGAAAAGATACACAATGTATTCCATATCTCGATGCTTCGTAGATAACGATCTGATCCATCACATGTAATTGCCCCATCCGAAATTGAAATTTGATCTGATATGACATACGAAGAGGAACCGATCCGTATCTTAGCTCATGAGGTGAAAGAATTAAGAAACAAGAAAATTCAGTTAGTAAAAGTACTGTGGAATCGACATGGAATTGAAGAGGCTACTTGGGAGCCTGAAGATTCAATAAGACAACAATATCCGACTCTGTTTAATGGTAAGATTTTCGGGGACGAAAATCCCTAAGAGGGAGAATTGTAACAGTCTGATTTATACCCTAGTCGGAACAGTGGTTTTGGGACCACAAAATCTGAGCCCGAATAATATTTAAATATTATTTTTTGTGCCATTGATATGTGACTAAGCATGTGGTAAATTTTTGTGAGCTAATTTGACTGTCTGTGTGTTTAATTTGACAAAAGGACTGAATTGCATTAAACGTGAAAGTTGCTTGCTATTTGTTAGAGTGCTTAAGTGATGTGGCTTTTAAGTGTTAAGGACTTATGTGGAAAATTAGCCACTATTTTGGTTAGTGGACGGCAATGGTCATTAATGACCTTGTATATATATGTTTTGTTTTATGTTATAAAAGGTTAATTATAAAATGTTTTATGATAAAAACAAAGTATGAAAAAGGACATTATTTCATTCATCTTTTGACCGAATATTAGAGAAAGAAGAAAGGCTTTAGTTCTTTTTATTTTTCGGCACTTACAAGCTTTGATTAAGGTATGTTTTGGTTTCGGTTTTTGATAATTTCTACGTTTTTGTAATCGTTGTTTCGAGAGCTATCAAACCCATGTCTCAATTTAATGAATTGATGTTGTTTATGAGAAATGCCATTGATGTTATGTTAAGCTTTGTGATGATTTTTGGTGTTAAATGAAAGATATGAGATAGATGAACATACTTTGTTCTTGAATTTTTGATGAATTTAGCTAATTAGGGGTAAATTGAAAAAATAATAAATTGAGGGACTAATTTGTGAATTTGATGAAAAATGTGGGCTTGTATGTGATATATATGCATTCGGCTAAGTATGTGTATGTGTGGATTTTGTAAATTTGATGTTTTGGGAAAAATGGACTAAATTGATAAAGTGTGCAAATTTGAGGGTTAATTTGCAAATAGCCCTAAATGTGTGTCCATGTATTGAATTGTGTGAATCAGTAAATAAAAGGGTTAATTCTGAATATGTTTAGATCAAGAACTGAGGAAAACAGACTTAGATCGTAGGAAAGCGAAAGTAACCGAGTAGCTGTTTTCATTCCGATATACCGAATCCGAGGTAAGTCACTATGCAAATAAACGTATATGTATGTAAATGTATTTGGTCATATGACTAATGTTGATAATGAATGCCTATGAGAGGTTGTGCATATGAATTATGAGATAAGGTCGATATAGTGACAATGTTCGAGAAGTCCCGTACGAACCTAGGAATATATAGGATTAACTATGTCATGACATAGGTATCTGTTCAGTTTTATTGTGTAAGACCACGTCTGGGACGTTGGCATTGATTTGAGATTCGTGTAAGACCACGTCTGGGATGTTGGCATCGATATACGTTTTTCGAGTAAGACCACGTCTGGGACATTGGCATCGATAAGAACTTTACGTGTAAGACCATGTCTGGGACATCGGCATCGTACTGATTCGTGTAAGGCCCTGTCTGGGACAGTGGCATCGACACCTGAGAACATATAAGACCTTGTCTGGGACGTTGGCATTGTACGACTATTCCGAACTTTCTGAGTATCCTACTAGATTCCTATTGGTTCAACGAGCAAGTTTGTGATACGAATTGCAAATCCGAGCTATGAACAAATATGTGATTGTAAAACCATTTCAGGTACGTTGATTATACACTAATTGTGTATACAAGGTAAGCATCTATGTGATCTTATTATGATGCTATGAATATGGAATTGATGATATGATATGTAAAGTTTTGGTTAAATGAGTTATGTGATTTTATGATTCTTGAATTGTGAATATGGCAAATGTTGTCAAAAGTATATGAATAAAAGAATATATGTGATAATTTGCTAAGTGATTGATATGTGCTAATGTATTTATTTGCATATATGCCTCCCATGCCAAGTTTATTTGTATATGACTTACTAAGCTTTTGGAAAGTTTCCTCTGTGTGTGTGTTTTCTCTATTTTATAGGTCGTCAAAGCTACTGAAGGCTCGGGATTATCACGGATCGTCATCACACTACTAAAATCATTTTGGTACACTTTGAATATGTATATGGCTAGATATGGCATGTATAGGCTAGTCCTTGATATGAGGTGTAAAGTGAACTTAGCCATGTGAATTTGCTAGTTATGTTTTGGTAATATGCTTTAAAGAATGTGATGTGTGAAGTTATTTTGGTATGATTAGTTGATATATGAAATGGTTATGAGATGATAAGTATATACATGAATGGTGCTTGAGCATAACTGAGATTTGGTCATGCAAATTGGTATGTTTGGAATTGGTATTGAATACATTGTTGTGGTTACCTTAGTTGTCAAATGTGCATGATTTGGATGGCTATTTGGTATATTTTGGTGGTTATATGTGAATGAAATGAGATGATATATGTTGTTTGTAGGTTTGCCCCAAGTGGGTGACATTTTGGCCTTGTAAATGGCCTATAATGTCACACGGCCATGGTACACGGGCGTGCCTAGAGACCGTGGGACCAAGTCAGTAGCTAACTTAAGAGCACACGGGCATGGCACACGGGCGTGCTCAATGGCCATGGTGATGAAGTCAGTATGTGGCCTAAGAGTGCACGGCCTCAGTGCACGGGCGTGCTCAGTGGCCATGGAAGGTAAGTCAGTATATGAACACGGGGAAGACACACGGGGGTGTCTATCATCTGTGGAGGGCACACGGTCTCCTCCCACGGGCGTGTATTCCCTCCATATTAGAAAAGTTTTTAATTTTCATGAAATTTTGTATGTGTTTCGGTTTAGTCCAGACCCGATTTATAAGCATGCAATTGGTCTCAAGGACTCGTTTAAGGGACATTGTGTTTGAGAATGATAATTGAAAGTATGAAATTTTCTGTGGATGTTTCCGATCTATCTGGTAATGCTCCTAACCCTAATCCAGTGACGGACACGGGATAGGGGTGTTACAAACCGAGTCTAGGAACTTATTGAGTCAGTAGGGGAAGTCACTAAAGCATTCGGACAACTTGCAAAGTTAATGTCCGAACGACCGCAAGGACGTCTACCAAGTAACACGGAGATTAACCCAAAGGAGCAAATTCAAGCCATCACAGCTCATGATTGTAAAGGGTTAGATGAACCCAACTCAGTACAAGAAAACAAGGTAGAAAAAGGTAAAACAGAGGAAACAAGGGAAAAGCCAAAACCAGTAATCAAAGAGTACAAACCTCGCATACCTTATCCCGAAGCAATGAAAAGAGATGATACAGAAGAACAGTTCGGTAAGTTTTTTAAACTTTTAAAGAAATTACATATCAACTTACCTCTTCTTGAAGCTCTTTTTCAGATGCCAGATTCGAGAAAATTTTTAAAGCAGCTCTTGATGAACAAGCGCAAATTAGACGAGGAACCACATGTGGAATTAAACGTAGTATGCTCAGCAATGTTATAGAATAGACTACCGCGAAAGCAAAAAGATCCAGGGAGTTTTACAATTCCATGTTTAATTGGTAGTTTAACTGTTGATAATGCGTTAGCTGATTTAGGGGCAAGCATAAATGTCATGCCTTACAAAATGTTTAAACAACTAGGTCTAGGGAAACCCAAACAGACTAGGATGAACATTCAATTAGCTGATAGAACTGTTAGAATTCCTAGGGGTATTATCGAAGATGTCCTTGTAAAAATTGATAAATTTGTTTTCCCAGTAGATTTTGTTGTCTTAGACATGGATGAGGATAATTCAATCCCCTTAATTTAGGAAGACCCTTTCTAGCAACTGCCAAGACTAAAATTGACGTTGCCACAGGAGAACTCATACTTTGTGTAGGTGACGAATCAATCAGTCTTCAAGCTCTTGACTCGGCCAGGACAACAATCAATGAAGGTAAAAAAGCCAATTCAGTTGATAATCAATTTATGCAACCTTCATCGCAGAAAACACCACAAGAATACAAACCGGAGCCAAGTCATCGACCCCAAGCCAACAAAGAAGAACTACATAAGGAACAAAGCCTGAGGGTCAACAAACTAAAAGAGCAGAAAACACAAATCAAAGAGGAACAGGAATCGCACGAAGTAAAACCTACGGAGCCCCAAGAAGAGTTCATAGGAACATCAAACCACGTCAAAATAGGAGACCAGGTACTGTTAGACAAAGTCGACCCTCACATCACCACATCAGGCCTGAAAGTAAACGATGAAATTCCTCTTAAGGTACACAATATCTTCCTACACGAAACAGACGAGGTAAGCAATCCAACATTTGGCACTTTTAAGGTAAACGCTTCTCGACTTAAACTTTATCAAGAAAATAGAACTGTAAGTATGAGGGAAGATATTCAAACCTTTAAACCTCCCTGATTTTTTTTCAAAAACAAGGAAAGTCTAGCTTAAGACTATAAACAAGCGCTTCTCGGGACGCAACCCGAGCACTAACCCTATTTACTTTCGCCTTTATTTTTTAGTTTCTTTTCTTTTCTTACTTCTAAAAATTTTGTTTTTAAACTAACACAAAAGTGCAGATTTCCAAGCCACATGGCCTTGCACACGACCGTGGCCGTGGCCATGTGGACCACCAAAATCTCCGAACTGACATAGCAGAGGCGGTACGAATCAGTCCTAACCAACTTTTGAATTCACGGACTCAACCACTCCCCCACGAGCACCGACAAAGTGGCACGGCCATGCCTGACGACCGTGTGAAGCTACTGACTTGCAAACCACAGGCAGAACACGCCCGTGCCTTCAAACCATGCCAACATACTGACTTGTTACAAACGGGCGTGGCTGGTGAAAAACGGGCATGGAGAAACAACACGCCTAGACACACGGCCATGCGAAGCGACTGTGTGCATCGACACGCCCTCAGCCCACGGGCGTGGGAAAGTACCAGAATTGAGCCTCTATTTAAACACCAACCCCCTCCCCACTCTTCTCATCCACTTTCCACTACTTTTCTGATTCTCTTTTCTCCCTTTTTCTCCCCTCTCCATATCAAAGTCACCAGACTCTTGAGCCACAAAGATCAATGTCGAAGAAGCGGAAGAAGGCAAGCATAGTCTCCTTAGGGAGACCGACATTCATAAGCTCATGCCGGCCGCTTCATTCCAACAACAAGCCAAGGGTCTTTGAGACCATTTATCTTTTATTTTCCTTCACTCTTTTGCTTTAATTTCCTTCTCTTTGACAATTTTATGCTTAATTTAGTTTAATATATTTTAATTTCTTAGTGTTAGGCTGTAAAGGCTGCTTGGGAATCACGCCACTTCCGCCACCGCCAGCAGCTCCGTCACCTTAGAAGTCACACCCACCTCACGAACCATCTACCAATAAGGATTCTCAAGCCCTTTTATCTTCCAGTCTTAGTTTATTTTTCTTCTTAGTCTCCTTTCTATTTTCTTTCTCGTTTTTAGTTATATATTTCGTTTATTTTTGTGTCTTAATAAATCCTGGCTAATTATCTACGAGCTCCCCAATTTCTTCATCTAGCTCAGGATCGTCATCCAGATCGACTCCTCCAACTCCGGGATCTCATCCATAATTCAGGAAGTTTCACCTCCCCTCTCTCTTAAATTTTATATACATCTTTGTACATTGAGGGCAATGTACATATTAAGTGTGGGGGGATGAATATTTAATTCAAGAAAGTACCTAACTTTCTGTATTATTCTCAAATCCGGCCTAACTTTCTTCATTATTCTCAAATCCCTGAATTTAGTCTTGTTTTTAAGTAATTTCCCCGTATTACTAATTAGGATGAAATTTCTGATGGTCTATGATTTTTATTGATATGTTTTAAATTAAGTCATAGTTAATTGTGCATTGATGATTAAATTAGAAGAATATTAGAGAATCAAGCATGATAAGTCTATTTTTCAGAATTAAAATCTTTGCTAGGTTGTTGAGCTGAATCTGAATATTATCTGGAAGTTCGAAATTTACAAGGTTGATGTCAAAACACCCATAATATTTGTGAGATTTTGAGCCTATTAGAGCATATATTCTTTTTCATGCTCACTTTATTGATTATGAGTGTGTCAACTATGAACTGTTATTCTAGAACTTGCCTCGATTTTACATGTTGATACCACATCTATGATTTGATATACAGAGATGATAAAGGCACCTAGGATTTAACCCACTCACTCCACTAAAAATCCTATCTCCATAATTAACCCTTAGTGAACCCCGTTGATCCTAACAACCCTTTTTATTGACTTACCAGCTAATATTAACCCAAAACCCCTTTGTATTTGTTATCACCATTCCTTTTGACTACCCTCATATCGAGATTTGATTTGATGTGTTGCCTAGCCGTTATCTTTATTTTAAGTAATAGATACATTCCTTATTATGTAAACTTGATTTGTTCCTAAAAAAAACAAAGTATATCCAGTATTAGTTCTACTAAGTGAGCTTACATGTTGAAATTCCACATCTTGAGGAAGAAGCTCGTATTATTAGTTTTCAATTGATGTAATTATTTAGGATTAGTTTATATTTTTTTTAGTTAGGCAATTTGTCAAGTTAGTCTCAATTCTAACCTTCTAATTTCAGCCTTTATCCACACCATTAACCCTAGTCCCGTTACAACCCTGTTAAAGACCTTTTGATTTGTGTATCATCTCATTTTACAGTGGTGGAGATTTGATTTTCAGGCAAGCCTATGGGATTAACTTTTCAGGTTCGACTTTTGAGAGCTTAATTTTGAACCTTAAACACCTGGAGTGATTTGAGTGAATCTTTAGTGAGGATGTCAATCCTTGTCAATTTTGAATCAAAGGTAATTTTTTAGATAAGGGGAGACACCTATGTTTTTATGCTACAAATGTATGACTTTGACTGTTTGAATCTTTAGGACTCTTCGAGTTAAATCATCCACGTATAAATTATCTATGAATTATGATGAGACATTATTGATAGGAATCATGAATCATGGAAAGTTTGTTTTAATTGTAAGTTGAGAATTTTGCTTGAGGACAAGCAAAAGCTTAAGTGTGGGGGTATTTGATAAACCGTAAAAGCAACATATTTTAATCCCACATTTAGTATGCTTTTGGATGATTTAAGCCTCGATTAATGTAAAAAGGTGCTCTTAATCCTTTCTTTTCATGTCTTATACCCAGGAAAGCACCCGAGGATGAAAGGAACATAAAATGGGCCCAAAACAGAATAAATGGGCCATATCACGAAATCCACACGGCCTGGACTTAAGCCCACACGGCCGTGCCACATTGATCATCTAGAACACGGCCTTACCCCCGATGTACACGGTCGTGCCTCATCAAAGAAGTCCGAACACGGCTTGGAGACTAGTCACACGGGCGTGTGACATGGCCGTGTCCCTATCGTGGCAAAGAGCAGTTCCATTCGGATTTGGATACTTTGGGGCAAAGAAACACATTCCAAGAGCCTATATAAAACCCCTAAGTGTTACCTGAAAGGGGAGCGGTTAGCTAGGCCAAGGAGCCAAGCCGAAAGTGTAACACCCCAAACCCGGCCCAAACATTACGACCGAATTTGGTTTGCTACAGAGAAAACGTTTTGGAAAACCATTTTAACACCGATTTAAGTTTTGTTGAAAACTTTTCGTTTTTGACTATCTTGCTAAAACCATACTTAGTGTATATTTGAAAATTTTAATTAAGTCAAGTTGTTATAGGTTTCAAATGTGCCCGATGGCACGATAAAACATTTTTTTGATCGAATTCTTAGAAAACATGTGTACTCGATTTAAAATTGAGAAATATTTAAATCAACTATTCCAATATAAAATAATAAAACATATCTAGGAGGCCTTATTACACTTGAATAAAATAAAATCCAACAATAAATATAAAATAAAATCCAAGTTCACTTAATAAAATTTCACCGCATGGCCACCTCGAGTCCATCCGGTCCACATCCGCGATCTACACGTCACCTGAAAAAATGTAAAGGAGAAGGTGAGTCACCAAGACTCAGTATGTAACCCTTCCCCCGGTTTAAAGCCACATCATACACAAATTATAACACTTAACATGCATCCAATCATGTACCCAACCTAACCGTCCGTATCACCTTCCTCTACCCCGTGTGGTACCAAACCATTGGTGGTGCCAAACCACTGGTGACTTAAAGTCACAGATGTGATGCCAAATCACTGGAGGTGCCAAACCTCTGGTGCCCGAAGACACAAATCGATTGATGGGGCCAACCCATCGTGTGATACCAAATCACTGGCGTCAATCCCTTAATATCGTCTGTGGGGCCAACCCACTGTGGTGCTAAGCCACTGGGACGAGACGCTATGAGGTGCCAAACCTCTGGAGGTACCAAACCTCTGGTGACCGTAGTCACAGTGTGTTACCAAAACACTGGTGTCCGTCGACACAATGTCACTGCCCCCTCCTCTCATCATCCCATATCAAACAGTCATAAACAGAGTTCATACATTTATCACATGTATCAGATAAGCTATGCTTCCCAAAAGCATTATAATCAAACTCATACTGGCGAAGACTTACCGGGATCCTCGCTTGTACCGTTAAGGTACTAATTCCGTATCTACAGAAAGCAGATTTACATACAACATGTATTTAATACAGTTTATTAATGGTTATAAGTGTGTATGTACACACCTGTCGCCAACGAGAAGTGTAAGTCCCGAAAAGAGAAGTCGGCCACCCTAGATCTACTTGTCCCTATATTCGGCCAAATACATAGATTAGTATTATGGCCTATTCGGCCAAATCAAATAAATCTAAAGTATCATCCTGTGATCCCGAATCCTTACCTTTCTCTTTTTGGCTACTAACCACGGCACTCGCTACACAGATCTGTCTTTACCAAATAATCAGTCAAATGACAGTGTCAATAGCCTTCAGCTGTTAATCACTTAAAAGAATAATCCATTAACAATAGGCCCTTACCACCACTTACCAAAGTCGACTGACAGAGAATGGCCTAGATCGCTTATTCCACAAATCCCGGGAATCCTATAATCAATCGGTTTCACAAGAGTGTTAACATCTATTGCTTACAAATACTGAAATCGGGCCCTACCCCTTGCAAAAATCGACAAAGACACAGAAGAGAAGGAAAATGGCATTCGGCCAATTACTTACCCACCTTATGAACAGATTGGAGACGAGTTTAGAGAAGGTTACCCTTGCTTGATATTCGACCAAAGAGGAAAATAATGGGGGAAAAGAGTGTTAGAGTTTCGGCAATAAGGAGTGGATGTTCGGCCAGCAAAGAAATAAATAAAAGAAAAAGGGGAATTGAGGAGATGGGGATTCGGCAAGGAGAAGTAGAGATAGTTTCGGCCAAGGTCTTGAGAGAATGGAAAAATGAAAAAAAGAAAAGCAAGGTGGTAGGTTGAGGCTTTTATAAGCATTCGGCACCCCCCTTAAGCTTGCCGTCCAAGGAGTTCAAACTCTAGCCAACTCCTCAATCCACTCTAAGCCACATATTTGATTTAATTCAAAATGATTTGAATTAATCCCAAATAATCACTTAATAATCTCTTTAATAATCCACATAATATCCTTATTTATCTCTATCATCTTATTATCTAAATAAATAATAAAAAGAGTTTAAAGAGAGAAAATCTCTCCCTCCCTATGCCGTCCATATCAAGGTGCAAAAAGAGAGAATTTTGTGACTCGAACCAAAGCTCTCCCTCACCCATGGTGGCGTCACATGTAGCTCCTAAGTGGCCCTCCTTTTGCCACTTTTCCAAGCTGATTTTTATGTCAATAAGTCCTCTATTTATTCTTGTAACCCCTACCTGCTAAGGCTCCTTACCTTTAAAGCTTCCAAATAAAAATTTCTACTATCTCGAGCCAACTTAAGACCCTTAATTAAATCTTATCATTCCATAAATAATACCATAACAATTCAAGCATAAGGAAAATCATTTAATCACAAATAGCCCCGGTTTTAGGATGTTACAGTTCTACCCCCCTTAAAAAGAATTTCGTCCTCGAAATTACCTGATCGGAAGAGGTGGGGGTATTGCTGCTGTATCACATCCTCGGGTTCCCACGTAGCTTCCTCTGCACCATGGTTCCGCCATAGCACTTTCACTAAGGGCACTGACTTCCTACGTAGAACCTTCACATCTCTATCTAAGATCTGAACCGGTTCTTCTTCAAAGGACAAATCCGAGTTGACCTCAATTTCTGCCACAGGCACCACGTGCGATGGATCTGACCGATATCGCCTAAGCATCGACACATGAAAGACATCATGAATCTGACTTAACTCCGTCGGCAGTTCGAGCTGATAAGCTACCGGTCCTACTCGCTTCAACACTGTATATGGGCCAATGAACCTTGGGCTTAGCTTTCCTTTTCGCCCAAATCTCAACACCTTTTTCCAAGGTGACACCTTCAGGAAAACCTTGTCTCCTACATCATACTCCATTTCTTTGCGCTTCAGATCAGCATAAGACTTCTGTCTATCTGACGCTTCCTTAAGACGAGCCCGAATCACCCTAACTTTGTCCTCCGTGTCTGTAACCAACTCTGGACCCAACACTTGTCGTTCACCCAACTCTGTCCAACACGTCGGAGTTCGGCATTTCCGTCCATACAATGCTTCGTATGGTGCCATCTGGATACTCGCTTGGTAACTATTGTTGTAGGCGAACTCGGCTAATGGTAAAAATTCCTCCCAACTACCCCGAAAATCCAAGATACAACCCCTCAGCATATCCTCTAAAATTTGTATGACCCTTTCCGATTGCCCGTCAGACTGCGGATAGAAAGCTGTACTGAAATCCAATCGCGTACCCAAAGCTTGATGCAACGCTTTCCAAAACCTCGACGTGAACCTTGGATCCCTATCTGAGATAATTGATACTGGCACACCATGCAATCTGACTATCTCGGCCACATACAACTTTGCTAGCTTCTGGAGTGAGTAATCCATTCTCACCGGTACGAAGTGGGCTGATTTAGTCAGGCGGTCCACAATTACCCAAACTACATCTTTCTTGTTGGGCGTGAAGGGTAGACCACTGACGAAATCCATAGTGATCCTCTCCCATTTCCATTGAGGAATCTTTACTGGTTGAAGTAACCCTGATGGCAATTGATGCTCAGCTTTAACCTGCTGACACGTCAGACACCTTCCTACGAACTCAGTCACCTCACGCTTTAACCCTGGCCACCAGAACTGTTTCCGTAAATCTCCATACATTTTGATACCTCCAGGATGCATAGCGTATGGGCTGCTATGTGCATCTTGGAGAATTCTTTGTCTCAGTTCCACATCCTTCGGCATACAGGGCCGTCCTTGGAAACATAATACCCCATGATCAGTCAAACTATACCCTTCCAAACCACCATTTTGGACTTGCAATCTCTTTGCATTCAATCCCTCGTCTACCAACTGCTTATCCTTAATCTCCTCGATCCAAGTTGGCGTGACTTGTAGTTCTGCCAAAAGACTTCCATCGTCAAATAGACTCAAATGAGCAAACATTGCTCTTAAGTCCGCCACGACCTTCCGGCTCAACGCGTCAGCCACCACGTTAGCCTTACCCGGATGATACTCGATTGAACAGTCGTAGTCCTTTAACAGTTCAATCCATCGGCGCTGCCTTAGATTTAAGTCCTTCTGAGTCAGGAGATACCTCAGACTTTTGTGATCCGTATAAACTATTGACTTCTCCTCATAAAGGTAATGTCTCCATATCTTCAAAGTGAAGACTACTGCCGCTAACTCTAAATCGTGCGTTGGATAGTTCACCTCATGCAGTCTTAACTGACGGGATGCAGAAGCCACTACCTTCCCTTCCTGCATCAATACACATCCCAACCCAGTATGGGATGCATCACAATAAACCGTGAACATCTTTCTCGCCTCAGGCTGTACCAAAACCGGAGCTTCTGTCAGAGTCTTCCTCAGTTTATCAAAACTTTCTTGCTGCCTTTCCGACCAAACAAATGGTACTCCCTTCCTTAATAACTTAGTTAATGGGGCTGCGATTAGTGAGAATCCTTCCACAAACCTTCGGTAGTACCCTGCTAGACCCAGAAAGCTTCGAATTTCTGCCACCGACTTAGGCGGCTTCCAATCCAACACCTCTTCAATCTTGCGGGGATCCACTCTAATCCCTTCCGCTGACACCACGTGACCTAAGAAAGCCACCTCCCTAAGCCAAAATTCGCATTTACTGAATTTCGCATATAACTGCTTCTCCCTCAACACTTGTAGGACTATTCGCAAATGCTTGTCATGCTCCTCCTCCGTCTTAGAGTAAACCAATATGTCGTCTATGAACACCACGACAAATTGGTCCAAGTACTGCTGAAACACCCTATTCATTAGGTCCATGAACGCCGCCGGTGCATTGGTCAACCCAAATGGCATCACTAGGAACTCGTAATGCCCATACCGAGTTCAGAATGCCGTCTTGTAAACATCAGCCTCCTTCACCTTAAGTTGATGGTAACCCGACCTAAGGTCTATCTTCGAAAATACCGACGCACCCTTCAGTTAGTCAAACAAGTCATCGATCCGAGGCAACAGATACCTGTTTTTGATCGTTAACTTGTTTAATTGACGATAGTCGATACACATCCGCATAGAACCGTCCTTCTTCTTGACAAACAACACAGGTGCTCCCCACGGAGATATACTGGGTCGAATAAACCCTCTATCCTAGAGCTCCTGAATTTGAGCCTTCAGTTCCACCAATTCCTTTGGTGCCATTCGGTACGGTGCTATGGACGCAGGTGCCATTCCAGGTAGCAAATCTATACCGAATTCGACTTCCCGATCCGGAGGCAAACCCGGAAGTTCTTCTGGGAATACATCAGCGAATTCCCCTACTGTTTGGACCTTTCCAACCGCTGACTCCTTAGCCTCCAAGGCACAAATTCGAACTATAAACGCCTCACACCCTTTTCTGACCATCTTCACGGCCTTCAAAGCTGACACCACATTAGACAGGTAATTTCTTCGATTACCGATCATGACCACTTCATCCCCTTCGGCCATTTTAAGAACCATGCGCTTAGCAGCGCAATCCAATCTCGCCTGGTACTTAACCAACCAGTCCATCCTGAGGATCAAATCAAACTCCCCAAACGGCAGTTCCATTAGATCAGCCACAAACACGACCCCTTGGAGTTCTAGGGGTACATCCCTATAAAGCTTGTTCACAACTACAGAATGGCCTAAAGGGCTAATTACAGTCATCTCCCTAGCAACAGTCTCAGAGTCTAGGTTCAAAGTCTCTACCACACTACTAGCTATGTATGAATGCGTCGAACCCACATCAATTAATGCAATATACGGAAGACTGAAAATTAGAAACGTACCGGTTATGACATCCGGTGCGTCACCCTCTTCGCGACGCCTCGCTGCATAAACCAAGCCAGGCTGCCTTGCCTCTGTATTGCCTGCACCTCTGCCCTGAGTTCCGCGCCCTCTACTAGGACCATTGCCTCCTCTACCATTACCACGACCTCTTTGTGGTCCCACAATTCTATCCTGAGTACGGTTCTGCCCCTCCTGCTGATTCTGAGCTCGCTTCCGGGGACAATCCCTCACGCGGTGATCTAAAGACCTACATTCAAAGCAACCCCTCTCACCGGTCCAACAACCTCCCCAATGAGCCTTTCCACAGCGATTACACTGAGCCGGTCTCTGATTAGTAGTCGTGGGCCTTGCTGCCTGATTTGACCCACTCTGCCTAGCCTTTTTCTGGACATTACCACCTGACCCAGATGACCCAAATCCTCTCTTCTGCTTAATCCTATCATAGTTTTGCCTCACAGATGCCTTGAAACCTTCGGCTACCTTAGCCTTTTCTACTAGAGATGAAAACTCACGAACCTGCTGTGGGGCAATCAGCAACCTTAACTCGTCTCTAAGCCCGTCCTCAAAGCGGACACAGCGCTCATGTTCCGTAGCCACGATGCCTCTAGCATATCTACTCAGCCTTAAAAATTCCGCCTCATACTCCGACACGGACTTAGTTCCTTGTACCAATCCCAGAAAGCCTTTCTCTGCGCGTCAGTGTAGCTGGTACCCACATACTTTTTCTGGAAAGCAGCCTTAAAGTAATCCCATGTAAGATCATCCGCTGTGGCACCATCTCGGACAGTGAGCCACCACTGATATGCTTCATCCTTCAGAAGCGACACGGCTCCTTTCAGCTTCTCCTCATTAGACAGGTCAAGATCGTCCATGATCCTTTCTGTAGATTCTAGCCAGTATTCCGCTGTACTGGGTTCCACTCCTGACACACCCCAGAACACTTCAGCTCCGTTAGCCTGAATTCGCTCGGGAACAGATTTCCGAGCTCTCAGATTTCCACTAGCCCCAGCCACCAACTCGAGAACTCGCAACACAGCTTGCGATACTGCCTCACCCCCTGTCTGATCCTGCTCCTCAGCTCCAAAAGTTGGGGGTGGTGGTGGCGGTGGTACCTCATTCTCAGAACCCTGACCTGACCTAATGGGTTCAGATACGGTCATTCTTCCCCTACCACGTCCACGGCGTCCACGTCCTCTAGAGCTCATTCTAACTACTGCGCTTTAATCTGATTAAGAAGAATTTTATGGATTAGTCACTGTTTCACTTGCTTATTCGCGACGAAATTTTATGAAGAAGTTAAATAGGGATTCTTTCGATCAAACAATGTTTTAAGTCCGCTACCCTAGTTCACACAGAAGGGCACATCCATTCCCTAATACTTTCCCTACTTATTCACTCCTTGGACATTTCTGTCCGTCTCTACCCCAGGGGTATTTTCGTAATTTTGTCAATCAGGGGTAATTTTGTAATTTTAATAAATCCGGGATATTTTAACAGTTGTAAAACTCTGAGGGTTCCTTTTGCGAGTTTCTCTCTTTTTAAACGATGATGTTGCAAAAATTTTGAATTCGAGGTCATTTTGGTAATTTTGCAAGTTGAGGGCATTTTCATAATTTTCCAAAACTAAAGTATTTTATTGGTGCTTTGCAAAGTAGAGTTTCTGGGTATTTATAAAATAAGGAAATTTTTAGGCAAAACCATTGAATTGATATTTTATGAACCAGGGGCATTTTAGTAATTTTACCCCTAAGGGCATTTCTGTAATTTTCACAAATCAAATTTTCCGGGGAAAACATTATAAAAATGGTTGTTCTCATATTTGGAAGAGTGATTTTAAGAGTTTTGAAAACTAAGTTTTTGTTGTTTGTTTTTTTTTTTTTTTGAAAACATAGCTAGTTCCCTTTCGGGTTTTAGTCGTTATGTTTAGCCTATGACCGAGCCCTCTTGGTCAGGGTGAACCAAAGCTACGCACCAGGCAGGATTCGAGTGGAGAGGAGGTGAGTCACGCGGACTGCTTAAATACCAAGCTCCCATCGAGACCTTTCTAGACATGCGCACAGAGGTTGCCACACCACCGAGCCTTCTGAGTTAGGGTGAACCCAAGCTACGCACCAGGTAGGATACTTGCGAAGAGGAGGTGAGTCACGAGGACTGCTTAAATACCAGGCTCTTTCGGATCCAATCCTAGACATACGTGCAGGGGTTACCACACCCTAGCTCAGTGACTTAGTCATAGGTTGGTTTAGTTCATTAAGTCTTATGTTCTGTTTGTGTGTTTGAGTAATCTAATCCTAGGGTTCAAATTCCTATAAGTCTATTCTACGTTCCATGCTTCCTACCCTTCTACAGATAATAATTCACAAAGAGGTTTAGAATACTTACCTGGGCGGATAGGTGCCGAAGACTCAGTGCCATGCTGTTCAAAAAACCAAAATAACTCAAAGAGGCCTATCAAAACATTTTTGGGCCTTGGGCCCCCCACAGCCGAGCTTTGAACTGGGCTCCGATACCAATTTTGTAACACCCCAAACCCGGCCCAAACATTACGACCGAATTTGGTTTGCTACAGAGAAAACGTTTTGGAAAACCATTTTAACACCGATTTAAGTTTTGTTGAAAACTTTTCATTTTTGACTATCTTGCTAAAACCATACTTAGTGTATATTTGAAAATTTTAATTAAGTCAAGTTGTTATAGGTTTGAAATGTGCCCGATGGCACGATAAAACATTTTTTTGATCGAATTCTTAGAAAACATGTGTACTCGATTTAAAATTGAGAAATATTTAAATCAACTATTCCAACATAAAATAATAAAACATATCTAGGAGGCCTTATTACACTTGAATAAAATAAAATCCAACAATAAATATAAAATAAAATCCAAGTTCCCTTAATAAAATTTCACTGCATGGCCACCTCGAGTCCATCCGGTCCACATCCGCGATCTACACGTCACCTGAAAAAATGTAAAGGAGAAGGTGAGTCACCAAGACTCAGTATGTAACCCTTCCCCCGGTTTAAAGCCACATCATACACAAATTATAACACTTAACATGCATCCAATCATGTACCCAACCTAACCGTCTGTATCACCTTCCTCTACCCCGTGTGGTACCAAACCACTGGTGGTGCCAAACCACTGGTGACTTAAAGTCACAGATGTGATGCCAAATCACTGGAGGTGCCAAACCTCTGGTGCCCGAAGACACAAATCGATTGATGGGGCCAACCCATCGTGTGATACCAAATCACTGGCGTCAATCCCTTAATATCGTCTGTGGGGCCAACCCACTGTGGTGCTAAGCCACTGGGACGAGACGCTATGAGGTGCCAAACCTCTGGAGGTACCAAACCTCTGGTGACCGTAGTCACAGTGTGTTACCAAAACACTGGTGTCCGTCGACACAATGTCACTGCCCCCTCCTCTCATCATCCCATATCAAACAGTCATAAACAGAGTTCATACATTTATCACATGTATCAGATAAGCTATGCTTCCCAAAAGCATTATAATCAAACTCACACTGGCGAAGACTTACCGGGATCCTCGCTTGTACCGTTAAGGTACTAATTCCGTATCTACATAAAGCAGATTTACATACAACATGTATTTAATACAGTTTATTAATGGTTATAAGTGTGTATGTACACACCTGTCGCCAACGAGAAGTCTAAATCCCGAAAAGAGAAGTTGGCCACCCTAGATCTACTTGTCCCTATATTCGGCCAAATACATAAATTAGTATTATGGCCTATTCGGCCAAATCAAATAAATCTAAAAGATCATCCTGTGATCCCGAATCCTTACCTTTCTCTTTTTGGCTACTAACCACGGCACTCGCTACACAGATCTGTCTTTACCAAATAATCAGTCAAATGACAGTGTCAATAGCCCTCAGCTGTTAATCACTTAAAAGAATAATCCATTAACAATAGGCCCTTACCACCACTTACCAAAGTCGACTGACAAAGAATGGCCTAGATCGCTTGTTCCACAAATCCCGGGAATCCTATAATCAATCGGTTTCACAAGAGTGTTAACATCTTTTGCTTACAAATACTGAAATCGGCCCCTACCCCTTGCAAAAATCGACAAAGACACAGAAGAGAAGGAAAATGGCATTCGGCCAATTACTTACCCACCTTATGAACCGATTGGAGACGAGTTTAGAAAAGGTTACCCTTGCTTGATATTCGACCAAAGAGGAAAATAATGGGGGAAAAGAGTGTTAGAGTTTCGGCAATAAGGAGTGGATGTTCGGCCAGCAAAGAAATAAATAAAAGAAAAAGGGGAATTGAGGAGATGAGGATTCGGCAAGGAGAAGTAGAGAGAGTTTCGGCCAAGGTCTTGAGAGAATGGAAAAATGAAAAAAAGAAAAGCAAGGTGGTAGGTTGAGGCTTTTATAAGCATTCAGCACCCCCCTTAAGCTTGCCATCCAAGGAGTTCAAACTCTAGCCAACTCCTCAATCCACTCTAAGCCACATATTTGATTTAATTCAAAATGATTTGAATTAATCCCAAATAATCACTTAATAATCTCTTTAATAATCCACATAATATCCTTATTTATCTCTATCATCTTATTATCTAAATAAATAATAAAAAGAGTTTAAAGAGAGAAAATCTCTCCCTCCCTATGCCGTCCATATCAAGGTGCAAAAAGAGAGAATTTTGTGACTCGAACCAAAGCTCTCCCTCACCCATGGTGGTGTCACATGTAGCTCCTAAGTGGCCCTCCTTTTGCCACTTTTCCAAGCTGATTTTTATGTCAATAAGTCCTCTATTTATTCTTGTAACCCCTACCTGCTAAGGCTCCTTACCTTTAAAGCTTCCAAATAAAAATTTCTACTATCTCGAGCCAACTTAAGACCCTTAATTAAATCTTATCATTCCATAAATAATACCATAACAATTCAAGCATAAGGAAAATTATTTAATCACAAATAGCCCCGGTTTTAGGATGTTACAGAAAGGGTCAGAGTTGTGGGAATCACTTGAAGATAGCCAGTTGATCCATCTCTAGAAGCCGAAATTCTACTCAAGACGTCGGATCTCTCCTTCAATTCCTTTAGGGAGTTTTAGGGATTTCTTATGTTTTGTTTTATCTTTTCTTTTGAGATGTTTTCTTTATTTGTTATGAACTAAACCCTTCAGATACCTGAAGGGGATGAAACCTAGATGAATCTTGTTATTGTTTTCTGAACTATAAGATAAATACTTGATTTGTTCTTAATTTTGTGAGCTTAATTCTTGTGCTAATGTTTCCGGGATATTGACTCAAGTCAGATGTTCTTAGGTGGAGGAGCAAAAGTCCCTTCTTAAGAATAGATCTAGCATAATTAAAGCGGAGTCGTTCGCACGCCTAGAGATAGGGTGACGAGATTTTGTCGGATTAGGGTGAAACCTAATATGGGAATCCATAGATCGATTTACTGCTATTCTAGGGGGTTATTAAGTGAGAAAGAGATTTCCGTTAATTAACCTAGGGTTAGACGTTATTCACCTCGAGAGAGGGTTGAATATAGATTAGGGAATCCTATGGATCAAGTCAAGTGAATAAATCGTATGGTTCAGGGTTAAATAACAAGTGAAGTCTAGGTGGATTCTTCCTGAGGGTATCGTCTTAAATCAACTGAGTCTTCCCTCAAGTTATTTCCCAATTCATTCCTTTTGTCTTTGCGTCTTTAGCCTAGTAGTCGTTAGACCTAATCAACATCACTTATTTTAGGCTAGATAATAAAAAGAAGGTTAGTATTAGTACTTTTAGTTCCTTTGGGTTTGACAATCCGGTCTTGCCTAAGCTATACTACTGTTCGATAGGTACACTTGCCTTTAATCGTTGTCAGAGTTAGTTTGCAGGTTCGATCATTCTCTTTATAAATTTTAAGACTCTAATTCCAGCGATCATGTCCCTACCCCATGTGGGATTTATTTCCATTTCAAAACTACAGGGGTTTTCACATGACCGGACACACGCCTGTGTGCTTGGCTCGTGTGCTTCACAAGGCCTAGACATGCCCCTATCCTTGCCTGTGTGTAAAAACCTGGGTATTCTATTTGTGACGTTAGCGACCTTATAAAGGTCACACGGCCTAGGCACACGCCCGTGTGGCTAGCCCGTGGTCGACACTGACTTACAACACCAACATGCAGGGGACACACGGCCAAGTCACACACCCATGGGACTGACCGTGTGTCACACATGGCCTAGACACACGCCCGTGTGCCTACCCGTGTGGACAAGAACAAGGCTATTTGTCAAGCTCTTTTCGTCCCTCTAGCTCACACAACATGAATCCATTCAACATATCACTAAATAACTAATATTTTGCAATATAAACTTCCATGAATAACTTCATATCTCCATATATAAAACAAAGAGCCAACAACTATACCTAGTCTAGCCCCTATACATGCCATACTCAAATGTACTAAATCTAGATATACCAATGTGAGCTGATAGTGTGGGCAATCTTTCAATTATCTTCGTATCCTGACCGAGCTCTTTAACTCTATAAGACAAGGGAAAAGAAAAGGGGAGCAAGCTTTGAGCTGAGTAAGTTTACATGTAAACAAATAACATTATAGTATGTGCTAAACAATATATAGCATTACATACTAAACAAGAACAACCCACATTCATAATCATGCTTACTTATTTCTTCCCTTACCACCTTCCAACCAAATCACAAGCTTAATGCTTACATTCATTAACATGCTTCGCTGCACTTAGCACTACAATATCATATATTACAACACATCACAATTTCTTAATCAACCATTCATAATTCAGTCACTCGGTGGTTTCACACTTAGCCCACCATCAGTCTTTACTAGGGTGGTATCGCACATAGCCCACCAAAAGGATAGTTACGGTGGCATCGCACATAGCCCACCAAAATGATAGTTACGGCGTAATTGCACATAGCCCACCAAATGATAAATTGACGATGGTATCGCACACAGCCTATCGTAATTAAGTATTAAGGTGGTATTGCACTTAGCCCACCGTCAAGTATTGATATTACGCATTTACATATCTATTTCATCATTCATACGAAAACTATTCAATAACTACCACATTCAATCCACTTGAATCATACATGTTCTCAATTGTGCCATGCACTAATTAGCAACAACTATATATATATAAAATGTATCGTTTACACATAAACTTACCTCGGTGCAAAACATTTCAATTTGCGGTTTAATCCGTAACCTTACCTTTTCCTTGGTCAAGGTTGATTCCATGCTTTTCTTGATCTATAACAATAAATTTCACTAATTTAGATCATTCTATGATCATAACACATCAAAATCTACACTTTGGCAAAAATGACCATTTTGCCCTTGTACTATGGCAAAATTATGATTTTGCCCCTAGGCTCGTAAATCATTGTTCAACACATTTTCTCATTAGACAAGCC